>CM060684.1:206688113-207295613 GCA_030686995.1 Artemisia argyi | reverse complement strand
ACACAATTGATGCAAAATGCAAGTTTGGTAAATAGAATAGCAAAAAAGCAATTCGATACATATAAAAAGATAGAGTAACAAGTAAGATACATTTATATGCCATTATCCCTAATATAATTAGCACCTTACACATTTGCATCCTTTGCTTTGAAAAAATCATCCGATTTTTTATGAAACACCTTTTTTAGGTTTTTCAGTAAGTTCTATCAAAAAATTCTAAAATGTGTATAGGTTGGTTCACGATACACTCTTACGATTTAATAACATTTTACGAACATAGTAATTTTGTATGCATTTTGAAACTCTATTGATATAATAATATCATTTCTGGACGACTTTTATTGGCTAGCCGAACGGGTGACAACTCTGATTCCCGGTTGAAACCGTTGGTAGGGTCAGGTCCGGTTGACAGATTTGCAGGTGCAGTAATATCTATATCTTTTCAATCCCAAATTAAACAAATGCTTAATAAGTTGAAGTTGTGAGACTTAAAAGTTTAGCTTGTTAGAAGGCAAGTGTTTCATCCACGGTTAAAAATGTTTATTTTTAAGTGTATACATTATTATGTCGTCATTGTTTAGTTGATAAAATTCAACTGATTTAACTAATTAATTTGGACGTTGCCATAGTAGTACAATGAGCTTTTCATTAAAAAACGAACACAAACAACGAGAATTAAAACAACATGACTCTTGAGTACGTCTTGACCCATATCAACTGCTGATATGTTCCATTATTGTAGATACATGACACACCATATATTTGGAGGCATGAATTATTTATTACCACAGACACACTCATGCATGCATAACAGACTCCCTAACCCACACAAAAGGTTGACACACAATAGCCGCAACATGTGCCGAGGACGCAAGGTAGGCCTGTACGAATACATTGAGTGGTTTTACATGTTCCAGCAAAATAACCATCACAGTAATAGGGATCACAGCAAGGATCAAGAGCCCCGCACGGCTGGCCAAGATCAACGCAATAATTCTCGGCCGGGGATGATTTCCTAGAAAATTTCAATAGCTTCCCATCTTCCAAAATCATTATTGCCATTCGAACCGGATTTACCTGCACAAAGGGACGGTAGAAGAGGATATTATTCAATCTTTAAAGGTGTCTTTGTTTCTTAATTTCAAATTATGAGAGCTAAGTGAAGAAAGTTTGCTAGTAATATATGAAATACTAAATGTTAGTGCATGCAAGCATATCTTTAGCTTAAGCAGTTAGTACGTACTTTATTTTTTGAACATAAGCTAGTACGTACTTTATTAACTAACAATCTAACACATGCATGCATGTATGTAATGTACCTTACTAATCCCTTTTCCTGCATCATGCACGGTCGGTTGATCTTCCACAACGACCATAGAAATTTCATCATTGTTTGAGGAAACACACAAAGTCGAGCTCACACTCGAGATAAAAACAAGAAATAACACCATTGCATGCATATTCTTCATGATGAAAATATCAAAGGTAGCAAAGTATTTGTTGTTTATGATGTTGTGAGCTACTGCTACAACTCGTCTAGCCTATTTATAGACTTTATTATCTGTTATGATCACCGGAGCATAGATTTTTTTTTCTTCCATCAGAACAGATATAAATATTGGGACCACCGTCTCTGTCTTCCATCTCATTTTTTTTACGGTCTTGTGTGCAATGTATTATTTATCTTTACATCCTTCATATATTTTTGAATTTTTTTCCAATCAGAAATGTTCTTCTAAACTAACATGGATATAGAATTTAAATGGTACCATAGTAAACGAGTAATACGAGGTCCGCATGTTATTGAGGGTTTATAATAGATGTGCATACTTTTAATTTATTTGTTATTGTATTTACATTACTAAAGCAAGATGAGAGATCTTACACAAATTAAATCGATCTATTATGATCACGGGTTAACCCGTGAGTTTCGGGTTAGACCCGAACAACCATCTTGGCCAAGTATGATTAAATACTTCCGGAGCATATAGGTGAATTATTAGTGTGATAAATGAGATAGATTTTTTTATATTTTTTTAACGAAATGAGATAGAAATTCAATACGTTTTCCATCAGAACAGACATATAAATGTTGGGACCACCCTCTCTTTCTTCCATCTCATTTTTTTTACGGTCTTGAGTGCCAGGTCTTGTGTGCCATGTACTCGGTATAATTTAGCTATTTGAATCGTTTTTACTTAAGAAAATAAAGTTTGATGATGAATTTAATACGTTTTAGAATGTTATAATTTAGCTATTTGAATCACAGAAGAGAAATGAAGCTCAAAATTCATTTTCAATGGAGTAAATATGCAAAGGGGGTTTGTCCAGGAAGAAGATGGAACAAATTTCAGTATTTTGGTTTTGCTTCTACTAAATTCCATGTTTAGCTCTTGTAGTTTACATTTTATCAATTAATCCATGAGTTTGTAGTATTTTGTTTATCTTCATTTTAAGGTATAATTATAACAAATCATATATGAAATATCTATCTATAAAATTGCAATTTTGATCTTCAAAAGCTATCTTAATAAGTATCATTGTGTAATGTATATAAAATCTTTTTGCTATAACTATATTTCGAGAAAATTAATCACATGCGTTTCAAATATTAATACACTACTAGACGAGTACCCGTGCATAACAACGGAAATTCCTAGCGGCAGATAATTAATAATTTGTGATATTCTGGTAAATGTTTTGTGTAATGTTCAAAATAAAACGTGAACTGATCAAAATGTACTGTGCCATATTTAAACTTTAGAAAAATTTCTTAAAATCTACTCCCTCCGTCCCATATTTATAGTCAACATTTCCTTTTCGGATTGTTCTAAATTAATTGTCCACTTCCAAAAATAGATATGAAATATAGATTAAGTTTATCATATTAACATTACTTGAGATTGTTATTACAAACTTTAAAGAAGTTATAAATTAATTGGTTAAGAGTAAAACTGTCTTTTATGCAAAGAGTAAAAAAGAGAAAGCTATAATGATTATGTTTTTTTAAAGTTTATGTTTTTTTGTTTGTGGACAATTATTTTGGGACAGAGTGAGTATAAAAAAAAATATAAAAACATTTAATGAAATTGAAAGTAAAACATTACGTTACTCGTCGCGTAAGATACACGTAAAACAAAATTAATAACAAAGTTGATATATCGTGAGATTTGTTGCAATTTGGTCAAGCATGTTTAGGGGTGTTGATCGGTTCGGTTTTCGGGTTATTCGGTTAATTCGGTTAAAAGTTTTTTTTAGGGTCAAACCGTGAACCAAATCAAATCGAATTCAAATTCGGTTTTCAGTTCGGTTTGGTTGAATTCTAGTTCGGTTTGGTTCGGTTCGGTTTTCGGTTTAACCGAATTCGACACTTAATTAAAAAAAAATTACAAATATATTTAGCCAAAAAAGTTATTTCAAACATAAAAAGTATTTTTTAATATTAGGATAAAATTTTATTGTTATTTATATAAATATAAATACATATATAACGTTTTATTGATCTTTTTATATATATGAATATATAAAAAATATATAAATTTATATGAATTCGGTTTTCGGTTTTGATTACCAAAACCATATCCAAACCGAGAACCGAATTAAAATTTCGCTTTGGTTCGGTTTTGGAAAATTCGGTTCGGTTATTAGTTCGATTCGGTTATTTTCGGTTCTGTTAGGTTTCGGTTTTCGGTTTATTCGGATATTTCGGTTTTTCTGCTCACCCCTAAGCATGTTGACATATTGATTTTTCGGGAACAGTTACTAGATTAAAATTCATCATGGAAGCCTTAATAATGAATTCTCAACCCGAAGTAGATTGTGACATTGAAGACGGTATCTATGGATATATATATTTTTCGATAATAAATATTTTCGTGGTTATAGAATATAGATATTGATTATTGAACGAATGGGTAAAGGTGGCAGGCAAGACCAACCAAAGATTTTGCAACAGAAAAGAAGTGTCAAGTGTCGCTAACCTCTTTCAGCCTTCCTCCCATGTTAGTGACACTTTTGCAACAGAAAATAAGTGTCACTAACCTCTTTCCTCCTTCCATCCCTATGTAGTGACTCTTTTGCAACAGAAAATAAGTGTCGCTAACCATCTTATACGTTAGTGACACATTTTCAACATAAATTTTTGTCACTAACCTCCTTCCTCCCATTATTTTTATTGCAACTGTTATATGATTAATTAGGGGTTGAATTTGATAAATAGTGTAGGGTAGATATTAAGTTATTATTCAGTGATACTTTCGCATGTAATCCTAAAAGTTTTAAGTATGATTATCTGTTATCATAACTATCTGTGCAAACTAGTAATTTTGTAACTGGTGATTGATAGGGTTTTAAAAACAGTTTGTGCTTGTTACTTATTGCCTTTATCAACTAAATAAGATCTTTTAGAAAAGGACCTCAATGTTGGCTTCTCAAGAAGCAATTATTGTGTTTTAAGAATGGAATGTGCTTACCAATACACCCCACTAATAGCTTATTCATCGTCTGATAAGCTTACCCAAAGACCCCACAAACACTTATGGTACATGTTAGCATCAACTAAAACTACACAAACACTTATGGCTAACCAAGGACAAAACCAAAGCAACATAAATAAATTTCAAGCCCTGTTAGTTTATAAAAGAAAGTATCTACACTGGTACAAAAAGTTGTATTGGTCACGGCAAAAATGTGTAACGATATGCATATAGTCACACACGTTTTTTTTTCATTGTGTGTCACAAAAAGTCCCGCCACCGTAGGTGGCATATGGTGACATTGTTGAGTTCGTGACCATTGTCATTGAAAAAGAGTGACCAAAACCCGAATATGTGTGACAAATTATGCACAAGTTTTGTTGGATTAATGAGTATGTGTGACCGTAAACACTTTATAGTCACACAAATGTTTTTTGAGAGTAACTATTGTTCGTCCTTTGGCCACATAAATATATAATGTTTGAGACATTTGAGATGATTTATTCAAGTAAATGTGTATTTTGTGTGACTATTTCCGTCCTATGGCCACATGAATATACAATAAATGTGACGTTTGTGATGATTTAGTCACACAACGAGTGTTGTTTTTTTGGAGTTAGTCACATATAATTAAGCAAAAAGTGGCTAAAAGTGTTAATAAGTGTGACCATAAGCTGTTTAAAATAAAGAATTGTGTATTTTGTGTGACTATTGTTCATCCAATGGTCACATGAATTTTTAGTTTGTGTGGCCTTTTGTAATATTTAGTCACACAAAGTATGTTTATTTTTGGTATTTAGTCACACACAATTAAGCAAAAAGTGACTAAAAATGTTAATAAGTGTGACCATATGATGTTTAAGGTGAAGAAATGTATATTTTGTGTGACTATTGATCATCCAATTGCCACATGAATTTTTTTTGTGTGGCCTTTTGTAATATTTAGTCCGACCTAAAGTGTTAATAAGTGTGAGTGTGTGACTATATGCATCTTTTAGTCACATTTAAGAAATCAATATATATGAAAACAAATTCAAATATATATATCAAAACAAATTCAAATGCACTAGCAGTACTAAGTTATAACTAACAGTTATAACTAATACACCAAGGAGTCCTAACTATATGAACTAACAGTACTAAGTTATAACTAACAGTTGTAACTAATACAATAGCAGCTGTAACTATATCAACCCATCTGTCTTGAAACCTCAAGACACCTCCTGATGCTTGGTGGACCCTTAATGATGTATGTTGCACTGAAACTATGATGGATGCTAAGTTGCTACGCCGCAATCCTTCAGTAGCGATATTACATAACTGAACCAATAGAAACATGCCAAACATTTGATATCTGCATTATATAACATTCAAGAAGTTAATAAACCATATATTTACCAAAGAGACTGATGTATGTCAAAGTTATTCAATAACACGAGCAACAGCTATATAACCAAAGAGACTGATGTATGTCAAATTCTGAAATTTTATAAAAAAAAAACTCAGCTCTAGACACGCAACCAATTTGTTTCAAGATTGTGAACACCTATCGCCTTATTATTTCCCGCTTGTTCTGATACAACTTCTTCCATAGTAATGTCACTATCTGCAGACTCTTTTCTTTCAATGGGTGTGGTTGACTTGTTATCTTCTTTACTTGGTACAGTAACTTGTTCAGTTTCGTCAACAATTTCCATTTCTTCATCTCCATCATCGTCTACATGCGTTAAAATCCGTGGATGATAAAGGCTGTATTTTAATACATTAATGCTTCTACAAGCATTCCACCCTGTCGAATAGCCAGCACTTAGATCAACTTGGTTTCCGGTTGACTTTATGCGAATGAGTTCATCCTGTCATATGTTACATCAAGTTAACCGTTGTGGCAAAAAAAGAAAACTGAAAATTATTAAGAAACCAATTGACAAGTCCAAATCAGTATGTTGACGACTCTGGATTTGACCTTTTTTATAAATATTTCGAGTAAATGAAGAAAGGAAAATGTTGCAAGAAGAAGGGAAACATTTTTAAGAAGGTATTATAATAAAATGAAAATGAAAACTGCAAGTTACCGAAAGCGTACCTTCAATTGCTTTATAACTTCACGCAATGTGTTAACATCATTCTACATTTGTTTATTAACCACCGCCTTGTTCTTAATAGCTTTAGCACGTTGGGCAAATCGTATAGTACTGACTGTCTCACTTTTAAAACTGCAAAGCATATATTCCATCCAGTTAAGAAAAGAGGGGAGAATTTATAAGAAGAAAAAAAATCGTCTGAGTCGTGATAAACTATTATTGTTGGCAAATTTGACTCGTAAAACAAATATATGTAGTATATAAATTGGTAAAAGGGGAAAGGGTCAAACAATTGTAAAGTTACCCAAAGTCTTTTTTTAATGCATACAACCTCAAAAATCACCGTATTATATATGGAGATTATTACTGAGATATGATAACTTTCATTATCAAAATTATTGCTTTAGTTATTATTTAAACAACGTAACCCCAAACCAGCCCATTTCGACCCGGCATCTTACAACCTCTAGAAATGGTGATATGTTACCTCTGTGCTGGAGAAATAGCGCAAATCATCGAAAGTTTTGCATTTCCCCCAAGGGATTCCTGCAACAAGAATGTCAACTTGGAGTCTCTGTAGGGGATGTGCCTTTGTTTGCCTGTTTGGGAGACTTCCGCTAGAATATTAATCAAGTTTCTGCAAATCCAACATCAATAAAACAAGTTTTTTACAATCAAGTCATACTTACTAATACGTATTTTCATATGCAGCCGAATGAAATGACATACCCTAGCTATGAAAGCGAACGGTTAATATTACCAGCCTCTTTCAAACGCTGTCCTGCTGCACCAG
Source organism: Artemisia argyi (assembly GCA_030686995.1). NCBI lineage: Eukaryota > Viridiplantae > Streptophyta > Magnoliopsida > Asterales > Asteraceae > Artemisia > Artemisia argyi. The sequence continues at coordinate 207,288,264 of CM060684.1, read as the reverse complement.
TTGATGTTTGTCTTTCTGATCTAGCAAGATCAACTAAGTTCATACGACTCGTCTTAAAGCAGCTTAGACCATCCGTGCTCTATGAAATTGGGAATTTTAATTTATGGTAATCAGTGTGCAAGCAACATTTTTTTAAACCATACTGTAAGTTAACTTTTGTTATTATTACCTTCAATCGTGACTCAACAACACAAGTAAACACACTGTGTGAGCGTGAACTCTCGATATTTAGGCTTGTTGCTCCAGTCCTCTGGTTTGACAAACCCTGCATATTCGTTGACAAGTATCAACAATATTATCCAATAGTACACTGTATCAGTTCCATATTGACAGCAATGTCTGACTGTTGGTCAAATGCGTTAATTACCATTCAAAAGTGACAAAAAACGAGAATCATGTGGACCAAAGTCAATACTACTATGAAATTATACCTTCTTGAGGACCTCTTTTACGTCTTTCATATTAGAGATGGACTCTTCGGTCAAATTTACAACATAGACACCAGTCTTAGTATCCTCTCTCAGATGAAGATTTCTTTGACTTGGATTCAGCAAGTCAGTAATTTGCTCATTGTATATCTGCGAATGGAAGCTATGTAATCAGTATAAAAGTGACAATGGGAGTTCACTTGTTGATCATATATTGTTTCTTTACCTCCAAAAAAGAACATCGACATTGATACATAAGTTGTTTGTCAGCATGCTTAATTTGTTCCTATAATATATAAGTAAACCATAAGTAACTAACGAGACAAATTATAGAAAAGAAGTATCAAAAGATAAATCGTGATAAGATATAAAAAGATACCTCATTAATGCGAGAGAACAGTCATTCAAATACACGAGGTGTCAAGCCTTTATCATTATTAGATGACTTCTCTTCCAATAACGCACTGGTGGTTCCCATATTGTGAATGTCTTACCGCTCCCGCTCTAGGAAAATCAAAATTACAGCACTAAATTAACACATTAACAGAAATAAAAACAAATATCATATAACTGTATATTCTAGTAAACAATACCTGTCCATAAGCAAAGATTGAACTATTGAAACCAGCTAGACAGTTCTCAACCAGGGGAGCTCCAACGAGCTCGAATATATCCGTCTGAAATACAACCAACAAACCTTGACCAACTATTTCACCAACAATTAAATTTCTGAATTTTATTTCAAAATATACTTGCCTGAGTTGATGTTTCATCAGCTACCAAATCAAAAGTAAACTTTTGACCTTGTATTGACAACGTATCACCAGAAGTCTTCTCAACTATCGTTCCACCTTCTTCATTTCTACTCATCGGTCTCATTCTCACAATAACCTAATCCAGAATCATACCAGCACATCAGAAAAACTATTCTCCGAACAATACCAATCCACTTCGTTTCAACCATATTCAATTATAACATCATAATGGTTTCGATTCAGCTGATAATCACAAGACTAAAGTTTCAGCTTTATTTCAAAACAAAACAATACAATCACCCAGAATCACAATTTTATATTAACTTTGTTCTAGCTTATGGGTTTATTTGACATTTGTAAAGCGCATAAACCCTTTATCGACTTATGAGCTCAGATAAGTTATAAGCTTATATGCTTTTCCATGTTTAAATAAGCCCAACAGAATTAGCTATTCCAAACACCCCCTAAACTATTGTCCTAACAAATTTTGTCAATCCGCTTCATAACTAGTATCACAAATCATGACATCGTAATCATTCAAGTTCAGCTAATAATCATATTACATGGCTAAAAATCACATCTTTCTGTATAGAAACAAATAATGATTTGAAACCCGAATCAAGATTCACTACCCCGCATCAAATTAACCTAATTAGTATAGAATCCAAAACCAAACAGATAATAACAACATTCAATTGTACCACATAATAAACAAAAAAAGCAAAGTTTTAGAAAATATTAACTTCAATTATAGAAAAAGAGTACTTAGCTTTTTTGTTTCAGAATCATCTGCAGATTTTTGGCAAGCAACAGACTGCCGAGGAACAAGAATAGACTGCCGTGGGTGTGTTAGGGTTTTGTAAGATGAAGGTAAATTGGTGTCGATGGCTAGACCGCTGATTGATAGGTGGTGATTAGAGATGGTTGTCGGTTGACCACAGATGCGAAAGACAATGTTAGAGAGATGTTAGACAGATAAAAGAAAACTAGTTTGGGGAGAAAAATACAATTAAGAGGATTTTAGATCTGAGATAACAAATAAAGATGGGAGAGGGACTATTTGATTTTTGGGAAAAACTTACGTAGGGCTTTGTTAAAAGTTGGGAGGGAGATTTTAATTTTGGCCAAAACTTAATTGCGGGACATGTAAAAAATTATAGATAAATTTAACACATTTTTTTTTTATAAAAAACATTTAATCTTAAAATAAATGACATTTTGGTTACACATAATCATGTATGTCTATGATTTAGTGTGGCCATACATGACATTTGGTCACACTGTTCAAGTGTGTGACATATATTTGTCACTTTTAAATGCATATCGTGACGAATGCTTTAAACTTACTTTTCAGTTGTCACACATTTAAAATTAATATGTGGCTAACTATTTAGCAAACAATAACAGTCACTTTTTAATAATGTGTGACAAACTTGACAATATGATTTAGCCACGTACACAATTACTCCATGTGACCATATATGGATTTTGGTCACACTCTTCAATTGTGTGACATATATTTGTCACATATGTATATATATACTGTGACTAATGTTTCAAACTAATTTGTATCTGTCACACGTCCCAAATTATAAGTGACTATACGACCCAAATTTTATTTTCCAAATACCTCTAGTCACATATATACACAAATGTGTGACATATATTTTACGAAATGGTCACACAAGTCGGATCAAGTGTGGCTGTTTATTTTATTCTGGTACATTTAGTCACGTAAAAATGTTACCGTGTAACCGTTCAAAATCGACCATGTGTGACGAAAGACCATTTTTGTACAAGTGCTATATGGCTAACCAAGGACAAAACCAAAGAACAAATAGTGCAAATGATAGTTTATTTTAAAAAAACCAAGCTGCAACACAAGAAAACAAATAAAAGGAACAAGACATGGTTGTTAAACAAGATGTTTAAACTTAAAAAACAAAAACATGGACGCTGAAAAGCAAAAATCATATATTTTGTTCTTCATCGGTCTCACTTTCATCAACCAAACAATAAACTCGTTTCTGACCAGCTAAGCTATCTGATTTTGGGCTTGCAAATTACACAAAAAAAGTATTACTACCTATTATAGAATAATTTTCATACCTAAACAAATTTACAAAAATAAGAAATCTGAAAACCCAAAACTTCAAATCTAGAAATAGTGTTGGCTCAGATATAAGAAGTTGCTAAGTTGATTCAGCTTTGGTTGTAACGGAGGCTCCTAAGTGGATCTCTCACACTCAACCATCCTTCCGTTTTTTGAAGCCAAAACACTTTTTATTTATTATATCAGCAGAAATATCAAAATGAAATATCCTCACTGCGAAGCAAAACATAACCGACAACCACTTAAAACCCAAAGAGAAAAATGATAGCAACTGAATATATTTTTGGTATGAGGTGAGATCTATGCAAAACAAGTATCAATTAAAAAACAAATAAGTCAATCTCAACCATTCATCCACCTTTCATCTAATGGCTAAGATCAAATCAAAAAATAACAAAGGAAGGGCAAAATTGTCATTTTAGCTCATTTAATATAAAAACCCACTTTCCACCTTTTTTTTAAAACAACATATCTTGCAAACGGTAAATCTTCAAGCTACGAAAAATACACCATCGCGACGAGAAAAGAATTATCTTTCTATAGATATGCATTGTTATATACTTTCGACGAACTTTTTTTTCAAAATTTCGTCCAGAAAAATCCCACGGGATTCGTAAAAAATCCCATGGGATTCGTAAAAAGACAATTTTTTTTTTCAAAATTTTCGCCTAGAAAAATCCCACGGGATTTGTAAAAATCCCATGGGATTTGTAAAAAGACGATTTTTTTTTTCAAAATTTCCGTCCAGAAAAATCTCACGGGATTCGTAAAAAATCCCATTGGATTCGTAAAAGACGATTTTTTTTTTCAAAATTTTCGTCCAGAAAAATCCCACGGGATTCGTAAAAATCCCATGGGATTCGTAAAAATCCCATAGGATTCGTAAAAAATCCCATGGGATTCGTAAAAAGATGATTTTTTTTAAAAAATTTCCGTCCAGAAAAATCTCACGGGATTCGTAAAAATCCCATGGGATTTGTATAAATCCCATAGGATTTGTAAAAATCCCATGGGATTCGTAAAAAGACGATTTTTTTTTTTTCAAAATTTCCGTCCAGAAAAATCCCATGGGATTCTTAAAAAGATGATTTTTTTTTTCAAAATTTCCGTCCAGAAAAATCTCACGGGATTCGTAAAAAATCCCATTGGATTCGTAAAAAGACAATTTTTTTTTTCAAAATTTTCGTCCAGAAAAATCCCACGGGATTCGTAAAAATCCCATGGGATTCGTAAAAATCCCATAGGATTCGTAAAAAATCCCATGGGAGTCGTAAAAAGATGATTTTTTTTTTTCAAAATTTCCGTCCAGAAAAATCTCACGGGATTCGTAAAAATCCCATGGGATTCGTAAAAACACGATTTTTTTTTTTTCAAAATTTCCGTCCAGAAAAATCCCATGGGATTCTTAAAAAGACGATTTTTTTTTTTCAAAATTTCCGTCCATAAAAATCCCACGGGATTCGTAAAGAAATCCCACGGGATTTGTAAGAAGACGCTAAATCACAAAGGATTCAGTATGAATCCCATGGGATTCTTTGGTGCATCCCATGGGATTCGTAAAAAGACGAATTTTTTTTTTCAAAATTTTCGTCCAGAAAAATCCCACGGGATTCGTAAAGAAATCCCACAGGATTCGTAAAAAGATGATTTTTTTTTATCAAAATTTTCGTCCAGAAAAATCCCATGGGATTCGTAAAAATCTCATGGGATTCGTAAAAATCCCATGGGATTCGTAAAAAGACGATTTTTTTTCAAAATTTCAGTCCAGAAAAATCCCACGAGATTCGTAAAGAAATCCCACGGGATTCGTAAAAAGACGATAAATCACAAAGGATTCAGTATGAATCCCATGGGATTCTGTATGAAATCACAAGGGATTCATTGTGAATCCCATGGGATTAATAGTGAATTCCATGAGATTCTGTATGAAATCACAAAGGATTTATTGTGAATCCCATAGGATTTATTGTGAATCCCATGTGATTCATTGTGAATCACATGAGATTATGTATTTCATTTTCTCGGGTAACTTTTTAAAACTTTTTAAAGAACATGTTTATTGTGAAGCTCATGGGATTATGTCTATTTAAACATTTTAAAGAACATGGTCATAGATTTAATTACTTTATGTACATGGTGGTACATCTTGGTTTGTCTTTTTAAAAAAATGATAAATAAAAGGACCTAAATAGAAGAAAACATGTTTACTTAATTTGTAAATATACAAATGATGTACAATTACTTTATAACTTTATAAATTTAACATTTCTTATATAACTTTATAAATTTGTCTATTTAAAATATTTAAATTTAACATTTCTTATATAACTTTATAAATTTGTTTTAGATGCCTTACATTTTTTAATTTTCTTTTTCAAAAGATGATGTGTCAACTGGTACCATTCAGTGGTCATTCACCGCCTCCTCTAAAAGTTATTTTTATTCAAATGAAGTATTTTATAGTATTATATTAATTGTACAAATTGTTGATGATGATGCATTCTATTTTGTTTAACATATATTTTTCATTTACGCCATGTTCTAAATAAATGAATATCTCTAAACAATGAAAAACATTAGAAAAAAAAATCCATTACCATCAAATAGTCTTTCCTCTAGTTGTAAAAAATGTTGAAATAAACTTCTAGCTTTAATGGGGACCAACTGCAACCCATGTGGTAGATGATAAAAAATACTATTTGTTTAATGGAACAAACATAATCGTTTGTATTTTTACAACTGACTTTTCAAAGCAAAACTTTTATATATAAATAGTTCCTCTTTTTTACACCAAGGATAAATGCTAACCCTTTATCCCTTAGCACAACCACGGTAAAACCCACCGAAACCATCTTTTTCAATTATTTTTTTTATGCAATCCATCATTCCTGCGTACCTCTTTTCAGAATGAAGCCCTCTTCTTCTTGCAGCCTTGACCGAACAACCTATTCATACTTTCTTAAATCAATATTTAAATGTTTACAAGACAATGACAAACTGACAATTAGTGACCAAAACTCGGTGAAAGAATAAGTACTCTGATCCTTCTCATATTGTATTAATTATTGGTTCTCTATCCTGATCTCACGTGCCACCACCACCAAACCCCTCTCCATCACATGCTCCGCCCACTCCACCGCCACCGCCGTCACCCCACCACCCTCATCCGCACCGTACCGTCATCTCCATACCGTCTGCTGGAAAAACAAATGTCATCTCTTAATCCCCACCGTCGATACCACGGAGTTTGTCTTGTCGCCGCCAGATCTATTATCGCCGGATATATTGTCGCCGGATCTGTTGGTGGCCGAATCTGTTGGTGGTAGTGTTTGATTTAAGGGAAGTGAAATGAAAAGAATTTATTTCCAGCTATTTTGTTATTTGGAGTGTTCGGATGATATTACAAAAGTGCCCTTCAATAATTAGTTATATTAAAATGAGGTTTAATCTAGACCTTTAGATTTAAAATAGATGGATAATTGAGATCTTGTTATTTGTTCTTTAGCTAAATATTGTTTCGTATTGAACTTTTCTCTTTTTGGTATAAGCCATAAATCAAAACACAAAAAATTATTATTTTTTCCATATATCACATATGCGAACCACAAGCGCAGTAACACACAACTACGCAAACATAAAGACAAAAAATATGAGAGATAACATCAAAAAGTTGATACCATTTAACCCACTAACACAAAGCTAGCCTCCATATTGCATATGAAATAATGGTTGGATAGGGTCAAAACACCACACACGACAAACTCAAAACACCACAAAAACCACAATATCATCACTCAAACCATTAACACCAACGAAACTACCAAAGTCAAAACATCAGTTAGTGGTGGTGGCAAAATTGGTCAGATCTATGGTTACGGTTATAGCGATGCTGACAACAAACCAGCAAAACTAAAAACTAAAACCACCTAAACCACAACAATCAAAATCCAAAAGGATCGATATGTAAAGTAAATTTATGATAACATCTCGTCAGTGTTATTGTGAATTTATGTTACATGTGTTTTCTTGAAATAACCGTGTCGTATTTACCACTATGTGCAATAAGAAGCTTATATGTTGCCTAAACATGACGAGAATGAAATTGATGACTTTTCATTTAATACTTACCATTCACCACAAAGTAACTAAATGATGAGCTTATAAGAATGTACAGAGTTAAATGATTCCATGTCATCTCTAATAACTATTAAAGATTGGCAAACAGAATAAAAATTATTATGTTTTAGCTATAATATGTCAGTAAGTAGAACCGAATCTCAAATAAAAGTCAACCTACAAAATATTGAGGGTGCTCTAATAGGGAACGAAGGCCCTCATGTGCAAGTGGATCAAAATGATCGTACCAATCTCTCCCAAAAAGAGGTCGAGGGGGAAGAGGTTGAGGTGTTAACTCTAGGGGAGGCACTGACCATACTCATGAGACAAATCTTGTAGATGAAATTACTAGAGCACTACAAGCGACCTTACCATTGTAACTGAACAAACAACTCAAGATGCTTTTAATGCAATAAAGCAACACTTGAATAGAGAAACCACCACTGAAAATGAAAGTCAGAGTCATAATGGTAGAGCTAGAATTCAAACTACGAGTGTTGCTGATGTGTTTCGCACTAAGCTTTAAATTTATAAAATAAGGATTACCGGGATTAAGCTAAGAACACATTCGGGAAAGTATGACCCTATCATTGGTAGCTAGTTAGGGTTGGTAAGCCAAGTTCATTCTCAGGGATTTGAGTTTTTTCTAGAGTAAGAATCAAGTTTAGAAAATGTGAGTGCGAAGTAAATTGGTTTTCATGAACCAAAAAACTATAAAGCAAAGGCATATAAGTATCAAATAACACGAAATGATAATGATGCAAATTCAATAGATAAAAGACAACACTTGTTTGGATTAGTTCATGATATTCGAATTGCTTAACACGAGGGTAGTTTTGACATATCGATTACAAGTATCAAAATATGATGGTGACAAATACCAATCTATGATTCTAAAGCCTACAATCTCCGCTGAATGTCACCCCCCCAAAATTCGGGTCCAGCGGAAGCATACGTGCATTGGGGTGCTACGAAATTGGTATCACAACATAAGTACAAAGAACGGTTTTTATTTCATTTATTGAGAATAAAATGCATTAATAGAAATGTTAAGTTTACATTTTATAAAAGAAGTGCGGAAATAGGCCCATAAAATAGTTGAAGTGGTCCCAATTGCTTTATCAGAGTCGCCTATGACCAATGCCCCTTGCCAAGCGCCTTCAATAGTGAGCTAACGCCTTAAACCTGAAAATACACCCTAAAACGGTCAGCTTACGCTGGTGAGTCCATAGAGTTTTAGTTTAAAACAATATAGTTGAACCAAAGGGTTTTCGATTTCAAATCATCCTTTCAACAAGTCAACTCTACACAGCTTAAATCACCATCCCGAATCAAATAACCGCAATCAACTCATAATCAAACAACTTGAATCATAATCAATCACATAGATATTATACTCATATAGAGTCACACAAAGTTACCCTGTTACGCTGGCTAAGTCAAACCACAATAGAATTCCCTATAGTGCACACTATAGCCCAAAACCAAATCAAATCAATCTGTATGCGCAAGAATACGACATACCCAACATTCGTAAGAATACGACATGTTCTTGCATTCGTAAGAATACGACATGCGATGCATTCGTAAGAATACGACATGCTCAACTTACCTAGTTCTAGACTAGGCCTCGTTTCATAGCTTACCTAGTTCTTGACTAGGCCTAGCTCCATAGCGTACCTAGTTCTCGACTAGGCCTCGCTTCATAAACCAATTCAATTTGCATTCGCAAGGATGCGACATGCCCTTAGCCAGCTCATGTAACAACTCATGTAACAGGTTCATAAACCACAATCACAAATCTCATATCACATAATAAACAAGCAATCACACAATGCATTCAATTAACCAAATCAAATATACCAACCAACAGTCAAATCTTGGGTAAACAATTCACGTATCCAAATAAGCAAATTTGAGTTTAATTGAAAGCGAGCATGTATTCTCCCCCAAAAATAGTTTAAAAAAACTGTTAAAAAGTAGGGGCTATGAACTCACCTGGGCCATAGCAACGCAAAGATCACGATTGACACAACTGGCATCTAAAGCTAATCACAACGATATCCAGAAGATGGGCACGACGGCACCAAGCAGTACGAGCACGATGGTACACCCTAATACGTATACGATTATCTCAAAATATAGCTCGTGCAATAATGAAGTCCATAAAAGACAATGTGTCATAGTTTTCGTGGATCACTCAAATCTTTACTCGTAAAAAGTTTAGTATCATTGTTTCGTGTGGTGTGGTAAGAAAACATAGACTCAAAATACAACTCACGCCAAAATGAAAAAGACATCAACATACAACTCACGCCAAAAGAAATAGACATTGACGTACAACTCACGCTAAAGGGGAATAAACATTTACAAAGTCGTGAAAATACTAACAATGCTCAAGCTAACCAAAGAAAACATACATCATGACGACAATTAAGTATGTAAAATAAAATAAGTAAGTTTCAGTGTTTACCCCATAATTCCTTTATAGAAGATAAGTTTAATCAATTATAAAATAGTTTATTAGAAAACAAATGTTAATGCGCCGAGTGTTTTTATTAATTATTGACCAATAAACATTGTTTTCTTATTGTATTGCGTTACGAATACTAATATATTAAAGTCATTCGAGTTTAATATATCTTATCCGTCTCGTGTCCAATAGTCCAAAAATGTTGATTGTCCAATAATCTTAGTCCGATAGTTGTGCCACCGATACCAATCCATTATATCCAATGTCAAGTTATAATCCATATTCAAGTCAAAATTTACAATACTCATATCCGCAATGTTCAAGTATAAATTCTTAAGTTACCGAAACTTACCATAATCACCCATGTCAAACAAACCAAAATAAATGATACCCACTAACTAACTTGTAATTCATCTTAAAGTAACATCCAAACCAATAATTCCAACAGAACAAGGCCTTTAACAAAATTGTTATAAATTTTAATTCTTGAACAAGTGTAATATATTTTTACGGAGTATTATACATTATAAAATCTTACTAGTTAGTATTTCTTAAATGAAAATATCATTTTCATGGAAATAAAAGATATGTCTAGCTGTATATTATTACTCATCATAATACACCCATAATAATAAAATATAAATAAGAATTGCTCTTTAGTGTGACCCGGGTTTCTTAGTTTACCGGAAATCAAACGGACCCGATATCACAATAAGTTCAACCCAGATAAGAGATAAGTAAAAACCATCAAGTCTTTAACCAGTACTCCAAATAAGCTAAAATAAGCAAATCCCAAGCGAGTCCCGAGAACAATAACCACATTCACAACCTGAGTGAGCAAACGCAATACTAAACAATCAAAACCAATATCAAACTCGTGACCAAAACAAACACCCTTCTTGGGTCATGACTGGCTCGAGCCAAACTGCAGGCGAGCACAAATGAGCACCTTCTTGGGTCTCATTATTTCTAGCAAACAACAAACAAATAACCCAAATCCAAACCGGACTCAACACATTAACATGAGCAAACCCAGTAATCGAACCAAACAGACAACCTTTTTAACACTCTTACCACACAAAACCTGTACCAACAGTTTCAATGTCAAGTTTTAATTCATAAAACTATATCAACTATTTTTAAACTCGTATTTTAACCCACAAAATTTTAGTGACTCGTTTCTATAGGGTTAGATCCACGAAAACTGATGACACAACCGTAATTTAATTGATCAAAAACAAGAAAATATATAAGCGTGGGTTCATGGTTTACCAATCGAGAAAGAACAAGAAAAGGGATGAGAGACGAGGAGAAAGAAGACGAGTCGTGGCTTCCAAACACGAACAAATACTTAGAGCACCTTCTGTTACCTCTGGTCTTCACAGATCTACATGGTTATTCAAGCTTTGATGGCGGTGGAGGTGCGCACGTGGTGAAGGCGGATGTTTCTTGGCGCGTGTGGTAGATAAACGAGTAGAGGAGAGCAAAAGGGTGATGATAGTGGTGGCGGTGCATCGTGGAGATGGGCGGTGGTGTTACTCTGTGGTGGCCGGAGTAGGGCCGGAGGTGGCGGCTGCTATATGAGCTTAGGGTTTTCAAAACCCTAGAGAGAGAAGTATAAGTGGTGTAGGTGAAAATGGGAACAAGAAAAGGATGGAGGGGTCTTATAATCCCAGGGACCATTCATGTAATTACTTAGAGTTCTAGGATGATGGGGTGTAATTATCTGCAGGGACCAAAGCTGTATTTTATGAAATCCTTCTTGAAATGAGGCTCGGTATTTATTTAGACTAGGAAACAGAGGATACAAGGCACGGGAATAATGAAAACGCGCTCAGAATAATATTTCTGATAAAATTGAGCATAAGTATGTCTAACATCTCGAATTGATGCCAAACTCAAAATAATGTATCGTTTCTCATAATTCGAACATGACGCAAAATTTGCAGGTTGTCACAGCCTCACCTCCTTAATGGAATTGAGTCCTCTCGATTCAGTCCAAGTTACCCGTTAAGGTCGATCAGAAATGAGCACATACACTCGAGGATTCATCTTCACATTTTCCGCGGGTGTTTAGGATCTTTTTGCGAGTTCCAATGAACTTTGTCAGTAGGGATGCGACTTTACGATAGTCGTCTGATTCCAAGGTTCAATATTCCAATAGGTCAACAAGGTTTGAACGTCTTAAGATCTGAATTTTCCCCAGAGGAATAACGGCTGCCTCATTGGCAAGTCATCACTTAGATTATACTCATGAAAACATCGTGAACGTTATGGAGTCCTAACGGCGGCTCGAGTCAGTGAGTTATCGGACCAGCTCCAGCGGGAAATTCAAAAGGATCAATAGAACAAGGATTCGAGAGGTTCACATCATTAGGGTTTCAAATCATAGCTTGCATCTCCATTTTGCCTTCGAACGATCTCCTCGGTGGTTTCATGAACAGGTTCAAGGTCAAGAAGTTGAGTATCTCCATTTCTACTCAACAAAACGGTGATCGGCACCTTCGACCATAGAGGGTCACTTACAGTGCCGTAGAAATACTGAAATGATAGGAAAAAGGGAATTTGGCCAACAGGAGGTGTACAGGTTAGGTAGGATGCTCAACAGTGATTACTCAGGTAAAGGTGCGAGGTTAACTTCTAAGGCTTCGCTTGCGGTATAGTTGATTGATCGGTAAGAATGTAGCAAGGATATCAGGTACTTCTCGAAGAACGAGATGAGGACTAGATGGTCGTCCCATGGAACACGATTCAGATTACTCTTTAAGAATTTCAAGATTTCCATTGAGCACGAAATCTCTACTGAACAGTGAGTTTAACAAGTTTCAGAGTACGATTCTGTAAAAAGCTGTTTAATTGCTACTAGCAATTAGTCGATTGACTTAGTAGAGTACTTATAGTAGAGGTGGAAAGTACAACCTCTTTTGAACATCGTTACTAAAACAACATTGATTTGAACAACATCAATCGGAAAAACAAACAAACATCATCGATCGAGAAAGTGAACATCGTCGGTTGAGAAAATGAATATCATTGATTTAGCACAGGGCTTAGGGTAGAGGAGGCTGTGACAAGATCATTAACGAAACAAGGCTGAATATCCAATCCAAATTCGAAACGAGTTCGAAAATTACAAAATCCAATCATCCAAATTCATAATCAGAACCAAATCAAAACATATTCGAGGCCAGCTCCATAAATATCCGAGAGTCATATCAAGACGTGGTCAGAAATCGATTCAAGACAAGGCTAAAAATCAAATCCAAAATTAATAAAATCCATTTCAACGTAGCCGAGATCAAATCCAAACGAAGCCAGAATTAAATCCAAAATGGTCAAAACCGACCCAAAATAGCTAAGAGTCGAATCAAGACATAGCCGGAAATCAAATCCATACGTAGCCAAAATTGTATCCAAACGTGGTCAAGAATCAAATCTAAACATAACAAAAATCCAAACGTAACCGAAAATAAAGTCCAAACGTAACTGAAGATCAAGTTCAAAATGGTCAAAACCAAGTCCCAAAATACCAAAAGTCAACTCAAGACGTAACCAGAAATCAATTCCATACAATGCCGAAAATTAATTCCAAACATTCCAATAAGATCGACGAGACTTATGACGATAAGCAACTCGAATTCGAATGGTGCCAAGCGGGTCTAGCCCGCCCCATGGCAAACTACGCTCGATGGCGCCAACAAGAATTCCACGCAAACGAGGACGTTTAGTGGCGCTAGAAGCACTTCGATCCATGTGATGCCAGTGTGTCGTGTGTGTGGAAGTAATATTCAATGCCCGTGTACACACACAAAACTAATCATTCCAAAAATCAACTCTAACCCGGACATAATCCTGTTATAACTACCCTCAGTATCGCAAAATTCACCTCTGAGTCGGACATAGTTGATCAGGCCATGTCCCACTGTCCCTGGTTGAATGTAGGTGATCAATCTACATTCACCCGAGGTTCAATGAATTTTGATACACTCAGCCTAGTTATACTAGTAATATGTCCCTTATATCTCAATATCATTCCCAAAACCATGACAAGCATCCAAAACTCAAAATCAATTCATGAGATTACGCAAGGAAATAGCGTAACTCTGTGACAGGTATAGTGTGTGTATTGTGAGAATGTTTGTAGTGAATAATTACCATAGGTGGATTCGAAGCATCCACTAGATAGGGATATATATCAACAAATAATCATCAAACAATACGCCAAATAAACAATAAACATCTCATCACATATACCATCAAATATCTCATCAAACTCATCATTCAATATCTCATCCATCATATCCTTAGTCATCTAATCGATTACATCCTCAAACAAAATTATACGCGAGGCATCAGCTTGGCAGGCAGGTACGTGGCGGTCATAGGATTAAGTTTTCACAAAAAATGGTTATAGTCTAGGTTTTAAAATTACCCAATTCTCTATAACCTAGGCTCTGATACCAACTGTAACACCCCCAAAATTCGGGTCCAGCGGAAGCATACGTGCATTGGGGTGCTACGAAATTGGTATCACAACATAAGTACAAAGAACGGTTTTTATTTCATTTATTGAGAATAAAATGCATTAATAGAAATGTTAAGTTTACATTTTATAAAAGAAGTGCGGAAATAGGCCCATAAAATAGTTGAAGTGGTCCCAATTGCTTTATCAGAGTCGCCTATGACCAATGCCCCTTGCCAAGCGCCTTCAATAGTGAGCTAACGCCTTAAACCTGAAAATACACCCTAAAACGGTCAGCTTACGCAGGTGAGTCCATAGAGTTTTAGTTTAAAACAATATAGTTGAACCAAAGGGTTTTCGATTTCAAATCATCCTTTCAACAAGTCAACTCTACACAGCTTAAATCACCATCCCGAATCAAATAACCGCAATCAACTCATAATCAAACAACTTGAATCATAATCAATCACATAGATATTATACTCATATAGAGTCACACAAAGTTACCCTGTTACGCTGGCTAAGTCAAACCACAATAGAATTCCCTATAGTGCACACTATAGCCCAAAACCAAATCAAATCAATCTGTATGCGTAAGAATACGACATACCCAACATTCGTAAGAATACGACATGTTCTTGCATTCGTAAGAATACGACATGCGATGCATTCGTAAGAATACGACATGCTCAACTTACCTAGTTCTAGACTAGGCCTCGTTTCATAGCTTACCTTGTTCTTGACTAGGCCTAGCTCCATAGCTTACCTACTTCTCGACTAGGCCTCGCTCCATAAACCAATTCAATTTGCATTCGCAAGGATGCGACATGCCCTTAGCCAGCTCATGTAACAGCTCATGTAACAGGTTCATAAACCACAATCACAAATCTCATATAACATAACAAACAAGCAATCACACAATGCATTCAATTAACCAAATCAAATATACCAACCAACAGTCAAATCTTGGGTAAACAATTCACGTATCCAAATAAGCAAATTTGAGTTTAATTGAAAGCGAGCATGTATTCTCCCCCAAAAATAGTTTAAGAAAACTGTTAAAAAGTAGGGGCTATGAACTCACCTGGGCCACAGCAACGCAAAGATCACGATTGACACAACTGGCATCTAAAGCTAATCACAACGATATCCAGAAGATGGGCACGACGGCACCAAGCAGTACCAGCACGATGGTACACCCTAATACGTATACGATTATCTCAAAATATAGCTCGTGCAATAATGAAGTGCATAAAAGACAATGTGTCATAGCTTTCGTGGATCACTCAAATCTTTACTCGTAAAAAGTTTAGTGTCATTGTTTCGTGTGGTGTGGTAAGAAAACATAGACTCAAAATACAACTCACGCTAAAATGAAAAAGACGTCAACATACAACTCACGCCAAAAGAAATAGACATCGACGTACAACTCACGCTAAAAGGGAATAAACATTTACAAAGTCGTGAAAATACTAACAATGCTCAAGCTAACCAAAGAAAACATACATCATGACGACAATTAGCTATGTAAAATAAAATAAGTAAGTTTCAGTGTTTACCCCATAATTCCTTTATAGAAGATAAGTTTAATCAATTATAAAATAGTTTATTAGAAAACAAATGTTAATGCGTCGAGTGTTTTTATTAATTATTGACCAATAAACATTGTTTTCTTATTGTATTACGTTACGAATACTAATATATTAAAGTCATTCGAGTTTAATATATCTTCTCCGTCTCGTGTCCAATAGTCCAAAAATGTTGATTGTTCAATAATCTTAGTCCAATAGTTGTGCCAACGATACCAATCCATTATGTCCAATGTCAAGTTATAATCCATATTCAAGTTAAATTTACAATACTCATATCCGCAATGTTCAAGTATAAATTCTTAAGTTACCGAAACTTACCATAATCACCCATGTCAAACAAACCAAAATAAATGATACCCACTAACTAACTTGTAATTCATCTTAAAGTAACATCCAAACCAATAATTCCAACAGAACAAGGCCTTTAACAAAATTGTTATAAATTTTAATTCTTGAACAAGTGTAATATATTTTTACGGAGTATTATACATTATAAAATCTTACTAGATAGTATTTCTTAAATGAAAATATCATTTTCATGGAAATAATAGATATGTCTAGCTGTATATTATTACTCAACATAATACACCCATAATAATAAAATATTAATAATAATTGCTCTTTAGTGTGACCCGGGTTTCTTAGTTTACCGGAAATCAAACGGACCCGATATCACAATAAGTTCAACCCATATAAGAGATAAGTAAAAACCATCAAGTCTTTAACCAGTACTCCAAATAAGCTAAAATAAGCAAATCCTAAGCGAGACCCGAGAACAATAACCACATTCACAACCTTAGTGAGCAAACGCAATACTAAACAATCAAAACCAATATCAAACTCGTGACCAAAACAAACACCCTTCTTGGGTCATGACTGGCTCGAGCCAAACTGCAGGCGAGCACAAATGAGCACCTTCTTGGGTCTCATTATTTCTAGCAAACAACAAACAAATAACCCAAATCCAAACCGGACTCAACACATTAACATGAGCAAACCCAGTAATCGAACCAAACAGACAACCTTTTTAACACTCTTACCACACAAAACCTGTACCAACAGTTTCAATGTCAAGTTTTAATTCATAAAACTATATCAACTATTTTTAAACTCGTATTTTAACCCACAAAATTTTAGTGACTCGTTTCTATAGGGTTAGATCCACGAAAACTGATGACACAACCGTAATTTAATTGATCAAAAACAAGAAAATATATAAGCGTGGGTTCATGGTTTACCAATCGAGAAAGAACAAGAAAAGGGATGAGAAACGAGGAGAAAGAAGATGAGTCGTGGCTTCCAAACACGAACAAATACTTAGAGCACCTTCTGTTACCTCTGGTCTTCACAGATCTATATGGTTATTCAAGCTTTGATGGCGGTGGAGGTGCGCACGTGGTGAAGGCGGATGTTTCTTGGCGCGTGTGGTAGATAAACGAGTAGAGGAGAGCAAAAGGGTGATGATAGTGGTGGCGGTGCATCGTGGAGATGGGCGGTGGTGTTACTCTGTGGTGGCCGGAGTAAGGCCGGAGGTGGCGGCTGCTATATGAGCTTAGGGTTTTCAAAACCCTAGAGAGAGAAGTATAAGTGGTGTAGGTGAAAATGGGAACAAGAAAAGGATGGAGGGGTCTTATAATCCCAGGGACCATTTATGTAATTACTTAGAGTTCTAGGATGATGGGGTGTAATTATCTGCAGGGACCAAAGCTGTATTTTATGAAATCCTTCTTAAAATGAGGCTCGATATTTATTTAGACTAGGAAACGGAGGATACAAGGCACGGGAATAATGAAAACGCGCTCAGAATAATATTTCCGATAAAATTGAGCATAAGTATGTCTAACATCTCGAATTGATGCCAAACTCAAAATAATGTATCGTTTCTCATAATTAGAACATGACGCAGAATTTGATGGTTGTCACACGGAAAGATCAAAACACTATACAATCAATATTATTAAATAATTAGAGTTTTAAAATGCGTATGAAATTACATGTTCAAAAAACATTATTAAATCGTAAGAGTGTCTCGAGAACTAACCTATACAAATTTTAGATTTTTTTTGATAAAACTTACCGTAAAAACTAAAAAAAACATGTTTTATAAAAATTGGACAATTTTTTCAAAGCAATGGATGCAAATCTGCAAGGTGCTACATGTTGAGAATAATGCTAACAGTTACCACTGATAAGTTTGGAAGAAGACACTACTGAAGAATGCACTAGCAGTGAAAACACCATTACCACTGCAAGTACATATACTTACCACTGCTTATTAGATAACCATTTTGTAATCGTGTATTAGATAAGTATGAAAAAGATCTTGTGAATATCCTATTTAGTTAGAGTTATACTTATCTTGTAAAGGACAAGGAGGTCCTAGGTTTAGGTTTGAGGTACGTATCAATTGCAAAAGCTTCAAGGTGTAACCCTAGTGATAACTAAGATCATTCGTATTATTCTTAATAATATTGAAGCTAAAAGTTTGGTTAATCCCTGTGTTCTCACTATTTTATTCATATACAAACCATACACATCATTCAAACATATCTTCTAAGTACTTTGTGGTAAATTTCGCGTGCTACAAAGTATATACTCAAAGTATCTATCTAACACAAGATGTGTGTTTAGATCCTCATCAAGTGGTATTAGAGACAGGTTTTGATACTTTGAATTAGAAGATCCAAAGAATTCAACTCACTTTTGCAAGACCAATGGAGATGGAGAACAACCAGTCGAATGTTGCAGCAAGGCTTCCAAAGCTCAAACTCAATGAATATGAGATGTGGAGGATAATGATAGAGTAGTACTTTCTTGTACAAGATTATGGTCTACGGGAAATCATCATGTTTGGTGATTCATTCAAGCCTAGTACTTCAACAGAAACAATTGATGGCAAGGCTGTTTAGAAGCTTAATACTGGACCAGTCACCAATGAAGAGAGGCTTCAGAAGAAGAATGACTTGAAGGCAAGAAGCTTACTGCTTATGACTCTTCCTAAGGATCAAATCATAGCCTTTAGCAAGTACACAACTACTAAGACCTTATTTGAAGATATTTGCTCAGTTTTTGGTGGTAATGATGCTACCAAAAAGACACAGAAAACATTGATGAAGCAAAATTATGAAAACTTCACTTCAGCAAATAATGAATCTATTGATAGTATCTTCAAAAGACTCCAGAAGATTGTAACACAATTTACTGTGTTTGGAATTGAGGTAGATAAGGAAGACCTCAATCTAAAGTTTTTAAGGAGTTTACCTTCTGAGTTTCACACTAATGTAATTGTCTGGGAAAACAAACCAGAAATTGAAACAATGAAACTCAATAATCTTTGCAATAATTTTAAAATTATTGAGCAAAGATTGAAGAAGGCAGGAAAGTTAAGTACAAGTTCTGGAAACTTAGATCTTATATCATCATCATTTGATGACTGTTCTGATGATGATAGTGATGAAGTTGAAGATACTGCTCATGTTGCTGCTTCCACTGGTAGTGCAAGTATTACCACTGCTAGCTCTAAAAAGAAGGTTGCTGGACTTGGAGACCCTACCTTTTATGCTTTTCTCTCAAGCTAAGTTAGTCGTTCACTTCTTACTCATGAAGATCTGGAGCAAGTAGATGATAATGATTTGAAAGAGATGGATATCAAGTGGCAGGTTGCACTTCTAAGTATGAAGGCAAATAAGTTCTGGCAAAGGACAGGAAGGAAAATTATCATTAATGGTAATGAAACTGCATGATTTGATAAGAAAAGGTGGAATGTTTCAACTGTCACAAGTTGGCACACTTTGCTAGGGAATTCAGAAAACCTAGAAAGCCAGACAACAGATCCACATGGTACAAGCAAGAGAAGAAAAAGGAGCCAACTGTGGAAGAACCAAAAGCTATGTTAGCCATTGATGATGTCAGTTATGATTGGAGTTACATGGTTGATGAGGAAGAAGAACCTTCATAATCTGCTATGGTGGCAACTGAAATAGCTTTAATGGCTTTATTCTAACTCTGAGGTACATTCTAATGATGGTTGTTCAAAATCTTGCAAATCTTTAAAAGAATGTGAAAGACTTAGGGAACTCTTAGACAAACAAACCACAGAGTTAATGGATTCAAATTATACTTTGTCTAACTATAAAAGAGGCTTGTCTATTTTAGAAACACAAATAGAGCACTTCAGAGCAAATGAGTCTAAATATAGTGATGATATTTGTGGAAAACTAGAAGGGGGGTTGAATAGTTTTACGTCTTTTTAACTTTATTTTGAAAACTTAGTTTAGTTTTAAAACCTTGTTTGCTTTTAAAACTTTGATTCAATCTTATGTGAACTTCAAATCTTGAACAATATGAACAAGTATATCTAAGTATGAACAATAATGATAATGTACGCTAAGTATGTGAAATCAACACATGCATAATATAAACAATTATAGCTATATATGAGAGATAAGTACGTAATCGTTTATTTTATAATCCTTAGTTATATTTTGTATGAAAACTATACTTGATCGAAATGATCAATTATAAGTATGTAACCTTTTTAGTTTGATTGTAAAAACTTTGTTTTGTGAATGAAACTTTCGTTTGATCTTTAAGTAAAATCAATACTAGCACTATATGAGCAACTATATATATACGTCTACGTCTATAAAAGTAATAGCGATATAAGCAAGATAATAAGTAAGATATGGAAAGATCTAACCGCGAGACAAAGGATTTATAGTGGTTCGGCTACAAGGACACCTTCCTTGCCCTACTCCACTCCTCGAGTCACCTACTCGAGAGTTTTCTTCACTATGTCAACAAGCTCCTTATGGCGGAGAAACCTTACACACCAATTTACACACCACAACTACGTCACAACTTATTCACACCTTCTACACAACTATTTCACACCTATTCACTGCTTAATCACACCACTTCTTCACACTTATTTCCAACACACCAATCTTCTTCACTCCTATCTTCTACACACCAATCTTCTTCACTACTATCTACCTCCCAACAATCTTCTTCACACCACTACTTATATCTCACTACTTCTATTCATAACTTCTACTCCTAGATCTATCTAGTTACACTACTATCACACCTTTACAATGAATGTACTCAACAACTAGACTATATACACAAATCTACAAAACTTCACAACTTGATGTTGAAGGAGTATTCTTCTCTTGCACTTTGAGAGATGAGAGGTGAGGGAATGAATCACTTGAAACAAGGATTAACAATTATATGATCAAAGGGTTTTTAGGAGGATGTTTAAAGAGATTTGGATCTGAAAATTTTCGTGCAAGGGGTGGGAAAAATTCCACATTTAAGGTGGTATTTATAGGGAAAAATTTTTGACAGAATCTGACAGGGGAGTGTGGCCGGTCCCCTTAATTGTGTGCCGGTCCCCTTAAAATTAAGGGGACCACCCTTATAATTAAGGGGGCCGCCCAGACGAAAACTGCAGTTTTCTTGTCTTTTTCTGGGGAAAGTTTATTTGGTGAAAAACTAACTGATTTTGGTTAAAATTTTGAATTCATATATTTATTATGAATAAAACATTTTCCTTTATTACCAAAAATGTTTTTCAAAAATATATAATAAGTTTATTTAATTTTATAAACTTTGTATTATTTAAGTAAACATCCCTTTGATCATAAAATGTATTAGTCACTTGTTTATTCATACCTTAAGTGATTATGTTGGATGAGATGATATAAACTTGCTTAAAACTTGTTTACGTATTAACTTTGCGTTTAATGTTCTTATATTTTGTGATCGTCAAAACTTAAGGATATCGAAAGATATTAATAACGTTTTTATACATTATTTATATCAACAATCTCCCCCTTTTTGATGATTACAAAATCTAAACTCATTAAACTAAAAATTAATATATATGCAAGTTTTTTGTGTGAGTTTATATCACTTCTCCCCCTTTTTGTTAACATCAAAAAGGTTATCCCGACGAATGTATAGCTCCCCCTTGAAGTATACTCCCCCTCGTTTTGAGGTCAAAAGAGATCGAGAAATGGAATGCTCGCAAGAAAAATAATAGAAGCGCAAGCATATACAGAAGAATATGCAATATACAAATAACAAGCATAGCAAACAAATATTAAGGATGCATAACAATTAATTCAAAGTGATTATGTTAAAGATCCTAATTTGCCAAAGAGAGCCATCGGACTTGCTTGTAACAAAAGGTTGGTTGATTCGTATTTGAGAGTGAAAATCATAAGCATATGGTATGATTAGATGGTTGATGATGAGGTGTTTGAAATGATGATGGTTGAGTTAGGGTATCGTTGTTGGATTAATGGAGGTATATGTTTGGGTCATGAATGTTGGAGAGTTTGGCGGTGGAGAGTTTGTAGCGGAAGAGGTTGATTAAGGTTTTGGATGTTGTTCAAGTGAGGGTATTGGATGTGATCTAGTGAGAAGATATTCAATCCAAGTGAAGTGTTCATTGAATGCAATGGTTTTTAGGAGAAAGATGCAACAAGGTCAATTGTTGACATGTTTTTCAACTTGATTCAAGTTGTGGGGTAATGAAAGGAGAGCTAGAGGAAAGTTGTTCCAAGTTGCATTGAGCAAGGTGTAAGGCAAGAAGAGCACAAAGCTCATGGGCTTCCTTGAGTTCTTCAATGAACTTCAAGTGTTCGGAGGAAGGTGATAGGACATGCAACATAGGGATAACATGTGTGTTGGTAGAAGGTGGTGGTGATACTCTTGGTGGTGGAGATATTTATGAGTTTGGGTAATCATGAATGGATGAGAATGAAGTTGTGGAGGATGTATCATGAGTGGAGGATGTTTTGGATGGTGGATTGGTAGGTTGAACAAAATGTGAGGTGTTAGGAATGAGATTGGGATTGTTTTTTTTTGGGTAAAAGGTCAACGACCCGGTAAATATATTACTCCAAAAAACATTTAAGTACAACGGATATGAGTGATTCTCATATCTCAGCCCGTTACATAGGCGAAAGGCTTACATAACAAGATACTTCCAATTTTCTAGACAAGAAAACAAACCATTTAAAGACTTGGACAAAAATTTAACCTACTTCCTATGACCTTGGAGATTAAAGCCATAAATGGCTTTAAGAGCATCCAATTCCCCTGGAAAATCAGAAATTTGCTTCGAGTAATCATCATAGTCATCCAACTCATCTTCACGCTCATGACCTCCACCAAAAAGATTTGCTGATTCGTCGAACGTGTTAAGAACCTCCTCCTCATCACTATCAGTAACCACAATATCACCCACCTTAGAGAATGGGTTAGCCCTCTTATTGGCAGATGCAGACGGAATAGGAACACCTTTATCATCCAAGAGGGTAGCTTTATTATGATGAGGTTTGTGAAAGGGTTCATTTGAGTGAACATGAGGTTTGTGTATCATGAAATATGGTTTGACCTTCATGGGTTAAGTTGTAGTGGTAATGACACACTTTGTAGAGTGTAGGAAATGGGTATATGGTTGAATCTTTTGTGAGGATGACTAGGTTGAGTTATTGGTGAAGATGGTAAATGAGTATCAAGTGATGTAGGTTAGAGTGAAAGAGCGATGTTCATGGAAGGGATTACTTGGTAGGAGGGTGTTATAGATGGTGCATTAGGTGAACTAGGAGATGAAATTTGAGGTTAGGTGAGTAAAGGTTATGAGGTTTGAGTGTGTAAAGGTTATGAGGTTTGAGTGTAATGTAGAAGGATATGGGTGAGTAAAGGTTGTTGATATGTAATGTTGAAGACATAGGAGGATTTTGGTGTTGGATGTTTGACAACATCATTTGGTTTAATGGGAGAGAAAATGATGAGATGAGTGGAGATTGATAGGAATGAGAGTGTTTATAATGTAGGATTGGTAGGATCAAGGATGGATAAACTTTGATGGAAGGTTTTGGATAGAATAGGTTTGTGAATTTTGGGAAGTGTAGGATGAAATGGGCTAAAAAATAGAAAAAGGAAACAACACCTTCGACCATCAGATGGCCGGTCCCCTTAATTGGAGGCCGGTCCCCTTAATAATTATGGGGACCGCCTTATGATTTAAGGGGGCCGCCCATCTGGTGATTCTCAGATTGCCAGAAAAGGGTTTTTGGTAGTGAATTGCAGAAAGGTTGTGTTTTTGGTTTCAAACAAGTCCAACTCTTTGAGGCAATTAAGCATATACTAATTATGTAGGCAATTATGTAGCCAAAGCATGTTAATCAAAGAGATTAAGTAAACAAGCAATTTCATCTAGCATGCAAACATACTCATCAAGCAAGTAAAATATAAGTGCTAGGAAACAATAAGCAACATCAAGTATTTCATAACTACATAACTAGGAGGATTAATCCTAATGTGTATCAATGTGCAATAAGTGGGTAGTTATGATAGCATGGATTTCTAGACTTGTTACAAACAAAGTCTTAATGAACAAACCATGGTCCTCTTGATTTGATTTAGTTCACTTATAAGTGTCATTTATATAAATATAGATGACAAATATGAGATCACCATGCATGATTTTAAAAGAGACGTTTTTAGCATTATTCAACAATGTTTGAAAGTAAGTTTTCACTTAGATGTGAGAGTTATTTGAATAAAATAGATTGGGTTTTTACTTCAAAACGTGTGAATGAATGGTAAAGAATATTTTCCCAATCTTTAGTTTTGATCAAAACAAAATTGTGGATATTGATAGTGAAAACATGTTATTTAAAAGTGGGATAGTTATTTGAAAAACTATTTTCCAAAATGTGAGGTTTTTGCATATTTTTAGAGATATTAGATTTTTGACAACAAATATCATAAATCAAATATTTAAAAAAAATGTTTATTAAAGATCTCATGTTCAAGAGGATTGGTTAAGCCTATTATTATCTCATGCTATCGTTTCTACATATCCTATGATCCTAAAGGAAATGAAGACGATAATTTATATGTTAGATGCGAGAGTGTTGAATGGGGTATAACCTAACATCTATAGTTCCTTTGTTTTCGCACGCTTATCTAACTTAATGCCATAGTCTACGAGAGCTTGTTTCATCCATAGTTTTCTTACGCGAGGGATCTAATCCTACTTCTATATTAACGATAGATCCACTTAACTCGTTTCACTTCATCACCATGAGTTTGCTAATAGTGGATATAGAAGATTTCCATTTTCTATTTTGTTCGGCAATGAACAATTTTATCTTATTCCTAGGAGAGTCAACCAATGATGTTTCTAGGTTATAAGAATATAAGCAATTATGTACTAAGCATTAATCTAACTAATCATTTATCTAAGCATGCAAATTAAAGTGATGAACTTAAAAGAAACGCGTACCTTTTAGTCTTCAATGGAATATCTTCATGCACTTCAAGTGACCATGTTGACTTATAGAAGTCATTTGTAGATGATATTCCAACTTCTTCAAAGATTGACAACTTAGCCACTTGGTCCCCATTGTCTCATTGATCCAAAGTTTTTTGGTCCAAACATATTTAACATTTGGCTAGGATGCATGTATGGTGGTAATATTTCCCAAGGATTGTAACTTGGTTGATAATTCCACATTTGATTTCTAGTATTATTGTAATATTGTCTATTTTGATTTCTTCTAGGTTGAGGTGTTTTAGATCTTGGATGATGATTGTTAGGTTTTCTTGGTGGTGGAGTTTTAGATCTTAATTTAGGTTTAGAGGATCCTACTTCGGTCTTTAAGGATGGTTTATAAAAAGTCTTTACTTTTTCATCATTTGCAATGGGTATTTTTCTATCTTTTGTAAGTATATACTTAGGATTTGATTCTAATGATTTTTGTTTACTAGATTCACATTCAAACTTTATACTTTTATTTTCACTAGTTGAAACATTAGTTGAAGTTAATCCTAGACCGGTTTTATCTCCCGAAGTTTCTTGAACACTTATTATTTTCTTAAGTGGGTTACTACAATTTTTAAACTTGTCAAGTTTGAAAATTTCATTTTTAAGTTTTTCGTTTTCATTTTTAACCTCTAAGCATGTTTTACATTTTATAAAAACTTCTTTTCCTTTTTCCAAGTGTTGTAGTTTAATTTTTAATTCGAGTACTTCATTTTCTAATAGATTATTAATATGTTTTAGTGACTTATTTTTAGCTATAACCTTTTGACCTAATTTGCATGACCTATTATATTCACTATCTAGGTCTTTTTCATCTAATGATAAATTTTTGTCACTAGAGTATTCGGTTTCGGAACGTTCCTCGCTTAATGTCTTAGCCATAAGACACTTTTCTTCATTTGTGGTTTCTTTCTTGTCCTCATCGCTATCACTCCAAGCACCTACGATAAACGCCTTTTGATTTTGATCTCTTGACATCATTGGACATTTTCCGATGAGATGATTTGGATTGCCACATTTAAAACACTTCCTTTCATTATATGGTTGCCTAGCATATCTTCCTCGTCTCTTGAAGTATTTCTTGAAGTCTCGTACAGCCATAGCATACTCTTCATCGTCACTTTTGGAGGTTGAGCATTCTTCGTCACTAGAGTCCTTTTTAGCTCTCAACGCAATTGATTTGCTTTGCTCCCTTTTTCCTTTGACCATCTCGGAGTCTTTCTTTATTATTTCTTCATAGACCTTTAAGTTGCCGATCAATTCGTCAAGTTGTAGAGTTGACAGATTCCTTGATTCTTCAATAGCCGTGACTTTAGCTCGCCATTTTGGATGAAGAGCCCTAAGAAATTTCCTAACAAAATTCTTACTAGAAGAATTCTCATCAAGTGCTTTTAAACTTGTGATAATAGTGTTAAATCTAGCAAAAGCATTATCTATTGATTCCTCCTCCGGAATCGTAAATTGTTCATATTGTTGAACAAGAAGATCTATTTTGTTATCTTTAACTTGACTATTACATTGGTGAGTGATTAGTAAAGAATCCCAAATTTCTTTTGCGGTTTTACACATAAAAATTCTTTCGTATTCTTTACGTGGTAACTTATTGTAAATAACCATTTTTGCTTCATTGTTTTTAGAAAGTCTTCTTTTTAAATCATCATTTTGTTTTTCAAAAGGTACTATTTCATCTTTATTTGTTTCAGGATTATTTTAAGTAGGTAAAAAATCACCATTAGTAATAACATGCCAAAGATCTAGATCCTTTGATTTCACATAAGTTTCGAATCGATTTTTCCAATATAAAAATCCATCACTTTCGAATAGTGGTGGTCTTTGCATAGATTGCCCTTCTAAATATTTTTCAGATTCCATAGATCGTTACAAGTTTTAAAATACAATATATTTTAAAAATCTTGCTAGACGTGGCTCTGATACCAAATGTGGAAAACTAGAAGGGGGGGGGGGGGGTTGAATAGTTTTACGTCTTTTTAACTTTATTTTGAAAACTTAGTTTAGTTTTAAAACCTTGTTTGCTTTTAAAACTTTGATTCAATCTTATGTGAACTTCAAATCTTAAACAATATGAACAAGTATATCTAAGTATGAACAATAATGATAATGTACGCTAAGTATGTGAAATCAACACATGCATAATATAAACAATTATAGCTATATATGAGAGATAAGTACGTAATCGTTTATTTTATAATCCTTAGTTATATTTTGTATGAAAACTATACTTGATCGAAATGATCAATTATAAGTATGTAACCTTTTTAGTTTGATTGTAAAAACTTTGTTTTGTGAATGAAACTTTCGTTTGATCTTTAAGTAAAATCAATACTAGCACTATATGAGCAACTATATATATACGTCTACGTCTATAAAAGTAATAGCGATATAAGCAAGATAATAAGTAAGATATGGAAAGATCTAACCGCGAGACAAAGGATTTATAGTGGTTCGGCTACAAGGACACCTTCCTTGCCCTACTCCACTCCTCGAGTCACCTACTCGAGAGTTTTCTTCACTATGTCAACAAGCTCCTTATGGCGGAGAAACCTTACACACCAATTTACACACCACAACTACGTCACAACTTATTCACACCTTCTACACAACTATTTCACACCTATTCACTACTTAATCACACCACTTCTTCACACTTATTTCCTACACACCAATCTTCTTCACTCCTATCTTCTACACACCAATCTTATTAACAAATTTCTACCTCCCAACAATCTTCTTCACACCACTACTTATATCTCACTACTTCTATTCACAACTTCTACTCCTAGATCTATCTAGTTACACTACTATCACACCTTTACAATGAATGTACTCAACAACTAGACTATATACACAAATCTACAATACTTCACAACTTGATGTTGAAGGAGTATTCTTCTCTTGCACTTTGAGAGATGAGAGGTGAGGGAATGAATCACTTGAAACAAGGATTAACAATTATATGATCAAAGGGTTTTTAGGAGGATGTTTAAAGAGATTTGGATCTGAAAATTTTCGTGCAAGGGGTGGGAAAAATTCCAGATTTAAGGTGGTATTTATAGGGAAAAATTTCTGACAGAATCTGACAGGGGAGCGTGGCCGGTCCCCTTAATTGTGTGCCGGTCCCCTTAAAATTAAGGGGACCGCCCTTATAATTAAGGGGGCCGCCCAGACGAAAACTGCAGTTTTCTTGTCTTTTTCTGGGGAAAGTTTATTTGGTGAAAAACTAACTGATTTTGTTTAAAATTTTGAATTCATATATTTATTATGAATAAAACATTTTCCTTTATTACCAAAAATATTTTTCAAAAATATATAATAAGTTTATTTAATTTTATAAACTTTGTATTATTTAAGTAAACATCCCTTTGATCATAAAATGTATTAGTCACTTGTTTATTCATACCTTAAGTGATTATGTTGGATGAGATGATATAAACTTGCTTAAAACTTGTTTACGTATTAACTTTGCGTTTAATGTTCTTATATTTTGTGATCGTCAAAACTTAAGGATATCGAAAGATATTAATAACGTTTTTATACATTATTTATATCAACAATATTGCTGTATTAAAAAGAGATTTAGACTATAAGATTGCTGTAAATGAGGCTCTTAGAGAAGAATTAGAAAAGCTCAAGAAGGCTAACGAAAATGTAAAAATAACTTGTGATACATTCGCTTATCAATCTAAGAGTATAGAAAAAATTTGGGAAGCTCAGGTAGTTAATAAGGCTAAGTCTGGTGTAGGATATAAGACAGTTCCTACACCACTAAGAGGTGTTCCATCACCTCCAGGTATAGATCTAGCACATACGGGGATAGAAGAATTTCAAGAACCAACCTTTGATTATGGCCCTAAATTTTTGAAAAATGCTATTGATGAAAAGGTTAAGGTAGAGACTGATGCCTTTGAGAGTGCCAGTGATTCATCTCTAATGGATGAAAGTGTTAAGAATAAGAAATAAACTTCTGCTCCTAAAGTTGTTAAAGCTGATATTGAGGTGCCTAGAAAACAAGTTAATCAATCTAGGCCAACTATAAAATATGCTGAGATGTATAGGAAAAAGTCACCAGCTCCTAGGGGTAATCAGAGGAACTGGAATAATCTTAAGTCTCAACAACTTGGTAGTGATTTTGTGATGAATAACAAAGCATGTCATATCTATGGAAATTTTGATCACCTACATGCTAATTGTAACTACCATAAGGGAAGAAAGGAAGTTTTTGGGAACAAAAGGGTGATTAAAAACCATTTTCAAAAATCTTCTCACCCTAATTCACACATCAATATGATTCCCACAGCAGTTCAATTAAAATCTGGCATTAAATCTTTTGATAAATCATCTGCTAGAAAAGTTAACACTGCTTACCAAAAACCACATGTTTTAAGTGCAAAACCAAATACAACTTTTGTTAAATCAGCACAAACAGGTAAAAGGACCTTTTATGAGAAAAAGGTTGTTTATAATCAGAAGTGGGTACCAAAAACCATGATTTCTAAGCACTGCTAGGCCAAATGTTACCACTGCTAGTCATGTAAACAAGAACAGGGTAAATTTGGGAAATGCTGTGAAGGCCTTAGCATGTTGGGAATGGAAACCAAAAGGAATTATCACCTCAAACAATCCCAATGGTGTATCAATGACATTTGACAGATTCAATTATATTGATACACGAGGCAGATCCAAGGCTATAATGGCTTAGGTCTGAAAAAGAAACTAATTCCTTTGTTTTATGTGCATGAACATCCAAAGACTAAAACAAAGGATCAAGGTTATTCAGATAGTGGATGTTCAAGGCACATGACTGGCAATAAGTCCTATCTTTTAGATTTCAAACCTATTGATGGGCAATTTGTCAGCTTTAGAGGTGGAGTTGGTGGTAAAGTTTCTAGTAAAGGCAATATTAAAACTGGAAACTTGGACTTTGAAAATGTGTACTATGTGAAAGAGCTTAAGTATAATCTCTTTAGTGTGTCATAGATGTGTGACAAGAAAAACAAAGTTTTTTTTTACTGATAATGAATGTTTTGTTCTATATAAGGATTATAAGTTGCCTGACGAAAGTCAGGTTCTACTTAAAATTCCTAGAAAAGACAATCTATACAGTATTGATATGAAGAACATTGTTGCTAAAGATGATCTTACTTGATTTCTTGCAAAGGCCACACTAGATGAGTCCATGTTGTGGCATAGAAGACTTGGTCACATAAATTTTAAAACCATTAACAAGATTATGAAAGATGGTTTAGTCAGACGGTTGCCTGAAAAGAGATTTGAGAATGACAAAACCTGTGTTTCTTGTCTCAAAGGCAAGCAACATAGAGCTTCTTGTAAGACCAAGTCCGATAACTCTATTGCTCACCCACTTTATATGTTGCATATGGACTTGTTTGGTCCTACATTAGTGAGTAGCATAAACTTTAAGAAATATTGTCTTGTTGTGACTGATGATTTCAGTAGGTTTACATGAGTTTTCTTTCTTAGAACTAAGGATGAAACAACTAGTATCCTTAAGATCTTTATCACTGAAGTAGAAAACCTTGTTGATAAGAAAGTCAAAATTATCAGGTGTGACAATGGGACTGATGAGACGAAAAGTGTACCGCTTTTAGGGGGTCATTTAAGCCCAAATCCGAGATTATTTGATCAAATATCACCCTAAATCGTTCCTTTTGTCATTTTAGGTACTTTAGGAGGGAAATTTGGAAAAGAAAGTATTTTGGATATTTTTGGAGCATAAAAGTGAAGAAAACGACAAAGTCTCAAAATCCTTGCTGGGAACAGTACCTGACGGCGTCAAGGCCTTACATGTGACGGCGTCAAGCTTGGCAAAAGAGGTGGATATGGAAAATACACATGTCGGCCCAGAACTATTTCAAGGAAAATATGCCTCACGGCATCACCAAGGCCGCCAGGATCAACTTATACGTGACGGCCCAGAGCTTATTCTCAACATGACGACGTCAAGATTGGATCTAGGCAATGCGATCCTTGTTTTGGCGGCAATTTGACGGCGTCACAGACTACAACGTGATGCCGTCAGGATGTATAGTCTATATATATTTTTCCAATTTTCATTCATTATGTGTGGAATTTTAGTGCAACTTTAGATGGGAAAAACCCTAGACGAATTTCCAGAGATTTTAAGGGTTTCTACCATTTGTTTCTTCCATGCTTAATTGAAGATAAGCCTTTTATCAAATCATTCAATATGTCTATGTCTTGTTTGATTATATCTTTTGCTTGTCTTCTTTTTAACATGCTAGGCTAGGTTTTTCTTGTGTTTGCTTAGATGTAATGAAACCTAGATGTTGATTATTGGTTGATTGTTTGCTTATAATTGTTATGGATGAATGAATTTGATGTTAAGCTTAAGAAAACTGGCAGACTTCTAATTGGTAACTTGCTTGAACGTCTTAAGAAACATGATCGGAGGTGTACTACGATTTATTGGTTATATTTAATGCATAAGTAACTACTAATGATACTACATTAGGAGCTAGTAGTCGGCTCGACCTAGAATGAAGTAGAAGCTTATAGAGTTAGGGAAGATCGTACACGGCCCTACGACTAGTATTAAGGAATATAACCCGTCATCCATGCAATTGTAACAAGCTATCAACCGGTAAAAGATATCTAGGGAGTAATGAAATCTAAGTAAACACAATTCTCTCTCATTATTGTTTCCACCACACAATTATCCTAGTTTATTTCATTTCATTTTATTTTGTTTTATTTGAATTTGTAGTAATTTGGGTTAGTTGGCTAGCAACTAATTCCGCCCATCTTCCAAAACCCGAGATTTTTACCTGTTTTTATAAAATATAGAAATCCAAAAAGAATCATCCCTCAACTTTAGACCTAGTTTAGTAGACTTTTTAATCCTAGCGAACACTATTCCTGAGTTGAAGGATCAATCCCCCGGTACTTGTCACTATACTATACTACAATGATCAGGTACACTGCCTGGCGGGGATTGCAAGCTTCTCAAGATCCCTTGAGAGGTAAAACCTGTTGCGAGGGCGCAATCCCACGTATCAAGTTTTTGGCGCCGTTGCCGGGGAATAGTTATTGTCTAGGTTAAGATTTCTTTTTATTAGGTCTACTTGCTAGATTCCTTTCTAGTAAGATTTTTTTTCTTTTTATAGGTTTTCTTTAGTCTATCTTATTTCTTTGTTCCTTTGTTCGTAACCATTACCATCTGACATCATGGAAGGTGGTAATATCTTTGATCCCATCAACCCACTACAACAAAACCACCCACAAAACCTACCACAACCGAACCAACCTCCTAGACCCCGAACTTTAGGAGAGTATTCCAGTCCTAGCTACGAAGGCTATCGAAACACCATTGAGCTCACTCTAGGAGCCAATGTGTCTCCCTTGCGATCCGACACCATCCGGTTGATGCAAAGCGGATGTGCATTCCATGGACTTCGTTTTGAAGATCCTAACCAACATCTCAAGGATTTCCTCAAAATCGTTGATTCCATAGACCTTGATGTTGAAACTCGAGAGACGACCCGATTGCGTCTCTTCCAATTCTCTCTACGTGACCAAGCTAGTCAATGGCTTGAGCATTTACCCGCGGGATCCATCACCTGTTGGGATGATCTCACCTCTCGTTTCCTTGCTCAATTTTTCCCACCGGGGAGAACTACCAAGCTTAGAAATGACATCTTGATGTTCCAAAAATGTCAAGGTGAAACTCTCTATGAAGCATGGACTCGTTTCAAGGACTTACTCCAAAAGTCCCTCATCATGGCATAGATCTTTGGCCCCAAGTCCAAATTTTCTACGACCATATCGATCTCTCCACAAGGCGAACCATTGAGAAATCGGCCGGTGGCAAGCTAAGTGATCTAAGTGTAGAAGAATCATGGGAACTCATAGAAGATCTAGCTCTCTATGACAACGAAAGTTGGAATGATCCCCGTGATTTGAACAAAACGGTCAAGGCAATATCTTTGCCTTCGAACAATTCTAGCACTCCCGACCATAGGATCATGGAACTTGAAGACCAAGTCAAGTTTCTCATAAAATCCTATGAAGCTCCTAAGCCTTTAAGCCAAGTGAACAAAATTACTTCTTCATGCAAATTATGTAGTGGTCCCCACGACACTCATGATTGCATGGAACTCCCTGAACAAGATTTTGTGGATTACGCATCCTCGCGTACCGACAGAGCGGGAGACAAGTGGTACACGTTCAAACCCGAGCCAAACCCTTACGGTAATTCATACAATCCTTCTTGGAAAAATCACCTGAACCTTAGGTGGAAACAAAACCAAAACATGCCCCAAAACAATTCTTCCACTCCACCTAATCGTTACCAACCAAACGGTCCACCCTCTATCCGTACTTTCAACAACAATCCTTCCAATAACTATGGTAGTACCAATAATCTTGAAGGATTGATGTCCAAGTTTATGGCATCTTAAGAAGCTCGCATAGCTAAGTTTGAAGCCGATTTCAAACAAAAGCAAAGTGAGATGACCAATAAAATTGACACATTGTTGAAAGACCTCAATGACCGAGAAATGGGAGCACTCCCAACCAACACGGTCAAGAACCCGAAACTAAACGTTAATGTCATATCATCAGTTTTGTCACCTATCTCTTGTCCACAATACTATTCGGTCAAAGCAATGAGCACGTGCTTCAAACAAACCCAAATTCTTCAAAAGGACCAATCGAATAGAACATCCGATATTAAACCGGTTAAGAGCATGATTGAAACACCTCCTACATAAAACCTTGACGATGAATTCGAGGAACTTCGCCTTGAACATCCGGTTATTGAAGTTTTAGCACGAGCTCCCTACTACAACGCCCTTTTAGAGAAATATGAGGAGAAACTTAAGCTGGGCAAGAATTGAACCGCCTTCGTTCAAAATAAGTTACCTAAGAAATTAGATGACCCGGGCATATTTGTTTTACCTTGTAAGATCAGAAACTCCGAAGCTTTTGACACATTAGCCGATCTTGGGTCAAGGCTTAATCTACTTCCGTTGTCCCTCTACACCACTCTTAAGCCGGGAAAATTAGATGACGGAGGTAATTATAGGTCTTGTGGATGGTAGTGTAGCATATCCGATAGGGGTAGTGAAGGACGTACTAGTACATATAGGGAGATTAACAATGCTAGCCAATTTTTACGTCCTTGATATGGTTAGTGACACTACATGCCCTTTGTTAATAGGAAAAGGATTCTTAGCTACCGCAAGTGCGATGATTGATTGTAAAGAGTCTAGGATAGCGGTAGGAGAAGGAGACACTTGGTCGGTCTATGATGTTAAGAAGGATGCTTATGATACTCATGAGGAACCGACACCTCATTGGGTGGATTTGAATAGTAGATCGTCTAGATACGGACCTTGGGTTAATGAAGACTTCATATGACCTCAACGCCCATTTTATTTAGAAGAGGAATTTATAAACAAAACGCATTCGGTAGAGCAACTCATAGCTAGGGATGAAGAGCTAAACCCATTTGAGGATCCCTTAGTCTTTTGGAAAATGATTGAATTCCTAGGAGTAATGCCTATCAACTTAGGAATGACCAAGTGGAAAAGGGAAGGTGATAAGTGTAAGTGGAATTGGGATAAGCCACCTAAGGAGGAAGATGGATCATGGCATATGAAGATGATTCTATATGATCCGGATGGAGAAAAATTCGATAAGTCATACCAAACTAAGAGAACCGATAGGAAATTGAAACCTAAGTTTGATCCCAAAGATGTCCTCAATGAGGAACTCACTCATATAGGATAGCCCGTGACCTTGAGTCTAGCTACAAGACTCGTAAATAAAGAAAAGCGCTTCTTGGGAGGCAACCCAAGTTTTGTGTGTTTTTATTTGTTTGATTTTATTTTTTTCCGTATGCGTGTTTCATTTTTATTGTTGGTGAATCATGTTTCAAAGAAAATTGTGAAAATGCTTTATTTTGTTTTTAACTTTGTCTTAATTACATATAAAGGTATTTTGCAAAAGATAAGTGTAAGGGAGATCCGAATTTGTTTATAAGAACAAAATTGAGCATGATCCACTATAATATTAAATGAACATGTATATTAGTAATTCTTAGAGTCAAATGCTTGTATCGAGTCATAATGATGTTTTGTAGGATTTTCCAGGAATTATGGCATAAGTTTTTTCAGAAATTTTCCGGAAACTTAACATAAAGATTTTTGCGGGTCACTTATGACTGCGTCACGTGTAAAAATCTGGAAATTTTGCAAGTTTTGTTTTTCTGCCGGAGTCATAAAAGTTTTTGTTAATTCTTTAGTTTTATAAACTCCAGGAAATCTGCAAACATTCATTCCACAAGCATTATATCCTTGTATATATAGATTGATTGCCGCCAATTTTACGCGAGGTTTGCCTTGATTGTTTTCTCAAGTTTAACAAGTTTTATTAGACAAGAAGATGATTTATATTTCTGGAGGGAAGCTTTTAACGTTCATTTTCTTGGAGGAAGATCTAACCTTGTTGACACATTATCCACACCGAACGAATCAGGGGAGGATTTGTTTTCATTCTTTTACCTGCATTACTTTTACATCCTTTAATTGAACATTGGGGACAATGTTCATCTTAAGTGTAAGGGGAGGGTAAATGATGATACCTTTGAGAATACAATTGCACTTGAGTTTGTTTGTTCAATAGTAGGTGTGTAGTAAAACTAAGAGAAATACTTGTTAGGGCAATTTTAGCGCCAAATTTAAATTTTTTTTACAACATTTAGGAATAAAGCTTTAGCCTTAACAAACGTCTCATGGATAGGAGTTGTATGACTAGCACAAAACCGCACCACTAAAAAAAAATTTCCACCCAAATATGTGAGGTTCACCTTTAGATTTGATAGGAAAAGCATTCATTATTAGTGCTTATGAGTGTATCGGTAGTATTTAGATTCTAGAACTTGCGTTAGTGATGCATTCCGAGACCGCTAGTGAGACTACATTCGTGTAGTTAGGATTTACTACATGATAAGAGGCATTAGGATCATCCTTGTGTTTAAACCCATATCATAATTACTTGACCATTTAAGTCATAGTACTTGACTAGTGAAGTCAACTAATTTATCCCACACCTTAGCATTGTACTCATTTTTAGTACACGAAACCACTAGTACACCCCTCCGAGCCTATCTTTTTGTTTCAAACTTTAAGCATTTTTCTTAAAGGAAGAATTTGTTAACAATCCACCCAAATGTGCAACCAAATCGCCTTAGCCTTCCATGTATGCACTCATCTTTAGTGCATTATTGTTATTTGTTTAAACCCTTAGTTAATTGTCTAATTGATTACATGGTTGCTAAGTCGAGTCATATCTTGTACATATTGTTTTGGGACGATTGGGACTCATGGGTAAAGTACTAGTGTAATGGAGTAATGGGGAAGAACATCAACTTATTACCCCCATATGTGAGTTAATCTTAAAAGTACTCCAAGTGTTTTGATTATCTTGATTCGAGTCATTAGAATAGTTGATTGTAAAGTATGTAAAAGTTCAAGTGTAGGGAGGAAACGAGCTCCCTTTGATGTATTATTTTGGATGGT
This sequence comes from Artemisia argyi, assembly GCA_030686995.1. Classification (NCBI taxonomy): domain Eukaryota; kingdom Viridiplantae; phylum Streptophyta; class Magnoliopsida; order Asterales; family Asteraceae; genus Artemisia; species Artemisia argyi. Next base: position 207,251,397 of record CM060684.1, on the reverse strand, counting down.
AGGGCAAGAGTGTATGCAAAATATATACATACGGATTACCATCCATTTTTCCTTCTATGTTATTTTATGTTTGTTTCTTAGTTTGTTAGATTTTCATTAGCTTAAGTCGAGTCGAGTCTTGGCTTAGCAATGCCATATTGTACATGTAATCAACCAAGATGATTAACTCGCCACTAGTAAATATTGTCTTTATCCAACAAAACCGTGTTTACCATATCCCTACACCTAACATTATAACCATTTAAAAGATAAATTTGATAGTTTATCCTAGGTGCTTACGCCAAGTGGTGGAGGTTTGATCCTTTTCCAAGCCTATGGTAATCTATTTGCTATGACAGGTAGTGAGAGATGTTTTCCATTTCCATATTGTGATGTATACTTTATTGCACCCGAGAGATATGAGTATCTAAACACTATTTGTGAGGTGCTAGTGTATGATTTCCGTGTTTATTTTTGGTTGAAGTGGAACGATTATTTGTTGTAATTACTTTGATATTAGTGTTAAATGACCCCTAACCTGTATTTTGATTAGAATAAAAGCGCATTTGCTTGAGGACAAGCAAATCTCAAGTGTAAGGGTATTTGATGAGATGAAAAGTGTACCGCTTTTAGGGGGTCATTTAAGCCCAAATCCGAGATTATTTGATCAAATGTCACCCTAAATCGATCCTTTTGTCATTTTAGGTACTTTTGGAGAGAAATTTGGAAAAGGAAGCATTTTGGATGTTTTTGGAGCATAAAAGTCAAGAAAACGACAAAGTCTCAAAATCCTTGCTGGGAACAATACCTGACGGCGTCAAGGCCTTACATGTGACGGCGTCAAGCTTAGCAAATGAGGTGGATATGGATGACGGCGCAAAACTATTTCAAGGCAAATATGCCTGACGGCGACACCAAGGCCGTCAGGATCAACTTATACGTGACGGCCCAGAGCTTATTCTCAACATGACGGTGTCAAGATTGGATCTAGGCAATACGACCCTTGTTTTGGCGGCGAGTTGACGGCGTCACACACTACATGATGTATAGTCTATATATATTTTTCCAATTTTCATTCATTATGTGTGGAATTTTAGTGCAACTTTAGAAGGGAAAAACCCTAGACGAATTTCCAGAGATTTTACGGGTTTCTACCCTTTGTTTCTTCCATGCTTAATTGAAGATAAGTCTTTTATCAAATCATTCAATATATCTATGTGTTGTTTGATTATATCTTACGCTTGTATTGTTTTTAACATGCTAGGTTAGGTTTTCCTTGTGTTTGGTTAGATGTAATGAAACCTAGATGTTGATTATTGGTTGATTGTTTGCTTATAATTGTTATGGATGAATGAATTCGATGTTAGGCTTAAGAAAACTGGCAGACTTCCAATTGGTAACTTGCTTGAACGTCTTAAGAAACATGATCGGAGGTGTACTACGATTTATTGGTTATATTTAATGCATAAGTAACTACTAATGATACTACGTTAGGAGCTAGTAGTCGGCTCGACCTAGAATGAAGTAGAAGCTTATAGAGTTAGGGAAGATCGTACACGGCCCTACGACTAGTATTAAGGAATATAACCCGTCATCCATGCAATTGTAACAAGCTATCAACCGGTAAAAGATATCTAGGGAGTAATGAAATCTAAGTAAACACAATTCTCTCTCATTATTGTTTCCACCACACAATTATCCTAGTTTATTTCATTTCATTTTATTTTGTTTTATTTGAATTTGTAGTAATTTGGGTTAGTTGGCTAGCAACTAATTCCGCCCATCTTCCAAAACCCGAGATTTTTACCTGTTTTTATAAAATATAGAAATCCAAAAAGAATCATCCCTCAACTTTAGACCTAGTTTAGTAGACTTTTTAATCCTAGCGAACACTATTCCTGAGTTGAACGATCAATCCCCTGGTACTTGTCACTATACTATACTACAACGATCAGGTACACTGCCTGGCGGGGATTGCAAGCTTCTTAAAATCCCTTGAGAGGTAAAACCTGTTGCGAGGGCACAATCCCACGTATCAGGGACATAGTTAAAAAATAGAGTTATGGATGATTTTTTGCAGAGAAAAGGGTATTAAAAGAGAATTTAGTGTAGCTAGAACTCTTCAGCAAAATGGTGTTGCTGAAAGGAGAAATAGGACACTGATAGAGGCTGCTAGAACCATGTTAGCTGTAACACCCCGAAAATTTGATGAGCAGCGGAAGTGTAATCGGGGTCATTACAGTTTAGTACACAGTCATACTCATAGAAAACAATTCAAAAGATAGTCAATATCATTCCATGAAAACTCAAAGTAGTCAGAGTTACAAACATTTTTCAAATATTAATTGTTTCGCAAAAGAAGTGATGAGTTTGAAAAGAATGATATAATTGTAGAAATAAAAAAAGGGAGGTCCTGTGTGCCCTTTTGCCATCTCCGTGCCACCATGCCTGCTAGTTTCCTGAGATAAACATGCTTAAAAAGTTAACACAACAGTTGAGTGAATCCATAGTAGTTTAAGTAGTAATAACGTGAACACAAGTCAAGTATTTGAAATAAACAAGCCAAGATAGACCGGTCTTGACTAAACTGGTGTCATATTGCTCCTAAGCCTCACGAAATGCAAGCCTTAACATCGTATCGAAATATCATAAAGATAAAAATTACCTACACCACAGGGGTGTAGATAACAAAGGGGCCCTCGGTGATAGAAATGTGCAAAATTTCCATGGTACCTCGAATATAGCACACCTCCTGCCAAATAATCACTTTGACAGAGAGGGGCTGCCATTCCAATAGATCTATTTAGCTATATTCGCGCTCACTCGCAAGTGATTAAGGTTCGTGATATGAGGGAGTTGTTGCACAGGTGTTAACTTAGGCAATATCAGGTAGTAATAGCATACGGAAAAATACTTGTGTTCGATTTATAGCATGTATCTCCCCACGGGTTTAGAAATAATTAAAAATGTGGGACCATGAACTCACCTGACAGGTGTGTAAATCACAACGGTGCTCAAAGGTGACGGTGTATTGCTATGACTAGCAAAGAAATTCCTCCGACTTGCAACCTATATATATATATTACCATCGGTGCTTTAGATTCGATTCGTAAATGACATGTGATATGTCTCGAGTACGGTGATATCCATTCGGGTGTCTTAAAATATTCTAAAATAACTTTACATAGTTATTTATAACGTTGATACGAACCGGTGACCCATACGTGTTAATTTATTTGTGATAATAATAACGTTAATAAAAATATTTGTTTTAATATTTTTAGTAGTAAAGTATATTTATTTTAATGTCGCAATATATATGTATATATATAAATATACAAAAATTTAAATATGTAAAGTAATAATAATAAAGTATCATTGTCAAAGTTGACCCTTAACTTTAAGAAAAGTTACACTTTTTACCCCTTGGTAAAAAACAATTACATTTTTAGTCCTTGTTATAACTTTTACACCATATACCTCGATTTTATAATAATTACAGTTTCTACCCTTTAATTTCATTAAAAGTTAACTGTCTCAGCTTTAGTCCGAAAGTTTTGCAGATTTGCCAATTTTGGTCCCTTAACGCGAGGCTTTGCAAAAATAGTCCTTTGTTAAGTTTTTGAAAAACAAACTTTTTGGTACAATAATAGTGACATTTTATCTTATTTGTATCCTCCAAAACAGCTTTTATAGTTTTAATACATTTCGAAAATTTTAGTAGTTTTCAACCGAAATTTCCTTAAGAAAAGTACATGGACTCGTTAGCCCAATCTCAGGCCCAAGTAGAATTTTAGTTAGTATTAGAGGTGCTTGACTAGGATTTGGATCTAGCTTATTTTACGTATTATAAGGTCGCGTATATTATGCATGTTACATTAGTTTGGTTTAGCTTGGTTCGAAGAAATAGAGCATCGAAAAATATATATACGTAGTATGTGTGAAATTGAAGTTGTGAGCCCTTTCCTAGGGGTGTCGAGGCATGTATATATGGATACAAGTATAATGTGTGTTTATCAAACTTAGATGTTTTCAAAGTAATATGCGTCGTGTGAAAAAAAACGTAATATGCATGAAGTATGTAGAGTAGGAAAATGAAAAGGGAGGTGATGACTTACAACACCAAAAGATGGTGGGGAGTTCGAGTGACCAAGACAAGAAAACAAACCAACTTAGTACCCCTTCGTATAGTGACCCTTGTTCCAATTTAGTTACCCAACTCGTACCCTTGCTCCAAATCTTACTTGTGTGCGCCTAGTACCCCTCGACAGTAAGCAAAAGAGATGGAAAGAGTTTTGTGATTTGAGATTTTAGTGAAACTTGTAAGTGTGAGGAAATGTGCATTAAATGTGATTATTTATAGAAGGAAAGTAGTGGTTAGCAAAGTTTACATGTGACTTGGGACTTTGGTAGTGTCATTCGAACACGACAAGTATGTCTCAAGTCCTTGTGATATGTCAAGTCGTGTGTAAGCATACATGGATGCTATGATGGTTTTCTTGAATTGTTTAGTACTAGGTCTAGGGAAAGATGAGGGAACATGTGAGTGTACTAAGTGATTAGTTTAATTAGAAAAGTGTTTGTGTTGGTGGTTAATGAAGCACTTGATCCTTTGGTTAATGAAACTTAGGGTGTAAGGTGTTAGTATATTGGTTAAACGAGTGAAGTAGGTTCACATAGGGTGGCTTAGTGTTGGTTTTTAGTTGTTCTCACACGCAAGAAGCAAAACAATGGGGTGGTTTTCATGTCGAGTTACAAGGGAATCCAAGGAAAGAAATGTTGTCCAAAGGTGTTGTCATGTTTGTGTTTTGTGGCTACTAAGGACTGTGGTGGTCGAGTGGTATGTAAAGGACAAGAAAGAAAATAGGCGTGACATGTTCATGAAGCGCACGAGCTGAGCTCGTTGAGTAAATTCCAAAACAAGAGAGAACAGCCATTTGGGCTTTGTGACATCGGCCCAAGTAGAAAACAAAGAACAAAAATTAAGTTTTGAGCTTGTGGATTATGTTCGGCCCAAACAACACAAAGAAAGAAAACGTGTTGGGCTTAGGGTGATGCTCGGCCCAAAGCAAAAACGAGGTGTCGGTGACTAGTGCTCTCGTAACTTTATTTTCGGTGTCAGTGTCGGTGTCGATTCGTGTAATCCATGAAAATATAAAAGGTGTTGCTCATACGTATATATACTTATATATATACATAGTCTAATAGTAATTTCGTAATAAGTAATAAATATATAAAATTATATATATATATATATATATATATATATATATATATATATATATATATATATATATATATATATATCGGTGCCATAACAAGGTGTCGGGTCGCAAATGGGAGTTACCGGTGTTAATCTCATTGGGTGACATCCAAGAGTGACTTCAGGTGATAAACATACGGTGACCAAAGTGATCGGGTCTCAAACAAATGGTGTCTCATATAAAAATTTCAAATTAGCCCGCAAAAATGGCTTTGATTAGAATAGTTTCGATAATTAGCATTAATAAATGACTTGGGATTTTACGGAGTATTACAGTACCCACCCGTTAGATTGGATTCGTCCCGGAATCCAGAGTTGAATCGGTGCTCGAGGTTGTCTTATCGAATAGTTATGGGTATTTAGCACGAATTTGATCCTCGCGCTCCCAAGTGAACTCGGGTCCTCTATTAGAGTTCCATCTGACCTTAACAATGGGAATGCGACTACGCTTAAGTCGTTTGACCTCCCGATCCATAATTTCGACGGGTTCCTCAACAAAGTTCAACTTATCGTCGATTTTGATCTATTTTAATGGGATCACGGGGGTTTCATCCGATAAACACTTTTTCAAATTTGACACATGGAAGGTGTTGTGTACTCTGTTGAGCTCCTCAAGGAGTTCGAGTTTCTATGCCACATGACCGATCCTTTCAATGATCTCGAAGGGTCCAACGTATCTTGGGTTTAACTTTCCACGTTTTCCAAACATAATCATCCCTTTCCAAGGTGATACCTTTAGCATGACCCTATCTCCAACTTGAAACTCCATTGGTTTCCTTCTCACATGGGCATAGCTCTTTTGCCGATCTCTGGCGGCTTGTAATCGTTGTCTAATCTTTACTATTTTCTCAGTAGTTTCAAGAATCAACTCGGGACCTGAGAGTTGTACATCTCCAATCTCATCCCAACAAACTGGTGATCGACACTTTCTTCCATAAAGTGCTTCAAACGGTGTGGCCTTAATACTGGCGTGATAACTGTTATTATACGAGAATTCTGCTAATGGTAGGTGCTTATCCCAGCCTTTTCCAAAATCAATCACACATGCCCAAAGCATGTCCTCAAGGGTCTGAATAGTCCTTTCACTTTGACCATCAGTCTGTGGATGGTAAGCGGTACTCATATCTAACTTAGTTCCCAAGGCTTTCTGTAAAGATTACCAAAAGTTAGACGTGAAACGGCTGTCTCGGTCGGAGATAATAGAAATTGGCACTCCATGCCGTGAAACTATCTCCTTCAAGTATAAACATGCAAGAATGTCCATATCATCAGTCTCTTTGATTGGCAAGAAGTGCGCTGACTTCGTAATGAAATCCAAATAGTGTCAAATCCACCCGATGTCCTGGGTAATTTCGTAATGAAATCCATTGTAATTCTCTCCCATTTCCACATTGGTAGCTCTGGTTGAATCAAAAGACCGGATGGTTTTTGATGCTCAGCCTTTACTCTCGAGTAGGTCAAACATTTACCGACATACTCTGCAATGTCAGCTTTCATGTTTGGCCACCAACACAACTTCTTAAGATCATGATATATTTTGTCCGAGCCAGGATGAATGGAATATTTAGACTTATGAGACTCATGCATGATGAGGTCTCGTATTCCTCCATACAATGGAATCCAACTTCTGTCCTTGAAACACAGTTTTTCATCTGGTTTCTTGACAAATCCATTCGTGCTTTCTGGCATGCCGTAAATCTTCTCGTGCGGTCTATTTTCTTCTTTAAGGGCCTCAGCTTGAACTTCAAGAATTTAAGATGGAAGTGGTGATCTGATTGTCATTCCCAACGATCTGACCCTGAGGGGTCTAAGTCGTACCTTTCGACTCAAGGCATCTGCTACAACATTTGCCTTCCCCGGGTGATAACGAATCTCACAATCATAGTCGCTTAATAACTTCAGCCATGAGCGTTGTCTCATGTTCAACTCCTTTTGATCTAAAATGTGCTGAAGACTTTTGTGATCGGTGAAGACCGTACACTTGGTTCCATATAGGTAGTGTCTCCATATCTTAAGAGCGAATACTACCGCTCCTAGTTCTAGATCATGAGTGGTGTAGTTTTCCTCGCGGGGTTTATGTTGTCTAGAAGCGTAAGCGATTATTTTAAATCTTTGCATCAATACGGCACCCAAACCTTGGATTGATGCATCGCAATATACCACGAAGTCCTCACTTCATTCGGGTAATGCCAATATCGGTGCTTCACAAAGTTTCTGCTTCAAAAACTGAAATGCCGATTCTTGCTCCTCTCCCCAGTCAAACTTCTTCTTCTTCTTTGTTAACTCAGTTAAAGGCTTAGAAATCCTTGAAAATCCTTCAATAAATCTCTGATAGTATCTGGCAAGACCTAAAAATTGGCGTATCTCGGTAGGACTTGTAGGTGATGCCTAATTTTTAACAGCTTCGATCTTGGCGGGATCAACATGAATACCCTTACTGTCGATAACATACCCAAGAAATTGTACCTTCTCAATCCAAAAATCACACTTGGAGAATTTGGCATATAATTTCTCTTCTCTGAGCAGTGTTAGTATAGCCTTTAAGTGTTCTGCGTGCTCTTCCTTACTACGCGAATAGATAAGGATATCATCGATGAATACAATCACAAACTTGTCCAAATAGGGTTTGCACACTCGGTTCATTAAATCCATAAATACAGCGGGTGCATTTGTTAGACCGAATGGGATTACTTGGAATTCGTAGTGGCCGTATCTCGTCCTGAAAGCTGGCTTAGGGATGTCTTCTTCCCTAACTCTCAGTTGGTGATAACCTGACCTTAAATCAATCTTCGAGTAAACACTCGATCCTTGCAGCTGATCAAACAGATCGTCAATCATTGTTAACGGATATCAATTCTTCACCGTAAGTTTGTTCAACTCACGATAATCGATACACATCCTAAAGGTTCCATCCTTCTTCTTCACAAACAACACTGGTGCTCCGCATGGTGACGAACATGGGCGAATAAATCCTTTATCTGACAATTCCTGCAATTGCTCAGATAACTCTTTCATCTCAGACGGTGCTAGCCTATAGGGTGCTCGTGCTACGGGTGCTGCTCCTGGTACCAAGTCAATTTGAAATTCCACTTGACGTGTTGGCTGAAGGCCAAGAAAGTCCTCAGGGAATACCTCAGGAAAGCCCTTGACTACTGGCACATCCTGAAGTCGCTTCTCCTCCGATTTCTTCTCGGTGACTTGAGCTAAAAAGGCTTGACATCCTCGTTCGATGTACTTCACAACTTTGACGCAAGAAATGATGCTTAGACGTGTTTTGCTTTGCTCACCACGAACAATTAGTGTTTCATCTCGAAGAGGGATGTGAACGACTTGATTGTTTGTGACGAGAAGGTCGTGGAACGGTGGTGGTTTGGTTGTAGAAAATAGTAGGTGTCGGCATCGGGGATGGTGAAGTGTAGGTAGGTAACATGTAGAGATGCGGCTGAGGTAATTGAGATGATGGCGAAGGTAAAGCTGATGGTGATAAAGATGGTGATGGTACAGGTGATGACATAGGTGATGGAACAGGTGAAGGTATAGGTGAAGGTACAGGTGATGATACAGGTGATGAAGATGGTAGTGGAGCTGGTGGTGGGGCTATGGAAGTAGGCACTGAACGGACTTGTTTTCGAGCCGTGAATTTGCGGGTGAAACCATCATTGTGGTACCGAAACAACTCTCCAAAAGGCTCAGGCTCAAGGGTCCTCACTCGCTTGCATCGATGAGTTGGTGCAGGCGGGGATGGTGGTGGAATAGATGCAGCAGTGTCAGAAGTATCAGAGTCAGAAGACTCGTCATCGGCATCTGAACCGGAATGGTGACTAGCAGGTGGTGTAGGACGGTCATCAGCCGCAAGAAATTGCTGAGACGTAAGATACTGGTCATACAGGTAGTGATCGTGTGTCATAGGTCCACAGACAGGACGAAAAAGAGGTTGTATAGCAAAAGAATCAATGGGTGTCGAAGCAACCTCACCCTCCTCGAAGGGCTCAGTCTCCGCAGATGGGTCTCCAGACAGAACAGGAGATGGAATGACAGGTGATACTGGTAGGGTGTCATGGGTGTCAAGAGAATCACGGGTGTCTCGAGTGTTGTGGGTGTCATAGTCAGAGAGGTCAATGGTAGGGAAGGTGGATGATGCCGGCAAGACGTCATCGCTGTCAGACAAGATAATAATCAGTGGCGACATGGTACTGTAATATCCCAAAATAATAGTAATATAAGTCATTTAGTCTACATAATGTTACATGCACAGTGATCATGGTGTCATAGTGAACTTAGTGCAATGGGTGCTAAAACTCAAACCTCAAAACATGACGTTGGTAAGCGCTGGCACGGAGGGCACTTTGGTGATAAATAGTTCGTTTAGAGATCTGGTGTGGTTATAGTTCAATGTTTTGAAAAATCATTTGGTTCTCTATAACCATGGCTCTGATACCAATTTGTAACACCCCGAAAATTTGATGAGCAATGGAAGTCTAATCGGGGTCATTACAGTTTAGTACACAGTCATACTCATAGAAAACAATTCAAAAGATAGTCAATATCATTCCATGAAAACTCAAAGTAGTCAGAGTTACAAACATTTTCCAAATATTAATTGTTTCGCAAAAATAGTGATGAGTTTGAAAAGAATGATATAATTATTGAAATAAAAAAAGGAGGTCCTGTGTGCCCTTTTGCCAGCTCCGTGCCACCATGCCTGCTAGTTTCCTGAGATAAACATGCTTAAAAAGTCAACACAATGGTTGAGTAAATCCATAGTAGTTTAAGTAGTAATAGTGTGAACACAAGTCAAGTATTTGAAATAAACAAGCAAAGATAGATCGGTCTTGACTAAACTGGTGTCATATTGCTCCTAAGCCTCACGAAACGCAAGCCTTAACATCGTATCGAAATATCATAAAGATAAAAATTACCTACACCACGGGGGTGTAGATAACAAAGGGGCCCTCGGTGATAGAAATGTGAAAAATTTCCATGGTACCTCGAATATAGCACACCTCCTGCCAAATAATCACTTTGACAGAGATGGGCTGCCGTTCCAATAGATCTATTAGCTATATTTGCGCTCACTAGCAAGTGATTAAGGTTCGTGATATGAGGGACTTGTTGCACAGGTGTTAACTTAGGCAATATCAGGTAGTAATAGCATACAGAAAAATACTTGTGTTCGATTTATAACATGTATCTCCCCACGGGTTTAGAAATAATAAAAAATGTGGGACCATGAACTCACCTGACAGGTGTGTGAATCACAACGGTGCTCAAAGGTGACGGTGTATTGCTATGACTAGCAATGAAATTCCTCCGACTTGCGACCTATATATATATATTACCATCGGTGCTTTAGATTCGATTCGTAAATGACATGTGATATGTCTTGAGTACGGTGATATCCATTCGGGTGTCTTAAAATATTCTAAAATAACTTTACATAGTTATTTATAACGTTGATACGAACCGGTGACCCATACGCGTTAATTTATTTGTGATAATAATAACGTTAATAAAAATATTTGTTTTAATATTTTTAGTAGTAAAGTATATTTATTTTAAAGTTGCAATATATATATGTATATATATAAATATACAAAAATTTAAATATGTAAAGTAATAATAATAAAGTATCATTGCCAAAGTTGACCCTTAACTTTAAGAAAAGTTACACTTTTTACCCCTTGGTAAAAAACAATTACATTTTTAGTCATTGTTATAACTTTTACACCATATACCTCGATTTTATAATAATTACAGTTTCTACCCTTTAATTTCATTAAAAGTTAACTGTCTCAGCTTTAGTTCGAAAGTTTGGCAGATTTGCCAATTTTGGTCCCTTAACGCGAGGCTTTGCAAAAATAGTCCTTTGTTAAGTTTTTGAAAAAAAAACTTTTTGGTACAATAAAAGTGACATTTTCTCTTATTTGTATCCTCCAAAACAGCTTTTATAGTTTTAATACATTTCGAAAATTTTAGTAGTTTTCAACTGAAATTTCCTTACGAAAAGTACATGGGCTCGTTAGCCCAATCTAAGGCTCAAGTAGAATTTTAGTTAGCATTAGAGGTGCTCGACTAGGATTTGGATCTTGCATAGTTTACGTATTATAAGGTCACGTATATTATGCACGTTACATCAGTTTGGTTTAGCTTGGTTTGAAGAAATAGAGGATCGAAAAATATATATACGTAGTACGTGTGAAAACGAAGTTGTGAGCCCTTTCCTAGGGGTGTCGAGGCGTGTATATATGGATACAAGTATAAAATGATGGTTTTCATGAATTGTTTAGTACTAGGTCTAGGGAAAGATGAGGGAACATGTGAGTGTACTAAGTGATTAGTTTAATTATAAAAGTGTTTGTGTTGGTTGTTAATGAAGTACTTGATCCTTTGGTTGATGAAACTTAGGGTGTAAGGTGTTAGTATATTGGTTAAACTAGTGAAGTAGGTTCACATAGGGTGGCTTAGTGTTGGTTTTTGGTTGTTCTCACACGCAAGAAGCAAAACAATGGGGTGGTTTTCATGTCGAGTTACAAGGGAATCCAAGGAAAGAAATGTTGTCCAAAGGTGTTGTCATGTTTGTGTTTTGTGGCCCAAACAACACAAAGAAAGAAAATGTGTTGAGCTTATGGTGATGCTCGGCCCAAAGCAAAAACGAGGTGTCGGTGACTAGTGCTCTCGTAACTTTATTTTCGATGTCAGTGTCGGTGTCGATTCGTGTAATCCATGAAAATATAAACGGTGTTGCTCATATGTATATATACTTATATATATACATAGTCTAATAGTAATTTCGTAATATATATATATATATATATATATATATATATATATATATATATATATATATATATATATATATATATATATATATATATATATATCGGTGCCATAACAAGGTGTCGGGTCGCAAGTAGGAGTTACTGGTGTTAACCTCATTGGGTGACATCCAAGAGTGACTTCAGGTGATACCAGGTGATAAACATACGGTGACCAAAGTGATCGGGTGTCAAACAAACGGTGTCTCATATAAAAATTTCAAATTAGCCTACAAAAATGGCTTTGATTAGAATAGTTTCGATAATTAGCGTTTAATAAATGACCTGGGATTTTACGGAGTATTACATTAGCTAATTCCAAATTGCCAATTACTTTTTGGGCTGAAGCAGTTAACACTGCTTGCTATGTTCAAAACAGGGTTTTAGTGGTGAAAATAAAGAATAAGACACCTTATGAGTTATTTAGAGGTATACCACCTATCTTAGACTTCATGAGACCATTTGGATGTCATGTCAAAGTTCTCAATATCATAGATCATCTGGGTAAATTTGATGGAAAATCAGACGAGGGTTTCTTTGTTGGATACTCAATGGTTAGCAAAGCCTTTAGGGTATATAACTTGAGAACCAAGAAGATTGAAGAAAATCTTCATGTTGTGTTTCTTGAAAACAAACCAAATATTGCAGGTGCAGGTCTAGAATGGCTGTTTGATCTTGAGACTCTAACCCATACTATGAATTATGTACCTATTGTTGCAGGTACAGACACTAATGATTTTGCAGGTTCAGAAGAGTTTGTTGATAATGATGAACCAAGCAAGGATTCATAACATGATCAAGATCACATTGTTATGCCAATTTGGGACTTTGTAGGTGATGACCCTGCTTCAAATAATGGAGATCCACAACCTTCCAAGGATGCTGAAAAAGAAGGTGATGCTGAAAAAGAATGGAGATCCACTGTTGTGAATCTGGATGCTCAGAACAAAGATATTCCTGAAAGCAGTGCAAATGAAGTTCCCACTGCTATACCAAAAGTTTCCACTGTTGTACCAAATGTAGAAATTTATGCTTCTACTAATCAGGATTCACATACTAATGATGTTGAAATCACAAATATGCCTAGAGCATATGATGTTTCTCTTACTCCCCAAGCAACAATTCACAAGATGCATCCACTTGATAATGTGATTGGAGATATACAATCTGGTATAAAAACCAGAAAATAGACAAAGATGGCTTATCATCATGGATTTATTAGTGAAGTTTATGAGTCCAAGAATCATGAAAACAAAAAATGAATGACTATTTTTCTGTTTTTTGTCACAAATGGAACCTAAGAATGCGTATAAGGCATTGGAAGACTCAAGCTGGGTTGAGGCAAAGCAAGAGGAATTGCTTTAGTTCAAGATTCAGAAGGTTTGGGTACTTTGTGATTTGCCTGATGGGATGAAGGTTATTGTTACAAAGTGGGTTTTTAGGAACAAGAAAGATGAAAGAGGCATTTTCATCAGAAACAAAGCTAGGCTAGTTGCTCAAGGATACACTCAGAAGGAGGGTATTGACTATGAAGAGGTTTTTACCCCAATTGCAAGAATTGAGGCTATAAGACTTTTTCTAGCCTATGCATCTTTTATGGGCTTTACTGTCTATCAAATGGATGTCAAGAGTGCCTTTCTGTATGGGCAAATTGATGAGGAGGTATATGTTTCACAACCTCCACGTTTTGAAGTTCCTAAACATTCAAACAAAGTTTATAGAGTAGTAAAAGCACTTTATGGTTTACATCAAGCTCCAAGAAAGTGGTATGAAACCCTAGCTGCTTATCTTTTGAATAATGGGTTTCATAGAGGGAAAATTGATCAGACTTTGTTCATCAAGAAAGACAAAGGTGATATTTTATTGGTTCAAGTATATGTAGATGATATTATCTTTGGTTCTACAAGGCAAGAGATGTGCAAAGAATTTGAGAAGCTGATGAAAGATGAGTTTCAGATGAGTTCTATGGGTGAACTCACTTTCTTTTTGGGACTTCAAGTACAACAAAGAACAGATGGAATTTTTATCAGTCAAGACAAATATGTGACTGAAATTCTAAGGAAGTTTCACTTTACTGATGCAAAGCCTTCAAGCACACCTGGTGACAAGGACACTCATTAACTTTTGAAGGATAGTAGTGGAGAAGCAGTTGATGTACATACTTATAGATCCATGATTGGTTCCTTGATGTATCTCACTTCATTAAGACCATACATCATGTTTGAAGTATGTGCTTGTGCAAGGTTTCAGGTCACTCCAAATTCATCTCATATGACTGCTGTGAAGAAGATTCTTAGATATCTCAAAGCATATCCTAATTTAGGATTATGGTATCGAAGAGAATCTCCTGTGGAATTGGACACTTACTCAGATAGTGATTATGCTAGTGCAAGCTTGGATAGAAAATCTACCACAAGAGGATGCCAATTTCTTGGATGCTGGTTGGTTTCATAACAGTGTAAGCAGCAGACAATGGTAGCTACTTCATCAACTGAAGTAGAGTATGTGGCTGCTGCAAGTTGTTATGCTCAAGTATTATGGCTTCAAAACCAATTACTTGACTGTGGGTACAATTTCATGAATACCATTATCTTAATTGACAATAGCAATACTATTTTCATAATTAAAAATCCTGTGCAACACACTAAAACTAAGCACATTGAAATTAGACATCATTTTATAAGATATTGTTATGAGAAAAAGTTAATTCAAGTTTTCAAAACTCATACTGATGACAACTATGCTGATTTATTAACAAAAGGTCTTGATATGGGAAGGTTTCAGTACTTGGTAACAGGTATTGGAATGCTTAACCCTTAAAATTCTGATGCCTAAGTGTTTCAGTTGAGTGTAGGATTTTTGTATTGCTAGTTGAGTAAATTACTTTGTATAGTTTGTACTGATTATGTCATAGTTAGTCATATGTGAACATTGGTTAAAGGAATACTTTGGTTTGTATTTTCTTGGTTTTGGACTAACTAATGCAGGTCAATAAGCAAATTTGGTTGGAGTTGATCATATGAAGTGTGTATCTGAGACACACTGCAAATGGTTATTGGTTCACCATGTCTAACCCACATAAGAACCAACTAGTCCAGAGTAAAAGGCTACTGGTAAAGACTCCTCAAATCCGTTTATGGTTGATAGTTTACTAAAAAGTATATGGTAAAGACATATCAAATCCGTTGATAGCTGGTAGTTTACTAAAAACTATGATATAGCAGTTTACTTTTAAACTTATTTTATTTCCATTGCTCTTAGAAATTTTTGAGAAAAAGTTTCCATTGTTAGTTCAAAGTTTCCACTGTTTATGAAAATGTTTCCACTGTTGAACTAGTCATTGCAACTATTGTGTTAGTAACTAATTTTTATCTAGCCGTTTAGTTTAACCGTTTTTTTAGGGATTTGTTAATGGGAATTATCTTTTCTAGTATTCACTTTTATTCTTTACCTAAGATAATTTATTTCTTAAGATAGTTCTCACACGCGTATTTCTCTCAAACCCTAGCAATATAAAAAACTCAATTGGCTTGTTTTTCTTTCAATTAATACTCATCCGACCATACTTTTGTTATGCAAATTTTTCTATCATGGCTGGTTTAGTGTTTGTTGATGCACATAATCAGGTTGCTTATTTGGAGAAAACAGAGGTCAAAGATGGACCTATTTTTCATCAGATTGTGGATTTTCTGAATACTACACATATCAGGTGTTCTTTAACTGTTAATCCCACAATCTATGTCTCTCAAATCAAGAAGTTTTGGTGGATTGCTACTGTCACAACTATAGAAGATGGGGACACACATGAATCTGTTGCTGCACTTAGAGAAACAGTGGATGGGGTAACTATTGATGTTACTGAGTCATCCTTGAGGAGAATTCCAATTGGATGATGCAGGTGGTCTCATCACTTTACCTAATCTTGAAATTTTTAAATATATCTCTGATATGGGTTATGATACATCCAATAAAAAACTTACTTTTAAAAAAGGGATGTTTCTCCCCATAGTGGAGATTTTTCATTCATACTCTTTTACATTGCTTAAGTCCTAAACAAACTTCTTATGAGCAATTCAGTTCTACAATTGCTATACCTCTTATTTGCTTAGCTACAAACAGGAATTTCAACTTTTCAAAGTTTATTTTTAATAATATGGTTAGCAATCAGAAGAGTAAATACAAGTTTTTAATGTATCCAAGATTTGTTCAAGCTATTTTACAAGAACATCAATTATTACCTCAATAAAACATTTATCCTACTCCATGCCTGCAACAAAAAGTTTTTCAAAATATGACACAGGCAACTAGTGGTTATAATGGGGTAGTAATTACACTTTTTCCACAAATGCTTGCTTTAATTGCTCAGGTACAGAGTGAAAGGCCAGAAAACACAACTGAGCCTGAATACACACCCCAATCATAGTTCCATCTACCTCTCATACACCAACAGTTACTCACACTTATAAGAGGAAGAGTAAACAACCAACTCCCCCTATCACAACACTACATGTATCTGAACATTTTGGTGTAGGTACAAGCAGTGGTGGTTTAGGAGTACTTCCTAGTCTAACTAGGGAGGAAACTGAGCCAATGTCCCATGATGCACCTCTTTCAGCTGGTAACACAGCTGGAAGTGCTGAGGGGCAGTGGTAACTTACTTGAATTGATGGACAGATGTACCACATTGGAGGCCAAGGTTCAATCACTGGAAGATGAGCTCAAGCAAACTAAGCAACTTTACAAGAATGATCTCTCAAAGATTTTGAAGCAGATGCAGACTATGCAGGAAGAGATCAACACACTTAAGAAAAGGATGGCTGCTCATCTTGTAGTTTCTTCTCCATCCTCAAGACATGATGGTGATTCTGATGCATCAAGTGATGATATGGGGGATTCTCCCAAACAGGGAAGGAAAACAGATGCTAGAACTGAGGGGAGGAAACTGGATTTTGAACAAGGAATTGATAATGTTGGAGGATTTGAAGGTTTTGATGAGCCAATGGATGCACATGTTTCAAAAGACCAAGAAACAGAGGAATTGGATCAACAACAACAATCAGAAGAAATGGCTCAAGATGCTTCAACAGAAATCATTGATTTAGATGCTCAGACTATACCAGAAGACTTTTTGGACACAACATCAAGTCAACCGAAAGGAACTGCTGCATCAACTCCTCAAGTAGTTGAAAATTTAGAAGGTACTAATTTTATACATGAAGAAGAAATAACTGATTCAGAATATGAAAGAAGGAGAAAAGAAAAGGGTAAAGTTCCTTCCATTGAAGAATCAACTGAGCAACCAAGAAAGGTCAAACCAAGAACTCAAGATCAGATTGATATGGATGCTGAAGTGGCTAGGAAATTTGAAGAAGATGATATAGCAAGGTTTATGGAACATCAAAGAATTCA
The DNA here is from genome assembly GCA_030686995.1 of Artemisia argyi. Classification (NCBI taxonomy): domain Eukaryota; kingdom Viridiplantae; phylum Streptophyta; class Magnoliopsida; order Asterales; family Asteraceae; genus Artemisia; species Artemisia argyi. Next base: position 207,233,931 of record CM060684.1, on the reverse strand, counting down.
GAAGGAGTTCATAGAACTTTCAGAAATTGTTCCCGTTCCAAACATTTCTAGTTCTTATCAGCCTACTGAAGAAGAGATTGAACACATGATCAACACAGATCAAGAAGTTAAGAAGAAAGCTATTGAGCTTATTGCTGATCAAAGTCTTACAATTAAACAAATGTCAGCTCAACTAGCTGATTTTATTATGATGAAGAATGATCAAGCTCTCAATGTTATGATTAGTTCAATCAAGAAGAATCAGATGAAACAAAGACAACCATCCAAAGTTCAAGTGATTGATGGTATGAAGAAGTATATTTGCAATGTAGGTGGGTGGAAGATGTCTCAGCTCAAAGGAAAGTCACATAAAGAAATTGAAGGTCTTTACTATAGGATTTTCAGAAGTGATAAAGATTTCATCCCCATGGATTCATAGAAGGAGACTGAATTTCTCAAAGGGCATGGAATACACATGGAATCTAGTAGAGCAAAGAAGTCAAAGTTTGAAGAACCTCAAGCTAAGAAGCTTACTGAGGATCAGCTAGATGCTATGGTAATGCTTGAAGAATAAGACTTCTATCCTAAACCACTACAATTCAGACATCCAATTGTTGACTAGGAAGTCTACACAGATGACTTTGTATCAACATGAAAGATTACAAGACTAGGTGGTGAAACATCCTCATTCATGCAGTTTGAAGATCTTATCAGATAATGTGATAGAGATGACCTTGATACATTATGGAGAATGGTGAAAGACATGCACAATGCTGGAAAGCTTCAAGATGTCAAGGAGAAGGAGTTATGGGTTCACTTCCACAGACTGTATGAACCAGATAAAAGTGATAGGTTTTGGAAGTTTGAAGCTAATAACATGAACACTTTCTGGAAGTTCTATGATAGCTGCAGTGTACATCATGTATCTACACAATATGGAATGGATGTATTTATGCTTGCAGAGAAGGAATATCCACTTAGAGCTGGAGTTCTAACTGTTATGCTTTCTGTGAAGCTAAGCTGTTTAGAAAAGACTGAAGAGATTGATGATCTACTACAAAGAATATATGAGCAATGTAGTAGGGAAACACAAGCTTTAAGGAGAAGATAATGTGTTTGGAAGAATCCCCCCATCATCAGAGAAACTTATTGATTTGCACAGAAATCATAAGTTTAGGGGAGGATTGTTGGGAATAATGCTAACAGTTACCACTGATAAGCTTGGAAGAAGACACTGCTGAAGAATGCACTAGCAGTGGAAACACCATTACCACTGCTAGTACATATACTTACCACTGCTTATTAGATAACCGTTTTGTAATCGTGTATTATATAAGTATGGAAAAGATCTTGTGAATATCCTATTTAGTTAGAGTTATACTTATCTTGTAAAGGACTCCTTGTCCTATAAAAGGAGGTCCTAGGTTTAGGTTTGAGGTACGTATCAATTGCAAAAGCTTCAAGGTGTAACCCTAGTGATAAATAAGATCACTCATATTATTCTTAAAAATATTGAAGCTAAAAGTTTGGTTAATCCCTGAGTTCTCACTGTTTTATTCGTATACAAACCATACACATCATTCAAACATATCTTCTAAGTACTTTGTGGTAAATTCTGTGTGCTACAAAGTATATACTCAAAGTATCTATCTAACACAAGGCGTGTGTTTAGATCCTCATCACTATGTGCTAATTATATTAGGGATAATGACCTATAAATGTATCTTACTTGTCACCCTATCTTTTTATGTGCATGGAATTAATTTTTTTTTTGTTATTCCATGTACCCAACTTCTATTTTGTCTCATTTGTGTGCATTTTGTGACAATTTTGCCCTTCCGGATAATATGAGCATTACTAAATTATAGGACAAAAAAGTCACAAAATACACACAAGTAACGCAAAATGCAAGTTGGGTACATAGAATAATAATAATAATAATAATAATAATAATAATAATAATAATAATAATAATAATAATAATAATAATAATAATAATAATAATAATAATAATTCGATACATATAAAAAGATAGGGTGACAAGTAAGATACATTTAGATGCCATTATATTTATTACATATATTTATATAATAATTATTATACTCTTTAAGGTTACCCGACATTATTTCTTGAACATTTAGCACTACAACAATCAACACGACGGGCGAGGAGACTTTCGGCGGCGACGCCTTTGTCCCCGCCGAAAGTCACTAAACGACAAAACCAACGCTGAGCTGGCACACAACCTCACTGACCGGTCAAAAGATTTTCAACGCCTTCTTTTAGGCGGGGACATGTCCCCGCTAAAAGTATGCACATTATTTTGTAGCTTTGACCAAAATAGTTACCCTTAACTTTGCCCGCGTATTTTTCCCGCCACACTTTTAGCGGGGGCATGTCCCCGCTAAAACATTGTTCCATACGGTAAATGCTATCTTTTGGCGGGGACATATCCCCACCAAAAGTTTAGACGCCAAATTTCCCCCCAAACTGCAATATATATTATATCATACACATAACACATATTAACTATCATAAATTCGGCAAAAATTACAAAACACACATAACAATGGATGGTTTAAAGCCGGAACAGGAGTGGGCAAAGGCTTTATCACACGAGCTCCTGTATAATGAAATTATAAATCATTGGGGCGTAGAAATTTTTGATGAATATGGTTCGTATGCGAACTGTGCACCGTGGCAGAGAGACCGGATTCTGGTATGGTTGAGGAAAAAGTCATACTATAGAGTATTTGGAAGAGCTAGATGCTGCTGAAGCTCAAAGTGCTGCTGAAGCTCAAGCTGCTGCTGTTGGAGGTGAGGATGAAGCTGAAAGCACATTTGATGAAGATGCTGCTGTTGATAATCTGGAAAATAGAATAACAGGTCTTGAAGCTACGTTTGCATATCTCAAGGAAATGAGAGCAAGGAAAGGAAGAGGTGGTGCGAGTTCAAGCAAAGCGGGAGTTAGCCATAAAAAAAGTAATTTGGTTGTCGAGTTGTTTAGTTTGAGTTGTTTCGTTTGATTGTCGAGTTTGTTTCATTTGATCTGGTTCGTTTGCTTGTCGAGTTGTTTAGTTTTGAGTCTGTATGAAAATGTATCTGGTTTACAACTCTTGTGTGGACATCAGTTTTCACAACAACAACATTTTATTAAACAACAACAACAATAACACAACAAACAACAAACAACAACAATAACACAAAAAACAACAAACAACAACAATAACACAAGAAACAACAAACAACGACAACAACAACAACAACATCAACAACAACAGCATTACATACAAAGATTTTCCATGTCACCTAACAGGTCACGGAGTATTGCATCCGATTGACATGCGTGGTCATTGTTGTTGCGATTCGTTGCCATTTCAAGTCTTGCCTCGAGCAACCTGACTTTTGTCTCTAACACCTGTTTTTGTGCCTCCAGCATATTTATCCTAAGATCTTTTTCATGGCAGTTTGTGCACCATGAACCGTGAGATGTTGAAGCAGAATATATTACTTGTAATTGTTAATCAAATTCATTCTTCCACATAAAATATCCACATCCATGACCTTTCTCTCTTGGCTTCGAAAGAGGACATGCATAATACTCCCATCCAAATGTATCTTTTTGATGTGATGTTCTTTTTTTTTATATTTCCTACTCCACAAGTACACATAAAAGGATTATATCGCTGCATCTGGTTGACAGTGTGTGTTTATAGTTGTGTGTGGTAGAATCGTGATCGGGGTGGCCCGATCTACAAGTTGAGTTGATAAAAGGTGGTGGCCAGAAAAAGATTCCGGCGGCCGAAAACTGCTGGTGTCGCCGGAAAACAGAAACTGCTAGAGAGAGAGATATAGTGAGATGAGTGTGTGTGTGCGATGATATGGGTTAGATGAGTGTGTGTGAGTTTATATTGTGAGGATAAGTTGTTAGGTGGGAAAATATCTCGTGTACAACCATAGCATCTCGACTCGTTCGTTTAACATCTCGTGTATAACCATATCATCTCGACTCGTTCGTTTAACATCTCGTGTATAACCATATCATCTCGACTCGTTCGTTTAACATCTCGTGTATAACCATATCATCTCGACTCGTTCGTTTAACATCTCTTGTATAACCATATCATCTCGACTCGTTCGTTTAACATCTCGTGTATAACCATATCATCTCGACTCGTTCGTTTACCATCTCATGTATAACCATAGCATCTTGACTCGTTCGTTTAACATCTCGTGTGTAACCATAGCATCTTGACTCGTTCGTTTAACATCTCGTGTATAACCATATCATCTCGACTCGTTCGTTTAACATCTCGTGTATAACCATAGCATCTCGACTCATTCGTTTAACATCTCGTGTATAAACATAGCATCTTGACTCGTTCGTTTAAAATCTTGTGTATAACCATAGCATCTCGACTCGTTCGTTTAACATCTCGTGTATAACCATATCATCTCGACTCGTTCGTTTAACATCTCGTGTCTCGTTCGTTTAACATCTCGTGTGTAACCATAGCATCTTGACTCGTTCGTTTAACATCTCGTGTGTAACCATATCATCTCGACTCGTTCGTTTAACATCTCGTGTATAACCATAGCATCTCGACTCGTTCGTTTAACATCTCGTGTATAACCATAGCATCTCGACTCGTTCATTTAACATCTCGTGTATAACCATAGCATCTCGACTCATTCGTTTAACATCTCGTGTATAACCATAGCATCTCGACTCGTTCGTTTAACATCTCGTGTATAACCATAACATCTCGACTCGTTCGTTTAACATCTCGTGTATAACCATAGCATCTCGACTCGTTCGTTTAACATCTTGTGAATAACCATAGCATCTCGACTCGTTCGTTTAACATCTCGGGTATAACCATAGCATCTCGACTCGTTCATTTAACATCTCGTGTATAACCATAGCATCTCGACTCATTCGTTTAACATCTCGTGTATAACCATAGCATCTCGACTCGTTCGTTTAACATCTCGTGTATAACCATCGTTTAACATCTCCTGTATAACCATAGCATCTCGACTCGTTCGTTTAGCATCTCGTGTATAACCATAGCATCTCGACTCATTCGTTTAACATCTCGTGTATAACCATATCATCTCGACTCGTTCGTTTAACATCCCGTGTTTAACAATTTTAAATGATTTAACATAATAAAAATGAACTAAAAACAATTTTAAATGATTTAAATTAATTATAAATGATTTAACTTAATTAAAATGAATTAAAAATAATTATAAATGATTTAAATATAATTATAAATAAATATAATTATGAATGATTTATATATAATTTTAAATGATTTAAATAAATCATAAATGATTTAAATTAATTATAAATAATTAAATTTAAATAGTTTAATTAATATTGATTTAATCTAATTAAAATGGTACACACTTTCGGCGGGGACATGTCCCCGCTAAAAGTTGGGACCAATTATTTTGTTTTTCCCTCTAAGCATTTACTTTATCCCGCCAAAGTTTTTGGCGAGGTGTAAAACCTTTTAGCGGGGACATGTTCCCGCTAAAAGTATGCACTAAAAGACAAGATAAACTTTCCGCGGGGATTTGTCGCCGCGGAAAGTAAAGCACACAATTACCCGTATTATTATCATATCTGCAATTCAACACTTGTAAAAAAAAATAAAACCCCAAAACTTCTGCTTCTACTTCTGCTTCACCACCGTCTCCACCATCACTGCGCAGCCACACCACCATCTCCATCTCCACCACTACTATTCACCGCACCACCATCTCCACCACCACTACTTCACTGCACCACTATCTCCACCACACTTGCACCACTGTGCACTCAAACCTCGAATATTTTAGTTATAATTTCTCAAACCCTCTAATTTTTTAATTCTTCCTCAAACCCACACATTTTTTTATTCTTTCTCTTCTTTTCTCCTTTCTTCCTCAAACCATCTCCACCACCACTGCGCCGAGGTATTTTTTTGATTGTTTTCAAAAAAAATTATTGGTAACACAATTATATAAAGGTGTTACCAATAATTAATTGTTTGCATTTATTGTTTTTATTTTTTGATTTTTTTTATTAATTTTCTTGTTAATTTTTTTGGTACAGTTGCTAAGAATTGAAGCCAGAGCCGAAGCCGAGACCACATACGAGAGCCCACTGCCAAGAGGTATTATTTTTTTTTTGTTTAAGTGTTAGCGGGGACATGTCGCCGCCAAAAGTTTATATTAAATAATTTCTGTTTATGTATTCTTGGGTGTATGTTTGTTTGGTGAGGACAGTCGAGACTAGCCGAAAGCCGAGACCATCCTACTGTCAAGACCAGCCGAGAGCCGTGACCAGCCTACTGCCAAGAGCACAATCGGTACGTTTGGTTTCGGCTTATATAAATAGGCTTGCAGTAGATACATATATATCGGACTTATGAGCTTATGTAAATTTGGAAAATGTGGGGCGTTTGGTTTATGCTGTCCAAACAGGGGTGTTTTGTTGAATTGATGGTTTGGAATACGACACACCATGGGGTGTGCTCGTGATGTGTACCACGACACAAGTAGTGTCGTGGGGACTTGCTAGGTGCAAACAACTTTAAGTGGCCAAATAGGTCGAAACCCCGAGGGGGCGTTTTGTCTGTTTACTTTAGCCCCTAAACTTGTCTGTTTATTTCAGCCCCTAAAGGGGGCGTTTTGTTTCTGCTTGTTAACAGCCCAAACGAGGGCCGTTTGGTTTATGCTGTCCAAACAGGGGTGTTTGGGATTTCTGCACCTAAAGGGTGTTTGTGTTTATGAGCTCATTTGATTTCGGCTTATATTTCATAAGCTTCAATTTTTCAGCTTGTTTGGAGACCCGTTGGCTTATATAAGTATATTATGATATAATAAACTTATATAAGCTAACAAGTCTCCTAATAAGCCGGAAAATTGAGTCTTATGATTTATAAGCCGAAAAACAAATAAGCTCAAACAAACACCGCCTTAATTTGTTAACCGCAATATATAACCATTCATATATATATATATATATATATATATATATATATATATATATATATATATATATATATATATATATATATATAATCAAATAAGAATAAAAATTAAAATAAGAATGATAAAAAGAAACCATAACCACTCATTTCAGATGCATCCACAAAAATAGATGCATCTCCTCTTAAAATTCTCCCTCCTATTTGAAATGTGTGGCTAGAAATTCTTCCTATTCTTCTTATTTTAATTTTTCTTCTTACTGGATCTCTTCCATATATATATATATATATATATATATATATATATATATATATATATATATATATATATATATGAATCATTATGTTAGCTACGAATATTGACATTTATATATAACCATTTATATCATTATGTTAGCTACGATTAATTTGTTAACCGCAATATATAACCATTCATATATGTTAGGACTTTAGTGATTAATTTTATATATGAATCATTATGTTAGCTACGAATATTTACAATGCGAATATGTTAGGACTTTAGTGCTTAATTTTGGAAAGTCCCCGTCCGAAGTTAATCATCCCATAGAAAACCCGTCCGAAATTAATTTATTAGAAATTAATTTCGGAAAGTCCCCTGTTTGGGACTGCTTTTTGAATGTTTTGTCTCATTTAGGATATGAATGCGTATAATTTATTTACTATTTATGAAAATTTCGACAGTGTTTCCCCTTTACTCCTACGAATATGTCTTTAATGCACATATTTGGGGAGTTGAGGGGAAATGCTGCCGAAATTTTCTCAAATAGTAAATTCAGTTATACGCATTCATATATGAGATGAAACATTCAAAGAGTGGGTTAGGATTGCCTTCCATAGTTGGATTAGGTGAACAAAACGCACAACTCGTAATTGCATCATTAAAACGCACAACTTGTGAACATGTTTAATTCTATATAATTATTTGTTGCATCATTAAAATGCAGTTATGCCAATTGATAAGAGTTGGGTCTCATTATCTCGTGCTAGCCTCGATTTTTTAAAAGGTCTTAAAGCTTTTTGCGCGTATGCCAAGGACTTTGTGAATATTGATGGGAATGTACATTGTCCATGTGCTTGTTGTTATAACAATGGTTGGATAAAGTACGAAGATTTGTTTGATCACATACACTCAAATGGTTGGGACCAAAGTTATACGAAATGGTATAATTACAGTGAACCGGATACCCGAACATTGGTACCCAACACAAATCATCCCGGGACGAGTGACATGGCTGATTTCCTTCATGATATGTATCCGAATGAGCCAACTCAAGAAAATATTGGCGAGACAAGTAACGAGCCAACTCAAGCAACAACACTTCCTCAACGTAACGAGTTTGAAGCGTTACTTGCCACGGCTAACGACCCACTATACCCAGGCTGTACATGGATGTCTTTATTGGACTTTATGGCAAAGTTTACGAAAATTAAGGTCAAAGGTAAAATGAGTGACACCACGTTTAACGAAACAATAAAATTTCTACGTGAATGTTTCCCGCCCATTCTAGGATACAAAATCCCACCGTCATACTATGAAATAAAGAAGACATATAAAACGATCGGGTTAGGATACGAATCCAAACATGCTTGTGTAAATGATTGTTTTTTATATCGGGGGTGGGTAACGAAGATTTGCAGAATTATCCCATCTGCGATGCTAGTAGATGGAAAGATAAGAACACACTAGGGAAGAAAGTTCCTAACAAGGTGTTGCGTTACTTTCCTATCATTTCTAGACTACAACGTTTGTACAAGTCTAAACATGCTGCAAAACATATGACTTGGCATGCTTTTGGGCAGTCTACGGAGAACGGTAAGATGCAACACCCGGTTGATGGTGAAGCATGGAAGAAATTTGATATCGAGTATAAGAAAGAATTTGCTTATGAAAAAAGAAACGTCCGATTAGGGTTGGCTGCTGATGGTTTCAATCCGTACGACAACCTTAGTCAGTCTTACAGTATGTGGCCGGATACGTTGAATTATGACATCATCACATGTCACACTCTCTGCTGAGTTGGATACGTTGAATTATGACACTATAAATAGAGATGTTGAGCCAGCGGAAGTTGAGGCACCACCACAACCAATTATCACTTATGTCGACGACGACGAAGATAATATTGATTATGATGACCACGTTCCTCATGATTTAGCATCTGATGGTGAAGATTACGTCGATCGTGAAGATGAAGCTGACACTAATAATGAGGGTTTTTATCTTTGTGATGAGGGAGATTGATCTCAAATTGTAATTTGTTAAATGACACTTATTTGAATGAAATTGTTATCGAGTGGTTAAATGTGTTTATTTATTTATTTAATTATTTATTATTATTATTAATTTTTTTTTTTTGTATAAATTGTTATTTATTTCAATGTATGTGTATATGCGTATATGTGTATATGTGTTTCTTCACTAATTATATTTTCTTGTACTAGTACGTTTACAGATGGCAGATGTTGTTGCTAGGAGCCACGGTGGCGATGGAGGCAATGAGCCACCCCGTGGTCCGACGAGGATAGGCAGTGATTGTCAGAGTAAGAATTTCTAAATTATTTTAATTAAACTTGATTATTATTTGAAATTGATAACTTGTTATTTTATGTCATCATCACTTGAATTTGATTACTTGTAGGATCTAAATCCAGACCTCCCAAGCCCAATGCCAAAATTGGGAAAGGCGGGAAGTCGGTGCGTGGTCCCACGAAGAACACGAGGCTCCGCAATGAGAGAAAAGAGACTGGTCGTCCGGTATCGATCAGATTCCAGAAGAACGACAAAGGGATGTGGGAGCATGTGGGCGACCACGCGAAGTAGTTCTCCAACTTGGTCGGGGAATTGTTACGGCAATCAATTCCTATGCATTTCAAATCCTGGTCGGCTGTTCCTGCTACCGCGAAGGCCCACATCGGCGACCAGCTACACGTAAGTTTTTTTTTATCTTTTAATTTTTTAATTATTGTGTTTGTTTATTTTAAGTTTGCTATTTATTTAAATTTGATTGTTTATTTAAATTTGAATATTTATTTTAATTATATTTTATTGCAGCATTATTTTGATCTCGGCGAGCACCTTGCCAGTGCTGATGGAGAGGATATTGTCAAGAGTATCAAATATTATCTCCAAAAGCGATACGACGACAACAAGTGGCGGCACAAAAAGATAAATTTTACTGAGCAAGGTGGGATGGAGAAGCTGGACGAGATCAAGGCAAAGAGTCCGGAGAACATGTCGGAGTCGGATTGGGCAGAATATGTAAATTTCTGGATCCACACTTTATTATTATTGTTGTTGTTGTTGTTGTTGTTGTTGTTGTTGTTGTTGTTGTTGTTATTGTTATTGTTATTAATAATAATAATAATAATAATAATAATAATAATAATAATAATAATAATAATAATAATAATAATAATAATAATAATAATAATAATAATAATAATAATAATAATAATATTTATATAACATTTTTTATTATTTGTAATACTCAGGTGAATCACTGGTCGAACCCGGATAATTTGAAGAGAGGGGAGACCAACAGGCAGAACCGGCTCGCCAATCCGACTGCCAGCCTTCATGGGTCGCATTCATTAGCTGTTATACGCGATAACTTCGTAAGACACTTTTTAATCATTTTGTTTATATATTTAGTGTTTGGTGAGTCGTTATTGAGTTTATTTATAAACAGCTGAGAGAACCCACCGACGCTATGGATGGTAGAGACTTGATCGCGATGTACAGACACAACCATACGAGAGACGACGTTTGGGAGTCTACATTGTCCGAGGCTAGATATGTAAGTATAATTTATTTCCATAAAACTCACCCACATTAATGCAAATATAATAAATCATGACTTATATATTACTTTGCTTGTTTTTTTGTAAAACAGAACCAGATGATACAGATGCGGACGGAGAGCACCTCAGGGGGGATGACCATGTCTGACCTCGATATTATGCGCCACGTGATCGGTGGCAAGCAGCGAGGTCATATTCCTGGCATAGGTCCAGTCTTACCCGGCGGTGGTCGTTAGACGACCCTCAGCGCCGCACGAGCTCGTGATCAAGCCTCCGCGTCCTCCCTGCACGAAACAGTCCAGAAGCAAACCCAGGAGATGTCCCAACAAAGGACACTAATTGATATGTTGGTTGGGTGGGCTAAGACACAGCCGGGTTTCCCTGCTGAGCTAGCGACTCAGGCGACGACATCGGGATCCCAGGAGGCTTCACCATCACCAGGTGAGTCTACAGGTACCCAGGAGGAGGGGAGTGGGACTAGTGGGGCTAGTGGGGAGAGTGGGGGGGACTCAGGAGTAGCGTATGGGTTGTTTGGGTTGATTTATATTTGTTTTGGGGATATGGACAAATGTTTGGATAGTTTCATGGATTATTATGTCTTTATGTAGTTTATGTGTTAGGATTCCCGCTACATTGTTCCCACGTATAGTTTTGTAGCGTATAGCGGATAGCGGTTTATGTAGTGATCATGTCATAACGGTTTTTGAACCGTATTTTGCGAATTTGGATACAAACACATGATTTTGTTAATTTTTAACAAATTTGGATATGTATCATATTATGTTTGGCGAATTTGTGATTTGAGTGTCTTGTGGTGTTGTAATTAGATGATATACATGTTGTGAATTTGTAGTGATAATGTAGATTTTTTCCAGAAAAATTCCGGAAAAAATCTGGAAATTACCCATTTTGCAGCAATTTGCTGCAAAATGGGTCAGGATCTTTCAGCGGGGACATGTCCCCGCCAAAAGTTTGCTGCTATATATGGAAAATACCCATTTTAGCGGGGACGTGTCCCCGCCAAAAGAGTGAACATTTACTACGAAAAGAACTTTCAGCGGGGACGTGTCCCCGCCAAAAGAGTAAGAATTACTATTAAAATAAAGGATTAAGGGCTAATTGCAACTATGGAAAATACTTTCCACGGGGACATGTCCCCGCCGAAAGTAGTGCCACACTGGCATGTTTGACCTTACCAAAATTGTCCACGCTGGCAGTGTGGGTCCCACGTGTCACCGCCAAAAGAGACGTCCGTCGCCGCCGAAAGTTTATAGCGAAGGGCTTTGGCCGAGGCACTTTCGGCGGGAACATGTCTCCGCCGAAAGTTTTGGGCGGGGAGAAGTCCCCGCTGAAAGCAAGGAAATGTCCCCGCTAAAAGCGGTGAATGTTGTAGTGTAGGTTTTCTTTATCTATGTAAGTAGTATTTTACTTGTATCTTATACCTATGTATCATTAATATAATTAACATTATTAATAATCCAAATAAGTGAAGAAAAAAAAAACTTATAAGGTGTATTTAGAGAATTAATTTTCTTAACATGATGTAATTAGCATGACTACGGGTTATTGTCAGCTACTTTAACCTCATACCATGAAGTATACAAGGTAGCGCATCTGTATTGCCACAACATCATTTGGATAATCCATATTTTTTATATAAGTTAATTTGTTATTGCTTAAAATTATTCAAAACTAAAATTGTCGTCATCCGTAAAGCTATTGTATCATAAAATATAAAATTGATTAACATTTCTCGCTTAGTATTTTAATTCATGATACATGCCGCCGCAACGCTAAGCTACCCATCTATCTATACCATCTTTACTACATTATAAAGTATTTGTGATATTTCCAAAATGGAAGTCTTAAAAAAATAAGCCAACACATTTACTTATTATGGCAAATTTTAATAAGTATAACTATAATAGCATTAGTTACGACACCTTTTGTAGGCATGTTTTAAAAATAATAATTAAAAAAATACAATGTAATTTTATATAGGAAAAAAAAAAACCATTTATAACCATAACTATGTAATAAATGTTATTTTTAAAACACCTCTAGTATGAAAAATACTTGTTATTATACATATTATATAAACTAATAAAATACACAGATTTTCAAACAATTTATATATAAACAAGTTGATGGTACATATGGTTTTAAAAACCGGATTAGAGCAACGGGTTCAACCGGGAACCGGAGTCGCCACCGGCTCGGCTACCAGTTAATCCGCTCAAAAACGAACATGAGAGGACCACCGGAACTGGTAGAAATGGGTGAACCGATATAACATAAAATGTCTTCTCATATTAAATGTAAAGATATTATTAAATCAATAGAGTTTCAAAATGCATACTAAATTACAAGGTTTGAAAAATATCATTAATTAGTAAGAGTGCCTTGAGAACCAACATATACATCATTTAGATTTTATTTATTTATTTATTTATTTTGATAAAACTTACGGCAAAAACTAAAACTGTATTTAATAAAAATCGGATGATTTTATCCAAAAAAAATGATGCAAAGGTGCAAGGTGTTAGGCTCTAATTGTATTATTTTATATTAATTACTTATATTTATATTTATAATAATTATACTATTCAAAGTAATCTCATATGATTTCTTGAATATTTAGGTTATCTTTTTCTTTAAAAATACTATTTTACCTGTATTTTTTTTACCTATGTTGGATAAATATAGTAAATATTGTCAATAATTCAAGTAAGTGTCAAAACAAACTTATAAGGTATATTTTTAGAGAATTAAATTTTCTTAAGATGATGTGAGTGATTTTTAAAATTCGCTATAGTGTTTTATTTAAAAGTAACTTGCAACTATGAGCCATTGTCAGCTACTTTAACCTCATACATTTACAATATACTAGCTACCGCCTTTGATTTGGCACAATATCACGTGGGTAATTTATAGTTTTTATATGAGTTAACTTGTTATTGTTTATAATCACTCAACACTAAAATCATCGTCATTTGTAAAGCTATTGTATCGTAAAATATAGAAGTAAAAAACATTTTTTGCTGAAAATTTTAATTACATGATACTCGCGGCTGTAATGTACGGATAACACGGTAGTTTTCAAAAATAGATATTAAGGCATTTGTTTCTTACACTTGCTACTTCTGAAATGAGAAGGATTAATTATCTTGAGCATAGTTTATAACGTCAACTTGCTACACGTGCCCTTCACCTTCTTCTCCTTAGACATTTGTATCTACTGTTCTTTCTTTTATTCTTTTTTGTATTAATTTACAAAACAGGCCCTTACGTTATGTAACACATTTCATTTAACACTTAGGACTAAGAACTATTATTAAGTTACACATTTGACCCTTGAACTTCGATTTCTTACTTTTCTAGTCACATTCTTTATTTAATAAGCAATTCTTACTTTATTTATTTATTTTATAAATTTAGGATGTTGCATGAACATTTAAGTAGGATTTTACAATCTCGATTAAAATTATGATTCGATTCTTACAAAAATAAAAACTATCCATAGTAAGATTTCGATCTTAACAGCCTTGATTTCATGTGTTGACTCTTCCACCTTAAAGATTTGATCACATGAACCAAAAACAATGGTTAGCGAAACTCTAGGGAAGTAAGTTTTGGTCACATTATTATTCTGTCACACAAAATGAAAAATAATGGTTAGTGAAAGTAAACCTTGGTCACATTAAAACTGTGAATTCACATAAAAACAATGATAAAAACAATTTGGTTACTAAAAGTAAGCTTTGATTACATTACAATTGTGATTCACACAAATACATGTAGCAAATAGTGTAGGGAAACTGTTACCACTTTACTTAATAAAAGGGTGTTGATACTCACACCATTTTATTTGATAGTTACAACACTTTATACAAGCTGTACAGCACACCGTACAACACTGTAATGCACGGATTGTGGTGAAAGTATAAAAAGTTGTGGTGTGAGTATCAACACTCTTAATAAAATCATATAGAACAAGAACACTAAGGGACTAATGGGAAACTGTTACACTTTAAAGTAAGCCTTTAATTGTTCGAGGACACTAATAAAAACATCTTGACCCATGTTTTAAAATAGTATTTGAACAAAGAATACAACTATATATAGAAGTTGAAGAACGACAGGTGGTCTTTGTTTCTTAAGAGGCTCTGAATCTGAATCTGAATCTGATTCACATATCTGAATCTGAATGTGTGGTTGAGATATCTGAATCTGATTTCAACTTAATATGAATAAGTGGTTGAGAAATCTGAATGCGATTGAAACAAAAGTGTTTATTTTGTAAAATTATCCGAATGTGTTAGATTATTAATATTTACAATAAAAATATCTAACAATTTTTACTAGGCGTGAAAACTTTTCACCCACTACAAAATATGATTTGACACGAACAATAATAAATAGGTTGTGGTTGTGATTAAATGGACGTGTCGGGTTTGGCTTGACATTCTCAACCCATAAAAAATGTTTGGGTTGTGATTTAACATTTTAACACGAATTATCACCCTAGTTGTTATTATGTTGTACATCCTTTTTTGTGCGATGATTCTCGTTAAATGTACATTTTACAAGAAAGCGAACAAAATAAACAAAATGGAAAGAAAACATTACAAAGTGTGTATATATATATATATATATATATATATATATATATATATATATATATACACACACACTAGTTTCATAACCCGCCTGATGGGCGGGCGAGTTTCATTTGATATTTTTTTAATATTTATAATTGATTAGCAAAAGTAGTTCATATGATAAGTATTGTAATAATGCACAATACATAATGTTCATAGCGACTCATATTTTATTTTTGATAAAAAAATAAATCCAAATGAAAGCATTTTATTGCAAGTTCATACCATCAAGTGTCAAGGAACCATAAGAAAAATGAAAGCATCTATTTTATCTAATAAACAAAGGTTTTTTACAAGTCGGTTAAGCACGCTGCATTAAAATTGTAATTAATTCAGTGATGTGGCCTTCTATAATTAAATCAAAATGTACAAAGACTCAATGCACTATTTTTCTAAAAAACCTATTCAATGTCAATTGTTATTAACGCATTCAAAAAAAGCATTACTTTGTCCAATCTTCCTCTACACGCTCTTTCCAAAAGACCAAAATCAGTTACAATTAGTCATTTAATATCTCATTGACCGGATTAAACATCATACCATAATTTCATATCAAAACAACATTATTGTTCAAAAGTTTTGCCGATTCATAATCACTACACCATCTCTTAATTCTCTACTTTTGCAAATCTTTATTCTCTTTTTACATGTTATGATTTGGATATAGGTTGAATTGATTGTATTCTTACTTTATATTTTGCAGGCTTTACATATTAATCTACTATGATTCAGAACTTTGAATTCGACCCAATAATTTAGGTGAGTTTAAGTTGTATTAAAATCCATCACATTTATATTATTGCCTATCTATCTTCATCGACTATTTCAAGATTTTTGAGTCACAAGGTTATATTTTCCATTCTGGACACACTTAAGAAGGTAGTCTTTCATATTTATTTTTTTTCGAATTTCAAAATTAGTGAAAATATATGTTTATCAGTTCTTTTGTATGTGTATACCATTTTGTGATGTAGAAGTTTGAAAGAGAAATCGGGAAGAAAATGAAGAGCACACATTGTTGTCGATAAAGGTAAATTCCTTGAAATTTGAATGAGAAATTGGTTGTTTTGTTTGTGGGTGTTTGTTGCGTAAAGCTATCTGTTACTTTATGTGTGTTTTGTGTGTCCACAAAGTGTTTGATGAAATGTATGTTGAACCAAATATGAATTGAAGTCGTCCACTTTAGGATGTGCTATATGAAAGTGGTTATGTTGCGGTAGTGAAATAAGTCGGTTATTTGATAGAACTAAACTTGAAGAGACCAACAGACTAAGTAGATATAGCTTATGAGCTTATTTGATATTGAAAAAGTCTATTTTCTCATAAGGCTTAAGAATTGAGCTTATTGTGGTACGGTGTCCTCTCCCTCCTCTAACCTCATTAAAACTCAAAGATAAAATATAATACTTTAGTGATCATTTCATATGCTAAAAAAGTTAATTTCTTTTGGCTCTAATTGTTTTGGTTGTATAAAGTTACGTGGTGGATTTGAGAATGATTATTTGATTATTGTGTTTTCGGGTCGCTAAATCCCACACATGCCCTGTAACAAAATGGTTAAGCAAAGATATAAGTTAGAATTCTTAGAGAACATCCAAATATAGCACGCATGTCTTATACATATTATGTATACACACAAGAAAAATACCTGTTCTCGGGTGGTGTTTTCTAATAGATTTTATTAATCAATTGCTTGGATGTTTGTATCAGATTATATATGGAGTTGGTTAAAATCTTTTGAAGTTGGTGGTCATGTGTGATGTAAAGATATAAATTGTGGTGTACTAAAAATGAAAGTTGTAGACGCCATTATTCAATTCTAAGATGGACAAGAACAAAAAAGGCAAATCTTCAACTTCACGTGTTAGTGATTCTACCTAAATCTATTTTGCAAATGCAAGCCTCTTATAGATTGATGGTATACTTTTCTGATACAATGTTTTAATTTTAGATTTGATTATGGGTTTCAGTAGTTTTTAATTTTTGGTTCGTCCAAACTATATCATCATTGTGTTACACACTTACACTCTATTAATGCTTCGTTTTGTGAAATACAAAGTTTTAGAACATATTAGCTAATGGATTTTCATATCATTTTTGATGATGTACAGATGAACGAAAATTCATTCACAAATCACAACATATATATTGGTAATGTCTAACTTCATTTTGTGGTTGCAAATGATTTAGCATTTGACACGATATTGTAATGTATGCAAGTGTATCGTCATTTATTTTGACCTGAGTGATTGCGATCAGGTATGTGAACATTGTCAGCTTGCGATTTATGAAGTAGTGTTTTTATTTAAGTTTTCTATAAATGATTTATGCAGATTTTAAGGTATGGTAAATCACTTATTTTGCTCTAATATTACTCATCACTCATAAGGTTTGTTTTAATCTTTTTCTTCTTCTTTTAGGCTTTGCTTTTAGAATGATATTGAAATTTTTTATTTATATCAGTAGCATAGTTTGACAAGTTCACTATAGTTGTGAATGTAACTATAAGATTTATAAGCTATTACATGATAATAACTACAATATCTTAAAGCTACATGATAATTAGGATTATATGAAACCTTTTATTGATTTCCTGTGTGAGAATATAAGTAAATGATTAACTCATGAGGCAAAACAACTAAGATATTATAGTTATTCTTTATTAATTCCGTGGACTTGCAAATAATGCTTCGTTTTGTGAAATTACGAAGTTTGAGAACATATTAGGTAATGGATTCTCATATCATCAATCTCTGTAACTTCTTTCAAGTATAAATTTGTAGTTGTAATCAATATATCCAAATAGGAATACGTCATTAACAAGAAGCCAGGATGTTGGAAATATGAAGTAAGTAACTATTCATTTAGATCTGCGATGCAGTTTATTTTTCTAATGACGGTCAAATATATCTTGCATCCAGTGGCATTGTCTTTAAAGATACATTGGCAAATGAAATGAAATGATGTAATGAAATGACAAGAAGATTTGTGTTTAGCTTTCGATTAATGTTATGTCATCATTTTTTCTATTATTGAGGGAGGGAAATGCCTTTAGTTGCTGGAATCATTAACCTTGGTGCCGAAGGATTTCATTCAAGTTTCCGTACCTCTCAAGGTGGTCTATCTTTAAATATCTGTAAAATCTCATGGCATTCAAATATATCTTTTATTGGAACTTCAGTTTTGGTTAAATTGTTAATAATTTGTTGTCATTACCAAATGTATCCACCACTATGATCATCAAGCACCAATGGTAGATTTTCTGTTCAACAACAAATACGTGAAAGATCCCTACGAAATTGACGCATTTTCCAATAGTTTCTTTCTTTTTGTTCATGGTGATATTGTTCAATATATTGAGTTATTTTTTCATCAGAAAAAATGAACCCTGAAAGAACCTTAGGGTGAAAATAAGCCCAACTAATGCTGAGTACAAGATTCCTGGCCTGAGTGAAAAGCCTTGCAATGTATAACTGTATGTTTTCTTTTTCTTTATTGGTCATATTTTGTTTCATAAATATCCTCAAAAATATCTGTTAATGTTTTCGCATGATGTTGATTAATCTTATACCTGTAAGTTTTGGAGATTATATGTGTAAATTCTATTAGCTAGATAATGAACCTATGATGGTTGTTGCTTATGCTACGGGAGAATGTAAAAATTCTCAAATAAAATTATTTATGAGGTCATGGGATAATGGGATTGAAAATATACTGTTTGCCACTTTCAAAATCTATGAATTTTTGCAATGTTCACCGGGTATAACCTCTTTACCTAAAAAAAAGACATCTTTGACGAGTTTCACATAAAACACGATCCAAATAGACTCACTAATAAGTAATTGGGTCAAATTATGCACCATGGTTCCTCTCTGCCTGAAATAAGTAACCTGGATGTGAATTGTTTACCATATTTGTATAAGAGTTGCCAATCTCAACCCTATCACTTGAAAATGGGTCAAAGTGTCAAACTGGGTCAAATTCAAATGAACAGTAAAATGGGTCGAAAGGCACCTAATGTAGTATATAAATGTAGACACTCAAACAATATGAAAGGTTGTCATTTTTTATGAGTATGGTAATATCTCGAAAACCACTACAAACATTGTCTACATAAGTGTACTTCAAGGATTATGATCAATGTTCAAGAGGTATATACGATATACATATGACATGTTTTAAACCAACTTTATACTTTTTATATGCTATAATTAACGACTTTCTTCTACTTATACTTTTTTTTCTTTGTAAGGTGTTCATGGAATGGACTTTGGCTACTCAACTCATCAACGTTATCTGCATACATTTGCATGTCAACACTATCAAAGGTAGAGATCAACGTTTATTATTTTCATAGTTAAAAACCATATTGTTTATCGTGTAGTTGGGAGATTTGTTCTTCTTCCTTCAATAATGGAACTTATCATTGATCAATATTCTCTTAATGAAATTACGATACCTATTTATGTTGTTGTTTCTTACATTATTTGTGCACGCAACTATCTAATGAACTATCTAATGAACTATTTTAAAGGGTTGTATGCTTGCTGAAAATTTGGCAGACAACTCTTTAAAAAGAAGAGAAAAAAATGGGTTGTTTGGGTGCTGATTTTTTGTGCAGAATAGTGTTTTTAAAACGATGTTTGGTTGCTGAAATTTATGCAGAATACTGTATTAAAGGTTGTTTGGTTGCCGAAAATTTGTGCAGAAAAGTGTTTAAAAAGAAAAGGAAAAAAATGGGTTTCTCAGGTTATGGTCTCTTGAAGTAAGCTATTATGTAGTATTAAGGGGCATAGCTTGCTCAAGTTATGGTTTCTTTTGCTAAAAAAGTTCCATGTATTTGTGTCTATTGTTTGTACTACCATGTTTTTTTTTTCTTCATTCAAATCAGTAAGTGATTAACAAGAAGCTTCAAGGTATGCACCACTCATTTCGACGGCTATATCAAATCAGGGAATAAGGTCACTAATTAACGATGGACTTGGATCTTATTATTTAGTAAACATGTATTTTGCAAAGTGGGCAGGCATCAGCTATCAAAAAGTTTCAGGTATGTTTTAAACTAATGAACATTGACAATTTATTTAATTTGAAGTGATATGGGCTGTAATATTTTCTTAATACTTTTTTACAGCTGATTATCTTTTCTTTTAAATACCCTTCAACAAAGACAAAACAATGGTAATTCTTTTGATTCATTGTATGTTGATAAATAACAAGTTACAATCAAAGGCATTCATGCCTGGTGCTCATATTTGTGTTTTGGAATTGACTCCATGATTATTGTGACCAGAATAATTGGAAAAAACTACAATGATTCTTTGAGTTTTAGGGATGATTAAATAGTTATCAATGTTTTTATTTGTTTGCTGTAGATTTCATGATTAACATGATTCCAGTGGTTTGTGTGATGGGCTGGATTCTTCACAGCAAGTGTTACTCAAAGGAAGTCAACGTTTCTGTCATGGTTGTGGTTGGTACTGAAATGTGGGCTAAAATGTGTGCGTTCGTATGTTGTATTGGGGCTGAAACGTGTTTGTTTAGTGGCTAAATCGGGGGCTTAAATTGGTGGGTTTGAGTGTTGAAATGGGGGCTGAAATTAGCGCTTTTGGGTGATAAAATGGGGGGCTGAAACGGGTGTAAAGCAATGTCAACGTTGGAAGTTCAGAAATAAGGTATACAATAACATACTCATGTTTCCATATAGTAGAGATAATATATTGTTTTACACGTGTCTTCTTGGAGGTGTTTGGATGGAAACAAGTTCTAACTGCTTTTTTTTCTTTGTTGCACGTGTAATTAGTAGTGTGCCTGAGTATATACGTGCCGAAAATTTAATAACATGAGTGATTGTTTATTAACTGTAACATGAACATAACATGAACAGATGTTAAGTTTAAGATAGTGATTAAAGCATATAGTATTAAGATCTAAGCCGAACTGAACTGGCCATGTACTGATTTTTACTGGTCTGGCCTGGAACTTTTTTTCCTCTTTTTTCTATAATCGATAATGAGTAGTGTGCCAGGGTGTATACGTATTCAAGTGACGGCTTAGTAATTATAATTTAATCTGGATTTAGGCTTCGAGGTAGTGGTTTACGTATAATAAATAGCATAAGATGAAAACTGGACTGATGGATACTAAATTATACTGTATTCAAGCATGTTTTTCTATAATTAATAACCCCTTAAGCCACATAAGTGTTTTCCTATTGTCACTATTGAATGTTGGTTTTCTTTGTTAACGGATAGTGCTACCCTATATGGTTCTTTCGCCATTTTTGACCCAAGAAAACAACGTAGACCATCATAGAGCAGCTGAAAGGCATATATGAGAAATTTAAAAAAGAAGTGGACATATTAGTTTCGAGTATTGGTTTAATAGATGAATCACCTATTCCAAACACAAGATCAAAACCGGTTTGCCTTATGCTTTAAACTTGCCACAAGAAGTGTATAACGTGTTATGTAGGGGGTGTTTCGATTAGCTTATTTTCCAGTCTTATGAGCCTATTTCATTTATGTAAAGCTCATAAGCTCACTTTTTTCGGCTTATGAGATTGTTTAGTTAAGTGAGAAATCCAATGGATTATGATTAGTCGAGTGGATTATGTAATGCTAATCAAACACCTTACAGTCACCATTGTAATTACGGATAAATTACAATACAGAGAAAACTGTATTTGTTGAAGAATAATGCATACCTTCCTTAACATGATGGATAATTGATGTAATGTATTGATAACCTTCCTTTTCTTATGATGTTGCCGCAGGATGCATTTTTCGGTCAACACAATTTGAGTATGAGAAATTTTGTGATTGCTACCTCTAAAAGTGTTGGCGTCATTTTCAGACTACTCAAGTGTTTGACGGAATGAAGATGGACTATACAAGTGTTTGACGTTGATCACATACATTTGCTATTCAAGACTAACTACGAGTTGGAGAAGATGATACATGTAGATTGTTTTTTACATGTATCATCTTAAACTATCAACATGGTTTAGACTTAGGTCGAGTATCGGTAAATGAGTAACTATAACTTCTCATAGACTTATAGTAGCTGTTCTTGCTTTAAGTTGCTGGCGTATGTTGAATTTATGTCGAACAAGTCAAATAAACCAGTATTTAAAAATTTAGTAGTTTTTCATTGCTGATATATTCATATTAATAATTGGTTATGTACATGTAGAAAGAAAAGAGTTGATTTAGTGACACAGCACTTGAAAGTTACAACGACATTCTCAGCAATGGTCAAGGAACTGGAAGTGATCGGAACCAACACACCCAAAAATGGTGATAATGTAGATGCCTTTACGGAGGTAATGGGGGCCATGGCTGATTGTGATAGAAGCCCGATGCTACACTTCATAGGTGGTGGCGTGGGTGCCGGAAAGAGCATTGTTCTAAAATAAATCCGTAAAGAGTATGATACAAAACTACTTAAGAGCCTTCTATTGTATTTGGAGACCCCAAGCTTAGACGTTTGTTACTTTGTTTGTAATAAAATGAATTGCTTATTGCATAATGGACGCATTGTCACATTCTTTATTTCATATGTTAAATGGAACATGGTTACGTTATCAATTTTTTATTATCTCATTTATCTATTTCTTTAAAAAATTACCCAGTGTCAACGGGTCTCTAAGCTAGTATAAAAAATAAACTAACAACAACTTCATTCGACAACTATTTTATTTTGCTTAACTGGTGGGCTTCTTTCATTGTATTATTTGTTAGTATTATTATACTCATATATTTAACTTTTTTTCGGATGGTATTGTTTTCTTGGAAGTAGGACCATAATGAAAACGTGCTTAACGATATAAAAATTCAAAATAACATGTAATAGTCAGAATATACAAATTCATAACAAATAGTTGATGGAATAATTGTTAAAGTATGCTATTTGTGTAAAGGAAAATAAACATGAGGTTTAAAATCAAAATAAACAAAAACAATGCTTACTTCCATGAAAACAATGTTTAAACAATTCTGAGGTTCTTGTACAGTTGTACTTATATCTCAATCTTGTTCTTATTTTTCTATTTAGGAGTAGTATGTTGATGTTTAACGTAGTTAGTGATGTTATTAGCTTCTAAGTAAACGGTTGTTATATCAATGTACACACTGAAGTTACATTACATTTGATGTTTAAGAGTTAAGACTACTAAAAGATTACGATTTTCACTCATTTGGGCGTTCATAAAGATTTTGGGTTTAATTGTCTTGGTTTGAAATCTGCAAGTCATGAAATTTCATTTTCATTACAAACAACAAAACTGTAAACAACCATTTTATGAGGGGCATGAGTGTTCGTTCCAGCTAAAGAAATCAGTTGAGAGTTTACACCAGAATGACTTGTTTCCATATAATCCAGAAGTGCTACTGCGACGGTAAGTTCATATTTTGATAACTTTAACCGCAATCCATTGAGCACATTTTGAGGCTGTTGTGCATGTCATTTGCAGTTTGATGAGAGTTCATGAACTTTGCTTAATGCCATAAGGTGCAAGAGAAGGGACATCAGTAGTCACTCACAAGAGCTTTGTGTGTTAATATAGTTAAAGGTCGCTTGAAACTTTTCTTTGTAGTATATATTTTTAGCATATGTGTGGTCTTCTTAAGTTTTCGAAAGGATCCCTTTTTTGAGTAGTCCAGGTAAAGCGTAGAATTTTTTAGGAACTAAAATATGTAACATACATAGTAAAAGTTGACGGTTCTCAACCCCGTTTTAGTACCGTTGTACAGGAACCGATACAGGTAAATGTTACTTCTTTCATATGGAAGTTCGAACAATTTTCATCTTCTGATGTCCCCACAAATTGACTTTTGCCTGTTATGTGCCAATGTGCCATAATCACCTACTTTCTTACTTGAACATGTAACTAGTACTCAAACGCAATTTCACCTCATTAGATACTGCATGGATGTTAGTACAGCTTCTAGCGTATAATTTATGTTATATTGCTTATGCAGATTTATTCTAGACAAAAAGATTGGTCTTGGACAACCCAAAAGGTTTGAAAATGCCAACATTTTGATTGCAAACACAGCTATGGATACCGACAAAGTTAAAATCTACGGAGCACGCATTCGTGTTGACTCAATGGCAAAGGTTGCTCAAATTGAAGGAGCTGAAAAGGATAAAATGAGAGAGAAGGTGCAAAAGATTATTGGTCATGGTATCAACTGCTTTGTGAACAGACAGCTGATCTACAATTTCCCAGAGGAGTTGTTTGCAGATGCCGGAATCCTTGCAATAGAGCATGCTGATTTTGACGGAATTGAGCGTCTGGCCTTAGTTACTGGTGGTGAAATTGCGTCGACTTTTGACAATCCTGATCAGTCTGTTAAACTTGGACACTGCAAAGTTATTGAAGAAATTATGATCGGTGAGGACAAGTTGATCCATTTTTCAGGCGTTGAAATGGGTCAGGCCTGTACTATCGTTTTGAGAGGTGCAAGGTATGACATGGGCTTCTTATATACAGTATTATGTTTATTACTGTATTATTAAGATGTTATATCCCCGTTTTTGGAATTACTAACTTGGCTGATTCTGTCACACTCATCTATCTATAGCTAGTACATTACAGCAAATGACCCAAATTAACAATTTTGTTAAATGGCACAGTAATTACGTTATCAGTTCCGAAATCAAAATTCCGAAGTACCATCTTTTTATTGATGACAATCAGACATATATAGTGATACTTGTTTTCTTTTTGCAGTTTCCATGTTCTTGATGAAGCAGAAAGATCGCTGCATGATGCTTCATGTGTGCTATCTCAGACCATAAATGACAGCAGGGTTCTACTTGGTGGTGGATGGCCAGAGATGATAATGGCTAAGGCAGTTGATGAGTTGGCCCGCAAAACTCCCGGCAAAAAGTCCCATGCTATCGATGCTTTCTCACGGGCTCTACTTGCTATCCCAACAACCATTGCTGACAATGCTGGTTTGGACAGTGCTGAGTTGATTGCTCAACTTCGAGCTGAGCATCATAAAGAGAACAGCAATGCAGGGATTGATGTGATTACTGGCTCTGTAAGTGAAACAAATTCATAACAAAGACTGATTAACCGGTTGCATTGTAGAAAGACAAGTTTGAAATTTTGATGTTTTGTTTTCCATTATTTGTTGAACAGGTTGGAGATATGTCTGAGCTTGGAATATCCGAGGCATTCAAGGTGAAGCAGGCGGTATTGCTTTCTGCAACTGAAGCTGCAGAAATGATCCTAAGAGTCGTCGATGAGATCATCACTTGTGCCCCAAGAAGGAGAGAAGACAGGATGTGAAGTCATTAATAGTAATGGTGTGTGTTATCGTGAGATTTTGTTTAGACATATTTGTTTATGTGCACGTTATGTTAAATTGTTTTGACACTGTTGAAGCTAGAATATCGTAGTAGTGCTTGCGCGTTGGTTTTCTCATTGTACTCCTTAAGTGGATTCTTTTAAGCACCTACTTAATGGAACTTTTTGGTTTAGTTTTGGTTAATTTTCTTGTATCTTACTGTCATTTCAGATAGTTGCCAACTGCACATGTATGTGGCAAACAATCAGTCATAAGTTTAATCAGTATAAATCCTATCATACACGCATTTCGTCACCGTATCACTACTAACAGTCAAATAACATTAAGCATTTCTCAGTTACCTTAAAAACATAAACACAACAATTCCCACCTTCATTTTCTTTAGGAAAACATACAACATGTGACATACACATACTATGATTATATAAAATAAAACTATGTGTATACTAAATCTTAACACCTAAAAACTATGTAAATATGCATAAATGTGAACCTGGGTTGAGGTTGCAGTCTTCAAGACTTCATTTTGATCTACCCATGATACTAAAGCTTTGATTTTTATCTATGTTTTAGTGTCGATGATGAAATTTGGGAATTTCCGATACAAGACACTGGCCGGTTTTCCTTGGCTCCTCTATCAATAAAGAATGTAAACTTGCATAAGTTTAAACATCATCGGTTTCAGTTGTGATCTTCCTTTTTGTTCACCATTTAGTACAATGCAACTGAAAATTTGCATCCAAAACTGTGGAAGTTAAAAGGGATCATGTGTGTATCCAACAGTATGCCAAAAAGTGTCTAATTGTAAATAACTGGAACCACATTTGAAGTGAATGAGAATACAATGGCCAAATGATCCTGAACCGAGTCTGAGGATAGGAATTTGTAGACGCTTATGTGACGAGAGTATGACTGTATGTTGCTTAAAAATTGTAACATTTGTAAACAAAGTCTTCTATAAACCTGTGATAACACGCGGGCCTCATATTACTCGTAAGCATAGTATTTTTAAAAAGAATTTAACAAAATATGTAGTTCTGAAAATATTTATAAAAAGATAGTACGTTTCAAAATTTACATCTATTCAACATGCATCCACTATGAATACAAAACTCATAATAAAAACTTCAATCATCAAATCGCTGTTTTGAATTAGACGAAAATACTACGAAGTAGTTTCCTTTCTGATGTAAGAAGTTCAATTGCTTAAAACCATAATTATTGGAGAGTTCAAACAACATTCTAGTCTAAGTTTATATCTTTTGCATTAATAAATGGGTGATGATTTGCACATTTTTATTTTTTATTTCCACACTCTAAAATATGCATTTCTCAGTTATATATTTTTTATATGTTGCTTCTGAATGTTGTATTAAGCGTGTAAATAAAAATGTGAGTGTTTCAATCAACTATCTTTTAATAAATTAGCAAAATTTTAAATATAATATCAGAGAACATATTTATTTTTGGCCAAGCAAGAAAAGGAGTTGTGGTAGAGATAGTGAAACAATCAACTTGATCAAATTAACGAATGCAATAATCACGGTATTATGAGTATTTGGATAATAGGCTTGAAACGAAGGTTCATAACTACTATCTTTGATTAAGCAAGGTGCATTCTTTTTAAACTTATCTTTTAATGAAGAAAACGTGCTGTCTCTTAAATATTCAGGCAAAGATATAAAATAATGAGAGTTAAGTACATGTTTGGTCCTTGTGGTTTGTTGCCGATTTCACTTTTGGTCCAAAATTCAAAAAAGTGTTGGTTTTGGTCCAAAACATATAGTTTCGTTCCACTTTCACTCCAATTTCACTAACACCATCAATTTGACTGGTTTAACCGTTAATTAAGAAGGTATTTTCATTATATTAAATTAAAATAACCAGATGGGACCCATAAATTCATTATTTATTTTTTCCTTATTTCTTTTTTCAGTCCTTTTTAATAATCCTTTTTTCCTCATCATATGGCACATCTAATTCATTCTTTCTCAAAATCCCTAAACACAAACACCTCCATCACTCACTTCCACCAACCACTTCCACCACCACCTTGGATGATCTTGTTGTGATCTCCCTGTCAACGACCACACAATACCCACCACCAAACATCTACTAAACACCATTTGTACCACCATTTCTCAAACAACCATGGCTGCGGTTCACACACGCCGCCACCACCATTTTCGGGTCTTTCATGATATTATCAGATCTACAACCTTCACAAACCACAAGATCTGTCATCATATTATCACCTTCAGTCGAATCTGCCATTGACGTCACCACCAAACCTCCATCGTCGTCCATCTCATAGCCACCCCCACCTAAGCCCATTTACTCAAAGCTTCTTCATGTTCTTTAGAGAAAAAAAAAACAAAAAAACTTTGATCTACCGATTACTTTTTGGGGTTATGATTGATTCAAAAGATTAGGGCTCACGGTGGAAGAAACTGGGTTTTAGAAAGTGGTTGTGTTGTGAGATGATAAAGAAGATGAGGGTTTGATTTTTATGTGTGTATTCTATTTTAATTGATCTAGATCGTGGATGTATTTATAATGGAAGATGATAAAGAAGATTAGACTATCAAAGTATACGGTGGATTCATTTGTGTCTAAAATGTTTAAAGTTATGTTAATAACAGTAATTTATATAAAGAAAAACTTATAATAAATTTATTATTAACAATAATAATAATAATAATAATAATAATAATAATAGAAGAAGGCAACTTTGTAACTTACAATATGAAAATGAGAGTATTTAGTCATTTTATACGATTAAACAAGTGAAACTAACTGGGTTAGCGGAATTGGACTGAAAGTGGAACAAAACTATATGTTTTGGATCAAAACCAAAACTTTTTTGAATTTTGGAACAAAAATGAAATCGACAACAAACCACAAGGACCAAACATGTACTTAACTCAAATAAAGATGAACTTATTTTAAAGAGTCGTGATTCATTTTTCATTTGATTGAATGATTAAGAGTTGATGCCACATCACTTTCGTGAACAACATAAAATATAATTTAAATATTTAATGCATCGTAACTTACACGTTTCTTAACATTTTCGTCCAATTTTTTCACATCTAAGAGCACAAGGCATGGTAACCTTGCACTCGAGTTATGGCTTAACTTGGCATGCGTTAAGTTTGAGTTACCATACCGTGTTCATGTGTTAAGGGTGGGCGTTAAGGGATGCGTTACAATGGTAACGCAGCGTTAAGCTTAGTTGATTAAAAAATATTACACCTTTACCCCTAAACGGCTAGTTAAATTTGAATTCAATAATAATAATAATAATAATAATAATAATTAATAAAAAAATAAAACTCACCCCTCAATTTAAACGGCTAGTTTGGTTTAAAAAAAAAATCTTATATTTTTCAAAACCTTTTATAAATATCCACATTTACACACTTTTCATGCATTTAACCCGCAAACTATTACCGTTTGAAATTCAAATTTATATACTTCATCCAAAAAAAAAAAAAAAAAAAAAAAAAAACCTTGTTCATTCACAATGGATCCGAATCAAAGTGACGAAGAACCTAAGAACTAGTCCGATGTAGATGACGAAACTGACTTATACTTTATGATGGGCGCGTACGAATATCAGCACCCGATCTACCGTGAATGTGAGGTTGCCGAATCACGATCTACCGTGAATCCGATGTAGCTCGACCTCGCTTGACTCGTAACCCGATCTACCGTGAATGTGAGGTTGTCGAATCACGTTTGATGAACGACTATCTCAATCCAGGTTGTAAGTATCCGCACCGGGCTTTTTGAAAAAGATATCGTATGAGCCAGAAACTATTTATATAAAGATATTGAATCTTATACTTTCGCATGTTTTTATTTGTAATAGACTTTAATTAATGAATTATTATTTATGAGGTGATGTTATGAATGAAAAATTAGTTAAATGGTTTAAATTGTAATTTATAAGTCTTAAAACAAAAGTGGGGCCCAAAATTTCGTGTTATGGTTGAGTTATGATAAGAGATGTTTTTTTTAGTTAAAGTTGAAATATTAAAGCTGATGCGGTGCTGACGTGACGCATAGTTATAACTTAACTCTATGGCACCACACCTTATGCTCTAATTAGCATGCTACACGATCTAACAAAAGTCTATTTACCATCTTAGACTACTCGGACCATAAAACACTTAAAACCCGACCTAAAATAGTGCATTTGACACTTTTAATGTTGCTGCGTTAGCAAACAACACAAAATATGCATAACATTAATAAAAGTGAAAATTATATATATATATATATATATATATATATATATATATATATATATATATATTTGGGAGAGTTGTTGTGAGAACTTTATTAAAGTTGGAAAAATAAGAACTAATCAAACCATTAAATGCTATTCTAAAAAAAATTAAACAAAAAAAAAAAAAAAAATCATACCACTAAAACATCAATGCACACCCACTTTAGCAATGATGTACCAAAATATAAAATATTAATACAAGTTAGCTTTAAACCGACTAATCCAACTCATGCATGATTAACGGGTTGCTGATACACAATTAAAAATTTGACACTTATACATCAAAATCTCAAAAAACTAATTTCTTATACAAAATTGATATACCAAATACACATCAACCACTAAAAACTTATCAACCACTAAAAACTTGATACACAATACCAAATCTTGATACATATTACACGTCGAATCAACGTGTATCACCTAGTTTACGTCAAATCCCAAAAGAAAACTCATCAAATCTTTAACCATTTTAGTTGTAATAAATTATATTTTTATTTTGTTTTAAGGAGAGTGTCATTTGTGAGATTTTGGTTGGTTCTCGTTTTTACAACTTTTAGATAGTTCTCATTATATATATATATATATATATATATATATATATATATATATATATATATATATATATATATATATATATATATACTAGCTTCAAAACCCGCCCGATGGGCGGGCTAGTTTTATGTTTTTAATTTACTAATATAAGAAGATAAGAGAAGAAGATAATGTTTAAATCCCAACCGATGTGACTGTTGGTTTATATGTCTTATTATGACATAATGTTGAAAGATAAAAAGTTAACGGAATACGCCATTTGTAAATAATACGTAATCAACCTAAATAACCATAAGAGTATTGTTTAAAAGTTAAAAAGCTAAATAAATAAGGAGAAACGAAGGACTTCTTTATATACAACATTTTTTGTATAATTGCAATGGTCGTCATCTTTGTCAAAACATAACAATTTCAGACCATTATTGCTCTTTACCCTTGATACGGCTATATATAGTTGTCCATATGAAAAAGTATAGACCGAAAATACAATGTTTGCTCAAAAAATAAATTTTTATAACAATATGCTAACTCAACTGTACAATAGACCGAAAATGCTCAAAACAACTCTACAAACACATGTTTGGCATATTAAAACATACATAATTTCAATAACAACACTTTCTATCGGATATCAAACTAAGCTCTTGGAGACTGATACTATTATTTAAATTGTATTTAAATTGCAATATAGTCAAATTACATGAATGATATATAGCATCACTTTGGGAAAAAATGACAATAAAAGTACAAATTTGACAGCAGAAAATATATATAACTTATTGATTCTCCTGTGATGTAAAATAAGATCAAGCAAGTAGTCAAAAAGCTTTTGGTTTATAATTGTCCATGACTTCGTAATGTAAAGTTATCTAGAATATATTTAAAGATAATAATGTACAATTTTTTATGACACAAAAACACTTCTAAATTTTTTATCAATTAAATCATCATTGTGATAATATACATTTTGTAATGATATTCAAGCATTGATCTGCTGGGAGGGTATCCAATTTAAGTGTAAATGTTAGTTAGGTAACCAAAGATTCAAACATCATACTGATCAGAACCCATGGTGAGACAAAAAAGGTGATAAGAACATCTTATTCACCTCCACACATCATGCTACTTGACCCCACATGCTCATCTGCAACATCACCTGATCCCACATGTTCATTTTCAACAGATCGATTGGTTAAAAAATTAGCAAGCTGCTGTTGTTGTAGGTTGGCATAACCATTATTTGCCGTTGCTGCATCTTCCAAGTAGGATGATATTTGACTGGTGGTGCCACCCCATTTTTTGACACAATGGCTCTTAGATTCATGAAGTTTCTGAATTCTGATGATGTCCTGTTACCTCGTTTACAGGGTGCGTCTTAGTTCCTATCAAATTGCATGAGAAAGACACGGTTATGTTAGATTGTTTAAAAAAAACTGCAATAAATAGAATTCCATCCCTAAAATATTTCAAAAAAAGATGCTAACCACATATGTACTTGGCTGCCACAAAGACTTTCAACCACTGATTATTCCAATCATGTTGAAAGCATATCCTGATTCCTGAAAGCCTAGAGCTTTAAAGTCTGATATAGCTTTTGTTCCAAGCTTTAGGCATCCTTGGTTAATTTCTGTCAATAGTCACAGCCCATATCACATACACGTAGGGCTAAGCAAAACCGCCCGAGACCCGATTAGCCCGACAAAACCGCCCGACCGAATTAAGCCCGATCCCGAACCGACATATCTCGGGTCGGGAGTCGGTTTCACATTTTCATGGATTCGGTATCGGGTCGGTATCGGGTCGGTATCGGTTAAAACCCGACAAACCGATTAAAAACTAGGTTTAGTACATTAAACGCGCCCCCCTTTGTATTTCATCATTTTCTGTCACAGACTCACAACAATCAAAAACAATATACCTACATACGAATCAAAAACACATCAATAACACGAATCAATTGCATGGATCAATGTCATCGCAAGAAGGGTGAATCAAGAAAGTTGCTACTGTGACGTTGCTACTTATGTTGTGATTCAAGAATGTTGTGATTCAAGAAAGTTGTGATTCAAGAAAGTTGCTACTGTGAGTCTGTGATGTTGCTACGTATGTTGCTACTTTGTATTTTTATTTTGTGATTTAAGAATGTTGCTACTGTGATTTAAGAATGAACACTAGAACTTGTGATGTTGCTACTGTGATTCAAGAATCGGGCCATTGTTGCAAATCCCGAATACCGGCCCGATTAAACCGACACTCAACCGACCCGTCCCGCTAGTAATCGGTTCGGGAGTCGGGCTGAGTTTTTCATGTTATTCGGGATCGGTATTAATCGGTTCGGGTCGGTTCGGGTCGGGATCCGGCCCGATGCTCAGCCCTACATACACGTCGTTAGTTGTTTCATGAAAAAAAAATTAAAGAAACATTTATCTCACTAACCTATTTAGAACTTATACACACAAATCCTCATATAATCGGAGTTTGCCAACTTAATATCTAAACAGGATAAGCATGCCCAAACACTCTCTCCTACACTCATTTTTTTAAACGCGCTGCCAAACACATCAATAGTATCCTTGCA
Source organism: Artemisia argyi (assembly GCA_030686995.1). Taxonomy (NCBI): domain Eukaryota; kingdom Viridiplantae; phylum Streptophyta; class Magnoliopsida; order Asterales; family Asteraceae; genus Artemisia; species Artemisia argyi. Next base: position 207,200,737 of record CM060684.1, on the reverse strand, counting down.
GACCAAATCTCCAATGTTTCAAGAGCAAAGAATGTTTGGCATTGTTCATTTTTTAAGCACTTATATCTACTTTAAAAATTAAGCATGCGCCAAGTTTAACCAACTATAATATGTATCAATGGCTCGTATTCTTTATCTGTCTCATAAATAATAGGATTTGGCTAAATGAGCCCAATGCATTGAAAATTTATTTGTGTCAATCCTCCAAGGCATCATTTGTCTGCCTCTAGTTGTGGTTTGTTTCATATACTTTTCCAAAATCTAAGAATTACTGCGAAGTACCAAGTGATATAGGCTTGAATAAACATGATAGCCTAATAGGTATGGTGGCCGGCGTGTGTATTAAGCTGATAAAAATGAAATTAAAAATATCTATAATGTAGTAATCAAATAATAATTACCTGTGAACAATATCCATGAGAATGGCCATGCCTAACTCATGGGCTTTACCTATCATAAGATCATCTGGATCACCACAACAACTGGTAGGTGCAAAGAAATTCGGCACGTGGTACCTACAACATCACATAAAATATACAGATTATAAAAACAAATACAAACATAAAATCAATAGCAACAACATATGATAAGGTGAAGGTCGGTAAATGCAACTCCCAACTCGATATTTCAAACAACTTACTTTGATCCTCACTCATCATCTTCCACATTGTCATTTGCAACAGCAACCGCATTTAAAGCATTTAGCCTCTTGATTAGTTTTTCCCTCCTCTCGTCATATGTTAGCTCCTTTAGGTTATACCTGAACAATACATGAAAAATTCATTATTCTCAAGTTCCAGTAAAAGAGCACGAACATCTTCCTTAGTAGCCTCAAGTTCCAATTCAACCAAACTACTGTCTGAAACATGTATTAATAATGCCTAACCTCCTTTTCATATCATCATTGTATTAAAAAAAAAAAAAAAAAAAAAAAAAAAAAAAAAAAAGGAAGCCATTTACACATATTGATCATAAAGTTCAAATCTTTAGCAAACAAAACCCATAAATTGATTCAATTTAAACTTTTTTGAAATTTGTATATGTGACATCAATTGTAAAATTTTAATTTGCTATTAAATCACTTACTTAAAGTTGAAGATTTTGGGAATTAGGGTTATAATGCCCTTTGAAGATACCTTTGATGATGATGTCGTAGCCATCTTTTGGTGGCTGAGATAACCGGATCAGAATATGCAAGATCTGATGATGATGCCATAGCATGTATGGAAAGGGGATCGGAGCGTTCTGTTGTTTGGGGATTTAAATTGGAAAATGACAGTGAAATAGGGGATGATAGAGATATTGTTTAAGTGCCTCCCTAATTTATCTCCCTAATTACATTCGAAATATAGCTCCTTAATTATATCCTAATTCTGGTTTCAATTTTTTTTGAAAACTTGCTATTAGTAGTGATGTTTTCAGGTGTCATTCTTTTAGAATTTTGGGATAATTTTTGCCTCTAAAAATAGCAATCACACTTGTTCTATATATAGGTTGAGATATATATATATATATATATATATATATATATATATATATATATATATATATATATATATATATATATATATATAGTGAGAGAGAGTGAGAGATGGGATATTATGAGAAGGGTATGAAGGATTGTGGGGTGACACATGAAAAAAATTTCCTGCCAAAATTTTTTTTCGCAATTTTTCTTTTTTGTGAAAAAAAAATCCTGCCAAAATTTTTACTGCATCGTGATGCAGTAACCATAATGAAGTAAAAAAATATACTACATCGTGATGCAGTAACCGTAATGCAGTAAAAAAATTATACTGCATTGTGATGCAGTAAAAATTTTGGCGGGAAAAAAATTTTTGCAAAAAAAAAATTTTTTTTGGCGGGAAATTCTTTTTTCCTGCTAAAATTTTTACTGCATCATGATGCAGTAACCGTGATGCGGCATGATGATGTGGCATGAGGATGACACATGTCACTCACACAATCTTTCCTAGCCTTCCCATTGTAAATAAACGATTTTGGTCGGATTACGCATTATTGTTCGTTTATTTGTTCGGCTAATATTAAGTTAACAAACATGAACATACCTCCGCTCGTGTTCGTTCGGTTTATTTACAAACTTATTTATCATGACCACGTAACCACGTCAGGAAAAACCGTATCTTTCAGATTTTTGGTAATCATATGGTTGACTTCCAAGTACTAGAAATATTTTGACAAAGACATACCAGCATACCGCCACCGAATTTCATCCTCAACAAAAATGAATCAACTTTTTGAGACAATTGTGGCTATTCGTTGTCTCTATTGTAATCGTGAAATTTCGTAATTTCAAGGTCAATATTTAATTCATATTCTATTCATATTATTTTCAATTGAGTAAAAATTTTATTTTAAATTTCTACCCAATTTAGCAATTTTCGCGTTTATAGTTATTCATAAGCCGTGTTTAGGATTTCTATCCATTTTCATGTCATAAATTGGTTTAATATTACATCACATTGATGCGTATTTTTATTCTGCTTTAAATTTATAAACTAAGACGTACAGGAACTAACACATACTAACGTTGTTGTTGGAATATGTGAATCATAACAATAATATAAACACATAAACATCAAAAAGTACGCAGCGGAATAGATCAAATACATGTAAATAAATTAACCGAATATAAAAGGATGCATACCTCTTTGTGATTTCTAGCAATAACAAGAAATCAATGAACAAGAACTATAAACCATAATTAGGGTTTAATGGTGGATCGACTAGGGTTAGTCGAATAGGGCAAATCACCTTGTTAGCAAAAGTATGCTAACACTTCGTTCTTGAACACACGTACTATTAGCGTTTCAATTAGAAAAGCTAGGTTCTTAATTCACAAGCAATCCAAACACAATATTTAGAAGATCGCGTAGGAACCCTAGAAGGGTGTAGTTGATCAACTAAACTAGAATGGATTTGAGCTTAGGAAATCTAGTAGGAACCCTATAAGGGTGTAGTTCGATTTCTAGGCTCAATAAGAGAGAAGAAGAAGAATTAGATTGCAAATGAATCAAGGGATAGGAAAGTAAATACATGAAGGCATGTATTTATACTATTCTCATAGCTTGGAGCAAAAGACACAATCACAAGTCCTAGAGGGCATGGATCGGCCAAACATGGGTCACACAAGCCCAATCCATAGCATTCTTTAATTCAATTTCAAATCTAGTCCTTCATCTTTTGTCTAACGGTCGTTAGGTACCGTTAAGTGCTCATTTCGTGAATTTAATAATTATTCGTCACTAAAACAATAATTATTAATTAATTGAAACTCATATGTAAAGTGTGCAATCCCGAAGTCTCGAGTTCGAGTCCGGACATATTCATTAATTTTTATCCGTTAAAACTAACAGCTCCCACTCGGATATACATTAATGTAATAATGACAATGGTTAGTCTAGCATAACACGCCAATGTCCCAAGAACGATCTCGAGTATGGTTTTCCTGGAAAAAACCACATTTGATGATTCATCATCATACTTATCCTTTTGATTCTAATACTATGTTAATATGGATATGGATCGAAGTCATTCCATAATTAACTAGTGTTTCTCGTTATTTATGATCAAGCAAGATTACCAATTCATCTGAACGCATTCCAGATAGACCTTGGGCATGGCCATACAAACATCTTGTTAATCGTACGAGTAGCGAAACAGTATTAAACTTCAAAAAAATTTGAAGGAACCAAATCCTGTTATTGACTACAAGCGTAACCTATGAACTTCGCATCACCTCTGTAAATAATCCTTATAACTACCAGTTACGGATAGCGTTAGATTATCTCACAGAAAATGAGCTACATCCGCAGTAGTTACCTGGTATCTCAAGTCTGAGGATAAATATTCATGATTCACTATAATGACAACATCCATAAGTATAATCATGTAATTGGGATTTTGTCCTATATTCAATTTATCCATTATTGAATATCATGTGAATTTGGCATGTCCACGCATCAATATATTTAATATATTATACCAAAACTCAGATTTGTCTTAGTTCAATGATACTCCCATATCATTAATTGACAACGGACTATTTAGAATAAAATAACATAAGTTATTCATGGATTAAACATGCAAATATGGGATACAATCTATTATTAATGAAAACAAACGTACTCAGTACTTTAATTCATTATTTAATAATAATTGCTTAACATCCCTTATCTAAATACTAAATAGATCAATGCATGAAAATTCTCGTTAATGAATTTTGTCTCAAGTAATACCAATCATACTTGTTGACAATTATGCCTCAAGTAATCATACTTGTTGACAAGGCATTATTCAACTAACTTTGATCTATCGGAATTTTGAGAATACTTATTTCAATAACGAAATTCTTGTATATGTGCATTCAAAGAATTTGATATAACTACATAATACACCATAAAATGTGTATGACATCCTCAACATACAATTTATGATAATTAAACTTCCAAACCTTTTAAAGTTTAAAGTATTCTTATTCTTTAACGTATAATGCAACTATGCTTTTCGTTAAGCATAACTAGTACACATGGCTATTAACAAGGATGAAATCCTTCCATGACTAGTATTGAGTGTCATCTCAATTTTATTAGCATCATTGTATGCAAACAACAATATGCTCTTTTCCGTAAACTTCAATGTGTAATGTTTTATTCCTTCCAAACTTTCAAGTTTGTTGGCTATGACAATTTTACAAATTGTTCATTTATAGAATCTAGAAATTGTTCCAGGCTGAGGATGTGATTCTATATCCAAATATATTCCTTTAGAATATTCATTACACAACTTATCTTATATCTTTCAATTAGATATCAATGTTGTCAAATCATCTTTTATCAAAGCATGATATAACAACAACATGATGTACATGAAAAATTCTTGTGTCCAACTTAAATTTCATTCATGTACTACATATCCATTTAAACTTTCTAAATGATATATCATGTTCTATTAGATTCATTTACCGCACATGTTTACATCAATAAACATATATTCAAGGTTGTATGTTTTACTTATTAAATCTTTCAAGTAAAGTTTCATTCCAAGTTATGACTCAACACTTAACTTATATAGAATGTTACTTCCTATATGTTATACAACATATATGATTTAAGTAAGTAAACATAATACTCCCACTAGCTTTCAGAATTACTTAGGAGTTATCTTATTTTAAATTATAAATCAAAACACGAATTTAATATTTAAACATAAGATTTATCTCCTTGATGCATGCATCTATCCATACTTGGATTCTTGCATTTTGTATACTTTCAAAGATTAAATGAATTCATAAAACTCTTAATTACTCATCGTCCTCGCTTAAGTAATTGTATAAGAAAGAGGTTTTATAATCCATTGTCAAATTTCATATTCATAAAAATGAGTATGACAATTACCATCTTTGTATTTTTAATGTGCTTAGGAAAGAGTATTCAATCATAGTTAATTACTTAAGTATGATTAATAATCTTGTCATAAGACATACATTAAAATATGTATACAATTTTGTCCATATGATTCTTTATGAAAAGATTTAAACCTCTAGGGTTTTTCTTCTCTTGCAGAAACTCATCTTCATTAAGATAAACCAAGTTTTCAAAGTTGACTTATCTTTATGGACAGCATCTTAACATTCATAGTATGAGCAATTTACCATAATTAGTAAATGCGTCATTATGATTAACAGGCTTACTTTGATCCTGTAATTCATAATTCTCAGCATATTAATTAAATATCTGAGACATCCCTATGGATCTATGAATGAGAGTTTCATCATGTTGAGATTTAACCTTTACATTTCAAACCTCATCATGATTTTCACTAGTGTGGTTTTAGAAGATTATGTATTTTGTAATTTTGATCTTTCAAGATCTAAACAAAACTCCCACTTGCCTTTTGCATTTTATCTATAAATACTTTAGCAAGATGAGCAACACAAAATCGTTCTCATTTGGGATATTACAAAAACATTTTATAGTTCCTGACTCTTAATACTACTTATTAACAAAATCAGAACTTCATTTTAAGACTTTAATGTGATTCATCACATTCCATAATGTCTTATTTAATCTTCTAGGTTGGAGTCTTATTGAGTATATTCAATCCATACTCAATTTTCTATCCTTGATAACTTTTGGAAGAAAAGAAGTCATATTTATCTTTTAATCAAACAATATAACAAGAGTTTGATTTTTCCTAACTGAACACACCACCAACTTGTGATGTTTCATTAGAATTAATATTGTGAGACAAACTAACAATATCTAAGATAAACTTATTCCCTTTGGCTTACCTATTTACCAACTAAGTCAACTAGAATTTCCAAGCCAATTGCATGCTATATAACATAAGTACCTTTTGAATAAGTTACTTCATGTTCATGTCTTAAGAAGACATAAACTGTTATATTCCCACTTTACGTTGTACATCATTGATCAACTCAATGATTTCTTGTTTGAAACATAACAAGTTTAACGTCTTACTTTATTATAAGTCTTGTAATAGTTAAAAGACTTCATGTTTATAAGAAGATATAAACATAAATAACTAAAGTATTTGTGAACACCACCACTTGGTTTCAATAGTAATTTCAAGTTAATTTACTACTTCATTTTCTTATGTCATTTTATGAATTATCCAATTTAAGAAACTGCAAACTCACATAATTCCATTACATCAGTTGATCTGCTAGTAATGAAATCATGTAGTTTACCTTTCTATTGCAATCTAGGCAGGTTACACCCTGACGTAAATTGTAAATTCAAGTCTTTCTTTTAATTTGAATATCATAAGACATAAAAGTAGTCTTTTGTTATAATCATGAAACATGTTCTACATAAGATAATCTTACACATTAAATGTATAAGTCCTATTAGAACATTGATCTCTTACCTTGGAATTAAGAGAATCCTATAATCATATTTCTATGTATTGTTCCTTTGCATACAATAAACAACTCTCCCACTTGTGCATTGAACAATATCATGTAGTATATAAACAACACAACATACGTTTTTTATGTGATTCAATATGATTTGTGTCATAAGTAGATGTAGGACTACTTTGTCTTATCAGGAAACACATATGGCTATCCTAAGAGCATGAGTGTCTACAATTTGAAAGTAATTATCTTGAAGATAATTTGGGCTACTACACAGAAATTAAGTCTTGTAGCTCCCACTGAATTAGAGAACATAACAATAACTCTATATTCAGTAAACAACACAAAGCTCCCACTGGATTTGACAACATTGTACGTGTTTCATAACCAGTGAAAACAATTTGCTTGTTTTTACTTTCCTACACATTTAGAAAAACCCATGCGTAATAATTACTCTGGTTTTAAAATGTGTATTCTACTATGTTTATGATGGATTATCCATCAATGATATTAACTTGAAGAAATTTTGGGCATGCAGCTTCTTCCTTAATAGGCCTACCATCCCATAATGGTATGTAGCACCTTTAAAGCACAACAACTAGATAAAATACTAGCTTTGCCTTTTACCAATTTTGCGGTAATCTGTCCAGCTTCTAATAACTCATATTTTCCATTTAACCAAATGCCTTGTTTGTTATAGAAGAATTCATTCACCAAATTAGGGTAATGAAATAAGATGTGCAATACTCTTGAGTTATATATTAGAATGTAGACAATTCTAATGTTCCTGTCATACCTTTCTCAATCATGAAAAGGAATAGGATTGAGTCTTATTCTTCTCTTATGGAAAATAGACTTAGGATTGAGTCTTATTCTTATGTTCCTATCATACCTTTCTCAATCATGAAAAGGAATAGGATTGAGTCTTATTCTACTCTCATGGAAAATAGACTTTTCTTTCATTTCGGTAAATTTTTCTCAATCAAACATTATGTTTGAAAGCAGAATTAGATCAATTTACCAATTTAAGACCAAACCACGTTTACAGCTTTAATGTTGCATTAATACGTTAAAAATAATTACAAAATTCAATTTTAGTATTTTCGATAATTAAATTTTCAAGAAAATTAAATACCCATGGTTCATAATCATATATCCATTTTAATTTTCACTGAAAAACTAGGATCCAAATTGACATAGGTTCATCACATCAGTTGATCTGCTAGTGATGACGGTATTCAATAAGGTACGAGACGAACCTCAATTGCCAATATTCAATTGCAATTCCTAGAATCGATGGGATTTACATATTTGCTGTAACACCCCCAAAATTTGATACAGCGGAAGACTCAACAAGCTTTCGGGGTGCTACGGGGATTGGTATCCAACACAAGACAATATAGAACGAGATAAAGTAAACATAGTAAAAACACAACCAAAACGGGGTTTTAAGGTTTACCTTTATCCCAACATCATTCAGAGTCAGGCCCAAAATAAAATAACAATAGGTCCAAATTTAATTATCAGAGTTTAGAAAAATAGATCCATGAACCGTGTGCCTTGGCCGAGCCTTCCAATCCAAGCATGCACCTCAACACTTAATTACCTGAGAAAACGTGCTAAAAGTCAGCTTTCGCTGGTGAGATCATAGGTTTAAATTCAACTAACAATATAGTGGACATATACGTAAAACGCTTGCTAGCTAGACTAAGGATTCGCTAAAAGCCTGCGGATACCCTCCGCTCTCAACATAACACACGGATACCCTTCCGTACTAACATAGATATTCGGGTAACCCCCACAATACCAATAAATACTCGGATAACCTCCGAAGTATTAATAACCTATAGGTGCACACTATAGTATCTAAATAAGTCAACCTTGAATAGTACACACAACATATATGCGACTAAAGCTGACAATTCCAAATAACCAAATAAGCCAACCTTGAATAGTACACACAACCTATATGTGACTAAAGCTGACAATCCATCAATAACCAAATAAGCCAACCCTGAATAGTACACACAACCTATATGTGACTAAAGCTGACAATCCATCAATAACCAAATAAACCAACCTTGAATAGTACACACAACCTATATGTGACTAAAGCTGACAATCCATCAATAACCAAATAAACCAACCTTGAATAGTACACACAACCTATATGTGACTAAAGCTGACAATCCATCAATAACCAAATAAGCCAACCTTGAATAGTACACACAAAAGGTGTGACTAAAGCTGACAATAGATCCTAGTCCATACGCATAGCAAGTTTAGAAAGAATATAGAAGCGATAATAGTCAACATAAAATGATTTGCACGTTTCTCACCCCAAGTATTGAAAACATAGTTCAAGATTAAAAAGTGGGGCTATGACTCACCTCAAGTCCAGAAAATAGCAAGACGAGGTAGGTAGAAATAAGACGTATGATAACTCACGAAACAGCAACTACGGACTTGGCACGACCTAACAATATTAACTCTTTCAGAAATCATTTCCTCAAATTTATAATATTCCCAAACCCGGACGAGAATCCGTTTTATTTCCGAAAATCCATTTCGTATTAGTTTGGTGTATTTGCGTTTGGTATCCATACGGGTGGTGGGTCGACTCAAAACAAACCAAAAAGATCATATAAGAATAATAAAATAAACTATAGATCTAATATTAGCCCAATATATCATTTAAATAAATCGCCGAAGTTTACCAAATCCGTCGATTTGATAATCCTCATATTTATTTACGTAACATACCGTTCCAAGATTACACCCAACCTAAAGCACATAGCACATAATTACTATATAGTATATATCATAGTTTAATAAATTCCTCATATATATCGTCAAATTGGCCAGATTTCCCGATATATACACTCGCAATCTATTACACTTTACATATACTACAACCTATGGGCGTCGTAGGATACGATGCCCACTAATATATTCATTTCATATAGCCAAATAACCCGGCTCAACCTTACGGTTAAGTGGTCATTTAGTTATAGAAAACGTCTATATTAGTCGTCATATATCCGTGACAACACGAACGTCACAAATAATAACTTACCTGGACCCGAGTGACAACAATTTCGCATAACTCAATAAGTTTATCCGTTATATATCCGAAATGACATTTTATTAAACGTTTCATAATTGTCGGGAGTTTCCCGTTTTATAACACAATTTTTATAATAATAATACGTTCAATAATATTACGCCACTTTCGTAGCCTAATATATATCTAATTGTATTATTTATAATACGACTCGTGATTATTATTATTATTAATATACGCGTCTATATAGTTATATATACGTTATTCACGTATATATATTCATATAACGTTCATATTATCAATAATTATTATTACGAGTTTTATTATTTTCGTTTTAATTTTAATAGTTATTGAGTTATACGAAATGGTCATATGTCCGAGTCATGACTCTCGGCTCATTGTCCAAGTCCAATAATATAAGTAAAAGTCATAAAATAACCAATCTCCGTCCAATCACAATCTCAAACCACGGACTACAACATGAGGGTCCGACTACGGCACCCGACTAACCTATCTCCGTCAATCTAACGACCGTCTCACAATCGGTCCCCAATCACACTTACCAATCGACAACAACTCCACAATACCAATAATCATATCCAATGTCGAGACCAAACACGGTCTCGACCCGCATGAATTCGGCCAAAACAAATCAACCAAAGCCAAATCCAAAACCAAATCACCAACACAAGTTGCAATTAAGTAAAATATAACCAAGTCACATTCGGGTTGGTTTACCAAGCCAACCCGGTCTATACGACTCGAACGAGTTTCGGCTCAATACTACGAGTCACATGGACTGGAGCCAACATGCAAATTATCATCTAGCTCGCAAGAGCAAAATAAGGTAACCATTTGGCCTAATCGACCCAAATGGTCATTCGGCACAAAAACAAATACGCGGCTAAAGGCCGCGACCCACAAGGGTCGAACCACAACAATTTCTACGAGCTCAAGGCTCGAACCACAACCCAACGAGAACCCCAATACGGGTCTCAGCGTGGTCATACGAGCATCAATGGAAACCCCGAGACCACATGGGTCTCGGTTAGCCCGGTTCGAAGGTCAACACCCTCGACAAACAACCAATCAACCATCACCAAGGAGACCAAAGCCACACAAGGGCTCGAACCAAAATAAGCCGAGAGCATAGCTCTCGGTTCCGAGTCAACCACAACCAAAACCAAGAAACCCGGATACCAAACTTAATTTTTATCACTAAAACATCATTTCCCATTAAAGATCAATTCGATTCTCACGAAATAATCCGTGTAGCCACGGATTAATGCCAATTCGTGGCACCCAAAACCCAAAAATAGCTCCTTCTCACCTTCTTGGACCTCCAAATGAACGGATCTAGTAAAGTTATTAAAAATTCGAACGGATTATTACAAGTTTGGTGGTGTTAACGGTGGTTCTAGGGTGAGTATGATATACCAAATGAAAGAGGATGAAGAGAGGAAGAAGATGGTGGTACTAGTTTTGTTGGGGGGTCGGTGTAGCGGCGGTGGTGGCCGGATCTTAGGTTCGGCGGCTAGGGTTTGATTAAGAACAAATGAGAGAGAGAGATGAGAGTGGTGAGTTGTGTGTTGTGTGAACCGAAATAACCACAAGAACCGGCTTTTGTAATTTACTCTTCTTTTATTATTATTATTATTATTTTTTTTTTGAAAAGGTTACTATTAATAATAATAATAATAATAATAATAATAATAATAATAATAATAATAATAATAATAATAATAATATTACTACGGTGTTGAGCGGGTAACGTGGGTAAATGTAAAAACATGTGGCCCGAACCCGAACTCATTTAAAACTTCAATATCACTCGAGAACATTTCGTAACTAATTAAAAATATAGTCGGACTCGTTAAGACGAATCATAAACTTTTGTTAGGTAATCCTAGTGCCAAAGTCAACGTAGTACAAAGTGAGAATTCAAATATACATCACCGAGCATTCAATCAAAAATGAATTATGAACATAATTCACGAATTCCATAACGTCATTAATTAAAATATCCATAAAATAGGTCTTACAAGTTCGTTGTGAAATGGAAATTTCAAATAAAAATTATAAACGAACTTAAATTGTAATGCGGGTTTTTAAAATAGCTCCCTAAACTGCCGGTTGTCACATTTGCCAACCGCAGTTGCAATGTAAGCATGTTTTTTCCCCATCTTCTTATGCCTTGAGTGATCAGTCCCACTATCAACTCAATTAAGTTAATCAACTTAAGAAACAACAAACTTACATAATTACACCACACCAGTTGATCTGCTAGTGATGAAATCATGTAATTTGCCCCTCCATTGCAATCTAGCCAGGTTACTCCCTGACGTAGATCCAATTTTAGGTGTTTCCGTTTCATTGGATGACATATAACTTAAATTTAAGGGTAGTAAATTTGATGTGTGTAATCAAAATATATGTACAAAGATGTCATGCATTCATCTTGTAGCATATGTTTCACGTAAAAAACTTTACTCATTAGTTTCTTTACGAGCTTAAATCTCCAAAGTTTTGATTGAGGCGTTGAGAAACTTACAACTTTGCCTTAAGTGCTTTGTAGTTATCATGGATGTTAGGTAAAACTAAATTTGACTCACAGGCGGGCGTCAAGCCAGAATGGAGGCTCACTAAGGCCGCAATTTAATGCTAAGCCATCCTTATACTCACTTTATAGTTTGTCAAAATAGTTTCACCTTACAACCACTTAATACAGTCGCGATCAATCAACCAAAAGTTCACGATTTATATGTAAGCTCAAAACAAGATTTCACCATCATTAAGTCCGTTTAATATTTTATTTATGAAATTACCCTTTGCTACTATCATGTCATAAAACATATAAAACAAAGGTAATAAAATAAAATAAACAAACAACAACAATAATGGACATGCAAATTAAAATCAATTTAAAACACACAATTGATTCAATACACGATTAATAGGGGCTTCCCTAATTTTATAATTAATCAAATTTTAGTAATCTGTATTCATAATATTTACTAATCAACTTATCAATTATAATAGGATCGCATAATAAGCATGAAATCTTAAAACCAAATCATCATAGTCCAAGACAACACATTCATGGTTTGTCATGGATGCCCAAATAGCACATATTATAAACATATAATCATGTCAATCAGGAACGCAACCAAACGGCATATCACCAATATCCATTTATATACACATAAATATTACATGCAACCTAGAGTTTCTACAAGTTTTTATTCAAAATATCAAAACCCTAATTTTATTAAAAAAAAATTCGACATTTATAAAAAATAAATAGAAGTCGACTTATTAATAAAAAAAATCTAGGGTTTAAGAGAGATTTAAAAAACATATGAACACCAAGCATGTAATAATCAAACGATTCAATTTTATGTTTTTCGGTAATATATTACATGTATTAGCTCTTGATGCCACTGTCGGAATATGTGAATCATAACAATTATATAAACACATAAACATCAAAAAGTACGCAGCGGAATAGATCAAATACATGTAAATAAATTAACCGAATATAAAAGGATGCATACCTCTTTGTGATTTCTAGCAATAACAAGAAATCAATGAACAAGAACTATAAACCCTAATTAGGGTTTAATGGTGGATCGACTAGGGTTAGTCGAATAGGGCAAATCACCTTGTTAGCAAAAGTATGCTAACACTTCGTTCTTGAACACACGTACTATTAGCGTTTCAATTAGAAAAGCTAGGTTCTTAATTCACAAGCAATCCAAACACAATATTTAGAAGATCGCGTAGGAACCCTAGAAGGGTGTAGTTGATCAACTAAACTAGAATGGATTTGAGCTTAGGAAATCTAGTAGGAACCCTATAAGGGTGTAGTTCGATTTCTAGGCTCAATAAGAGAGAAGAAGAAGAATTAGATTGCAAATGAATCAAGGGATGAGAAAGTGAATACATGAAGGCATGTATTTATACTATTCTCATAGCTTGGAGCAAAAGACACAATCACAATCCCTAGAGGGCATGGATCGGCCAAACATGGGTCACACAAGCCCAATCCATTGCATTCTTTAATTCAATTTCAAATCTAGTCCTTCATCTTTTGTCTAACGGTCGTTAGGTACCGTTAAGTGCTCATTTCATGAATTTAATAATAATTCGTCACTAAAACAATAATTATTAATTAATTGAAACTCATACGTAAAGTGTGCAATCCCGAAGTCTCAAGTTCGAGTCCGGACATATTCATTAATTTTTATCCGTTAAAACTAACACTTGCTAGTAAGCGGAGATTGGATACTCGGTTGAGTCGTTAAGCACCAAATCTAATAGATCACATTCGTTAGAGATCCGGCCTCTTGGATCTTAGATCTCTCCAACTTCTTAAGTACCTCAACTTGCTAGGTGATCCTATGGTCAATTCCTACACGAAGATAGGTTGTACTATGGCCAATTCCTTCCTATCTTCACAATCTAGTTTACCAGGTTCCTATGGTCAATTCCCTGGTTCACTAGATACTAACAAGCTTATAATACTACCGAAACTAGTTTAAATGAATGTACAAAGAAGATATCTATATAAAGTAATAAAAGAGAACAAATAACTTAACAAAACTTGAATTAATAAAATGAATTCATCAAATGGTTACTGGAAAAGCATAAGAGAACCCAAACTCGAATATAAACGATTGTAATAGACGAGAACTTCCATCTTCGAACTTCTAAAACTAGCTTCTTCTTCTGTGGTTGCTCTCCCCAAACCTTAGAAAGGTTTGGGAAAGGGGAGATGATCTTTAAAGTGAAAATTCATCTTGTATTTATAGGTAGGAAATAGCTACGGCGTAACATTATTAGTAGTTACGCTGTAGCTGGTGTTATCTTCAAATGATCTTATCCATAGTGCTAGTTACGGCGTAATTTTATTATGTGTTTTTAAGTTTTAGATTTTTTATGTTACAGTTTAATAATGATTAGGTTTTTTTATTTTTTATTTATTTATTTATTTATATATTTTTCTCCTTAAAATGCTATACACATTACAAATGTCCCAAATAAACCCTATAAAATTTCATATTTTTAAAGTAGTCGATTTTTTCGGGAAAGTACTGGAACCGGACGGTTCCGACCCGAACCGTCCCGAGAACCTAAATTTGGAATTTTAGGAACCAAGAACGGTACCAGAGTTCTAATATACGGTTCAGTTTCGGTACTGTACCAGTACGGTTCCTCGGTTTTTTTGGTTCCTCGGTTCTTTTGGACACCCCAACCTTAAAATGAAGATAAACAAAATACTACAAACTCATGGATTCATTGATAAATTGTAAACTACAAGGGCTAAACATGGAATTTAGTAGAAGCAAAACCAAAATACTGAAATTTGTTCCATCTTCTTCCTGGACAAACCCCCTTTGCATATTTACTCCGTTGAAAACGAATTTTGAGCTCCATTTCTCTTCTGTGATTCAAATAGCTAAATGATAACATTCTAAAACGTATTAAATTCATCATCAAACTTTATTTTCTTAGGTAAAAATGATTAAAAGTGAGTTTATACTAAAGTCACATGTGGAAAACTCGAAGGGGGGTTGATTAGTTTTGCGTCTTTTTAATTTTATTATGAAAACTTAGTTTAGTTTTAAAACCTTGTTTACTTTTAAAACTTTGATTCGATCCTAAGTGAACTCAAATCTTGAACAATATGAACAACTATATCTAAGTATGAACAATAATAATAATGTAAGCTAATTATGTGAATTCAACAAATGCATAATATAAACAATTATAGCTATATACGAGAGATAAGTAAGTTAACGTTTATTATGTAATCTTTAATTATATGTTGTATGAAAACTATACTTGATCGAAATGATCAATTATATGTATGTTATCTTTTTAGTTTGATTGTAAAGACTTTGTTTTGTGAATGAAACTTTTGTTTGATCCTTAAGTGAAATCAACACTAGCACTGTATGAGCAACTATATATATACGTCTACTTCTACGAAAGTAATAACGATATAAGCAAGATAATAAGTAAGAGATGGAAAGATCAAACCGCGAGACAAATCATTTATAGTGGTTCGGCTACAAGGACACCTTCCTTGCCCTACTCCACTCCCCAAGTCACCTACTCGAGAGTTTTCTTCACTATGTCAACAAGCTCCCTTTGGGTAGAAATTTGAATTCAAAATATTTATTTTGGATAAAACATTTCTTATAAATATAAAAACATTTTGTATATGTTTAAAAATGTTTGTCCCATTTTATAAAAAATGAAAGGTTTGTAAAAATAAAAATTCCGTTGATCATAGAAAGCAATAAACACTTTGTTTATTCATACCTTAAGTGATTTGAATGTAAAGAGAATATTTATCACTAAATACTTGTTTACGTCATAATTTTTTTGCTCAATGGGTTTACGTTTTGTGATTATCAAAACATAGAGATATCGATAAATGTTAATAATGTTTTTAGGCATTATTTATATCAACATCACAGATCTAGAAATGGGGCCTCTAAGAAAACGGAGGCCTTGTGCGGTTGTACACCCAACACATGCTTAAATCCGGCCACGCTGGTATTCGGTCAACGTGATTATAAAAAAGGGATACAAGTATTTACCGCGCTCATTAGAGAATTTGGCAATGATATGGTTGCTAAATATTTCTAGGTAGATTGTCATCTTTATAGTTTATATAACTTCCTAGGTACATCTTTTTGGCCGTGCTAAGCACAGCCCAAGAAAATTTCATATCCGCTTTTTACGGTTCAGCAAATGCTAAAAGAAATGGGTTTTTGAGTTTGGTATTTAAGGTATATAAGAAGTGTTCCCCATGAGGTTTTAAGTTTTATCAGAAGTATAGCTTTCAAGTAGCATTATATTGTTATCCTTCATATAAAAAAAATAGACAGTGATCTTTTGCTATACATGGCACAACATAATAGAGAGAACTTGAAATAAGATAGAAGTAATACGTTACTTTTTAGTCAATTATTTTTCTTTTGAGAAATTCCAAAATACATCCCTGAGTTATGCCAAATGATACGTTTACATCCTTTTTCTTTTTTCGTCTCAAGAATCATCCCTCCGTTAGTAACTTTGGAACAAATACATCCCTATGGACTAACAATGCAAAATTTTGCACGTTAAGTACACCACGTGTTAGTCACGTGAGGGGTATTTTTGTCTTTTTACACACCCTTGGTATATACCACGCCTCTTTTTAAAAGGGGATCATTCCAGTTCTTCCCCAAATCAAAAAAAACCCAAATCCCCAAATCATAAACCTAATTCCAACATTGTTTCCCAATTCATAACAAAACCTAACCAAAATCAGGAAACCCTAAGCATGTCCCACACTATGATTTGTAGATGTGGGCACCCAACTGTTATTCGAACTACATGGAGACCAGCCAACCCTGGAAGACAATTTTATTATTTTCCAAAACTTGTAAGTTGTTAACAATTTGTTGAATTTGAAAGTGGATGTGTAAGTTTAATTGTTTATTTAATTATTTATAATTGTTTGTTGTAAGGAACCTAATGATGGGTTTCAAGACTGGGTGGATCCTCCTATGTGTGCAAGATCCGTCATGATTATTCCTGGATTATTAAACAACATGAATCAGCTTCAAGAAACAGTTAGAGTAATTGCTGCAATAGCAAGGGAAAATGCTTCAAAAGCTAGATGATTGAAGATCATGTTAGGATTAAGTTGGTTGTTCTTTGTTATGTATTTGATGATGAAATGAAATGAAATGTAGTAGTGTAATGTTTCCAGTTATTAATGGAATATGCATGGTTTTTTTTGTCAATTGACTGTGTTAAGATTGGAATGGGTTAAATTGGTACAAGTGCAAACAATGTGGTTGACTTTCAATGGGTTGAATTAGTTTGACTGATCAATAGGGTGTTAGAAGGTGTGAAATGTTAGCAAAGTCCTTGGTTTTTACCACAAATTGGACTATTCTTTTCAAACCATAGCTGTAGATGTTTGATAGCTTCATAGCTGCACAAAATAAAGAGAAACAGGCATGCTTGTTTAAAGACTGCATGCATAGTCATAGAGTGCATGAATAAAGTAGTTTGCACATGGGAAATATGGAAGAGAATCTCATTTCACTATTTTTTTCTACCCATTCTGCACATTGGGACTGCACTTGGACCAATTTGCCTTGAAGGGACTGCACATTGACCCTTTTTGGCCTTGAATAAAGAGATTCCATGTCTTTATATACCTGCATACCCCCAAATCACCATTGCATCACATTTGTATCAAAACATACACATGAAAAAAATGAATTCCAACAAGAACAAGAAACCAGGTAGTGATTCATCTTTATGTGAATCAATATGGGCCATTTCAAGCAGAAATTATTTATTTTGAAATTTATTTTTTTTATTTTTTATTTTATTTATTTATTTTTTTTTTTTGTGCAGAAATTATTTACATTGTGCAGATTTTTTTTTTCCATTGCTCTCTTTCTTCTATTAGTATTTTTTCCATTAACACTTTCAGTCTCACTTTCACTTTCAATGTACATAGGCATATCAAAGTCATCTAGATCATATGCTTCTTCCACTCCTAAGTCAACAGTCTCACTGGCATTGTCATTTCTAACTCCAGCCCATTCTGCATCTGTATCAACATTTTTATAGAATTCTTCCATATCTACATCAACTTCATTTATCTCATGTTCCTCATTTGTTTGTATATAATCACTATCTTGGCTATCATCAGTCTCAGAACTAGTCTCATACTCTCCACTAAAACTCTCAGAGTTACAAGCATCACTAGTCTCATTCACACTTGCTGCCTCATTGAAAATAGGTGCATCTACATCCACAAGCACACTTGGTCCATCTACATTAGCATTCATAGGTGGTCCATCTACATTTGCATTCTCACTTGGTCCATCCTCAAGCAACAACATTGGCAATCTAGTTTCCTTCAAACCAGGCTTCTTAAAAGGCATCCTAACTAGACTTGAATTCAAAGCAGGCTTCTTAATGTTCTTCTTAACTAAAGCACTAGTTTCTTCTACATCTATTTCCTCCAAAATCACTTTCTGTGGTGATGTAAATAGTGATTTCAAATAAGTATCTAGGACTGTATAATCATGCTCAATATACACATCAATCAGTTTGATCTTATTAGCATACCCAACTAAGTTAAGCACATCCATATCACCACCTAGTGCTTGTAATCCATGATCTAATTCAGAGTTAGGTACTCTCCAATGATAGAACATCTTACAACCTTTACCCTTGTAACCTAACTTTTTAACCATGTCATTTAACTCAATCACAGAAAATAAGTCCACATCTATAAAGTCCACACAATTATGTTTCCCATTTGTGTAGGTTCTACCTGGGGGTTCAGTGAAAAAACCACCATGATGAATCTTCAATGAGAAAAAGTTTTGTCTTGAACCTGCTATTAGCAAGTAACATATACAATATTAGGGTTTCAATCATTAAAAGATTGTGTGGTTATAAGTAAAATTAAACTTATTATATGCTTGTTGTTCATCCACAGGATCATCATAGTCCGAATTCTCCATTCCACAACCACCATTGTTGTTAATCATATGTTGAACACTAGAATTGGATTTGGGGTTTTTTAATTGAACACTGGAATTGGATTTTGGGGTTTTTACTTTTTCGCCTCTTGGTGTTTCTGTGTGTTTTAGAGGGAAAACGAGGTGGGGATATGATTTTCCCCCTAAAAAGAGGCGTGGTATATACCAGGGGTGTGTAAAAAGACAAAAATACCCCTCACGTGACTAACACGTGGGGTACTTAACGGGCAAAATTTTGCATCGTTAGTCCATAGGGATGTATTTGTTCCAAAGTTACTAACGGAGGGATGATATTTGAGACGAAAAAAGAAAAAAGGATGTAAGCGTATCATTTAGCATACCTAAAGGATGTATTTTAGACTTTTCTCTTTTCTTTTTGTCTAAATAGCACATCATTTCAGATCAAGTAAAATTTATTTATTGCATGATGCCATGATGTGATCCTTTAATGATAAAATAGTCCATGTCTACAATAACACCATGCTTCTCATACTATTTTATTCACCTAATAGATCTCCCAAATCTCTATTTTAATATGATAGGACAATATACGGTATTTGTTTTGATTGAATGATAGAAATTGTTGAAACAATTTTCAACCCCTTACCTTTTTTTCTCATCCCTCTATGTCTAACAACCACTACCCATCTTTTCTCATCCCATTTTGACCAGGGCATCACAAACCAGTGGTCTTGAGTGTTGGCCACTTTTTCTCGACAATCTTAATCTACTCATTTTCTCTTCCATGAGATTTGAAATAAAAGATATATGTACATTATGAATAAACAAACTCAATCCAATTATAAGGAAAGCTGTCTCATGCTCATTCAATGATAAGCAAAGAGCTTGATGTCTGTACATTATGAATAACATGACATAATGTAAAGTATATTATGTAATAATTAATTTTCAAAACAAAACAAAATCTGATAGTTTACATCATAAAATATTTGATGGTTGGGATTGCTTACGTAGCAACACCACTATTCTGTTGGAAAAGTCACTCTTTGTTGTTAAGTGTTAATCTAGTACAAACAACATGAAAAAAATAGTGAATGGGGTGGGCCAAAGATCGTTTGAAAGATCTTAGTCAAAAAATTTGTCTCTCACGTATAAAATGGGGTGGGCCAAAGACTTTTGAGTCCTTAACAAGTTTAGTGTGATGTTTGATGATAGTATAATTTTTTAAAGATCAGACGTGTAATTTTCTTAGGGTGCTACAGTAAAAAACTTCCTTATTTATATAATAAAAGTTTTGCTAACGACAACATTTAGGGCTGTGGTTAACAAGATGTATTTTATTTCATTGTTATGAATAATTGATTATGATTGGTTGATAATTCTAAAAAAGATGGGCATAATCCCGAAAAATATGGAACCACAACAAACAACTGATTGTGATAGGATGATTCAAGTTATTACAATAAATTATAGTAAAAATAAACTTGTTAACCACAGCCCTAAGAGTTGTCGTTAGCAAAACTCATAAATAGGTAAGATATTGAACTAATATAAATTGCGTAAACATTGTCTTTTCGAGTTTCCAAGCCTTACCAACGAAGGAGTCAATTATATTGGCCGTGTAGATAAAAAATATCACTTGTACTCGCAACTAGGGGTGAGCAAACGACCTGAACGGACCGGACTGACCGAGACCGGATCGGGCCAGACCGGACTGACTACATTCGGTCCGGTCCTCGGTCTAGGCTTTTTGGCTAATTCGGTCGTCGGTCCGGTCCGGTCCGACAAAAAACCAAAAATCTTGCCAAAATCTTGCCTTTTTGGACCGGACCGGACCAGACCGAACCGGACCGACCATATTCAGTCTCGGTCTCGGTCCCAGTTTTTACCTTAATTCGGTCTCGGTTTTTGGCGGTCCGGTCTGGTCCGGTCTCGGACCGATGCTCACCCTTACTCACAACTACAGAAAATTAAATTCTAGATAAGGACTCACAGAGATGAATAAGTAACTAAATAAGAAGAAGCGGATGAAGAAGCATGTAACAATTGGTGTGTTCTGTTTAGCCAGGAAATAAATTACCAAACTAATAAATGAAAACGTCGTTGTATAAAAACTTTGTTAATTAAAATCTGATTTTTCAAAGAAACACAATCTTGGTTTCAACAGAAAAAAAATCTATTAATTAAATTAATATGATTTTATCAAAAAAAAAATGTTTTAATTATGTTACACATAATCTATTTTAAGATTGTAGGAAAACGGTTAATCTAGATTACAATAAATATAATTAACAATAAATAAATAATAATAAAAGTAAATACATGCATACTCTAATAAACGATAATTAAATAAAATAATAAAATAACAAAAAGACTTACTAAATCACCAACAAGGAAACACTTAAGAGTTGAGCACGCGTTAGACACGCTTAGCACTAAAGAGTTGAGGCACGTGTTTGACACGCTTCCTTTAAAACAAATTCGTCGCCTGTTTCTCAGGATACAACAGCCGAAACAGTAAATTGTACAGTCGAGCTAAACAAAATTGCCTGAAATTTCACCTTTTCATATGCGTACTCTATATGTTGGAAATCAATAATACTTATTATTTGATGTGTGTCGAAGCTATGGAATTAGGGCCTCTATTTATAGACAATAGAGTCTACACAAGTTTACTCATCCCACCAATGCAGGATAGAAAAAATAAACATAATTTCTCTTTAAGCATGGTACCGAATGCGTAACTTTGAGATGCGATATCGCACTCACATCAACTCCATTTTGAACACATAACTTACAAACTATTACTTATATATATGACACATACATATAGATATTGTGTCTAAAGTTTGTCAAAAATCACTTTGCTAATCAAATTTTCTAACAAGTAAAGCTGTCTACATCTCACCTTCGTACCTCATGAAAGACGTGATTGGGTATACGTAGATTCATTTATCAATTTTGGTATTTAACTATTGAGCCTCTTAAAGTGCAAACAATACATTTGTTCACAGATTTACATGTGAATTGTGACTCTTTAGTTTTCGCTGAACATTCTTTACTAGCAATTGTCAATGTATCATAGTCATGATTTATAACTTGCACTTCAGTTTGTATGTAGATTTATTACGTATGCTCTACCATTTTTATGAAAAAAAATACGTTTATAAAAGTCAATTACTTATAAATGATTAAAAAAGTTATGATGAGGCATCGTAAAAGTGCGGTGTAACAAGATGAGTTTTAGCATGGTAAACTTGGTGAAGTGTTAAATTGGGTATTATGTCATCCACATTCATAATCACTGTACCAATTATTTTCTTCATCGTCGTAAAACAGGTGTACTAAAACCATCAACTTCATCACTTAAAACATACCTCACTTAATTGCGAATACGCAAAACAAAATACTCTCACATTAACACAATTATTTTAACTCTTTACACAATGTGGTGGTGTGCACCACATAATCTCCAAATAATTAAAATGGGGTGGATAACTCCTCGTGCGTTATTTCTTGATCGAATATGAATTTTAAATTTGAGTTTCACCGTCTTTTTTTAATTGTTGAAGAAACATCAACTTTTCTAAATTGCTTTATCAATCAACAAAAGAAAAACTACTTCAATTCACTTTTAGGATGTTTTCTATATGTCATGTTTATTTAAAATTCAATAACTAAATGTATGCATTATAGTTAGTATACATGTAAATTTTCATGAGCGGTATTAGGCACAACCATACATGTTTAGGCACAAATCTTTATAAGGGCTTGTTCAAGCTCCATATTTTGTAAATCATAAATTATACCCTTTACCTAAATATATATGACTTGTGTGACTCAATATCAAATAAACAAATGTACTTTTTTTTCTTTTACTTTTATAGACCTTTGTATGATGCTATATATTGAAATAAACTATGATCTTTGTTGTATGATTGTTAGGTGGCTTTTTCTAGCTAATAAGCAAAAAAGTTAACTAAAAACTAATATTTATTTCAATATTTTGGTCCCGACATTGTTTTTGGGTCTAATATATTTAAGGAAAATGATTTGTAGGCCTAACTCATAAGCCTAAAGGTAGACCTATAAATGTGATTGGTGAAAATGAAAAATTGATTGTTGGATATAACACTTGTCAAAATATGAATGTATTAAGCCTATTTGTAGGTCTCTTAATTAGGATTATTTATCACTACTCTATACTTAACGAGGCAGGCAGAACCCGTGCTACGCACGGGCTAAGAATCTAATTGTTAATCGTGTATTTTTTCTGTATATTGGCGAGTGTATACTTAATTATTGTTTAGTATGTTGTATGAAATGTTTTAACTTTCTTGTATAAAAACTTAAAAGTGTTTGATGTTATTTTGGTTTTGTGGTGTTGTATTCTATACATGGGCTTTTGGCTAGGGGTGAGCAAACAAAACCGAAAAAACCGAAACCGAACCGAAAACCGAAAAAACCGACCGAAACTAAAAACCGATGGTTCGGTTTTTAGTTTTTCAAAAACCGAAAAATACGGTTCGGTTTCGGTTTTCATCCAAAAACCGAACCGTAAAAACTGAACCGAACCGATTTTATTATATAATGATATATAATTATTATAACATGAATAAATAACTAAATAAATCAAATTTATAAATTCATATTCATTTTGTTGATAAATTTATAATATATTTATCTTAACGTTTATGTTTATTTATGTGTTTATCGTGTCGTGTGTTTATTTTAGAATATATCAATAAATATATGACTATGATCATACTATATGTATGTAATTAAAGGTTTATGCAATAAATATTATTATGCTTATATTGACCCAAAAAAAAAGGTAAATAAGAATAACCAATTTTTTATGTAATATAAGTTTGTTGCTATATATTTTTCATGCCTAAATATAAACGGTTAGAAACCGAAAAAACCGAAAAACCGAACCGAAACCGATGATAAACCGAAAAAACGGAACCGCCAAAAACCGAACGGTTTCGGTTTTGGGTTCTATAAAAACCGAACATTACGGTTCGGTTTCGATTTTAACCAAAAACCGACCCAAACCGAACCGTGCACACCCCTACTTTTGGTTATTAAGTTGTGATGGCTTTGTTTCTTTTGGCCTATTACTTATTTGCATGATAAAAAATGATTTTGTTTCTTTTGGTCTATTACTTAGCCCTACAATACTTGTCTATTAGATGATTTTTGCATGGTAATATAAAGCACACGGGGTCTATCTAATTGGTAATAGTTTAATGTGAGTTAAATACTTTCGTTATTAAGTTTGTAAGTTAAAGTTTGTGTAATAATATATGTATAATAATGCCATATAAACTGTATAAAAATCGTTACAAACCTTTTTATCTCCATCTAATTTTATTGTACAACTAATTTCATTGAAAATTAACATTGAAGTCTAACTAATATTAATAAATTTTATCAATAAACTCAATTCTAAATAGCTAACTAAATGAATATTAATTAACACACAATGAATAATTCCTAAAACCTTTGGACTCCACTATTATGTCTTAAACTTAATTTTTTAATTTACAAATTGGTTTGAGCAAAACTTATATACTTTTTCTTTTATATTCATTATTCAAGTTGCATGCTTACATAAACTAATCATGCTTAAGGGTAGTCGTCGTGGCATTAGTCGGCTGGCAATGTCGAGTCGGAAACCCATATTACCAAAAAAAAGAAAAAAAAAAAAACTAATCATGCTTAAAAGTTTCATTTAACCATTTAAATGTTGCTTTACATGCATGCTCGTGCACATTTTCTTTAATCAATTCGCACATGTGAGTTACAACAATAGAAAACACACATAAATTACTTGTATATGAAAATGCATTAACATAATATATATACTGCATTAGGTTAAATCATCAATTATTTTTGCAACCTTTTCAACTTCATCTCAATTCATAACCGACTTTTAATTGTATACTAATTACTAAATATCATGTGATAAATTCCGGCAAGTCTTGCACTTCCATCTCGATGTTGTATATATTTCACATTAAATGCACCGGTTTTGTTTTTCGATAAAAGTTTGAACTTTTGCTTATGTTTAAAACTCAACTTTTTTAGTTGATATTATAATTTACAAACGGATTAAGTCAAAATTATGCTTTTTTTCCTTTCTATTCATTACTCAATGTGACATTTTTAATATGTCGTATTTTGCTATTATGGCAAACTCATTTAATTGGCGTAAATATTAGTTTCTCACTAATGATTCTACATATAGAAAAAAGAAAACACTTTGCGATGCGCGACCTTCTTATTTTCAATAATAATTCAATTGCACACGATAAATTTATTCTAATATTTCTCAAAGAGCATTAGAAAGCAACTACTTACATAAACTAATTACGCTAAAAAGTATTATTTAACCATTTAAATATTGCTTTACATACATGCTCGTGCACATTTTCTTGAATCAATTCGCACATGTGAGCTACATCAATAGAAAACGCACATAAATTACTTGTATATGAAAATGCATTAAAATAATACATATATCTATATATATATATATATATGCTTATCTATAACAATCATCTAAATATGTAAGAAACAAAGAAAATAGTTGGTATCCCAATCTTTGGTTTTATTTATTTGAGCATGCATGATCTTGCGTGATTTTCATAGTACCTGCGTATGATAACTAAATTAAAAAAAAAAAAAAAAAACCAAGTTAATTACAAAGATCTAAAAGATGTGTGAATCATCTCCAAAATGTTGCAAAAGAGAATTTATATACCGCTACCAACAATCAAAGATCTAAAAGATGTGTGAATCATCTTCAAATGTACATACTAAATGTGATTTTGGCCGGTTTATATAGGCATGAATTAGGTTAAATCATTAATTATTCTTGCAACTTTTCGCAATCCTTGCACTTCATCTAACCGGCTTTTAATTCTATACTAAATGCTATGTGATCAACTCGGGCAACCCTTGCACTTCACCTCCTTTCATGATTGTATAAATATTATGAGGCTGTATTGAATTCCGAGCATTAGCTATCTTGTACTCTATGCAATTAATAAACGACTCCGACTTGTTTCTAACTCTAAAACTCTATCATCATAACTCCACATTAAATTTAGGGACTGAATCTTATAGTATTATAGATATTCTGGTCCCGATGTTTTTTTGATCCTAATATATTTATTTTTGGCCTCATTATTTTATTTATTCTTTTATAGTTGTTTTAGATTTCTTGTTCATTCTCAAAAATAACTAAGAACTAGTATAAAAAGTCACCTAGAATGCCTCTAACTATTTTTTTTTTAACAGAAATTTCATATCACACCTCACAAATGAAGGAAATTTAAATACAACAAGTTACATCGACATAACAAGTTACATCGAACAACAAGTTACATCGAACATAACAAGTTAAGACAAAACAAAACATACACCCTAATAGTTGTGACAGACTACAGCAACACCATACAAGGGTGGGGGGAATCACCAAAGTGAGCTTTTGACAGACACAACCATATGCAGGTGTAGCTTGACAAAAGTACATAAAGTACATAATATATACATAGATGATAAAACTAGGCATCCTTAAAGGAGCCAGACCAAAACCTAACAGATATAAAATCAAACCCCTAGGCAGCAGCGAGCCGTCAATAACGGGCCACAACAAATCTGAGCAGAAGGAACCAGATGGTAGCAAATCTGAGCAGAAGACAGCAGTGGCGGCAGCGATGACAACAGCAGCAGCGAAGATGTGGGATGACAGATCTGTGGGTAAGGCTTTATTGTAGAAAAAGAAAAAGTACAAAAAGAAAGAGGTCCGGACGGCCGGCCAAAGCCGACCGCCGGAAAAGAGATATGTTTGGTTTAGGATAAGTTTAGATTATAGAGAGAGGTGGGAGGATAAGTTAGAGAGAGAGAGATATGAGCGAGATGCCTCTAACTAAAGTTAAATTATTTCACTCAATCAAAATAATTAGTGAAGAGCGAAAGTGTGTGTTTGCAAACAATAAATCGTAGTAAAATAAATTGTATGCCTAAATGATATGACTGGTGAATTTAAAAAATTGATTGGAGAAAAATGATAAGTGAGAAAAAATGTATAACATTTGACAATAATTAAATGAATTTGATTTATTGATAGGTTTCTTTGTTATGCATCTATATCAACACTTTAAACTATAAATGATTTAATTTTCTTAAAATGATGTTTTAGTCAACTATTCTAATGTGTGTTTTCCATTGAGAAAAACGGGAAAAGTTTTTGATACATAAATAAATACTTATGTCAATTTCACTACAAATTTTATAGTATTCAAACTCCAATATTAGTGTTAAATTACATGTGATTTGTCTTATTGATACGAGGGAATCGCACCAGGCTTTACCTCTCAAGGGATCTTGAGAAGCTTACAACCCCCACCAGGCAGTGTACCTGATCGTTGTAGTATAGTATAGTGACAAGTACCGGGGGATTGATCGTTCAGCTAGGAATAGTGTCGCTAGGATTAGAAAACCTAAATACTAGTTCTAAAGGTGATGGATGATTATTTTTGTATTTTTATATTTTTTAGAAAGCAATTAAAAATCTCGGGTTTTGAAGGATTTGGGCGGAATTAGTTGCTATTCAACTAACCCAATACTAAAGATGCAATCAAAATAAAATACTGAAAAATGAAAATAAACTAAATTATACTAAGGTTGTGAGCAATAAGTGGAGAAGTTGTGTTTACTTAGATTTTACTACTCCCTAGATGTCTTTTACACGTTAATTACTTGTTATAGTTGCGTGGATGACGGATTGTATTCCTTAATATCATTCATGGGGTGGCGCACTTAACTCCCCAATCCTATGAGCTCTTATCTCCTCCTATGCCATGCCCAGCACAACCATAGGGATTATAAACAGTGGCTCATGCATTAAATACAACCAATAAAACCTAGTGCACATCAGTTCATGTTTCCTAAGACGTTCAAGCATGTTACCATTTGGAGATCTGCCAGTTTTCTTAAGCCTAACATCGAATTCATTCATCCAATACAAGTATAAACAAGTAATCAACACATAATTAACATCTAGGTTTCATTAGATCCAAGCAAACACAAGATAGATCTAGCCTAGCATGATGGAATTAAGACAAGAACAAGATATAGACAACCAACACATAGACATATTGATTGAATTAAAAGAATACTTATCTCAATTACACATGAAAGGTATCAAGGGCTTAGAACCCTTGAAAATCCTGTAAAATTCGCACCAAGTTCGTACTTAGGGTTTCTCCAAAACTTCTCTTTTTTTAATGTGAAAATTAGAAAACTATATATAGGAAATAGGGTCTGACGGCGTCAAGACAAATTATGTGACGCCGTCACCTCGCCGCCAAAATATTTCTCGGACTGCCTTAATCTTCATCTGACGCCGTCATGTGTTATGGTCTTCCAGGCCGTCACATCTTTTACTCTTGACGCTCTACTTGTGACGCCTTCACGTTTGCACAGGGCCGTCATGCAAATTACTCTTGACGCCGTTAGGATGTTGCTTTTGACGCCGTCACCTACTGTTCCCAGCAAGGAAAATTAAGACTTTGGCGTTTTCTTCACTTTTATGCTCCAAAAACGTTCGAATTGCTTCCTTTTCCAGATTTCACTCCCAAAGTACCTAAAATCACAAAAGGAACGATTTATGGCAATATTTGATCAAATAAAGTCAATTCTGGGCATAAATGACCCCCTAAATGTGGTTCATTTTTCGCCTCATCATATACCCTTACACTTGAGATTTGCTTGTCCTCAAGCAAATGCGCTTTTATTCTACTCAAAATACAAGTTAGGGGTCATTTAACACTAATATAAAAGAAATTACAACAAATAATCGTTCCACTAAAGACCAATAGACAAGCACGAAGGTCATACACTAGCACCTCACAAATAATGTTTAGATACTCACATCTCTCGGGTGTAATAAAGTATAAATTACAATATGGAAACGGAAGATATCTCTCACTACCTGTCATAGCAAAATAGATTACCATAGGCTTGGGAAAGGATCAAACCTCCACCACATGGCGTAAGCACCTAGGATAAACTATCAAAGAGGTCTTTTAAAGGGTTGTAACGTTAGGTGTAGGGATATGAAATACACGGTTTTATTGGATAAAGGAAGTTTTATTGGTGGCGAGTTAACAATCTTGGTTAATTACATGTACAATATGGCGTTGCTAAGCCAAGACTAGACTCGACTTAAGCTAATAAATCAAAAATAACAAAAACATAAAATAAACATAGAATAAAAAGAGATGGTAGTCCGTATGTTTTTTTCTCTTTTTTTTTTCTATATATATTTTTTTCTTTTTTTCTTTTTCTTGATTTTTCGAATTTTTTTTTTTTTTTTTTTTTTTTTTTTTTTTTTTTTTTTTTGCATACACTTTTACCCTACCATTCAAAATAATACATCATAGGGGATGAACATTCCCCTTACACTTGAATTTTTACATAATTTACAACAAACTAATCTAATGACTCGAATTAAGAAAATTAAAACATTTGGAGTACTTTTAAGGTTAACGCACATATGCGGGTAATAAATGATGTTCTTCCCCATTACTCCATAAATAAGTACTTACCCATGAGTCCCAATCGTCCCAAAACAATATGTACAAGGATATGACTCGACTTAGCAACCATGTAATCAATTAGATAGTTAACTTAGGGTTTAACAAATAACAATAATGCACTAAAGATGAGCGCATACACGGAAGGTTAAGGCGATTTGGGTGTACATTTAAGTGGGGTGTAACAAATTCTTCCTTTAAGTAAAATGCTTAAAGTTAGAAACGAAAAGATAGGCTCGGAGGGTTGTACTAGGGGTTTCGTGTACTAAAAATGAGTACAACGCTAAGGTGTGGGAAAAATTAGTTGACTTAACTAGCCAAGTAATATGACTTAAATAGTCAAGTAATTATAATACGGGTTTAACACAAGGGTGATCCTAATGCCTCTTATCATGTAGTAAATCCTACTACATGAATGTAGTCTCACTAGCCGGGATGCATCACTAACGCAAGTTCTAGAATCTAAATGCTACCGATACACTCATAAGCACTAATAATAAATGCTTTTCCTATCAAATCTAAAGGCGAACCTCACATATTTGGGTGGAAAATTTTTCTGAATAGTACGGTTATGTGCTAGTCATATAATCTCCTATCCATGAGACGCTTGCTATGGCTAAAGTTTCACTCCTAAATGTTGTAAAAAATTTTAAATTTGGCGCTAAAATTACACTAACAAGTATTTCTCATAGTTTTATTACACATCTACCATCAAACAAAACAAACTCAAGCGAAAGTGCATATGTAAGGTATCATCTTTTTACCCTCCCCTTACACTTAAGATGAACATTGTCCCCAATGTTCAAGTAAAGAATGTAAAAGTGAAAAAGTAAAAAGAATGAAATCAAATACTCCCCTGATTCGCTCGGTATGGATAATAAGGTGGCCAGGTTAAATCTTCCTCCAAGAAAATGAACAATCAAAGCTTCCCTTCCAGAATATAAATCATCTTCTTGTCATACATAACCTGTAAATCCTGAGAAAATAGACAAAACAAACCTCGCGTAAAATCGGCGGCATCCTATATAAGTTACTAAATCCTAGAAAACAAGATAAGATATAATGCTTGTGGAATGAAGTTTGCAGATTTCCTGGAGATTATAAAACTTAATAATTCACAAAAACCATAAGACTCCGTTAGAAAAACAAAACTGGTAAAATTTCCAGATTTTTACACGTGACGCCATCAAGAATTAATTCTTGACGCCGTCAGAAGTGACCTGCAGAAATTCTTATGTTAAGTTTCCGGAAAATTTCTGGAAAAACTTGGTCCTACTTCCTGGAAAATCCTGCAAAATTTCATTATGACTCAATACAAGCATTTGACTCTAACAAATACGAATATACATGTTCATTTAATATTGTGGAGAATCATGATCGGTTTGTTTCTTAAAAACATATTTGGGGTTTCCCCTTACACTTATCTTTTCCAAAAATACTTTTAGGTGGAGTTAAGACTAGGCCAAAACAACAAAGTAAAGTATTTTCACTATTTAGTTTAGAAACATGATCTACCAACAATAAAAATAAAGCATGCATACGGAAGCAAATAACAACCAAACAAATTATAATCACACAAAACATGGGTTGCCTCCCTAGAAGCGCTTTTCTTTATTTACGAGTCTTGTAGCTAGACTTAAGGTCATGGGTTACTACGTGATACGGGTGAGTTCCTCATTGAGGACATCTTTGGGATCAAACTTAGGTTTCAACTTCCTATCGGTTTCCTTAGTATGGTATGACCTTTCAAACTTTTCTCCATCCGGATCATACAAAGTCATCCTCATATGCCATGATCCGTCACCTTCTTTAGGTGGCTTGTCCCACCTCCATTTACACTTATCTCCCTCTCTTTTCCACTTATTCATCTCTATGTTAATAGGCATTACGCTTAAGAACTCAATCATCTTCCTAAAGACTAAGGGGTCCTCAAAGGGATCTAGCTCTTCATCTCTAGCTATGAGTTGTTCTACCGAATGTGTCTTTTCAACGAAATCTTTCTCTAGATAAAACAGGCATTGAGGTCCTATGAAGTTCCTTTCTATCCAAGGTCCATATCTAGATGGTCTCCTATTCATCTCTACCCAATGCAGTGTCGGTTCATCATCACAATCATAACTATGCTTCTTTACATCGTACACCGACCAAGTATCGCCTTCACCTACCGCTATCTTAGACTTCTTGCAATCTATCATGGCGCTAGCGGTTGCTAAAAATCCTCTTCCTACCAATAATGGGCATGTAGTGTCACTAACCATGTCTAGGACGTGAAAATCCGCTAATATAGTTAACTTTCCTACGTGAACAACTACATCCTTAATCATTCCAACTGGGTGGGCAATACTCCCATCCGCTAGCCCTATCAATACCTCCGTTTCCTCTAACTTTCCTAGCTTAAGAGCGGTGAATAAGGATAAGGGAATCAAGTTGAGGCTTGACCCTAAGTCGGCTAGTGTGTCGAAAGCTTCGGATCTTCCTATCTTACAAGGCAAAACAAATATACCCGAATCATCAAGCTTTTTAGGCAACTTGTTTTGAACGAAGGCGGTCCCACTTTTACCTAGCTTAAACTTCTCATATTTTTCTAGGAGGGCACTATAGTAAGGAGCACGCGCTAAGACATCAATGACGGGGCGTTCAAGGTGAAGTTCTTTGAATTCATCGTCAAGGTGTTGCGTAGGAGGTGTTTCAACTATACTTTTGACCGGTTCTATATTGGGTGTTTTATTTGGTTGGTCCTTTTGAAGAATTTGGTTTTGTTTGAAACACGTGCTCGTTGATTTAACCGAGTAGTATTGTGGACACGAAGTGGGTGACGAAACTGAAGATATGGAATTAACGTTTAGTTTCGGATTCTTGATTGTGTCGCTTGGGAGTGCTCCCATTTCTCGATCATTGAGAACTTTCAACAATGCGTCAATTTTGGTGGTCATCTCGCTTTGTTTTTGTTTGAAATCGGCTTCAAACTTAGATATGCGAGCTTCTTGAGATGCCATGAACTTAGACATCAACCCTTCAAGATTGTTGGTACTACCATAATTGTTAGAAGGATTGTTGTTGAAAGTACGGTTGGATGGTGGACCGTTTGGTTGGTAACGATTAGGCGGATTGGAAGAATTTGGTTGATTTTGTTTCCACCTAAGGTTTGGGTGATTTTTCCAAGAGGGGTTGTATGAATCACCGTAAGTGTTTGGCTCGGGCTTGAAAGTGTACCACTTATCTCCCGCTTCGTCGGTACGCGTGGATGCGTAGTCCGCAAAAGCTGTTCCGGGGAGTTCCACACAATCACGAGTGTCGTGGGGACCACTACATAATTCGCATGAATAAGTGATTTTGTTCACTTGGCTTGAAGGTTTAGGAGCTTCATAAGATTTCATGAGAAACTTGACTTGGTCCTCAAGTTCCATGATCCTACGGTCGGGAGTGCTAGAATTGTTCGAAGGCAAAGATATTGCCTTGACCGTTTTGTTCAAATCACGGGGATCATTCCAACTTTCGTTGTCATAGAGTGCAAGATCTTCTATGAGTTCCCATGAATGTTCCGCACTTAGATCACGTAGCTTACCACCGGCCGATTGGTCAATGGCTCGCCTCGTGGAGAGATCGATATGGTCATAAAAGATTTGGACTTGGAGCCAAAGATCTATGCCATGATGAGGGACTTTTTGGAGTAAGTCCTTGAAACGAGTCCATGCTTCATAAAGAGATTCATTTTGACGTTGTTGGAACATCAAGATGTCATTTCTAAGCTTAGTAGTTCTCCCCGGTGGGAAAAATTGAGCAAGGAAACGAGTGGTGAGATCATCCCATGTGGTGATGGATCCTGCGGGTAAACGCTCAAGCCATTGACTAGCTTGATCCCGTAGAGAGAATTGGAATAGGCGTAATCGGGTTGTCTCTCTAGTTTCAACACCTAGGTCTATGGAATCTACAATTTTGAGGAAGTCCTTAAGATGTTGGTTTGGATCTTCGGAACGAAGTCCATGGAATGCACATCCGCTTTGCACCAACCGGATGGTGTCGGATCGCAAGGGGGTCACATTGGCTCCGGTGAGCTCAATGGTGTTTCGGTAGCCTTGGTGGCTAGGTCGGGAATACTCTCCTAAGGTTCGGGGCCTAAGGGGTTCTAGTGGTGGGTTTTGTTGTGGTGGGATGACGGGTTCAAGGATGTTCCCATCGTCCATGATGTCGGGTGGTGAAGAGTTACGAACAAAGGCACAAAGAAATAAGATAGACTAAAGAAAACCTAAAAATAAAAATAAAATCTCAGTAGAAAGGAATCTAGCAAGTAGACCTAATAAAAAGAGATTCTAACCTAGACAATAACTATTCCCCGGCAGCGGCGCCAAAAACTTGATACGTGGGAATCGCACCAGGCTTTACCTCTCAAGGGATCTTGAGAAGCTTACAACCCCCACCAGGCAGTGTACCTGATCGTTGTAGTATAGTATAGTGACAAGTACCGGGGGATTGATCGTTCAGCTAGAAATAGTGTCGCTAGGATTAGAAAACCTAAATACTAGTTCTAAAGGTGATGGATGATTATTTTTGTATTTTTATATTTTTTAGAGGGCAATTAAAAATCTCAGGTTTTGAAGGATTTTGGCGGAATTAGTTGCTATTCAACTAACCCAATACTAAAGATGCAATCAAAATAAAATACTGAAAAATGAAAATAAACTAAATTATACTAAGATTGTGAGCAATAAGTGGAGAAGTTGTGTTTACTTAGATTTCACTACTCCCTAGATATCTTTTACACGTTAATTACTTGTTATAGTTGCGTGGATGACGGATTGTATTCCTTAATATCATTCATGGGGTGGCGCACTTAACTCCCCAATCCTATGAGCTCTTATCTCCTCCTATGCCATGCCCAGCACAACCATAGGGATTATAAACAGTGGCTCATGCATTAAATACAACCAATAAAACCTAGTGCACATCAGTTCATGTTTCCTAAGACGTTCAAGCATGTTACCATTTGGAGATCTGCCAGTTTTCTTAAGCCTAACATCGAATTCATTCATCCAATACAAGTATAAACAAGTAATCAACACATAATTAACATCTAGGTTTCATTAGATCCAAGCAAACACAAGATAGATCTAGCCTAGCATGATGGAATTAAGACAAGAACAAGATATAGACAACCAACACATAGACATATTGATTGAATTAAAAGAATACTTATCTCAATTACACATGAAAGGTATCAAGGGCTTAGAACCCTTGAAAAACCTGTAAAATTCGCACCAAGTTCGTACTTAGGGTTTCTCCAAAACTTCTCTTTTTTTAATGTGAAAATTAGAAAACTATATATAGGAAATAGGGTCTGACGGCGTCAAGACAAATTATGTGACGCCGTCACCTCGCCGCCAAAATATTTCTCGGACTGCCTTAATCTTCATCTGACGCCGTCATGTGTTATGGTCTTCCAGACCGTCACGTCTTTTACTCTTGACGCTCTACTTGTGACGCCTTCACGTTTGCACTGGGCCGTCATGCAAATTACTCTTGACGCCGTCAGGATGTTGCTTTTGACGCCGTTACCTACTGTTCCCAGCAAGGAAAATTAAGACTTTGGCGTTTTCTTCACTTTTATGCTCCAAAAACGTCCGAATTGCTTCCTTTTCCAGATTTCACTCCCAAAGTACCTAAAATCACAAAAGGAATGATTTAGGGCAATATTTGATCAAATAAAGTCAATTCCGGGCATAAATGACCCCCTAAAAGTGGTTCATTTTTCGCCTCATCACTTATGAATTTTGATACTACAAAGAAAATGCGAAAAAATGATTTTTTTTTCAAAAGTATATCAAATTGTCTATTATTAAAAGATAATTAAATGATACTCGTGACGGTATAATCTATTTTTTCTAACTATTAATGGTTCATAAAATATTTAAATTATAAAAAGATTAGTATAATTGTATTTTTAATTTAAATATCTATTTATCTCTTATTTTCCCTCAACAGAAGTAAAAAGCAATCTAGCTCCTGACCTTTCTTTTCTATAATGAAAGAAAGCCCCCCCCCCCCTCCCGTCGGCGATGTGGGTGAGAAACCCAAATTAGAAAAGCTCAGCAAGCCAATGGCTCAACGGTTCTCACCACCCTCCTCTGGTGCAAACACCGTTCGCTGTGCTGCATTAATCACAAGAAGCCGGGGAACTCTTTTGGGTGGATTTTATGATGATAGTCAGTATGAAGTAGGTTTTCTAGTCTTTTAATTGAATATAGGGGGAGATTTGTTTATTAGTATGTGACAAATGTTTGATATGTGAAAGATATATATATATATATATATATATATATATATATATATATATATATATATATATATATATATATATATATATATATTATCTTGCCTTGTTATGAAAATACAATAACAAATGAATCATACGTATACGTGTCTTTTGTGAACGGTACCATTTAAATTCTATCTCCATGTTAGATTAGAACTTTTCCGTTTTGAACAAAACTTAAGAAATATATGAAGGGTGATAACACTACTAGAAATTTGACTTTCACTGACGCATTTCTCAACGGATAGCTTTCCGTCGCTAATTACTAATGCTTTTCAATCAGATTTACAAGAGATGTTAACTTTTAATATTCGGGCGGAAATTTGTCACAAATAAATATTATTTCCGATGGACTACCGACGGAAAACTAAACAAGGACTTTTTGAACTTAGCAGTCTTTAATTCTTACTTACAAGGTGATATTTATTAAAGACTTGATTCAAAATTTAATAAATAGATGATAAAACTTTTTTACTCTTCTCTTTAAACTATCACACACTTCATTTTCACACACCATTCCATCCACCGTCGACCACCATTCCTTCGTCATGATCGTCGCTGTCGACCATATCCTCGCCATTTGTCAGCCATAAGTCGCCCACCGTGACCGTCAGTCATCGACCACATCGCCACCATTCGACCGATCACTTTCATAAAGATTTAATTCTTCTATTTCAATTGTGATTGCTTTTCAATTGAACGTGTGTTTATTTTTCCCCAAATTATTTGCCCTAATTTTTGCCCAAATTATTTATCCGATCACTTTCGTAATAGATATGTTTATTTAATTGTCTCATTTAAGCTATTTTATACGAAGGATTACTTAAACTTGAGTTGCAATCTGTCCAACTTATTTTTCATGAAAACTATATGAATATTTCCAAGAGGTATGTGACCCTTTACTATTTAAGGTTTACCAAAGGATTTCTGACGACTTTCCGACGGATTTTTGACGACTTTTTGATAGAAAATACCGAGAGATTTCCGACCGAAAAATTACAAAAGAATCCCGACACAAATTTTTGTCGCTATTTCCGACATAACTCTAGCAGATACTATATAGCGAATATAGATTTTGCGACACACTATTTCTGTCACATATCCGGTCGGAAATCACTTATACTGACGAATTTCTAGTAGAAATGTCTGTCGCTAAACATCACGTAGACAATATCATCAGGAAAAAACTTGATGCAAAGCAGAACCATTCAATATAAATTACGTACACATTGTCCTTTCGAGTTTCCAAGCCTTACGAACGAAGGAGTCAATTATATTGGACGTTTAGTTATAAAAATAAATATCAATTGTACCTGCATATCACAGCTACAAAAAATTACACTAAATTCTAAAAAAGACTCAGAGAGATGAATAAGTAACTATATGAGAAGAAGTAGATGAAGAAGCATGTAACAATTGGTGTGTTTTGTGTAGCTTGAAAATAAATTATCAAACTACTAAATGAAAACGGTCGTTGTTCAAGTTCAAGTGTGTTTGTGTTGATTTCATAATTTTTTTTTCTTTAAATGAAGCATATGTGGTGTATTTATGTTAATTGGTGTGTTTTGTGTAGCTTGAAAATAAATTACCAAACTAATAAATGAAAACGGTCGTTGTTCAAGTTCAAGTGTGTTTGTGTTGATTTCATAATATTTTTTTTTTCTTTAAATGAAACATATGTGGTGTATTTTTGTTGCTCTTTACATTAGTTTTCATAATCAACTTTTCTACATTAGTTAGTTGAATGTTTGAGATGTGTTTATCAAAATAAGCAGTATGAGTGAGTAATAGTGTAGTAGTTGTGAGCCAAAGAACATATAGCTGTTTTTACTATAAATACGTGTGGTAATATAACTATAGTTGTAATTATAATATGCAAAACAATGTGGGAATACCCGATACTTTTAAAGACTACTTGATGAAGCGTTGAGAAACAAGAATTCTAGAATAAACTATATATAGATACTTGATGCTTGCTAAAAACATTAAAAAAAAAAAAAAAAAAAAAAAAAAAAAAAAAAAAAAAAAAAAACATCACTCAACGCGCATCATTTACCTCTCCTAAATACTTTGCGCCAAACACATCATATAAACAGAGATTCATGTTATATCATTTACTATCAATTTAACTTTTTATAAATTAGTGTTCATATACATATGTTCTAAAAATAACGTATATTCAAGCAACACACGAGTATTGAACTTGTATAAAAAGATGGGTGTAATTCAATTTATAATTTACATATTATTAATTAATCTTTTCATTTTTTTTTTCTCTCAACGACTGAGATTTAATTTGTGTAAGATCTCTCATCTTGCTTTAGTAATGTAAATACAATAACAAATAAATTAAAGTGTACACGTCTATTATAAACCCTCAATAACATGCATGCGGACCTCGTATTACTCGTTTACTATATTATGGTACCATTTAAGTGTAGTATTTTTTTGTATACTATATTATGGTACCATTTAAGTGTATTATTCTTTGAAACAAAAGGTTCCAAGTTATCAACCATCATCTCAAATGTACGCAATTAATTGCTCAAATACAAAAATTACAATGTTTCATAAGCAAAGTAATGAACATTGTAAAACCCTAAATGTTTAATTAGATTAGAGAAGATGAATTACAAACCATTTTCCATTTAAGGTATGATTCTTGGATGGATGACATCTTACATCAACTTTGATCCTGCAAATTTAAGAAAATAATTAGTCTCCTCCTAGATAATACAACACCCCTAAATTATGAATGTTATGTTGCTCAAACGAGAGAAAAAAATATTCACCTGTTGTTTGTGGACAAAGACCTTGGATAACAATTGACAAAGATGGCAAATATATTGGAGAAAAGAAAGAAAGCGGAAGTATAAAGCGGGAAAACTTTTTGCCAGTCAATATGTTAAATCCGGAGCCCTTTGGTGAGTTTTCTAGAACCCCACAAATGGGGGGTTGAGTCCTGGTTTAAAATCCCACAGATGTAAAACAAACATTTTTTTTAGTCCAGTACCCCTAGCCTAAACACGCATAACAAACGGGCCCTAAATTCTATCTCCATGTTAGTTTAGAAGAACATTTTCGATTTGAAAAAAAAAAAATCAAAAATAAATGAAGGATGTAAAGATAAATAATAAGGGTCCGTTTGGTACGTGAGTGTGAGTGGGTGTGGATTTAAAAAAATTTTAAATCAAGTGTTTGGTACAATTTTTTTTATGACAAATGAAATTAAATGATAAATTTCATAAATGGCTAAATTGGCATCTTTTGTTGAAACCAACCAATGAGGATTAAGGGTCCGTTTGGTTTATAGATGAGTTTAGATTATGATTTTGATTTGAATGTAAAGTTGTAGTTTAGGATTTGGATTTTGGTTTAAACAGGAGAGAGAAAATAATATTTAAAAATATAATTATATATATATATATATATATATATATATATATATATATATATATATATATATATATATATATATATAATTTAAAACTATTTATATTAATAATTGGAGGATAAAAGGAAAAATATACGGTTAAGAAAAAAGATGGTTCCGCATTTTTTGTAAAACACATCTAATACATAACTTTAGCACACACCCCTATATTTAGGATTAGAACATAAACTTCAATCTAAAAATAGCAACCAAACAATTAAATTTGACTTTTAAATCCCAAACCCAACAAAAAACACCAAACCAAACGTGCCCTAAGTGTACTATTTTTGACTTTTTACAACCACATATTTATTATTTTTTTTTTTTTTTAATTTTTTAATTTCATAATATCTAAACTTGCATATAAATAAATATATAATTTAAATTATTTTTTATTTTTTCTCTCCTGTTTTTCTTTTAATTCAATCAAAAATCAAATCCAATCTTAAACCCACCAACAAACCAAACGCACCCGATATACATGGCACACAAAATGAGATGGAAGACAGAGAGGATGGTCCCAATATTTTTTACGTGTATGTCTGTTCTGATGGAAAATGTGATTGAATTTCTATCTCATTTCGTTCAAAAAAAATATATAAATAAATACTAAATAAAAAAAGATAAAAAAATAAAAAAATAAAAAATCTATCTCATTTATCACGCTAATAATTCACCTATATGTTCCGGAAGTATTTAATCATACTTGGCCAAGATGGTTGTCCGGGTCTAACCCGAAACTCACGGGTCAACCCGTGATCATAATAGATAATAGAGTCTATAAATAGGGCTCACAACATCATAAACAAATACGTACTTTGCTACCTTTGATATTTTCATCATGAAGAATATGCATGCAATGGTGTTATTTCTTGTTTTTATCACGAGTGTGAGCTCGACTTTGTGTGTTTCCTCAAACAATGATGAAATTTCCATGGTCGTTGTGGAAGATCAACCGACCGTGCATGATGCAGGAAAAGGGGTTAGTAAGGTACATTACATACATGCATGTGTTAGATTGTTACTAGTTAATAAAGTACGTACTAACTGCTTAAGCTAAAGATATGCTTGCATGCACTAACATTTAGTATTTCATATATTACTAGCAAACCTTCTTCACTTGGCTCTCATTTGAAATTAAGAAATCAAAGACACCTTTAAAGATTGAATAATATCCTCTTCTACCGTCCCTTTGTGCAGGCAAATCCAGTTCAAATGGCTTTAATGATTTTGGAAGATGGGAAGGTATTGAAATTTTCTCGAAAATCATCCCCGGCCGAGAATTGCATTGATCTTGGCCAGCCGTGCGGGGCTCTTGATCCTTGCTGTGATCCCTATTACTGTACTGGTTATATTGCTGGAACATGTCAAACCGATTATTGTGTTCGTACAGGCCTACCTTGCGCCCTCGGCCCATGTTGCGGCTATTGTGTGGAAAAAGTTTGTGTGGGTTAGGAAGTCTGTTATGCATGCATGAGTGTGTCTGTGGTAATAAATAATTCATGCCTCCAAATATATGGTGTGTCATGTATCTACAATAATGGAACATATCATCAGTTGATATGGGTCAAGACGTACTCAAGAGTCATGTTGTTTTAATTCTTGTTGTTTGTGTTCGTTGTTTAATGAAAAGTATTTCTATTATGGCAATGTCCAAATTAATTAGTTAAATCAGTTGAATTTTATCAGCTAATTAAACAATGACATAATAATGTATACACTTAAAAATAAACATTTTTAACCGTAGATGAAACACTTGCCTTCTAACATGCTAAACTTACTTTTAAGTCTCACAAGTTCAACTTAAGCATTTGCTTAATTTGGGATTGAAAAGATATAGATATTACTGCACCTGCGAATCTGCAATTATGGCTACGTGTCTTAAGTTAATGCTTAACGTATAGCTTTATGACTGTGCGACTTAAGTGTTAGATAATTATATAACTCTAGTCTTTAAAACGAAAATTTTGAACTGATATAAAGGTTTTTATATACAATAATTATTGCATTAACACAACCATATTGATGTGTAAAATGAATAAAATGAACATGATTCCCTCTCATACACATTATCGAATAAAATGAATACGTTATGTTTTAACATAATTCGTGCCTCGACAAGTAAACCAGTAAATTAAATCCAAGTTTCATAATTATACCCTTTACCTAATATATATGACTTGTGTGTCTCAATATCAGATAAACAATTGTACTTTTGTTTCTTTTACTTTTATAACCTTTGTATGATGCTATATATTGAAATAAACTATGATCTTTGTTGTATGATTGTTAGGTGGCTTTTTCTAGCTAATAAGCCAAAAAGTTAACTAAAAACTACTCCCTCCGTCCTTAAATAAATGTCCAGTTTGACTTTTCAGAGTCAAACTGGTTCAACTTTGACCTTAAATATATATTTTTTTTGTTATATAATACGTGATAAAAAATATATCATTGAAAAATACACTTAAAACCTAATCCATTCATATATTTTGCATCAAATATTTATTTCAATATTTTGGTCCCGACATTGTTTTTGGGCCTAATATATTTAAGGAAAATGATTTATATGCCTAACTCATAAACCTAAAGATAGATCGATAAATGTGATTGGTGAAAATAAAAAATTGATTGGTGGGTATAACACTTGTCAAAATATGAATGTATTAAGCCTATTTGTAGGTCTCTTTATTAGGATTATTTATCACTACTCTATACTTAATATTCTGGTCCCGATGTTTTTTTGATCCTAATACATTTATTTTTGGCCTCATTATTTTATTTATTCTTTTATAGTTGTTTTAGATTTCTTGTTCATTCTCAAAAATAACTAAGAACTAGTATAAAAAAATCACCTAGAATGCCTCTAACTAAAGTTAAATTATTTCACTCAATCAAAATAATTAGTGAAGAGCGAAAGTGTGTGTTTGCAAACAATAAATCGTAGTAAAATAAATTGTATGCCTAAATGATATGACCGGTGAATTTAAAAAATTGATTGGAGAAAAATGATAAGTGAGAAAAAATCTATAACATTTGACAAAAAGTAAATGAATTTGATTTATTTATAGGTTTCTTTGTTATGCATATATATCAACACCTTAAACTATAAATGATTTAATTTTCTTAAAATTATATTTTTGTCAAATATTCTAATGTGTGTTTTCAATTGAGAAAAACGAGAAAAGTTTTTGATATACTTATGTCAATTTCACTACAAATTTTATAGCATTCAAACTCCAATATTAGTGTTAAATTACATGTGATTTGTCTTATGAATTTTGATACTACAAAGAAAATACGAAACAATAATTTTTTTTTTCAAAAGTATATCAAATTGTCTATTATTAAAAGATAATTAAATGGTTCTCGTGATGGTATAATCTATTTTGCCTAACAATTAATGGTTCATAAAATATTTAAATTATAAAAAGATGAGTATAATTGTAATTTTAATTTAAATATCAATTTATCTCTTATTTTCCCTCAACAGAAGTAAAAAGCAAGCTAGCTCCTGACCTTTCTTTTCTATAATGAAAAAGCACCCCCCCCCCCTTTCGGCGATGTTGGTGAGAAACCCAAATTAGAAAAGCTCAGCAAGCCAATGGCTCAAACACCGTTCGCTGCGCTGCACTAATCACAAGAAGCCGGGGAACTCTTTTGGGTGGATTTTACGATGATAGTCAGTCTGAAGTAGGTTTTCTAGTCTTTTAATTGAATATAGGAGGAGATTTGTTTATTAGTATGTGACAAATGTTTGATATGTGAAAGATATATATATATATATATATATATATATATATATATATATATATATATATATATATATATATATATATATATATATATATATATATTCTTGCCTTGTTATGTAAATGCAATAACAAATGAATATCTCCATGTTAGATTAGAACTTTTCCGTTTTGAATAAAACTTCAAAAATATATGAATGGTTATAACACTACTAGAAATTTGATTTTCACTGACGCATTTCCAAATGGATAGCTTTCCGTCGCTAATTACTAATGCTTTTCCATCAGATTTACAAGAGATGTTAACTTTTAATATTCGGGCGGAAATTTGTCACAAATAAATATTATTTCCGATGGACTACCGGCGAAAAACTAAACAACGACTTGTTGAACTTAGCAGTCTTTAATTCTTACTTACAAGATGATATTTATAAAAGACTTGATTCAAAATTTAATAAATAAATGATAAACTTTTTCACTCTTCTCTTTAAACTATCACACACTTCACTTTCACACACCATTCCATCCACCGTCGACCACCATTCCTTCGTCATGATCGTCGCTGTCGACCATATCCTCACCATTTG
This sequence comes from Artemisia argyi, assembly GCA_030686995.1. Lineage (NCBI taxonomy): Eukaryota > Viridiplantae > Streptophyta > Magnoliopsida > Asterales > Asteraceae > Artemisia > Artemisia argyi. Next base: position 207,156,553 of record CM060684.1, on the reverse strand, counting down.
TCCGCCATAAGTCGCCCACGGAGGCCGTCAGTCATTGACCACATCGCCACCATTCATCCGATCACTTTCATAAAGATTTAATTCTTCTATTTAACTTGTGTTTGCTTTTCAATTGAACGTGTGTTTATTTTTCCCCAAATTATTTGCCCTAATTTTTGCCCAAATTATTTGTTCGATCACTTTCGTAATAGATATTTTTATTTAATTGTCTCATTTAAGCCATTTTATATGAAGGATTACTTAAATTTGAGTTGCAATCTGTCCAACTTATTTTTCGTGAAAACTATATGAATATTTCCAAGAGGTATGTGACCCTTTACTATCTAAGGTTTACCAACGGATTTCTGACGACTTTCCAACGCATTTCTGACGACTTTTTGGCAGAAAAATACGTAGAGATTTCCGACTGAAAAATTACAAAAGAATTCCGACACAAATTCCTGTCGCTATTCCTGACATAACTCTAGCAGATACTAATTAGCGAATACAGATTTTGCGACACACTATTTCTGTCAAATATCTGTCAGAAATCACTTATACTGGTGGATTTCTAGCAGAAACGTCTGTCGCTAAACATCACGCAATATCATCAGGAAAAAACTTGATGCAAAGCAGAACCATTCAATATAAATTGCGTACACATTGTTCTTTCGAGTTTCCAAGCCTTACGAATGAAGGAGTCAATTATATTGGACGTTTAGATAAAAAAAAAAAAAAAGTATCAATTGTACCTGCATATCACAGCTACAAAAAATTACACTAAATTCTAAAAAAGACTAAGAGAGATGAATAAGTAACTATATGAGAAGAAGTAGATGAAGAAGCATGCAACAATTGGTGTGTTTTGTGTAGCTTGAAAATAAATTACCAAACTAATAAATGAAAACGGTCGTTGTTCAAGTTCAAGTGTGTTTGTGTTGATTTCATAATATTTTTTTCTTTAAATGAAGCATATGTGGTGTATTTATGTTAATTGGTGTGTTTTGTGTAGCTTGAAAATAAATTACCAAACTAATAAATGAAAACGGTCGTTGTTCAAGTTCAAGTGTGTTTGCGTTGATTTCATAATATTTTTTTCTTTAAATGAAGCATATGTGGTGTATTTATGTTGCTGTTTACATTAGTTTTCATAAACAACTTTTTTACATTAGTTAGTTGAATGTTGGAGATGTGTTTGGCAAAATAAGCAGTATGAGTGAGTAATAGTGTAGTAGTTGTGAGCCAAAGAACATATAGTTGTTTTTACTATAAATACGTGTGGTAATATAACTGTAGTTGTAATCATAGTATGTAAAACAATGTATGAATACGAGATACTTTTAAAGACTACTTGATGCAGCATTGAGAAACAAGAATTCTAGAATAAACTATATATAGTTACTTGATGCTTGCTAAAAACATTAAAAAAAAAACACATCACTCAACGCGCATCATTTACCTCTCCTAAATGCTTTGCGCCAAACACATCATATAAACAAAGATTCATGTTATATCATTTACTATCAATTTAACTTTTTATAAATTAGTGTTCATATACGTATGTTCTAAAAATAACGTATATTCAAGCAACACACGAGTATTGAACATGTATAAAAAGATGGGTGTAATTCAATTTATAATTTACATATTATTAATTAATCTTTTCATTTTTTTCTCTCAACGATTGAGATTTAATTTGTGTAAGATCTCTCATCTTGCTTTAGTAATTTAAATACAATAACAAATAAATTAAAAGTGTACACGTCTATTATTAACCCTCAATAACATGCATGCGGACCTCGTATTACTCCTTTACTATATTATTGTACCGTTTAAGAGTAGTATTTTTTGTTTACTATATTATGGTACCATTTAAGTGTAGCAGTCTTTGAAACAAAAGATTCCAAGTTATCAACCACCATCTCATATGTAAGCAATTAATTACTCAAATACGAAAATTACAATGTTTCATAAGCAAAGTAATGAACATTGTAAAACCTGAAATATTTAATTAGATTCAGAGAAGATGAATTACGAACCATTTTCGATTTGAGGTATGATTCTTGGATGGATGACATCTTTCATCAATTTTGATCCTGCAAAATTTCAGGAAATAATTAGTCGCCTCCTAGATAATACAACACCCCTAAATTATGAATGTTAAGTAGCTCAAATGAGAAAAAAAAAATATTCACCTATTGTTTGTGGACAAAGACCTTGGATAACAATTGACAAAGATGGCAAATATATTGGAGAAAAGAAAAAAAGCGGTAGTTTAAAGCCGGAAAAACTTTTGCCAGTCAATATGTTAAATTCGGAGCCCCTTGGTGGGTTTTCTAGAACCTCACAAATGGGGGGGTTGAGTCCTGGTTTACAATCCCATATTTGTAAAACAAACGCCTTTTTTTTTCTTTTTTTTTTTTTTTTTTTTTTTTTGGTCGAGTACCCCTAGCCTAAACACTCATACCAAACGGGCCCTAAATTCTATCTCCATGTTAGTTTAGAAGAACGTTTCCGATTTGGAGAAAGGAAAAAAAAAAAAAAAAATATATATATATATATATATATATATATATATATATATATATATATATATATATATATATATATATATAAAGGATGTAAAGATAAATAATAAGGGCCCGTTTGGTATGTGGGTGTGAGTGGGTGTGGATTCAAAAAAATTTTAAATCAAGTGTTTGGTACATTTTTTATTTTTTATTTCTTTTTTATGACACATGGAATTGAATGATAGATTTCATATATTTAATAATACTTGGCCAAGATGGTTGTTCGGGTCTAACCCGAAACTCACGGGTCAACCCGTGATCATAATAGATAATAAAGTCTATAAATAGGCGCCTAGACGAGACAACATCATAAACAAATACGTACTTTGCTACCTTTGATATTTTCATCATGAAGAATATGCATGCAATGGTGTTATTTCTTGTTTTTATCACGAGTGTGAGCTCGACTTTGTGTGTTTCCTCAAACAATGATGAAATTTCCATGGTCGTTGTGGAAGATCAACCGACCGTGCATGATGCAGGAAAAGGGGTTAGTAAGGTACATTACATACATGCATGTGTTAGATTGTTACTAGTTAATAAAGTACGTACTAACTGCTTAAGCTAAAGATATGCTTGCATGCACTAACATTTAGTATTTCATGTATTACTAGCTAGCAAACCTTCTTCACTTAGCTCTCATAATTTGAAATAAGAAACAAAGATTGAATAATATCCTCTTCTACCGTCCCTTTGTGCAGGCAAATCCAGTTCAAATGGCACTAATGATTTTGGAAGATGGGAAGGTCTTGAAATTTTCTCGGAAATCATCCCCGGGCGAGAATGATTGCATTAATCTTGGCCAGCCGTGTGGAGCTCTTGATCATTGCTGTGATCCCTATTACTGTACTGGTTATATTGCTGGAACATGTCAAACCGAGTACTGTCTGCGTACGGGCCTACCTTGCGGCTTCGCCAGCGCGCCATGTTGCGGCTATTGTTTGGATGGCTTTTGTGTGGGTTAGGGAGTCTAGCTGTTATGCATGCATGCATGAGTACGTGTGTCTGTGGTAATAATTCATGCCTCCAAATATATGGTGTGTCATGTATCTACAATAATGGAACATATCATCAGTTGATATGGGTCGATCAAGACGTACTCAAGAGTCATGTTGTTTTAATTCTCGTTGTTTGTGTTGTTTAATGAAAAGTATTTCTACTATGGCAATGTCCAAATTAATTAGTTAAATCAGTTGAATTTTATCAGCTAATTAAACAATAACATAATAATGTATACACTTAAAAATAAACATTTTTAACCGTAGATGAAACACTTGCCTTCTAACATGCTAAACTTACTTTTAAGTCTCACAAGTTCAACTTAAGCATTTGTTTAATTTGGGATTGAAAAGATCGATATAGATATTACTGCACCTGCGAATCTGCAATTATGGCTACGTGTCTTAAGTTAATGCTTAACGTATAGCTTTATGACTGTGCGACTTAAGTGTTAGATAATTATATAACTCTAGTCTTTAAAACGAAAATTTTGAACTGATATATAGGTTTTTATATACAATAATTATTACATTAACACAACCATATTGATGTGTAATAAAGTACATAAGAGACATAACAAACATGATTCCCTCTCATACACATTACCGAATAAAATGAATACGTTATGTTTTAACATAATTCGTGCCTCGACAAATAAACCAGTAAATGAAATCCAAGTTTCATCATTATTCCAACTTCACTTCAATATCAACAACACAATTAAATAATCAATTGTGAAATTATTATATTAGGTATGTATGAATTATTGAGATAAGAAATATTAGATTAAAAAAAAAAGAGAGAGAGATAAGAAATATTAGTATAAAATATTCATTCGGACATGCAACTAGGGGTGTCAGTAGGGTCGGGTTGACTCGACCCGAACCCGAACCCGATAAAGCTAATCGGGTCGGGTCTAATCGGGTCAAAAAAACTATTCGGGTTGTTTTGACCCGAACCCGATAACCCGATAGTGTTATCGGATCGGGTTAAGGTTAACAAAAAAATACTATCGGTTTATCAGGTCAACCCGATAAGACTCGACAATCACTTATTGACCAGTTTAAGGATTTTTGATTATGATCTTGGGCTGCAGTAGGGATAAGAGGCATTTGCATTGGGTTAGTGGGTGTGTCCGACCAAGTGTTGATGCTCTTTTTTTATCTATTGCACCCAGGTTTGACATCAGTATGTGTGGAACTGATATTTTGTGATCTAATATGCTGTTGGACTTTTTCTGCTGTCCTTGAATGCTGAGTTGATAGTTCCACTCACAAGGTTAGTAGCACATGGAAAACTTTCACATTTTAGTATTTTTCAATTGAAAAAGTTAATGGATTTGGATTCTTGCTCTTCGTGGTACAACAACTGTGGTCTACAATTGACAAAAAGTAGTCTACATCTTGGTCGTGGGATAGAATACTACGAAGTTTCAGATAATGGATGACAAAGTAAAAAAATTAATGCAATAGCATAAAAGTAAAAAAAAATAATGCAATAGCATAAAAGTTAAAAAAAAAAAAAAAAAAAGGAAAAAAACATAGAAGTAAAAATGGATGACCATACCAATTTTCTTAAATAATGTTTTTTACTTGTTACTTAATCGGGTCACCCGATAACACGAATCACCCGACCCGACAACACCCGACCCGATATCAACCCGAACCCGATAAACCGACTCCTTATCGGGTCGGGTTGCGGGTTAGTTTTTTTCAAACCAAAACCCGACTCACCCGACCCGACAAGACCCGATTACCCTATAACCCGACCCGATAACACCCCTACATGCAACAATGAAATAAATTGACATATGGGAAATGATCTTTGGCATATTCGAAATATTTCTTTTAAAGCACCTCGTTACTAACTAGGGATGAGCACGGTACCGGTCTCGTACCGATCTCGTACTAAATTAGTGGTACTGATTTTTTCCCGAGCATAAATTAGTGGTACCGGTATCGTACCGAATGAGATTTGGATATCGGTACCGGTACCGAACCTGAAAAATCGGATTTTCCTCGTTTTTTTCAGGAATTTCCAGATTTGGTACCGGTCTCGTACCGAATTAGTGGTCCCGATTCTTTTTACCTTATTTTGTAGTCCCGGTACCGTACCGTATATCGGGAATTAGTACGGTTCCGGTTCAGTTTCGGTTCGATTTCGGGATTCGGGTCGAAATGCTCATCCCTATTAGTAACCTATTGACGATGTTGTCTCGTATGTGTTAGAATAATAAGGCTCATATGGCCCGGCCCACTTGTTTAAGCCCGTTTAATAGTTAGGGTTTCGTATTTGTCTTTTCTATTTAATGTCTTTTCTATCGGATATTCAACTAATAAGGAAGATTACAATACATTAAATAGAAAAAACAAATACGAAACCCTAACTATTAAAAAGGCCTAAACAAGTGGGCCGGGCGGTATGGGCCTTATTCTAACACCTCATCTCAAACTCACAATGTTACATTGAGAGTTTGACAAGAAAACTTCAAAATCAGACTCACAGATTCAAACGGCATATCCAGGAAGACAACAACAGATAAATATAGATTCAGCGGCAGAGAAATCCGAACAGAGGTAGACGAAGAGCAGAAGCAGCAGACAAATGCAGATTCAGCGACAGAGCGATCCGAACAGAGGTAGACGAAGAGCAGATTCAAGCAGCAGACAGATTCAGATAGACAGATGCAGATTCAGATAGGCCGTATGAAGTAAATTTAGATTAAATATATCTTTAATAGATATGACATAATTATTTAATATTTGGAAACATTGGAAATACTAGCACACACCGTATGAAGTAAATTTAGATTAAACATATTTTTAATAGATACGAGACAGTATGGCCCATGCGATGCATGGGCTTTGTTCACTGTAAAGAACAATCGGTTTTGCAAGGGTTATGCGTATTTAGTTATTATGCTTAGTTTTGATCGGGGGTACTCGACTGAATAAACGAAGTTTGTTTAAGTAAGCTTTTGTAAATAGAATTGTTTCAAGAAAAAGGCATCAAATACATGAGTGACTTACTTCACCGTAATGCAAAACATGTTATTTCAAACACATAGTTTATACTACATATCTGAATAACGTATGGAAAGAGCAAAACCTCCTTTAAAAGCACCCAACTCCACGTCCGATTACTTCAGCTTCAGTCCGTTACATAACTTGGGGGAAGAAATAATACTGGCACATTCGTGTGACACCTGCTTAATATTTCTATATACTTAATGAACTTATTAACTATTTATAAAAGATAGTAAATATCAAAATTTCATGAAACTCTAAAAGCTCTTAAAAGATTTAAAATGAGGCTTTAGAGGTTTGACATGTTTAAGTTTGTTGGGATGAATTGAGCTTATGACATTAATCCTCACATTTATGCATGGAACTTAATTGGCCCGTGCGATGCACGGGCTTTGTTCGCCCGAAAGCACGGGTACTTTATTTTTGATAATATCGCATATCATATTTATATTACATATTGTTTCAAGGCTCGAGCGATTCACAATTTTCGTTTTTTGAGTGAAATTATTCTAAGCTAAAACTTCGTATTTTATAACCTATTTAATATCAAGTATGGCCTAGGCTGGGTTATTGATAGGTTAAAATGACTTGTACTCAGAATGTGTAACATAATTATTCATGATAATAACAACATAAAAAAATTACATGTGCATGTCATAAGATGGGTTATATCTCATTGAATCAAAACATATTTTTCGTGTTTATAGAAATCAATACGAACCGAAGAGCTTGCTGAGTGCTAACTTCATTTTATATTTTAGTAACAATCTTTTTTTATTTATAAACAAATATTTTAATTCTTTAATCTTTTAGTAAGCATGAATAAGTGCATCAAAAGACACCACAAACAATTTAAATACAATAAATGCGATAAATATTGCAACAACGTAAGGTATTAAAAGTAGAAGTGTGACGTTTGATTTAGCACACATTTTAAGTGTAAATACCAACATTAAATTCTATTTAAGAATTGGAATTAGAAATTTATTTATGTAAAAGAGAAGTTACATCTTTTGAAGGCAAAGGTTTTGCACGAATAAAAGAAAGAATGAAACTGAGGTTTTGTTCTTTCTTTATCTTTTCGAATATTGAAAGAAGCTATGCTTCTATAGATCAATGATTAACAACTCTATATCAAAACGAAACAATAGTAAGATAGAATTCTATTACTCGTCTCAAAATGATTAAAAAGTTTAGTCTTGAGTTTCTTGTCTACATCAGTTCTTAAACCATGAAGATATCATGATCAAAATTATTATTTATATATGTGCTTAAAATGGTTTGCCACGCTTTTTGAAGATTCAAGTAAAAAGATAGATGAACGAATTATTTATGTACCCGTTACATGATATTAGTGGGCTGTTACTTTCTCGGCAAACTAATACACTTGTCAAGTCAATCCAAAACTTATTGTTAAAAAATTATCCAGACCACAACCATTATATCATTTACACTAAACCAACAATTTATATACTACGTACCAATTTAAATTCGTACCATGTGTAGAATTAACAGTTCACAACAAACAATTGTTTAAGCTCATTAACAATTTTTAACAAAGAAAGTAGTATATTTGCTTAATCTATTCTTGCCTTCTTCTAGAGTGTTAAATCAATATGGAAATTTCAAAAAGAAACAATACAAATCAGGTTTTAGGACACTGAGAATCTATTAAAATGAGATGGAGGCCAATGAGGTTGAGTTGACCTTAGAATAACAACAGAAGTGTTACAGGAGTGCGGGATGGATGGCACTGTAGTTGAAATTGTCATGCCACTCTTTTACGCTAAGATATATAATGATTCCATTAAGTATGTTAACTACCGATACAATCAAAATCAACACTAAAAAGATTAAGAAACTTATATTCTAGTTATATGCAAGTCAAATATCATGTATAGTATTATGACATTTATTTCCATATGATGAGGCGAAAAATGAACCACTTTTAGGGGGTCATTTAAGCCCGGAATTGAATTTATTTGATCAAATATTGCCCTAAATCGTTCCTTTTGTGATTTTAGGTACTTTGGGAGTGAAATCTGGAAAAGGAAGCAATTCGGACGTTTTTGGAGCATAAAAGTGAAGAAAACGCCAAAGTCTTAATTTTCCTTGCTGGGAACAGTAGGTAAAGGCGTCAAGAAGGAATTTCTGACGGCGTCAAGAGTAATTTCCATGACGGCCCAGTACATATTTGACGGCGTCACGAAGTAGGGCGTCAAGAGTAAAATTTATGACGGCCTGGAAATGCATAATACATGACGGCGTCAAAAGTAGATCAAGGCAGTCCGAGAAATATTTTGGCGGCGAGGTGACGGCGTCACAAGATTTGTCTTGACGCCGTCAGACCCTATTTCCTATATATAGTTTTCTAATTTTCACATAAAAAAGGAGAAGTTTTGGAGAAACCCTAAGTACGAACTTGGTGCGAATTTTACAGGTTTTTCAAGGGTTCTAAGCCCTTGATACCTTTCATGTGTAATTGAGATAAGTATTCTTTTAATTCAATCAATATGTCTATGTGTTGGTTATCTATATCTTGTTCTTGTCTTAATTCCATCATGCTAGGCTAGATCTATCTTGTGTTTGCTTGGATCTAATGAAACCTAGATGTTAATTATGTGTTGATTACTTGTTTATATTTGTATTAGATGAATGAATTCGATGTTAGGCTTAAGAAAACTGGCAGATCTCCAAATGGTAACATGCTTGAACGTCTTAGGAAACATGAACTGATGTGCACTAGGTTTTATTGGTTGTATTTAATGCATGAGCCACTATTTATAATCCCTATGGTTGTGTTGGGCATGGCATAGGAGGAGATAAGAGCTCATAGGATTGGGGAGTTAAGTGCGCCACCCCATGAATGATATTAAGGAATACAATCCGTCATCCACGCAACTATAACAAGTAATTAACGTGTAAAAGATATCTAGGGAGTAGTGAAATCTAAGTAAACACATTTTCTCCACTTATTGCTCACAACCTTAGTATAATTTAGTTTATTTTCATTTCTAGTATTTTATTTTGATTGCATCTTTAGTATTGGGTTAGTTTACTAGCAACTAATTCCGCCCAAATCCTTCAAAACCCGAGATTTTTACTTGCTTTCTAAAAAAAATATAAAAATACAAAAATAATCGTCCCTCACCTTTAGAACTAGTATTTAGATTTTCTAATCCTAGCGACACTATTCCTAGCTGAACGATCAATCCCCCGGTACTTGTCACTATACTATACTACAACGATCAGGTACACTGCCTGGTGGGGGTTGTAAGCTTCTCAAGATCCCTTGAGAGGTAAAGCCTGGTGCGATTCCCACGTATCAAGTTTTTGGCGCCACAGCCCGGGGAATAGTTATTGTCTAGGTTAGAATTTCTTTTTATTAGGTCTACTTGCTAGATTCTTTTCTAGTAAGATTTTATTTTTATTTTTAGGTTTCTTTAGTCTATCTTGTTTCTTTGTGTTTTTGTTCGTAACTCTTCACCACCCGACATCATGGACGATGGGAACATCCTTGAACCCGTCATCCGACCACAACAAAACCCACCACTAGAACCTCTTAGGCCCCGAACCTTAGGAGAGTATTCCCGACCTAGCCACCAAGGCTACCGAAACACCATTGAGCTCACCGGAGCCAATGTGACCCCCTTGCGATCTGACACCATCCGGTTGGTGCAAAGCGGATGTGCATTCCATGGACTTCGTTCCGAAGATCCAAACCAACATCTTAAGGACTTCCTCAAAATCGTAGATTCCATAGACCTAGGTGTTGAAACTAGAGAGACAACCCGATTACGCCTATTCCAATTCTCTCTACGGGATCAAGCTAGTCAATGGCTTGAGCGTTTACCCGCGGGATCCATCACCACATGGGATGATCTCACCACTCGTTTCCTTGCTCAATTTTTCCCACCGGGGAGAACTACTAAGCTTAGAAATGACATCTTAATATTCCAACAACGTCAAAATGAATCTCTTTATGAAGCATGGACTCGTTTCAAGGACTTACTCCAAAAAGTCCCTCATCATGGCATAGATCTTTGGCTCCAAGTCCAAATCTTTTATGACCATATCGATCTCTCCACGAGGCGAGCCATTGACCAATCGGCCGGTGGTAAGCTACGTGATCTAAGTGTGGAACAATCATGGGAGCTCATAGAAGATCTTGCTCTCTATGACAACGAAAGTTGGAATGATCCCCGTGATTTGAATAAAACGGTCAAGGCAATATCTTTGCCTTTGAACAATTCTAGCACTCCCGACCGTAGGATCATGGAACTTGAGGACCAAGTCAAGTTTCTCATGAAATCTTACGAAGCTCCTAAACCTTCAAGCCAAGTGAACAAAATCACTTCTTCATGCGAATTATGTAGTGGTCCCCACGACACTCATGATTGTGTGGAACTCCCCGGAACAGCTTTTGCGGACTACGCATCCACGCGTACCGACGAAGCGGAAGATAAGTGGTACACTTTCAAGCCCGAGCCAAATACTTACGGTGATTCATACAACCCCTCTTGGAAAAATCACCCAAACCTTAGGTGGAAACAAAATCAACCCAATTCTTCCAATCCGCCTAATCGTTACCAACCAAACGGTCCACCATCCAACCGTACTTTCAACAAAAATCCTTCTAACAACTATGGTAGTACCAACAATCTTGAAGGATTGATGTCAAAGTTTATGGCATCTCAAGAAGCTCGCATAGCTAGGTTTGAAACCTAATTCAACCAATAACAAATGGAGATGACGAACAAGATTGACAACTTGTTGAAAGCCCTCAACAACCAAGCGTTAGCCACACCTAGGAAGGACACTAAGGACACCAATAACGGAATCCAAATTAAGGACCCCTCATCATCCAAACATGTCCACTTTGTCAATGTTGTCACCATTAAGCCAATAGATAAGGAGATAGAAGGGAGTGACAAGGATGAAGTTAGAGTAGAAACCAAGACTAGGGATGAAAGTAGGGAAGTTGAGGTTAAAAAGGAAGAGGAATTAGAGGAAGTAGAGCCTAAAGAGAAGTACTTTGATAAGTTGCCCACCAAGGAAGAACGGGAATACCATAAGAATTTATTCGATAGTCCCGAGAGACCATATATCCTTGGCACCCCCTTATCAAAATGGGAGACCCCTCTAACATTAACATACCATGCAATATCGGGCACATGCATATATGGAAAGCTTACATCGACCCTAGATCTCCCGTAAACATCATGACTAGGACTTATTACAATTGGGTGATAAAAAAACAACTTGATTTTAGGATGATGCCCAATAGGAATTTAATAAGTAATTTTTCAGGAAGAGTGAAGGGATTGCATGTGATTATAGGGAATCTCACCTATGAGATCGATTTTATGATAGTTGAAGACACTCGTCCGGTGATAGATGCTTGCCTAAGCCAAATAATATTTGGAAAACCATTTGTTGAGGCCACTAGGATGAGTTATGATCCAACTTTAGGGATAGTTAGATTCAAGGAAGAGAATGATGAGGTTGCCTATCAAATGCCCTGCAAGATTGAGCAATACCGCCTTCTCTCTAATTTTGAAAAAGAACACAAGCAAGCAGCTTATTATAGGAATGAGGAGGATAGGCGTAGAGGAGTAGAGTATGTAATGAATAGGATGCTTGGTTTCTACAAAGAATGCTTGCAACTAGGTCCGGAATACAAAACTGGTTTAGAAGACAACCTAGAGAGTGAAACCAACGACGAGGTCACGTAGTAACCCATGACCTTGAGTCTAGCTACAAGACTCGTAAATAAAGAAAAGCACTTCTTGGGAGGCAACCCATGTTTTGTGTGATTTTACTTTGTTTGTTTGTTATTTGCTTCCGTATGCATGCTTTATTTTTATTGTTGGTAGATCATGTTTCTAAACTAAAAAGTGGAAATACTTTACTTTGTTGTTTTGGCCTAGTCTTAACTCCACCTAAAAGTATTTTTGCAAAAGATAAGTGTAAGGGGAAACCCCAAATATGTTTTTAAGAAACAAACCGATCATGATTCTCCACAATATTAAATGAACATGTATATTCGTATTTGTTAGAGTCAAATGCTTGTATTGAGTCATAATGAAGTTTTGCAGGATTTTCCAAGAAGTGAGACCAAGTTTTTCCAGGAATTTTCCGGAAACTTAACATAAGAATTTCTGCAGGTCACTTCTGACGGCGTCATGAGTTAACTCTTGACGGCGTCACATGTAAAAATCTGGAAATTTTACCGGTTTTGTTTTTCTAACGGAGTCTTATGGTTTTTGTGAATTATTAAGTTTTATAATCTCCAGGAGATCTGCAAACTTCATTCCACAAGCATTATATCTTATCTTGTTTTCTAGGATTTAGTAACTTATATAGGATGCCGCCGATTTTACGCGAGGTTGTTTTGTCTATTTTCTCAGGACTTACAGGTTATGTATGACAAGAAGATGATTTATATTCTGGAAGGGAAGCTTTGATTGTTCATTTTCTTGGAGGAAGATTTAACCTGGCCACCTTATTATCCATACCGAGCGAATCAGGGGAGTATTTGATTTCATGCTTTTTACTTATTTCACTTTTACATTCTTTACTTGAACATTGGGGACAATGTTCATCTTAAGTGTAAGGGGAGGGTAAAAAGATGATACCTTACATATGCACTTTCGCTTGAGTTTGTTTGTTTGATAGTAGATGTGTAATAAAACTATGAGAAATACTTGTTAGTGTAATTTTAGCGCCAAATTTAAAATTTTTTACAACATTTAGGAGTGAAACTTTAGCCATAGCAAGCATCACATAGATAGGAGATTGTATGACTAGCACATAACAGTATATTCAGAAAAATTTTCCACCCAAATATGTGAGGTTCGCCTTTAGATTTGATAGGAAAAGCATTTATTATTAGTGCTTATGAGTGTACCGGTAGCATTTAGATTCTAGAACTTGCGTTAGTGATGCATCCCGAGACCGCTAGTGAGACTACATTCGTGTAGTAGGATTTACTACATGATAAGAGGCATTAGGATCACCCTTGTGTTAAACCCGTATCATAATTACTTGACCATTTAAGTCATATTACTTGGCTAGTTAAGTCAACTAATTTTTTCCCACACCCTTAGCGTTGTACTCATTTTTAGTACACGAAACCCCTAGTACACCCCTCCGAGCCTATCTTTTCGTTTCTAACTTTAAGCATTTTACTTAAAGGAAGAATTTGTTACACCCCACTTAAATGTACAACCAAATCGCCTTAGCCTTCCGTGTATGCGCTCATTTTTAGTGCATTATTGTTATTTGTTAAACCCTAAGTTAACTATCTAATTGATTACATGGTTGCTAAGTCGAGTCATATCCTTGTACATATTGTTTTGGGACGATTGGGATTCATGGGTAAAGTACTTATTTTATTGAGTAATGGGGAAGAACATCATTTATTACCCTCATATGTGCGTTAATCTTAAAAGTACTTCAAGTGTTTTGATTTTCTTAATTCGAGTCATTAGATTAGTTATTGTAAAGTATGTAAAAATTCAAGTGTAAGGGAAACGTTCATTCCCTATGATGTATTATTTTGGATGGTAGGGTAAGAGTGTATGCAAAAAAAAAAAAAAAAAAAAAAAAAAAATTGAAAAATCAAGAAAAAGAAAAGAAAAAAAAAAGAGAAAAAGAAAAGAGAAAATACATACGGACTACCATCCCTTTTTATTCTATGTTTATTTTATGTTTTTGTTATTTTTCATTTATTAGCTTATGTCGAGTCGAGTCTTGGCTTAGCAACGCCATATTGTACATGTAATTAACCAAGATTGTTAACTCGCCACCAGTAAAACTTCCTTTATCCAACAAAACCGTGTATTTCATATCCCTACACCTAACGTTACAACCCTTTAAAAGACCTATTTGATAGTTTATCCTAGGTGCTTACGCCATGTGGTGGAGGTTTGATCCTTTCCCAAGCCTATGGTAATCTATTTTGCTATTACAGGTAGTGAGAGATATCTTTCGTTTCCATATTGTAATTTATACTTTATTACACCCGAGAGATGTGAGTATCTAAACACTATTTGTGAGGTGCTAGTGTATGACCTCCGTGCTTGTCTATTGGTCTTTAGTGGAACGATTATTTGTTGTAATTACTTTTATATTATTGTTAAATAACCCCTAACTTGTATTTTGAGAAGAATAAAAGCGCATTTGCTTGAGGACAAGCAAATCTCAAGTGTAAGGGCATATGATGAGGCGAAAAATGAACCACTTTTAGGGGGTCATTTAAGCCCGAAATTGAATTTATTTGATCAAATATTGCCCTAAATCGTTCCTTTTGTGATTTTAGGTACTTTGGGAGTGAAATCTGGAAAAGGAAGCAATTCGGACGTTTTTGGAGCATAAAAGTGAAGAAAACGCCAAAGTCTTAATTTTCCTTGCTGGGAACAGTAGGTGACGGCGTCAAGAAGGAATTTCTGACGGCGTCAAGAGTAATTTCCATGACGGCCCAGTACATATTTGACGGCGTCACGAAGTAGGGCGTCAAGAGTAAAATTTAAGACGGTCTGGAAATGCATAATACATGACGGCGTCAAAAGTAGATCAAGGCAGTCCGAGAAATATTTTGGCGGCGAGGTGACGGCGTCACAAGATTTGTCTTGACGCCGTCAGACCCTATTTCCTATATATAGTTTTCTAATTTTCACATTAAAAAAGAGAAGTTTTGGAGAAACCCTTAGTACGAACTTGGTGCGAATTTTACAGGTTTTTCAAGGGTTCTAAGCCCTTGATACCTTTCATGTGTAATTGAGATAAGTATTCTTTTAATTCAATCAATATGTCTATGTGTTGGTTGTGTATATCTTGTTCTTGTCTTAATTCCATCATGCTAGGCTAGATCTATCTTGTGTTTGCTTGGATCTAATGAAACCTAGATATTAATTATGTGTTGATTACTTGTTTATAATTGTATTGGATGAATGAATTTGATGTTAGGCTTAAGAAAACTGGCAGATCTCCAAATGGTAACATGCTTGAACGTCTTAGGAAACATGAACTGATGTGCACTAGGTTTTATTGGTTGTATTTAATGCATGAGCCACTGTTTATAATCCCTATGGTTGTGCTGGGCATGGCATAGGAGGAGATAAGAGCTCATAGGATTGGGGAGTTAAGTGCGCCACCCCATGAATGATATTAAGGAATACAATCCGTCATCCACGCAACTATAACAAGTAATTAACGTGTAAAAGATATCCAGGGAGTAGTGAAATCTAAGTAAACACATTTTCTCCACTTATTGCTCACAACCTTAGTATAATTTAGTTTATTTTCATTTCTAGTATTTTATTTTGATTGCATCTTTAGTATTGGGTTAGTTGACTAGCAACTAATTCCGCCCAAATCCTTCAAACCCGAGATTTTTACTTGCTTTCTAAAAAAAATATAAAAATACAAAAATAAGCATCCCTCACCTTTAGAACTAGTATTTAGGTTTTCTAATCCTAGCGACACTATTCCTAGCTGAACGATCAATCCCCCGGTACTTGTCACTATATTATACTACAACGATCAGGTACACTGCCTGGTGGGGGTTGTAAGCTTCTCAAGATCCCTTGAGAGGTAAAGCCTGGTGCGATTCCCACGTATCACCATATTTTTAGTAAAGATGAAGAACCCAAAAATTCGAATATAATTATTTAGCCTATAACAATCCAAAATTTCGGTGTAATAGTCAAGACCCATTAATCGATCAAAACCATAAACTATCCAATTATAACAACTTAAGGTTTAAGCCCATTTATCATCCCATTAGTCAAAACCAGCTAAAATACCCTAAATCTTAGGGATACATAAGTCTAACCAACACATGCAACCCTAATTCCTAATATCACCCAGCCACCAAACACACACAAAACACTGTTCTGCTTCCATTCTTGATACCACCATATCACTCCATCAAAGTTAATCAATAACCACCTTATATCTCCAAAGACAAATGGATCAAACACAAACCAAGTCATCCTTATATCTCCATTTTCATCACACGAACAACATCAATAATCCATCCTTATCACCCCATAAAACACACGAAATAATTCATCCTTCCTTCCAACTCCGTTCGAACACATACACAACAACATAGATTATAGTCACCAAATTGTCAAAACTTATTCAATTTAAACTCAAATCTCAAACACTAAAACCGTACCCTATCCTTTAGTTATATCTACACATGAACCGATTTTCAGATCTCGTATGGATTTTTTATGTTTGATCTGATGTTGTTAAGAGATGAGGTGGATGGGATTTAGGTTAGAAAAAGGAGTTGATGTGGTTGATTGTTGTTGTTGTAGTTGTTAGATGTTGGTTGGCTTGTGATTTTGGACTTGCTTTTTATTTGCCTTAGACATACTATTACAGTAATTGTAGGCGGAAAGTATGGATACCTCACATAACCCAAAAGCCCTATTTATACTACTTCACCAAGGTGAAAGATATCTGGCCTCCTTCAATGTTGGGAAGATGGAAGGGAAGCAGTTTTTTTATTCTTGAATGAAGCCTTACATATGCTTACCATCGTTGGTTTCTTTTTTTTTCGGGAGTCTCTTAATCGAAGGCAACATCAATGAGGTTTTTTTTTTTTTTTTTTTTTTTTTTTTTTTTTTTTTTTTTTTTAATGTATGGCTTGTATTTTGATGTAACTTTAAAAGCTCTTAAAAGCTTTCAAATAAAGCTCCACATTAACAAAATTTATTAGTTTAATCTTCATAATAAAGTTTCTTAGCTTGTAGCATTAATGCTCACATTCAATAGGAGGAACTCATTCTTTATATATATATATATATATATATATATATAGATGACATAATCATTTAATATTTTTTAATTGATTTTACAAATAAAAAGTTTCATCGAGTTAAAGATGACAAGATCGGAAACCTTTGTTTAATAGTATCAAATAGATAGATATGGCTTATCCTATATATTAGTGCCAAAGAATACATGCATTTATCTCGAAATGTGAATTCAGTATTAATGAGGACGAAATGTGAATTCAGCATTTATCCTATATATATGCTGAATTACTTGAAGAAAACAATGGACTATATAGATTGACATATATTGGTGATGCGTGGGAATCGCAACAGGCTTTACCTCTCGAGGGATCTCGAGAAGCTTACAACCCCCACCAGGCAGTGTACCTGATCGTTGTAGTATAGTATAGTGACAAGTACCGGGGGATTGATCGTTCAGCTTAGGAATAGTGTCGCTAGGATTAGAAAGCCTAAATACTAGTTCTAAAGGTGAGGGATGATTATTTTTGTGTTTTTATATTTTTTAGAAAGCAAGTAAAAATCTCGGATTTTGGAAGAGTGGGCGGAATTAGTTGCTATTCAACTAACCCAAAACTAAGATGCAATCAAAATAAAATACTAAAAATGAAAATAAACTAATTTATAATAAGGTTGTGAGCAGTAATTGGAGAAAATGTGTTTACTTAGATTTCACTACTCCCTAGATATCTTTTACACGTTAATTACTTGTTATAATTGTATGGATGACGGATCGTATTCCTTAATACCATTCATGGGGTGGCATACATAACTCCCCAATTCTATGAGCTCTTATCTCCTCCTACACCACGCCCAGCACAACTATAGGGATTGTAAACAGTGGCTCATGCATTAATTACAACCAATAAAGACCTAGTACGCCTCGGTTCATGTTTCTTAAGACGTTCAAGCATGTTACCATTTGGAGATCTGCCAGTTTTCTTAAGCCTAACATATAAATCATTCATCCAAGACAAGAATAAACAAGTAATCAACACATAATCAATATCTAGGTTTCATTAGATCTAAGCAAACACAAAAGAGATCTAGCCTAGCATAATGGAATTGAGACAAGAACAAGATATAGACAACCAACACATAGACATATTGATTGAATTAGAAGAACACTTATCTCAATTACAATGCAAGGTATCAAGGGTTTGGAACCCTTGAAAAACCTGTAAAAGTTGCACCAAAATCGTACTTAGGGTTTCTCCAAAACTTCTCTCTTTGAATGTGAAAAACTAGAAAACTATATATAGGAAAATACGGATGACGGCGTCAAGAACAAAGGTGTGACGCCGTCATCTCGCCGCCAAATACTTCCTCGGACGGCCTTGATCTACTTCTGACGCCGTCAAGGCCTAGGCCGTCACACAAATTACTCTTGACGCCCTGTGTGTGACGCCGTCATCAACTACGGATTTTAATTCTTGGGGTTTTGACGCCGTCAGGAAAACTCTTGACGCCTTCATGAACTCTTGGATTTTATTATTGAGGTTTGACGCCATCAGGAAATTACTCTTGACGCCGTCACCTACTGTTCCCAGCATGGAAAATTGAGACTTTGCCGTTTTCTTCACTTTTATGCTCCAAAAACGTCCAAAATGGCTTCTTTTCCAGAATTCACTCTCCAAGTACCTAAAATCACAAAAGGAACGATTTAGGGCAATATTTGATCAAATAAGTTCGGATTCGGGCTTAAATGACCCCCTAAAAATGGATCATTTTTTGCCTCATCAATTGGATATCCATCAGTTTTGTAAGGTTACACTGACGCAAGCTGGATCAGCAATACTAAAGACAATTCGTCTATCATTGGCCGGGTATTCTTGTTTAGTGGTGGTGCAATTTCTTGGGCTTCCAAGAAGCAAACTTGCATTACTAGCTTAACAATGGAATCTGAATTTGTGGTTCTAGCAGCTGCTGGTAAGGAATCAGAATGGTTGAGAAACTTGCTCCTTGAGATTCCACTGTGGTCCAAACCTATAGCACCTATTTCTATCAGATGTGACAGTGTTACTACATTGGCAAAGGCTTATACCTGATGTACAATGGGAAGTCTAGACCCTTAGGTGTTAGACATAGCATGATTCATGAGCTGATTATGAATAGGGTGGTATCTATAGAGTTTGTGAGGTCTCAACAAAACTTAGTTGATCATTTGACTAAGGGTCTGGCTAGAGACTTGGTGATAAAGTCTGCTAAATAGATGGGATTAAAGTCCAACCAAGTCACTAAACACTAAGATACCCAACTCCCTACTGAGGAAACTTGGTAGCTGAGTTCAATGTGGAAAGTTGAAGGTTCAGAAGAATGAAGCACATGTTTTACATAACATCCCAAGGATGTGCTTGGAACCTGTTGAAAAGGAGGATGAAGTATGTACTTCTCAATGGTTAATTTTCTTTGAAAAAATGCTAGAGCAGGAGCATGAATAAAGAGGAACCACCTATGTAAATGTTGAAGTTTGGCTACTTCAGGGAACATGGACTTTGGCTTCTACAACATTTATGAATTGGATATGGATACATGGCTTTGTAATAGTGTCAGGAGTTTCCTACGTGTTTGAAAACTTGTGTGTATTTTATCTTCAGGTATTCAAATGGGTTGATGGGTTCAATTCTTAGAACACCTTGATTCACGAATGTTTGAATGTGTAATTTACTTAGATGGAAATTCAATCCTCAGGACATTTTATTTATGCACTTGTTTTGTTTGTTTTTATTTTTTCATGCAAAGAAATTAGACTAAATTGGGGAGGATTGTTGGAAATTCAGTTCAGTTGTGGGCTAAGTTCATATCGGCATCTAGGGATGAAGGTACGGAGAGTACACCCAGAGGCCCCTGAACACCCTGACTCTAATAGTGGTAAAAGGAATTCATGTCTCTAATGAATTCATCAGAGGTCGCTGATGATGGTATTCATCAAAGGTCGTTGATGAAGATCAGTGGGTTCACTCACTAAAGGATGTTTATCAGTCTTATGGTTTCAGCTTTACACTCTCTGTGTGAGTAAGCTGAAGGATCTCATCATAGGGTAATCCATCAGAGGAAGTATCCTTAGAGGGTTAACTCAATAGCGGGTTATTTAAATTTGGACTTTTAGCTGGTATGCCCTCAAGGCTAGCTAAAGATTCAGGACACTGAAGGATAAACTTCGTTGGAATGAGTTCAACAAACTTTTTTCTTATTATTATGCAAAGTTTGGCGGTATTATATGGTCAAGATACGATCATTTAATGTAACCACTTATACCTAAAATCAAGGAGGATAATTATGGAAGAGATTATATCTCCTATAATCTCTCAGAATTCTTTGGGCTAGGTTTTGAGTATTTCCCTATAAATACAGGATCATAAACTGCATGGAAGAGGACAGAAAAACTAAACACTTAGAAGTGAAGGGTTCTTGATCTGTGCCTAAAACAAGAACAAACACTTGGTTTTATCCTAAGAAGGTATTCATAATACCCAAGCGTAGGGTCGAATAATCTTCTTTGGAAAGTGATTACACGGAGTTCAAGTAATATCCGGTAACCATCTCTGGTGGTAATTAGCTAAGTCATTGATTGTCTTTACCATGTTTTGGGACACAACCACCAACAATATTATAACACCCCCATTTTCGGAACGCATCGGAATACAACTTGGGGTGATATTTATAGCCACATAGTACAAGTCATAGTAAACGAACTCAAAAATAAAGACGTTTATAATAAGTTTTCGCATTCGATAATATCAAAGTCTAGCAAAAGAAGGTCCCAAAATTTTTACACGACACAAGTGTTCAAAAGCAACATAAGTTAAGACATTACATAAATTTAGACATAACATAAGTTTAAAAGTATAGTTTTCATCGAATGCGAATTTAAACATGGGTCATTCTTGTTAATATCCATATCATTGTGTCGCCTATCCAAGCATTAAACACTTACGGACCAGAGATAAGACATGCTAAAAGTCAACAATAAAGTTGAGTGAATTCATAAAGTTTAATAAGTAATAAGTTGAATACAAGCATTATTCATCAATAAACATATAAGGCCTTTACATGTCGGGAAATCAATTTATAGCATCAAGCTCATGACATCGAACCTTGACCTAGTTTTAATATTGCCCCTCCTAAGGTATTCATTGCCATTTACCTTAATTCTCAATATTATGTGCCTGTTTGATTTACCGGTATCAAGTGAGCGCTACTCACCCGGGCAGGCTCGTCTAGCCCAATATGCATATTCATAATATTAGCGTTTACTCGCGTAATTAACGGTTCATGAAATTAGGGACTTGTAAGCCAAGAAGTACTCAATGTCTAAAAAATCCATAAAAGCATACCAAAAGCTACTTGTATTCAGTTTGTAAAACTAGCATGTATCCCCCTTGCGAGATTTATAAAACAATTAAATAAGTAAAGGCGAGGCTATGAACTCATTGTAAGCAAAGTGAACGATCAAGTGAGGTAGTGAAAAATAAACCGCAATTATTCTACAAGCAACCAAAATATATACGCGTGTCTTAGTTTCTAAAAATATTGATGTAACTATGTCTAGATGCTATATAGATTATAATCTCAACCATACTTGGTACATAATATCTAAATAATTGTCAATATTTAATTTGGCATTTTAAAATGATTACATGTATGAAATATATATTTCTTACAAAATTTCAAGTCTAAAGTCGATTTTAGTCCTTAAGTCCAAAATAAGTCATAAAGGTTCAGTTTAATTCTAAGAGTTCAATTTTAGTCAAAGAGTTCAATTTTAGTAAAAAATTCAGATTAAGTCTAAAGGTTCAAAATATATTAAGTGGTTCAAAATAAAACTTAAAGGTCTATTTACATAAGTTATTAACCTTTTCATACTTTTTATTTATAAAGCTCATGGAATTTTTATAAACTTGTTTACTTTCTAAAATTCGTTACTCGCAAACCATAAGTCCAAAAATTATGTTCTTTATATCGCCGGAAAGGTATTTGACCGTACTAACAAGTTTTGTGGGTCCTACTAAGTCAGAAATTTTGTAACAGTAGTAAAATTACTAGTTTACCCTTAATTATCAGTTCTAAAATTAATAACATCACAACAGTCCCGCGAAAAATGCGATATCTAGAGTTTTATAAGCCCGATTAATCCCATTCTTGCGGCTATGTTTAAGTTAAGATGTTGGCTAAAACTTTTAAAGTCCACTGATTAGTGCAGTTAATTCCTTTTTTTACCCCTAATCAGAAATCACTTTTGCATGTCTAGTCCTTTTTAGGTTTTCAAGTAATCTAGCCTATGTACCAAGTATAACCAAGCATAATAAACTTATATAGTATCATATAAGATACATCAAGAAATAATCACCAACAACTCTTGCACCCTTTCTACAAATCTTTTACCCAAACTTTTTATAAATCTTTTACCCTTAGAAAATATCTTATAATACCAGCTCTTAAACACTTGATCAACCCTTTTATAAACCTTTCAAGAAATTCTAATATAATCCAAGATGTGATGAGATTTATGTGTTGTTTGAGTGTAATAAACCAAGAATAAGACTAGGATTTCAAGATCTTTAATCTATGATTAATAATTTAGTGAAAAGTTGGATGAAATAGGTGTTTGGGACCTGTTCTTGGTCGTTCAAGAGGAGGAGGGAGGAAGAATTTGGTGAGTTTGCATGTAATAGTAAACTAGTTGGTGATCTAAACTATGTAGTGGAAGGCAAGTTTGAAACAATGGGACAAGTGTCCTAGATGACACACCACAAGGCTTTATGGCTGGCCACATGGGGAGGGAAAAAGGGTGAGTGGGTTTTGTGGTGTATTTTGAGTATTTGTTGTGTTAGGAGGTGTAGTTTGCTCGCGGTAATTAAAACGTAGAGTTTTAAGGCGCGAAATGTAAAATCGGGTTGTAATAAAATCCAAAACTTATAAAAATGTTAAAACTTATTAATATAACTTATATTAGTAGTTTAGATAAGTGTTGGAGTTGACGGAGTGCTTAAACGTTGATAAAATCTAAAAACGTAGATTTAAATCGCGTAAAACGTAAAAGGTGCAAGGTTTACATAAAATTGGAAAAAGTTGATTATAACTTTTAAAATAGGATTGTAAGGAACCAAAAATGCATAAAAAGTGCAGAGTGGGCATAGTCTAGTGTCGGTTTGAAATAATTGTATGCTAAACACGAGTTTTTAGCAAAATCTGACATAACGTGAAACAAAACGAGAAATGTGAATTTTAGGAATTTTTGAATGCTAGAAGTATGTGATGTAATATTAAACCAATTTATGACATGAAAATGGATAGAAATCCTAAACACAACTTATGAATAGCTAGAAACACGAAAATTACTAAATCTGGTAGAAAGTAAAAATAAAACTTCCTCAATTCCCATTACCCTTGATCCTACTAAACTTCCTCAATTCCCTTCTGGACATACGGTTGTTCACGGTTTCAAAGGTTGCAAAGTCAAGGGCCTCGGGAGTGTCAATCTCTTTCTTGGTAAGGGCTTCATAGTCCTTCAAACTCTCGGTCCTTCCACTCTCATTATACTTGCGAAACTGAATCCAAGTAGTGGGGTTGTTGTCGTTGTTTCCTGAAAAGATACGAAAATCATCAACATATTGTGCACTAGCTACAGTGTAACTTCATCACTTAGTTATGCCGTAAGCACTAAATATAAAGATTACATCGTAACCCTCCTAATGGTTACACCTTAATCGCAATATTACCCAAGTAAATCCCATTAATCCAGACACGAGCTACGGTAACTACACACCTGGTTACTCCGTAGCTCCTAACTGACGGCAAAAGTTATTTAATGGTTACGACCAGTGAAAGTTTTATTACGCCGTAACCATAAAATTTACCCAATTCAATAAAGCTATCCGATTTTACTTATATTATCATGAGGTGAGTTATTTCAGAGACAAAGTTTTTGTTGCATACTAAGGGACAGATCCCCACCATCCATCTAGTTTGATCTAATGGTGTGGATTAACCTAAGTTTTAATATGGAAACCTAAGTCCATGGTTTTTTTTCTTTTTTCTTTATTTTTGTGTCTTTCTTATTTATTAACTGTTTTTTTTTAATTAACATTTTCTTTAATTGGTTTTTTTTAATTCGAGTTTTATTTTTATTTTATTTTTTATTTTTTTACGCTTTTTTTCTTTTTCATACGTTTTCATACATATTCGTCCATTTTCTTACGTTTTTGCCCATTTTCATCCGTTTTCATATATATATTCGTCTATTTTCTTACGTTTTCGTCCGTTTTCATATGTTTTTGTCCGTTTTCTGATGTTTTTGTTAATTTTCATACGTTTTCGTATGTTTTCGTTCGTTTTAATATGTTTTTGTCTATTTTTATACGTTTCCGTCCTTTTGTATATGTTTTCATCCATTTTCATACGTTTTCATCTGTTTTCGTCCGTTTTCATTCGTTTTCGTCCATTTTCATACGTTTTAGTCCCTTTTTGTACATTTTTATCCGTTTTCAGACGTTTTCGTCCATTTTCCTACATATTCGTCCATTTTCTTAAGTTTTCGTCCATTTTCATATGTTTTCTTCCGTTTTTAAATGTTTTCTGCCATTTTCAGACGTTTTCATACGTTTCTGAATATCACAAGTGATATTCTGTGATACTCAGAATATCACATATCACAAATGATTTTCAACTAATGTTTTGTAACATGAAAATCACAAGTGATATTCTAAATATTACAAGTGATATTCTGAATATTACAAGTGATATTCTGAATATCATAAGTGATTTTCAACTAATGTTTTGTAACATGAAAATCACAAGTGATATTCTGAATATCACAAGCGATATTCAAAAAATTACAAGTGATATTCAGAATATCACAAGTGATTTTCACGTTTTTTTAATTCATGTTTTTTTCACTTTCTTATGTTTTCATCCGTATATATACGTTTTCGCTCGTTTTTGTTCGTTTTTATACGTTTCTGAATATCACAATTGATATTCTTAATATCACAAGTGATATTCCGAATATCACCGAAAATCACTTGTGATATTAAGAATATCAATTGTGATATTCAGAAACGTATGAAAACGGACGAAGACATAAGGAAACTGTTAGGTCATGTTTTCTTAACAAATGATCACTAAATCTTATAGAGTGAAAGTAAGTAGAGAGAGAGAGAGTGGAAGGAACCCTTGGAATGAAAATAAGAGAAATGTTATAACAAGAGAACCAACACCCTCAAATGAGGGGATACAAGAGTATTTATAGGTGAGGACTAGGGCTTCTCTAAACTTTGACAATATTACATAATAAGCCCTTAGACCTTTACCAAACATGTAAACTTAGCATAAAACTATTAAAATCATATAAAATCATTAACGTACTAACATAATATTGCAACCTATTACAAAACTTAATGACCGACACTTGAATTAATAAAGTTTATTCCCAAAAATCTCCACCTAAGTGTTGGTCATCAAAGGTTGCCCGATGTCGTCATCTTCTAAACTTTGACTTTGTTGTTAACCTCTTCAAAAATTGTTAGTAAAATCTTTCATCGTTCTTTATACTTTGTTCTTTGTTGATATGGTGGTGATCATGTTATGAAGTTGTCTGCCGTTCGTTACTTCTGTGTCTGTGGTGGTTGTCCGCCATTCCAACATGCGCATACATCTTTGGACTTTGACTTTCACATGCACGAAGTTCCTTTTCTTTCACTTTGATCTTTGGTCTTTATACTTTGTAGATTCTTCTTTTTGGCGTAGAATCTTTCTTTGAACTTTGTGGTGCTTAGATCTTTGAGGGAGCTTTCATTGACTTCAAGATGTATGCATGAGCATGCTGGAATCTACCATCATGGAGCTGATTTGTACCTGCAGGTAAACAGTTAGCAATAATCAACCGGTACTTACATATAAGGAATTAGAGATCATCAACAACATATTGTGAAGACTCCTTCTAATCCTTATCCAGGCCGTTCCCATATCAGATACTCCCGAGGGAGCTTATGAGACCTACTAAGTAGCTCAATGACTGGGTGAGTCGCTGGGGATCACTCCACGACTGTAGACCGCTATGGAACCACCGTGAACACTAAGCGTAACCCGTGAGGGGTTACCGAAGTGACCTGCTATCAGGGCTGTTTGATGTTGACCCTGGTAGGAATTTCCGTTCAATCATTGAGAAATACATTTGTATATTCTCTCATAAACGTTCTCGGCAGATTGCTAAGATCTGCGAAGGACTCGATAATTTACAGCTGGTGTACATTGATGTAGAACACCAGTTGTAGAAATACTAAGTGTTCCTAAGAGATCTTTGATGTATCTCATGGCTCTAGACTCGATAAGTGCACACTTAGGTTTCCTATGCGGAGACTAGGGAAGGGTCTCCTGCTTCAATATCAACCATCTCTAAGAGATAAGTCGATAGATTACACCGGTTCCCCGTGAGAATGAAACAAGCTCTTTTAAGAGAACTTGAGTGGTTAAGAAGGTTTAGTGCATTGCGTCACTAGGTCCATGACGACTTTATCTTCAATACCGGTGTCACCTTAGCAACAACCAGTAGCATACGAATTGAACCCGGTGTCTGCCCTAAGGTTGAACATATGGAGGGCTATTTCTTTTCACCCTTTTCTTTACTTTTCTTTTTAATTCTTCAACTCCTTCTTTCCCCTTTCATTCTTTTCTCCTTTTTTCGTATAATACCTAAGGACTTCTAATTCTAATTGTTGGTGATGTCCTTGGGTAGATCCCTCCGGCTCTGGTGGATCATAGGACGGTTTTCCCTACCCTTAGTCACCTTATAACTCCATGACTATCCTACAATTGCCATGAAACCTTTGATTGAAAATCTCTCAAAGTGTTTGTAATTATCAAACATTTTGTTTAACACTTTGAGAGTTTTGTGTTTACTTATTAAGGGCTCCCCCTTCACATGTGCTCATGAGTGTTTTAATAAATTTGCACATGCGGGAGGAGCAAGCACTTTTTGAATTGATCCACTTTCAGCGAACAAGACCGATTCGAGACACGCTTACATCACTAGTTAGACTAGCTTAAAGTTATTACCCGGCCTGGTCAAGTCCACAAAAAGTTTCTCGAGACGGTACATTTCTACTAAGACAAATCCTTTCTGAGAAACGCTTACGTGACTAGTTAAAGAGTTCCATTGTCAGCTTTTAGGTGACAACTAGCTCTAGTAACTAACTTGATGTTATTCCCGTCGAGGATATATCTTTTCGATTATTAACTTTTATGTTTCGTCAATTCTTGGGTCAATCCTGAGTCTAGCTCGCATGAGATTTGACTTAAAGCAACTTAGAACTTTCATATTTTAATCACTTTCACTTTTCTCCCCCTAAAAATAGCATATTAAATGTTGTTTTTGTTAAACTTTTGATTAAAATATGCTTTTTGAGTATTATGGGGAGATATCAACAAGAACTTTTGTTTTTCAAAACGATGAGTTTTCAAGTGCTCCCCCTCAACAAGTGAATACTCATTGAGGTGAAATACTTGTCTTTTGAGCAGAATTATGAAAATCAGAAAATGTTTGATTAATTCTACTCAAAAGTAAGAAGCCTTCGCTCCTTATATTAGGATTGAGGCATTGAAGCGTACCTCAGGGTCCTTTCATTTCAAGCACGGTTTATACACTGTTATACGTGCACAAACCATAGTTATAGATGAAGAAAATTATAAGAAAAAAACGATAATGTTATACCAAAATGATCAGACAGGAGGAGTATCCGGATGGCGGTAAGTGAGAATATTCGGAATCGGTGCCCTTCCTCCAATCAAGCTCTCCAATCTTCGTATGTGCTCCCTGAACTTTAAATTTTGATCAATCCTATCCATGAACTTAAGTGCTTCCCTCACATCTCTACTTTTCCATCCCACGTTAATCCTACTGTCATGTTCCTTGAGCTTTTCATTCAGCTTAATTCTTACAAACTTGAGAGTCTGATCCCCGAACTTGTGAACCTCCTCGTATCACAAGAATCTATATCCATCCCTATACGGGTAAACAACTCCAAAAGGTTTGTTGTTGAAGATGAAAGGTCTTAAATACGGGACGCCAGGAATTTGTTTTTGTAGAGCAGTAAAGTTGAGTGACATTTGATAGCTTTCAACTCCTAATTGTGCATCCTCTACTCTTGCTTTGATGATGGTTTGTATGAAGAGCAGAATAGAGTTGATGATGTCATACTGTAGGCTGCCGGGCAGATGCTGAAGTTTGCCTTGAACCTTAAGTAAGTACATATCTTCTATGTCATTGAGGTTCAACCGATGATAGTCTGCTTCACTAAATTTATATAACTTGTCATCGATTCGACGGACCACAATTTCGTCAAGAAAATTATACCCAAATCTTTTCTCAGTTACTGGAACATCTGTGATGGAAAGAATTCGTTGTTGTGAGAAGACTTTGTGCTTAGATCGGAATGTCAGCTTGTACTTATAGAACCATTTGCGCATCTCTGGCCAGTGAAGCGTGCACAAAGCTGCTTCAACATTATACTTGCTGACAGACGTGGAGTACAATCCTCTCATTTGATCTTCAAGATCTTCTAGAGGATATGAAGCGGCTTTGAATTTGGTGAGGGATGTAGCATAACGGTGTTCTGGATCTGTGTTCCCATGGATAAGATATTGGAGATCGTTGTTGAAGAAGTATTGCTTAGGAAGTTTTGGTTCACTAGGAGGACCAATGAGGGGTAATGGTTGAGAGAAATCTTGAAACTTAAAGTCATCAGGATCCGTGCCAGGATAGATTCTGTCCCATGATGGCCTCTTTTCCCAAGTAATATTCTTCGATAGGGCTCTTGCAACTTCATCAACGTTATATTCAAACTCGAGTTCGTTTGTAGTGCATGTTTTGAATTCTGTGAACCCTGCTGCACGAATCTTAACCAAGTCAGAAATCTGAAGTTTTTGTGTTTGCATCACTTTCTTGATTCGTTTAGTGAAGTTCACAATCGATCCTTCAGTCATTTCTTCAGCTTCAGGGATATCAGGGTGAGCATCAACCATATCATCAAACCAATTAAACGAAGGTGCATCGGGATTAATCCATTCAGGAGCTAGAATTAATTGAGCTTCCTTAGGTGGTTCATCAATGTTTTCGGTGATTTGTGGTGAGATGTCATCCATATCTACTCCTGCTTCCTCGGTTGAATGTGTAGGGTTTGGATCATCTGGAACGTTGACAGTTGTGGTTTTAGTTGGAGGTCTGGAGGTGGAACCGGATACTTTCTTCCTTTTTCCTTGTTGTGGCTGATCATCCGGATCTGAATCATCATGACGACGCTTGGTAGCCTTCGTCTTCTTGCAAGCTTCGTCTTTCTTTTCAACCTTTTTGATTGACTTAATCAGTGCCTTGCGTAGATCATTCTCATCAGGATCATTCACGATTGCTTCCAACAATTTACCTTTGAGATCACTCACAGAGGGTTTGGAGGTAGAGTTTGAATGGTGATAGGTGTAGTTTGAAACCTCTGGGAAACAATCCCTTCAAGATTATCTCTGACATAGTGTTCCACAGTAGAAGGAAGTTTCTCATGAATATACTTGCGAACCTCACCTGGTAGTCTCTCTTTCAACTGGTGCTTAACTGCTGCATCAATATTGTACACTTTGAATGCTTCAACATCACTCTTTTGGTCGTCAACTTGTTTCTGGAGAATATTGAGTTGTTCATGTAATGATTTCAGCAAGCTTGGGTGAACTATTGTTGGTAGATCAAGGGTTTGCTGAGGATGACCTTGTTTAGGTGATGAGGGTTGTGGTTTTGTTTGAACTGTCGACGGTTCATCATCAACACCAACAATGTCGATAGTGGTGTCTTTACTTGTATCAATTTCCTCATCATTACCATCACCATCAGATTCATCATTCCCATCTTCTTCATCATCATCTGTTTTCTTAGCTTCTTCACTTTCAGACTGATTTTCCTCATCACTACTTTCTTCACTTTCGGATGCTTTAGCATCTTTGCTTTTCAAAGCTTCTTCTTCTTCTTCACTTTCAGCTGGCTTATCGAGAGAACCTTTTTGATCTGAACTAGATGACTCAGCTTCATTTTCGGAATCATCACCATCTTGATCAGAGGATGATAATGTTCGTGAACGTGTTTCTTCCGATGATTGATCATCTTCTTCTGAAGCTGGAGTCGTCATTTCTTTTTCCTGAGTGTCAGAACCTTCACCTTTCTTTGTTAGTCTTGCAATTCTTTCCTCTTCCGTTTGTTTGCTTTCTCTTATGGTTATTTGCAGTTGTTCATCTTCTTCGAATTCGGACATTGGTGAGGTGACTGATTCTTCTTGAGTTTCTTTTGCTTTTCCCTTATCTGCCTTTTTCTTCTTATTCAGTGTAAGCTTTTCAGTCTCTGTCTCTTTCTGAGCATCTCCTTCATCATCAGTTGGTTCATCACGAAGAGTTGTCACTTTCTTCTTAGGTTGTAGAGTGACTTTCTTAGTTCTTGACTTGGGGATTGTTTTGATTTTAGCTACAACTTTAGAAGTTTTCCCTTTCTTCGTCTGAGTCAAACCAACTGAGTCGTTTCTTTGAGCATCATCATATACTTTATATGCTTCAGTAGAAAGGATAGCTTCAGGTAACAAACTTGCAGGAATTCTCATTCCTTGTTTTTTAGTATTTGTCTTCTGAATTCTGGTTCGCGTATACATATGATCCATGGTAGTTGTGTGTTGTTTATCTTCCAATCTACAATCAATATCTGGGTATATATGCATGAAATGAGCAATGAGATACTTAGTGAATCTGTAGAATGGAATTCTTGAGTTTGAGGCTTTCTTAAACTGTCTTGCTTGATAAACCATATCCTCCCAAATCAGTTGAGCATAGTCAATAGTAGCTTGTTTGACAACCCCCCAGAAGATCTGTATTAGTTCCAGAGAAGGGTGTTCATGCCTAGTTTCTTTGCCAGTTAAATTATTGGTGAGGATTGAGTAACGTGTCAGCCATGGTTATGGAATGAACTTTCTGTCGACAGTAGATATTTTGTTGAGTGTGACCTGTGATTCATCATACGTAAGTTCTCGAAGAAGTCTAACAATTTATGATAATGAAGGCAAACGAGTGAATTTCTTGAGGTTTCTTGTTCCTTCTGCAGGCAAACCAAGAACAGTACGAAGAGTTTTTACATCAAACACAATATCTTTGTGATCAAGACGAATATCCAAGGTCTTGTTATTTATGCTAACTTCAAGAGATTCCCAGAACTGTGTTAAGTAGACTTCTGGAACTGTGCATGTGATAGTGAGAAGATTATGAATAAAGTGTCCTTTGAGTATCTCTAAGATGATTTCACATGTTGGATGGCACGTGATTGTCTCAAGATTTACTTTCTGGTTTGCCTTTCCGATTGTTCTTTCTTCTCCTTGAATCAATTCGTGTCTAGGTGTGGATGCAATCGACATGTTTGGACCTGAAATGTGTCATAAAACCAACAGAAGCAATGTGGTGATGTACATGTTAGTTTACATGTCAAAATCCAAGATGTCATTCATTATGGTAAGAACAAGCACCAAAGACAACAGTACAATCTCATGACATAACTTGATAAAACCACACAACTTGACAGAAAAAATGAGTACTACATAACATGATAAATCACATAACTCGACAAAAAAAAATTAACACATAACTCGACAGTAATTTTACGCAGAGCCTAACTTGACAAAAAACACCCCTAACTCGAAAGAATTTAAAAAAATTTGGGCAGCATCTCTTTTCATGAAGGTTGTAAAACTAGAACCCATACTCGATGGTTCCATTTGAAACTCCTAACTCGGAGTGAAAATCCATGATACAAGATCAGTTCACTAAAATTATTTTCATAACTCGAAACATTTGTAAAAATTCCAAACTCGACAGAAACTGCATAACTCGATAAACATTGTTAACTCGATAAACCAAGAAGAAGAGTGTAACTCGATAAACATCCAAACTCGATAAACATCCAAACTCGATAAATCTAGTTTTCAAACTCGATAAATAATAATAATAATAACAACAATAATAATAATAATAAGAATTTGACACATATAAAAAGATAGCGTGACAAGTAAGATACATTTAGATGCCATTATATTTATTACATATATTTATATAATAATTATTATACTCTTTAAAGTTACCCCACATTATTTCTTGAACATTTAGGTTTTCTTTATCAATATAAGTAGTATTTTACTTGTATCTTATACCTATGTGTCATAAATATAATAAACATTATTAATAATCCAAATAAGTTAATAAAAAAACTTATAAGGTGTATTTAGAGAATTAATTTTCTTAACATGATGTAATCAGCATGACTACGGGTCATTGTCAGCTATTTTAACCTCATACCTTCGCAGTATACGAGGTAGCGCCTCGGTATTGCCACAACATCATTTGGATAGTCCATATTTTTTATATAAGTTAATTTGTTATTGCTTAAAAGTATTCAAAACTAAAATTGTCGTCATCCGTAAAGCTATTGTATCATAAAATATAAAATTGATAATAATTTCTCGCTTAGTATTTTAATTCATGATGCACGCCGCCGCAACGCTAAGTTACCCATCTATCTATACTATCTATACTAAATTATAAAGTATTTGTGACATTTCTAAAATGGAAGTCTTAAAAAACTAAGCCAACACACTTAGGCAAATTTTAATAAGTATAACTATAATAGCATTACTTACAACACTTTTTGTAGGCATGTTTTAAAAATAATAATTAAAAAAATACAATGTAATTTAATATAAGAAAGAAAAAAAAAAACCGTTTATAACCATAACTATCTAATAAATGTTATTTTTAAAACACCACTGATATGAAAAATACTTGTAATTATACATATTGTACAAACTAATAAAATACACAAAGTTTCAAACAATTTATATGTAAACAAGTTGATGGTATATATGGTTTTAAAAACCGGACCAGAGCAACAGGTTCAACCGGGAACCGGAGTCGCCACCAGTTCGGCTACCAATAAAATCCGCTCATAAATGAACCTGAGAGGACCACCAGAACTGGTAGAAACGGGTGAACCGATATAGCATAAAATGTCTTCTCTTGTTCAATGTAAATATATTATTAAAACAATAGAGTTTCACAATGCATACTAAATTACAATGTTTGAAAAATATCAATAAATTATAAGAGTGCCTCGAGAACCAATATATACATCAATTAGATTTTTTTTTTTAAACTTACCGCAAAACCTAAAAGTGTATTATGCAAAGATGCAAAGTGTTTGGTTTTAATTATATTATTTTATATTACTTACTTATATTTATACTTATAATAATTATATTATTCAAAGTAATCTCTTATAATTTCTTGAATATTTAGTTTATTTTTATCTTTAAAAAATACTCTCTTATTTGTATTCTTTTACATATGCGGGATAACTATAATAAATATTTTTTTTAGAGAATTAAATTTTCTTAACATGATGTGAGTGATTTTTAAAAGTTATTATGGTGTTTTATTTAAAAGTAACTTGCAACTATGAGTCATTGTCCTCTACTTTAACCTCATACATTTACAATATACTAGCTCTCTTCTTTTATCAACTATATACAATAAAGTAGACCCTGACTCCATATTGATTAACTATGCTCTCTTCTTTTATCAACCCTTGGATCTTTTCCTCCATCAAGTCCATCA
This sequence comes from Artemisia argyi, assembly GCA_030686995.1. Classification (NCBI taxonomy): domain Eukaryota; kingdom Viridiplantae; phylum Streptophyta; class Magnoliopsida; order Asterales; family Asteraceae; genus Artemisia; species Artemisia argyi. The sequence goes on along the minus strand of CM060684.1, from coordinate 207,122,491 downwards.
ATGATTGGACTGTTGGTTTTATAGACAAAATAATAATAGTCGTGTGTTAGGATCGAACTTGAGATCACGGGATTGCACACAATACGTATGAAGAGGAAATGTAATAATTATTTATAAAATGTTATAATTAATTATTAAACACAAAACAAATAAATAATAATTAGTATTATTGATTAATGACTAATTAATTATTAAACGAAGATTAGGAAACTAATTACTAGACAATACATGGAAACAAGAGAAGGTTCCGGAACCCCCTCTTGGGCTTCAAAACCGATCGGCCAAGGAGGTCAACCCACCTCCTTTGTGCCTTGAGCTCCAAGTAAAGTCTAGTATATAAGCAAACCCAAGGTGAAGGTTTTTCTCATAACTTGTACACACACAACTTGGTGTTTTCTTCTCCTTCTCTTGTCTTGGTCGAACCAAAACCGAACACCCCTTAGGGTTTCGTTTTTCTTGTGTCCAAAAATTGTTGTGTTATTACTTGCATAAACTTTTCCTTGAATTAGTACGTGTGTACAAGAACGTGAATCAAACACACTATTGTTTGATTCTTGGATTGAATTACAAAAAGGTAAGGGGTAATTCATATAATCCTTATAAACCCTAATTAGGGTTCATTGGTTCCGGAAGATTGCATTGATTCTTGTTCGGGCTAGAATCACTACGGTATGTTTACTATTTAAATTAATGATTAATTAATTACATGTTATTCGATCTATTATAATTGCTTCCGCTTATGCTCACTTTGATGTTCATGGTTTATTAATATGATTGTCATGATATAATAATTCCAACATGGACTTCGTTTAAAATTCTCTATGCTAAAGGCGTAAATCGTCACATACTTCACCCCAAGCTCACAACAGTATCTAAGCATTGACATTAATGATGAAAACCCTACCCTATGACCTGCCCCGTCTATTAAATTATGTTGCTTGGAGTATCTTCTATTACCATACATTATGAAGGCAATATGATTAGGTAACGCAGCTACCGAAAGAATCCCATATATACATTTCCTTGCTAAACAACCTACACTCTCATATATTTTATTTATTTGTTTAACATCCATACCGAAATTCCAAATCCAATATCCCTATCGTCAGACCTGCTGGTTTAAAAAAATATGCTTTATAACTATACAACCATATAAGAACACATACCGAATGTTTTTAGTGGCTATGCAATGAAAACTTGAATTTACACATAAATGCAAGCATGTCAAACACAAACATAAAAAAAACAAGCATATCAGCCAAATGGAAAACAATAGTCATGTTTTTAATCCTTTTATATGCGAATAGAAATACATATCAGCCAAATGAAAACAAAATGTATATGCAAACTACCACCTCCTAACAACAAAGAGAGACCCTTCAAAGTCCCTGCGACTCGGAAAAAGGAAACAAACATTCAATGGAAATGAACTCAGAAAACATCAACGATGGACCTCTCACCCCATCTTATGGTAGCTACAAAATATCCTTTCTAACAATGTTCAAGTTCAGATTATACTGCAGATCTCTGTATACATAGTTTCTTCATAACTACATTATATGAGCACACAAAACATTGATTAAAGTATTCACTGATCGTCCCCTCGATCTACTTGTTATTCATGATGTATATCTCAACATTTTGATTTTTGTTTCTTTTTTCAGCCTTTATCATGTATTTTGGTTTGGGGTGTTCATTGGTCCGGCTTAGATCTTAATACTATTATGCTCAAGTCACTAGCTTAAAGTTAAACGATCAGATCATGTTCTCAAATTTTCAGCACGTAGATACTCAGGCACGCTACCAATCACACTTACAGCAAAGAAAAAAAAAGAAGCAGTTCCCATCTAGTACAATTTAGCATCTATCCAGTTCCGTTTGCTTTTTATTTTTACGCCTATTACACTTAAATCAGTAGCTCACAGTTAAACTCCTCTTCACATCACATTTACTAAACCTTCAAATTTTCGGTACTAATATTCTCGAATTTTGGCACATGTATCCTCAGGCACACTACACAAGTACACAGTAACAATTACAGCATCAAAGATAAACCAATTCCATTCCAGTACAAATGTCCATCCAGTTCGGTATCTAATTACTAGCACAAAGTTTAAGTCCAGCTCAAAATACATTCACTAAACCCTCCGATTCTTCGCTACTCTTATTCTCAAACTTTCTACACCTATATACGGAACTCGAGCTCAAAAACATTGACATTAATCATTATAACTTGCTGGTCTATGCTACATCAAAGGTACTGCACCTTATAGAGAACTCATATATAATACTAATAGCAAGAAACACTCTCTTGAACCATAATCTTTTCTTCATATTTGACTTTATCTTTGTTTAAATCTGATAAAGCAATACGCTTTTTAACCGAAACAAAGGTTCTCGAAAACCCCATTGCTAGCCATGGAAAAAAAGATACAGATTTCTTAAGCTTTAAGTAAAAGTAGCGATGAAAACAAGAGCAACTACATAAGACACCTAATACTCGAATCAAGAAAGGGCAAAAACGCTTCATATATAATGATATAAGTTCAACAACCACACCATCACATTAATTAAAAATCGGATACGCCCAATTTCCATACAAAATGCTGTTAACAACAAAACTGGATCTAATCATTAAGTAATTCAAACAAAGACTATAGCAAGAAGACATGTTGTTTCTCCTATCATATATATCAAGAAACCATAAATATTGCAGCCATGAACATACACAAAATCCTTGTAAAACAACAAACAGAAACAAAATCAAGAAAAACCCATACACATAATCACGAATCTTACACACATATACTTGAAAAAAAAACAAACTAAAACAACATTAATTCAAATAAAATCATGAAAAAGAAAGAAAAAGCATACCTAACCTTTTGCAAATGAGATATTTTTGGCAAAAACAAACACAGCTTACACTAATATCTTGTAGTTATAAACTCTAGATTTTTAATGACTGACGTAAAATAAAGTGATAACAGTTCAAAATGTCTTTTGCTACATACCAAGTCACTTTTTTCTTACTTGATTCGCGTTGCCGCGTGAAATTGAAATGATATTTTTAAATGTAGTTTAGTTTATTAAGTTCTTTTGTCGTATCAAGAATTTCATGTGACGTATTTCAAGTGCTTAACTAATGAATTTATTTCGTCTTTTTTAAAGTCATTTGTATAACATGAGCCCGTTTGGCTCGTGCCCGTTCGGGCTCGAGCCCGTTTGGCTCGTGCTTGTTCGGCCTCGAGCCAATTTGGCCCGCTCCCCGTTCGGTCTTGAATATTTGTATAATGTGCTTTATTATTTATATTAACATAATTTAATGCAAGAGTTGTGTTTAAGTTGGTTGGACAATATGCTTGATAATTTATATTTTTTATGTAAGGGGTGTTTTAATAACTGCATTAATTGTATTTATTGACCAATCAATTAATTGACTACATTAAATATCTTGACCACATTAATAGTGCTTTGGATTGTATTTAATGTTAGAAAATATATTTTAATCAGTTGTACTTTAACTTAAGAACTAGTAATTCAGAATTTCTATAATTAGCAAACTGAATTTTTAAGTATTAATATATATAGAAGGTCTTCCTCCTCTAGTAAGATATATTTAATATATGAAGATAATATATTAAGAAAAAGCTATGCATAAGAGCGTCACGTGTGATGGCATACCGTTTGGCATGTCGTTTGGCATTCTGCTTAGTGTCGTTAAACCTTGTGTAAGCTTGTGTACGGTTTGTTCCACCTGAAGGAGCGTGTTGATTAGTGAAGTAACTCTCGAGTGTGGTACTCGGGGAGTGGAGTAGGACGAAGAGGTGCTTCGTGCCGAACAACTATAAATTATCGTGTCCGGTTTGCGTTTTCTCTTCTTATCTCTTTACTTTCTATGCTTGCATTACATTTATGTTTGTGTAGCTTGTTGTGTGTATGCTTAAGATATTAACTAATTAACTTAGAAATGCAAAACACAAGAAAACTTAATCACACGTAATAAAATGCTCACTGGTGGTGGTCCCTTATACAGGGACGGTCCCCAAACATTTAAGGGACCATCCATACATTTTAAGTACCGTCCCCACTGTAATCTGAATTGGTTAAAAACGTTTAAACCTGATTTTATGTTTATGTTTATGTTTATGTTTATGTGATTGCTTGCATACTTGTTATTAAGTGACATATATGTTTGTTATGAGTGACATAACTACTATTTATATTTAGTCACACTTAATCGGAAATTTGATACGAAACATTTTAAGTTTTAAAGAGGAACGTAGCATTAGTTAGCTCGTAGTCTTAATTGTTTAGGTTTAGTTATAGTTTAGATATTGTAACATCGTGGAGTCGGGTCGGGTCTTTACCCACTGTCAGCCCGCTCCACAACCCATTTTAGGGGCGTATTGCTTGTACTATATAAAGCCCTTCCCACCCATGGGAAGGGTTGGACCTTTCACACACATTAATCTAATCTCTTGTGTTTGGGCGTTGGTTTTCTCATTGTACTTCTTAAGTGAATTCTTTACACACCTACTTCATGGAACTTTTTGGTTTAGTTTTGGTTAATTTTCTTGTATCTTAGTGTCATTTCAGATAGTTGCCAACTGCACATGTATGTTGCAAACAATCAGTCTCCACAACTTATCAATTTAATCAGTATAAAGCCTATCATACGTGCATTTCTTCACCGTATCACTACTAACAGTCAAATAACATTAAGCATTTCTCAGTACCAAAAAAACATAACACTACAATTCCCACCTTCATTTTCTTTAGGAAAACATACATGTGACATACACATACTATGATCATATAAAACTATGTTTATACTCAATCATAACACTTAAAACTATGTAAATATGCATAAATGTGAACCTGAGTTGAGGTTGCAGTCTTCAAGACTTCATTTTGATCTACCCATGATACTAAAGCTTTGATTTTTATCTAAGTAGTGTCAATGATGAAAATTGGGAATTTCCAGTACATGACACTGTCCGGTTTTCCTTGGCCCCTCTTTCAATAAAGAATGTAAACTTGCATAAGTTTAAAAATCATCAGTTTCAGATGTGATCTTCCTTTTTGTTCACCATTTAGTACAATGCAATTGAAAATTTGCATCCAAAACTGTGGAAGTTAAAATGGATCATTTGTATCCAACAGTATGCCAAAAAGTGTCTAATTGTAAATAACTGAAACCACATTTGAAGTGAATGAGAATACAATGGCCAAATGATCCTGAACCGGGTCTGAGGATAGTAATTTGTAGACGCTTATGTGACGAGACTGTAGGGGTGTAAACGAGTCGAGCTACTCGAGCTCGAGCTCGTTTAACTCGAGTCGAGCTTAATAATTTTCGAGCTCTAGTCGAGCTCAAACAAAATGTAGAGCTCGAATAATTTAACTAGCCGAGCTTTTAAAACTTGTACTTAGCTCGGCTCGTTCGAAAGCTCGTTTAATTATTCGAGCCGAACGGGCCAAACGAGCTACTCGAGCTTAACGAGCCGAACGAGCTAATTGAGCTTAATGTATAGTATCAAAATATTTTAATTATAATTATTTAATTACTATTAGTATTAAAAGTTAAATTTAAAACCAAAACTAATAATATGTTAACATCAAAGATCTACACTTGAGTTTATATATAAAATATAAACATAAACTAATAAGCTTGAGCTTTTGTTTTTATATACTCCATATTTTATTCTTTTTGTGTCACTCATCCAACGTGTGATGCAAAATTGAATCTTTTTTCTTTTATTTCTTTCATTCAAGCTTACAAGTATTACTTGGATTCTTAATATGTATAAATAAGTTAAATGTGTTAAATAAATTCTTACTCATATATATTTATTGATTATATAATTGTTACTATTAGTTTTATACTAGTTATGTGTTTTATAAAGAAGTAACTAATATGTTTAATAACCCTTTATCAAATATACAAATAAATTAAATCCAATCATAAATATCTCTAAATAAGAAGTATGAATCATTAGATGATTTCAACGAATTTCAACAAAAGACACATACAATGAAATTCAAATATGTGTTGACACATATATATGATACTCAAATATATATAGACACATATGACACGTATATATGAAAGCCAACTACGTGTTGGACACACATATGAAATACATAAGTGCGACAAATATTTACATATAAAGACACATATATGATATATGCATAAGCATAAACTCATTGTGAGGTTGCTAAAAACAATTGGTCCATGGTTCTTAAACGATAGAACGTAAACAACGTTATCCATGGTTCTTAGATAGTAAAACATAAACAACGTTATCATATTCGATCAATCTGATGATGAAACATAGAAGATTGTTGTTGGTAATATTCTTATAGAAACTCTTATTCTGAGTTTAGTTTGAACTAACTAACTCTTATACTTATTTAAATCATGTTAACTAGTTGAGATAATTATCATATTAGTTTATTAATTATAATCCATTACATGTGAATACAAACATGTTTGTGCATACACATATAATGTCTCTCATATAAGCAATTATACATACAAACACTAGCATACATTCTTACATATGATTCACATATACATTTACAAGAGACACATGAAGATACATAAATACAAAAGTCGCGTCCGTTCATAATTACTTGAGCTCACTAAATAATTTATGATCTTGACTCTAACTCGAATAACAAAATTTCATTGCCCAATTTCATGAATCGAGCTTAAAAAATAATATACTTCGCTATACTCTTTCAAAAATCATGCATATAGAAAGAGGTAAAATATATACTAGGGAATCATAGATGATACAAGTATATCAATTATTTGTTATGAACCTTAATAATTTATTTTATTCTTTGAGCATCAAAATTGTTTTTCTTTTATATTATTAGATCAAGTGTATTAACTTTGTTATTTAGTTTAATTAGTAAATTTGTTTGCATAAGTTAATAAAAAATATCATGTTTTTAATTAAGAATTATAATTATAATAGAAAATATAACAATACACAATTGATATTTTGAAAATTTTGTATAGTAGTTGTATATTGTCTAATCAAAGAAATAGATGAAAAGTATCTCACATTGAAAATAATAAGAAAAGTAAAGAAAGATGGATACTATAAAACAAAGACCCACTTCTCTTTTATAAAAAAATCACATATACTTGAAATTATAAAAAATATAAGTATAATTGTTATACACTCTTTTGCTCAAATGCAAACTAGTATTTATTATAAGTTAGTGTAAGTATTAGAACAACTTTTATAATTGTAAACGAGCTTTCGAGCTCGAGCTTGAGTTAATAAACGAGCCTATCAAGTTCAATATTCTATATGAGCATCTTAAGTAAAAAAATTTAAACGAGCTTCGAGCTCGAGCTCGAACAATAAAAAAATATTCGAGCTCGAGCCAATTTATAAAAGTTTATTCGAGCTCGAGCCGAGCTCGAGCCGAGTAGTTAATAAACGAGCCTAGCTCGTTTAGGCCAAAACTCGACTCGGCTCGGATCGTTAACACCCCTAGACGAGAGTATGACTGTATGTTGCTTAAAAATTGTAACATTGGTAAACCAAGTCTTTTATAAACCTGTGATAACACGCGGGCCTCATATTACTCGTAAGCATAGTACTTTTAAAAAGAATTTAACAAAATCTGTAGTTCTGAAAATATTTATAAAAAGATAGTACGTTTTCAAAATTTACATCTATTCAACATGCATCCATTATGAATACAAAACTCATAATAAAAACTTCAATCATCAAATTGCTGTTTTAAATTAGACGAAAATACTACGAAGTAGTTTCCTTTCTGATGTAAGAAGTTCAATTGCTTAAAACCATAATTATTGGAGAGTTCAAACAACATTCTAGTCTAATAGTTTATATCTTTTGCTTTAATAAATGGGCGATGATTTGCACATTTTTATTTTTTATTTCCACACTCTAAAATATGCATTTAGCAGTTATATATTTTTTATATGTTGCTTATGCATGTTGTATGAAGCGTGTAAATAAAAATATGAGTGTTTCAATCAACTATCTTTTAATAAATTAGCAAAATTTTAAATATAATATCAGAGAACATATTTATTGATGGCCAAGCAAGAAAAGGAGTTGTGGAAGAGATAGTGAAACAATCAACTTGATCAAATTAACGAATGCAATAATCACGGTATTATGAGTATTTGGATGTTAGGTTTGAATCGAAGGTTCATAACTACCATCTTTGACTAAGCAAGGTGCATTCTTTTTAATATCTTTTAATGAAGAAAACGTGCTAAATGTCTCTTAAATATTCAGGCAAAGATATAAAATAATGAGAGTTAAGTACATGTTTGGTCCTTGTGGTTTGTTGCCGATTTCACTTTTAGTCCAAAATTAAAAAAAGTGTTGGTTTTGGTCCAAAACATATAGTTTCGTTCCACTTTCAGTCCAATTTCACTGACACCGTCAGTTTGACTGGTTTGACGGTTAATTAAGAAGGTATTTTCGTATTTTCGTTATATTAAATTAAAATAATCAGATGGGACCCATAAACTCATTATTTATTTTTTCCTTATATCATTTTTTAATCCTTTTTACTTTATCATTTTTTCCTCATCATATGGCACATCTAATTCATTCTTTCTCAAAATCCCTAAACACAAACACCTCCATCACTCACTTCCACCAACCACTTCCACCACCACCTTGGATGATCTTGTTGTGGTCTCCCCGTCAACCACCACACCATACCCACCACCAAACATCCACCAAACACCATACGTACCACCATCTCTCAAACAACCATGGCTGCGGTTCACACACGCCGCCACCACCGTTGTCAGGTCTTTCATGATATTATCAGATCAACAACCTTCACAAACAACAAGATCTGTCATCATATTATCACCTTCAGTAGTCGAATCTGCCACTGACGTCACCACCAAACCTCCATCATCGTCCATCTCACAGCCACCCCCACCTAAGCCTATTTACTCAAAGCTTCTTCATGTTCTTTAGTTTTTTTTAAAAAAAAAAAAAAAAAAAAAAAAAAAAAAAAAAAAAAAAAAACCTTTGATCTACCGATTACTTTTTGGGGTTATGATTGATTCGAAAGATTAGGGCTCACGGTGGAAGAAACCGGGTTTTAGAAAGTGGTTGTGTTGTGAGATGATAAAGAAGATGAGGGTTTGATTTTTATATGTGTATTCTATTTTAATTGATCTAGATTGTGGATTTATTTTTAATGGAAGATGATAAAGAAGATTAGACTATCAAAGTATACGGTGGATTCATTTGTGTCTAAAATGTTTAAAGTTATTTTAACAACAGTAATTTATAAAAAAAAAATCTTATAATAAATTTATTATTAACAATAATAATAATAATAATAATAATAATAATATTAGCAGAAGGCAACTTTGTAACTTACAATATGAAAATGAGAGTATTTTAGTCATTTTATACAATTAAACAAGTGAAACTAACTGGGTTAGCGGAATTGGACTGAAAGTGGAACGAAACTATATGTTTTGGATCAAAACCAAAACTTTTTTGAATTTTGGACCAAAAATGAAATCGACAACAAACCACAAGGACCAAACATGTACTTAACTCAAATAAAGATGAACTTATTTTAAAGAGTCGTGATTCATTTTTATGATTGAATGATTAAGAGTTGATGCCACATCACTTTCGTCAACAATATAAAATATAATTTAAATATTTAATGCATCGTAACTTACACGTTTCTTAACATTTTCGTCCAATTCTTTCACATCTAAGAGCACAAGGTATGGTAACCTTGCACCCGAGTTATGGCTTAACTTGGCATGCGTTAAGGCTAAGTTACCATACCGTGTTCATGCGTTAAGGGTGGGCGTTAAAGGCTGCGTTAAGCTTAGTTGATTAAAAAATATGACACATTTACCCCCTATACCCCCTAAACGGCTAGTTATTTTTGAATTCAAAAATAATAATAATAATAATTTCTTTCCTTTTTGTCTAAATAGCACATCATTTGAGATCAAGTAAAATTTATTTATTGCATGATGTGATCCTTTAATGATAAAATAGTCCATGTCTACAATAACACCATCCTTCTCATACTATTTTATTCGCCTAATAGATCTCCCAAATCTCTATTTTAATATGATAGGACAATCTACAGTCTTTGTTTTTTATTGAATGATAGAAATTGTTGAAACAATTTTCAACCCCTCACCTTTTTTCTCATCCCTCTATGTCTAACAACTACTACCCATCTTTTCTCATCACAATTTGACCAGGGCATCATAAACCAGTGGTCTTGAGTGTTGGCCACTTTTTCTCCACAATCTTAATATACTCATTTTCTCTTCCATGAGATTTGAAATAAAAGATATATGTACATTATGAATAAACAAACTCAATACAATTATAAGGAAAGCTGTCTCATGCTCATTCAATGATAAGCAAAGAGCTTGATGTCTGTACATTATGAATAACATGACATAATGTAAAGTATATTATGTACTCCCTCCGTCCCAAATTTATTGTCCACTTTAAATTTTCAAAGTCTAACTAGTTCAACTTTGATCATAAATATATATTTTTTGTTATATAATACTTGATGAAAAATTATACCATTGAAAAGTACACTTAAAACCCAATCTATTTATATATTTTGCATCAAATATTATATAACACCCACAAAATATTTAAGGTTAAAGTTGAAGAAGAAAGACTAAAAAAGTCAATAGTGACCAATAAATTTGAGACGGAGGTAGTACTAATTAATTTTCAAAACAAAACAAAATATGATAGTTTACATCATAAAATATTTGATGGTTGGGATTGCTTACGTAGCAACACCACTATTCGGGTGTAAAAGTCACTCATTTTGTCGTTGAGTGTTAATCTAGTACAAACAACATGAAAAAAAGGGGGCTACTATAATAATGGGGGACAAGAGTGGCAAGCAACTTTGTCTCCCTCTTTGTCCTCTATGTTTTTTCAGCGCAGCTCAGTTTTGTTAGTTTTTGTTTCGTATTTTTGACAGTTTTAAGCGTTTGACATATTAAACTTTATATTTTCTGTTCCACACTTTCAGGTTTATAGCTTTTTGATATAAACAAAATTATAAAAAAAAAAATAATAAAAAAAAAATAAAAATAAAAATAAAAAATGAGAGAGGGTCAATATAAAAAAACAACCCCCATCCTTATAACCCATCCTGAAAAAAATAGTGAATGGGGTGGGCCAAAGATCTTAGTGGATGAAAACGTTTGAATCGTTTGAAAGATCTTATAGTTAAAAAATTTATCTCTCACGTATAAAATGGGGTGGGCCAAAGACTTTTGAGTCCTTTACAAGTTAGTGTGATGTTTGATGATACGTATAATTTTTTAAAGATCTAACGTGTAATTTTCTTAGGGTCCTACAGTAAAAAACTTTCTTATTTATATAATAAAAGTTTTGCTAACGACAATTTTTGGGACTATTGTTAACAAGATGTATTTTATTACATTGTTATGAAAAATTGATTATGATTAGTTGATAATTCCAAAAAAGATGGGCACACTCTCAAAAAATATGAAACCACAACAAACAACTGATTGTGATAAGATGATTCAAGTTATTACAATAAATTGTAGTAAAAATAAAATTGTTAACTACAGCCCTAAGGGTTGTCGTTAGTAAAACTCATAAATAGGTAAGATATTGAATTAATATAAATTGTGTAAACATTGTCTTTTCGAGTTTCCCAGCCTTACCAACGAAGGAGTCAATTATATTTGACGTGTAGATAAAAAATATCACTTGTACTCGCAACTAGGGGTGAGCAAACGACCCGAACGGACCGGACTGACCGAGACCGGATCGGACCGGACCGGACTGACCACATTCGGTCCGGTCCTCGGTCTAGGCTTTTTGGCCAATTCGGTTGTCGGTCACCAAAAATCTTGCCAAAATCTTGCCTTTTTGGACCGGACCGGACCAGACCGAACCGGACCAACCATATTCGGTCTCGGTCCCAGTTTTTACCTTAATTCGGTCTCTGTTTTTGGCGGTCCGGTCTGGTCCGGTCCCGGACCGATGCTCACCCTTACTCACAACTACAAAAAATTAAATTCTAGAAAAGGACTCAGAGAGATGAATAAGTAACTAAATAAGAAGCGGATGAAGAAGCATGTAACAATTGGTGTGTTCTGTTTAGCCAGGAAATAAATTACCAAACTAATAAATGAAAACGTCGTTGTACAAAAAATTTGTTAATTAAAATCTGATTTTTCAAAGAAACACAATCTTGGTTTCAACAGAAAACAGTTTGTATAAAATCTATTAATTAAATTAACGAGGGTATAAGCCCGCGCTTCGCTGCGGGGTTTTTAAAATCGACGTATACTTTGGACGGGTGTTCGGTACAAAGTTTGTAGTCAAAATAACAAAATAATAACTTAGCACTTCTCATTCTCAGTCCATTTCATCTTAGTCTCTTAGTGACATAGCAATGTTTTGCTATAATTTGGTTCTCTATATTATCCTCTTTAAATGTCCTTATCATTTCTTTTGTACCTGTTGCTACGTAGCATTATGTCACCGAGCCTACGATGTTCGGAGTCTCGAGTGTTACTATTTCTTTGGTTCCATTCAAGATTCTATCTGATCAATGTCCTGATAAGTTACAACATGTAGCAAGAAGTGTAGGTTGCAATATTCTTTCCTATCGTGTTCTTTTGAATTAAAGCTTCTCCCAGCTTTGTTTTTCAGCGTCAGAAACTTGATGATATTATCTTTCACGGCTGCACCAAAACAGACAATATAACTCCGGAACACATGTGAATTGAAATTGGTCATTCCATGTTCATACATCATATAAACAATTTATCAATAATCATTAAAAATGCTTCTTCCAAACTGGTTGCAAAGCAAAACAAACCTTAGTATTGAATTAGAAAGTCTTGTAACATAATGTTGCATAAAGTATTAAAAAAAAGGGAAATCTTCGATACTGTTTTCCTTCAAGCTTATCAAAATAGCCAAGTATTATGGGTTTTAATGTTAAGTATTATATGAATCAATCGAAAACATACCTATATCTTTTGCTGCTTAAAAAGTTTAGCCAACCCATTCTACGCTCGAGTTCAGCTTGTAATGAATTACAGCTAGATTAGCCCGCGATGGCCTTCAAATTCTTAGGTTCCTCAATTTTTCAAGCAACATTTCTTTATCTTGTTTGTATACCTTGGTTTCCAATCACCAATGTTGGTATGTTCTCTCCTGGTTACAACATGAGGACATAGTTAGTATTAGAGGGTTGCATTAGAAGTTAAACGGTAACAATGAATTCTCGTGACCATAAATCAAACGCTAACAATTAAAACCGATTCCAGTGTAAAAGTAGCATGACTTGTAACTCCGAAGGTCAGTTTTGAACCGTTGACAAAAATGGGTCAAATGAGGCTATGTTTTTAAGTGGTGGGTCAAACAGGTAAAACAAACCAATTTTTGAAAAATGAATTGGTCTGATTCAGGCCCTGATCAATGATGATGTATTGAAAGGCATAAATACTATGACATACAATGAATAGTAATTACCAACTTGGTGTGCTACCTGTTCTAGGCATTTCTTTTCTAGAGTAGATTCTCCTATCAAATTCACCTTCATGTGGCTCACAGGAACTGATTGGTTCTGTTAGCTTATTTCGCTAGAGCCACTTCCATCTTTCGTAGCCTCTCTTTTTCTCTTTCTCTGGAACGAAGCTTTATAACTCTTATCAGTCGAAGGTTGACTTTGAACCTCGGTCTTAGAAACCTCTGCCTCTGAACTCTTTAATGGCAACTCCACCTTATCTTTTACTTGACTCATAGACATAGAAGCATACTTATTTCTACCTACGAAGGCTACCTTTTTGAGGTAGCAGAATTTACACTATCCAAAATCCAATATTTTGCATCATGGCTGTCCTCCTAAGCTTGTAGAGTCGTTGCTCCATCCTCGATTAGTCCATTCAATGAAACAAAACCACGCCTTTTTCATCCAAATATCCTGAACCCAAAAAACCAATGCTCTGTATTAATATAAAGAAACATTTCCTCATCCCCAGCTCTCATTCTCATAATCTCACTAAAAAAATAACCACATAAAAAAAAGCAACAATTTTTATAAACCTGGCCATTAGCCTCTTATAATCAATCTCATCGTTCTTCTCATCTTCATCTTCATCTTCATCCCCATCCTAGCCTGGGAAAAAAATCAAACGATAAGATGAAAACTGATATGCTCGAAAGAATGAGCCTGTTCGTTTTCCGATATCAATATGAGCCTATGAACCTGATAAATAAGGTACGACAAAGCCCCCAATAATTTATGAGCACGGCTTTCCTTACTTTTCTTTCAGCTTATTCAGCGACATATGAGCTTAATTTAGTCCGCTTATATGTCATAAGCCTATTTTTTAAAGGTTCTTCCTCAGTTTATAAGCTCATTTTTCATTTAAAAGTTATAATAAGCTCATAAGTCAAAAGAGCAACAAAAAGTAGCAATTATCAACTACCACTCCAAACTGGTTATCCAAAACAGCTTATATCCCTCACAGATTATCAGATAAGCAGTTTCAATAACAACAAAGAAATCCAATTAACCCACAGAAGCACCCGATGGGACTCGAACCCACAATCGCCTGATTAGAAGTCAGGCGCCTTATCCATTAGGCCACAGGTGCTTTTTCAAGTTAAATAAATCTGCTAACTACATTTTATTTTAAAAAGTGAAGTGGCATGATTAATGAATATTGCAAATAAATTTACCTGTTGGGTCTTTCAGAACAGGTTCACTAAGCCACCTGTGTGTCGCTGCTTCTACATATACAACGGTTGTAGAGCTAACTTCTTATGACCCCGTACGACTTGCATCCACAATGGGTGCATCAGTAACACTTGATGGGCTCTGAAAAATGGAAGGCGCTACCAGAAACCACCAATCCACAGCAAAGTACTCCCTCTTTTGCAGCAATCGCATGCTCGCGTTCAGCTCCCGTACTCTGCAGCATTGGCACATTAGGCAGCCGCAACGAAGGTAGTAGCTAGAATAAGAATTTTAAATTAGATAATATAACCACTGAAATGGATCAAACCGGTATATGAAATATTACACAAATATTTGCATTCATTTACTATATCAAGAAACAACATTCACAATTTCAAACTCTTATCCGAGTGAAATTTAGAAACTGAAATATAAGCGTAATCATAAAGCGCAGACGTACAAAATGTTTGGACAACTTTCAGAAAACATTATTTTCCAAGTCTTGGTATCCTACTGGAAGGAATTCTTGTCCCAAATAAGAGCTTGTCAATACCAGAACCGTAACACCATTGTCATTTTTAGTGCATCTGGAGGGTCTACCTGAAAATGCCAACGCTTATCTAAATTAGTCTTATATTCTACATCATATTTATTTAAGATGAGCGGAAAGTATTAAATGGTGGAAGCTACCTCAAATACACAACAATAGCAACACACTTTCGAGAACTTAGTCGTATCTTCAGCAGATACGACGTATGTCAGTTTCTATTCTAAATCTGCAATGCCATGAATGAGGACGTTAGAAGGGAAGTATTGGACATAAATGGCAAGAATATGATTTTCAACATATGGGTTTAAAGATGTAAATCAAACTCTCCACATTAAACTATGATTTAGTATATAATTCAGAATTTAGTTGTAACAAATGGCAAAACCTTGGGGCAATCGTGTTAGGATAATTTATAGTTAGAACACTAACTAACCAAGTCTAGCTGTTGCGATAAGACATCCCTTACCAAATCAACCCATAAGGCTCATAAGAAAAGCTTGTGGCTTTTTGTATAAAAACCCATTATATATCCTCCATGACAATTCCGGTATCTGAAATTATCAACTTTTATGTTTTATGAAAACATAATGCAAAGGATACTATCAGCATTTGCTTATCAGCCTAATCAAAAAACTAAAAGGGGTGTTTATATCACCTTGTTTGTCTGCATCTAAACAACCTTAAACGCTTCTTAACAACCTTACCTAAACATTTATGTACCGAGCTGAAACTATATAAGCTCGTAAGCATTAAAAAAAAGCTTAAACCAACACCCCTTTAATATAACACCGACCACAAAAAGTAAATGGGCATAAGCAAATTACCTATATAGAAACGCTTAAAACCAACTATACATTTGACCGTAGTAGTAGTTGATAGTTTGCAATTTTCATAATTCAATACTTTGTAGTTATTCTCCACAGGTTCGATTTCACCCAATAATATCAAAAGTGCGTGCCATTTGCAATATTCATTAGTCATGCCACTTCACCTTAAAAAAAAAAAAAAAAAAAAAAAAAAAAAAAGCCACCTCAGCTTTTTCCAATACAAAAGAGCCCGTACGATGGTAAAACAACCTAATCCAAACAACCCCTTAATCATTTTCCTAACTGGATCCTTTTTATAATAAATTGGAATTTTTATATCAATTATTTGCAAAAATTATATGTAGAAGCACCAAAAGTTAGGGGGCTAATCTCACGTCGCCCGTTCAATTAAACCAAAAGGTCATATTCGAGTTCCTTCTAACCATATTGTACATTGGTTAAATGTGTGTATGATAATATTATGTTTTCAGATATGATCTCACATTCCTCTACCTTTGCAAGGTTAAAGAAATTTACATGAATGTCATAAATATATCTAAAAAATCCTTAAATGAGACAAAATTCTCAACTACAGGTGTGCAATTAAAGAAGGTATCAACTCATATTATTTTCTAACCTGTCCATCCATGGCTTTCAAGGCCTCGTTAGCCAATTCATTGCTATTGTACGCTGGGCCTCCCCGAGTCTCTGTCAGTAATGTAAACACCTACAGCACCATTCAAAATACAAACACACATACATTATAATTTAGAAAAGTCAATGGAAAGGGTTTAAAAAATGTTACGAAAAGTATCTCACGTCCATATGACAGCGTGAGTTCACCTAACAAATCTTTCACCTTCACATCCTGAAACAGAAACAAATCAAAACCCAGACATATTTCAAGTTTGTTATACAAAAACCAAACCAAAATTCCAAAAAGATTATAAAAAATACAATATTATCCCATCAATACCTTGAGAACATTATCTAATTTTGAGAAAGGACCATGACATATTCGAAGCGCCTTAAGATCTAGACTAAGTAAAAAAACTGTCATTAACAAAATTTGATACAGGTTGCTTCAACTTGCCGTATCATTTCTTTATTAGGCTCAGATTTTTAAACCAAATAGGGTCAAAAAGATCTAGAGTCCGCCATGGCTGCAAAGAAACACGGTTGCATAATCATGCCATCCGGTCCTTGCCCCGCCAAGTTACAGATCCAATCTTCGACGACCCTCTTCATTTGTCTCAGAAAAGAGCCGTTAATCATCATAGCCGTAGATGAAGCAACCAAAGGTGTTTTCGACCAAAATAAATGCAAATAAAGCTGGTATCCACCTACACCAAATAAGTCCAGTAAGGATCGAAAAAAGAGGATAAGTCCACCATGGCTGCAAGTATAGTAACCTGCCCCGCCAAGATGCGAACCATCTCAGTTTTAATCCCCTTACCCCGTAGACTCATCATAGCCTCTTTTATTCAATATCGACATCATTCTTATGCCATTAAACCCATTGAGAACGCAATAAGCAGATTGCGAAACCCAAATGAGAACATTCCACGAATCTTTGGGAAAAGCTCATGTGGCAGTGACATAATATTAACCTACAAACCAGACACGGTAAAAGTTACAAACTTTTACAAACCACATACAATGAACACCTCATACAAAACCTAATTTCAGTTAAAGCATCATTCAAACAGCAGCAAAAATTAATGACCAGCATGCAACCTTAAGCCGTCATCTTAAGTTTTCCTAACATAAGTTTTTATTAAAAAAATTACTTTCAATCAAGAAAACACAAACCTGTTAATAACTTCTTCTTAACATCAATCAAATAATCCATCTTTTACATAAAAATAAAAATAACAAATCCATATAAAGCTGGTTAAAAAAAACCCTAAAATTGACAAAGAACCTAAATTACAATATAACCCTAATTTTACCTAAAGCCATTATGAAAGACCAAAAAAGATGATAACAACATCTAAAAAAATTCTATTACCTGTTGAAGTCTAAGGCTGCCGAAACCTTTTCACCCAACAAAACACATAAACGATGGTAATCACACATTCGAGGCTGCAATTAAACATAAAACTATGAAAAAAAAAATACAAATTTTTATAAAAAAAATTAACTGGAATTAAAAAAAAAAATATAGGGAGTAGTGATTGGCATGACTAATTCATGTGCCTAATTTTATGCCTAACAAAGATCTTGAAACACATGTCTAAATCAATGATAAATAAGAGGAGTGAGAATAAGTGGAATACATGTGTCATAAATTGAATAGATTAGGCATAAAATTAGTCACATGAATTAGTCATCTCAATCATTTTCCAAAAAAATAAGAACCCTCCACCAAAAATGAGCTAACTAAGTGATCTAAAAAACACTTTAAAAGATAAGAAAATCCCAATATGTGGCTAGGAAAATCAGTTGGTGAGCTGGCCAAAACACAACCACAAAAGACAATCCTCTCACAATCTCCCATTTAAAAATCAGTGTCCTGTAGATGGTTCTGTAGAAACACTCACATCTTGTACTGTGGATATCCCTTTGTCGGATCGGAGTAATTGGCTCCATCGGTTTTTTTTCTCAGTGTCGGAGCAAGAGGATGAGAGAGAGAACGTGAGTGGGATCCGAATAAGTGGGAGGGTTTTTTTTCTGGTTTGGGCAAACCGAAAATAAGTTGGAGCCCCAAAGGTCTATGAACAGTACACGCTCTTTATACTTAAGTTATAATATGATTTTATAAAAAAAATGTTTTAAATCTGTTACACAGAATCTATTTTAAAATTGTAGGGAAACAGTTACACTTTTATTAATAATCTAGATTACAATAAATATAATTAAAAATAAATAAATAATAATAAAAGTAAATACATGCATACTCTAATAAACGATAATTAAATAAAACAATAAAATAACAAAAAAGACTTACTAAATCACCAACAAGGAAACACTCAAGAGTCGAGCACGCGTTAGACACGCTTAGCACTAAAGAGTTGAGGCACGTATTTGACACGCTTCCTTTAAAACAAATTCGTCGTCTGTTTCTCAGGGTACAACAGCCGAAACAGTAAGTTGTACAATCGAGCTAAACAAAACTGCCTGAAATTTCACCTTTTCAGATGCGTACTCTATATGTTGGAAATCAATAATACTTATTGATTTGATGTGTGTCAAAGCTATGGAATTAGGGCCTCTATTTATACACAATAGAGTCTACACAAGTTTACTCATCCCACTAATGCAGGATAGAAAAAATAAACATAATTTCTCTTTAAGCATGGTACCGAATGCGTAACTTTGAGACGCGATATCGCACTCACATCAACTCCATTTTGAACACATAAAAGTTCATTGTGAAGATCTCTACAAGGAGAACGTGAACATACAAACTATTACTTATATATATAACACATACATATAGATATTGTCTCTAAAGTTGGTCAAAAATCACTTTGCCAATCAAATTTTCTAACAAGTAAAGTTGTCTACATCTCACCTTCGTGCCTCATGAAAGACATGATTGGGTATACGTCGATTCATTAATCAATTTTGGTATTTAACTATTGAGCCTCTTAAAGTACAAACAATACATTTGTTCACAGATTTACATGCGAATTGTGACTCTTTAGTTTTCGCTGAACATTCTTAACTAGCAATTGTCAATGTATCATAGTCATGATTTATAACTTGCACTTCAGTTTGTATGTAGATTTGTTACGTATGCTCTACCATTTTTATGAAAAAAATACATTTATAAAAGTCAATTACTTATAGATGATGAAAAAAGTTATGATGAGGCATCGTAAAAGTGTGGTGTAACAAGATGAGTTTTAGCATGGTAAACTTGGTGAAGTGTTAAATTGGGTATTATGTCATCCACATTCATAATTACTATACCAATTATTTTCTCCATCGTCGTAAAACATGTGTACTAAAACATCAACTTCATTACTTAAAACATACCTCACTTAATTGCAAATACGCAAAACAAAATACTCTCACATTGACACAATTATTTTAACTCTTTACACAATGTGGGGTGTGCACCACATAATCTCCAAATAATTAAAATGGGGTGGATAACTCCTCGTGCTTTATTTCTTGATCGAATATGAATTTTAACTTTGAGTTTCACCCTTTTTTTTTAATTGTTGAAGAAACATCAACTTTTCTAAATTGCTTTATCAATCAACAAAAGAAAAACTACTTCAATTCACTTTTAGGATGTTTTCTATATGTCACGTTTATTTAAAATTCAATAACTAAATGTATGCATTATAGTTAGTATACATGTAGATTTTCTTGAGCGGTATTAGGCACAACCAGTGGCGGAGCCAGGAGCCAAGTTTAGGGGTAGCGAAATACGAAAATTTGTTTAGGGGTAGCGAAAATTTGTTTCAGGGGTAGCGAAATCGCCAAAAAATGGCCAAAAATCGCCAAAAATCGCTAAAATTACACTACCGGGTAAAAGTTCAGGGGTAGCGACCGCTACCCCTGGCTTACACATGCCTCCGCCCCTGGGCACAACCATACTTGTTTAGGCACGAATCTTTATAAGGGCTTGTTCAAGCTCTATGCTATGTAAATCATAAATTATACCCTTTACCTAAATGTATATGACTTGTGTGACTCAATATCAAATAAACAAATGTACTTTTGTTTCTTTTACTTTTATAGACCTTTGTATAATGCTATATATTGAAATAAACTATGATCTTCTTTGTATGATTGTTAGGTGGCTTTTTCTAGCTAATAAGCCAAAAAGTGAACTAAAAACTAATATTTATTTCAATATTTTGGTCCTGACATTGTTTTTGGGCCCAATATATTTAAGGAAAATGATTTGTAGGCCTAACTCATAAACTTAAAGATAAACCTACGAATGTGATTGGTGAAAATGAAAAATTGATTGGTGGGTATAACACTCATCAAAATATGAATGTATTAAGCGTATTTGTGAGTCTCTTTATTAGAATTATTTATCACTACTCTATACTTAATATTCTGGTCCCGGTGTTTCTTTGGTCCTAATATATTTATATTTGGCCTCATTATTTTATTTATTCTTTTATAGTTGTTTTAGATTTCTTGTTCATTCTCAAAAATAACTAAGAACTAGTATAAAAAGTCACCTAGAATGCCTCTAACTAAAGTTAAATTATTTCACTCAATCAAAATAATTAGTGAAGAGCGAAAGTGTGTGTTTGCAAAAAATAAATCATAGTAAAATAAATTGTAAGCCTAAATGATATGACTGGTGAATTTAAAAAATTGATTGGAGAAAAATGATAAGTGAGAAACAAAATAGTCCAAGTTATCAATCACCTTCTCGTATGTAAGCAATTAATTACTCAAATACGAAAATTACAATGTTTCATGAGCAAATTAATGAACATTGTAAAACCCGAAATGTTTAATTAGATTAGAGAAGATGAATTACGAACCATTTTTCGATTTGAGGTATAATTCTTGGATGGATGACATCTTTCATCAACTTTGATCCTGCAAAATTTCAGGAAATAATTAGTCTCCTCCTAGATAATACAACACCCCTAAATTATGAATGTTATGTTGTTCAAAGAGAAAAAAATATTCACCTGTTGTTTGTGGACAAAGACCTTGGATAACAATTGACAAAGATGGCAAATATATTGGAGAAAAGAAAGAAAGCGGGAAATTTTTTTGCCAGTCAATATGTTAAATCCGGAGCCCCTTGGTGGGTTTTCTAGAACCCCACAAATGGGGGGTTGAGTCCCGGTTTAAAATCCCATAGATATAAAGCAAACGTTTTTTTTTTTTTTTTTTTTTTTTTAGTCCAGTACCCCTAGCCTAAACACCCATACCAAACAGGCCCTAAATTCTATCTCCATGTTAGTTTAGATGAACATTTCCGATTTGAAAAAAAAATCAAAAATATATGAAGGATGTAAAGATAAATAATAAGGGTCCGTTTGGTATGTGGGTGTGAGTGGTTGTGGATTCAATGAAATTTTAAATCAAGTGTTTGGTACAATTTTTTTTATGACACATGGAATTGAATGATAGATTTCATATATTTAATCATACTTGGCCAAGATGGTTGTTCGGGTCTAACCCGAAACTCACGGGTCAACCCGTGATCATAATAGATAATAAAGTCTATAAATAGGGCTCACAACATCATAAACAAATACGTACTTTGCTACCTTTGATATTTTCATCATGAAGAATATGCATGCAATGGTGTTATTTCTTGTTTTTATCACGAGTGTGAGCTCGACTTTGTGTGTTTCCTCAAACAATGATGAAATTTCCATGGTCGTTGTGGAAGATCAACCGACCGTGCATGATGCAGGAAAAGGGGTTAGTAAGGTACATTACATACATGCATGTGTTAGATTGTTACTAGTTAATAAAAGTACGTACTAACTGCTTAAGCTAAAGATATGCTTGCATGCACTAACATTTAGTATTTCATATATTACTAGCAAACCTTTTTCACTTAGCTCTCATTTGAAATTAAGAAATCAAAGACACCTTTAAAGATTGAAGAATATCCTCTTCTACCGTCCCTTTGTGCAGGCAAATCCGGTTCAAATGGCTTTAATGATTTTGGAAGATGGGAAGGTATTGAAATTTTCTCGGAAATCATCCCCGGCCAAGAATTGCATTGATCTTGGCCAGCCGTGCGGGGCTCTTGATCCTTGCTGTGATCCCTATTACTGTGATGGTTATTTTACTGGAACATGTAAAACCGATTATTGTGTTCGTACGGGCCAACCTTGCTTCCTCGGCACATGTTGCGGCTATTGTTTGAACAACCTTTGTGTGGGTTAGGGAGTCTGTTATGCATGCATGAGTGTGTATGTGGTAATAATTCATGCCTCCAAATATATGGTGTGTCATGTATCTACAATAATGGAACATATCATCAGTTGATATGGGTCAAGACGTACTCAAGAGTCATGTTGTGTTAATTCTCGTTGTCTGTGTTCGTTGTTTAATAAAAAGTATTTCTATTATGGCAATGTCCAAATTAATTAGTTAAATCAGTTGAATTTTATCAGCTAAACATTGGCATAATAATGTATACACTAGTTAAAAATAAACATTTTTAACCGTAGACGAAACACTTGCCTTCTAACATGCTAAATTTACTTTTAAGTCTCACAAGTTCAACTTAAGCATTTGTTTAATTTGGGATTGAAAAGATCGATATAGATATTACTGCACCTGCGAATCTGCAATTATGGCTACGTGTCTTAAGTTAATGCTTAACGTATAGCTTTTTGACTGGCGACTTAAGTGTTAGATAATTACTAGTCATTCACACCCCCGTGCGTTGCACACGGGCTTTATATAATTGGTCACAGTGTAATGTGTTGTATTTATTTTCGTTATTAGGTTTGTAAGTTGTGATGGTATCACAACTTTTGTAAGCATCACATGAGTTTATGAATGATTTTAATTAGTTGTTTGGTGACTTTTATATTTAGACCGAGTCATTCATACCCGTGCGATGCACACGAGCTTAATCTAAATGTTCGTTAGTATATTGTTCAACACTAATTTTCGTCATTACATGGGCTGTATATAAATGTTCATAGCGTAATCTTTGACTTATTTTCGTCATTATATATTTAAGTTGTGATGCTATCACACCTTTTTAAGCATGACACGCATTTAAATAGTTTATTGACATTAAAATAATATATGTGAAGAGACTTTTTTCAAGATGTTGTATTTAAAAGAGTCTCTTCACATGTAATTTTTTAATATGTATAAGTTACATGCTAAATGGCAAAGGGAGGTTAAACAAATACGGTTCTTTCAAAATAAATGTAAACCTTATATAAAATCATAACAAAGTGATATTCTCTATATATATTTTGAGATCTAACTTGTGACAATGAATTATCCTTTTGGTTTATCATATCAAATACGGTAACTCGAAATTACTATACTTAGTTACTCGAACTTTATTTTATCCACAAAAACCATTTAAGTTTCAATATTTTTTATTGTTGTGAAAATCGGTCCAATACTGTTAGTATTTTTAATTTGTAGCATATTGCATATATAAATATATTTGAAGACATCAATCTTAACATATAATTTTTCTACTCTTAATAACTAATATAACAATTTCATTTTGCCAAATTTATTTGTTATTCTAAAAATGAAACTAAAATCATATTAAGATAATCAATTAATCTCCATAGTGATACTAATACACCGCAAGACAAAAAACTACATTAAGAGCAAAAATATTAAAATGCACCAACAAAGTGTAGTAATAATTATTGATTAAAAATTGAATGCTCGTCACATTATTTTCAAGAAACTTACTTGTTAACGAATCAATAGTATTAGCCCGTTTATCGGTACTACATTAAGTAAAATATTGTATGTTTAATTTGTTACGTACAATTAATATGAATGCTAAGTATTCATTCCACCGATGGTCGTGCGTTGTTCTTGTTTTTGTTGTTGTTCTTGTTGTTGTTTTCTTTGTCGTTGTTGTTCGTTGGCCTTTTGCATGTTTTGTTCTTGATACAATTTTTGTGACTTCTCGATCTCTTTCTTTAACGATTATTGACGTGCTACAAAAAACAATTAGATATAGTTGATTGTTAGTAACTTAAATACAATTAACAAATATATTGCATTTTCGATCAAAGTAAAAATGTCCGTGCATGTTTCACTTAATTGATAAAACAATTATGTGTAAGATCTCTTAAACCATTAGAGAAGATGATGTTACTACCAAACCTCCTAAGCGCCATCTTTATGTCCTACATTGTTACACACACAAAACACACATGAAATTTATATGAAACAATATAAATCAGTATGCTAAATAAGTAAGACGATATAATGCTTACTTTACCACCATAATAAGTTGTAGCCCAATGTGCACGCGGTGTGGATGAAGTTATGGTTTGTTGTGTGTGATTTTTGACACATTATATAGTTGATAAAATATTTGTAACTCATGGACGGGAAGGTAAAAAGACTAACCACTAATTGGTGTGTTTAATTTATTCATTCATGACACCAAACATTTCATCTCCTATGTACTTATGCTTATACTTGACTATTAAATCAATGTACTAACAAATGAAGCATCCACATTTCACTTTCAATTTATGAGACATTTATTATGACCACTTACATTTATAAGGCTACTTAAGCTTTTAGTATATAAGATTTTTATATAAAGGTTTTTATAAAACGAAAATTTTGAACTAATATAAAGGTTTTTATATACAATAATTATTACATTAACACAACTAGGGGTGAGCAAATGGACCGAGAACCGAACCGGAACCGACCCAATCCAAACCGCGGTCCGGTTCTCGTTTCTTAGATATTTCAATTTTCGGTTCTCGGTTCGGTTCGGTCCGGAACCGCGGGTATCGGTTCCGGAACCGAAGAACCGCATTATTTCAAAATTCAATTATTTAAGTCTTTGATAATACATCAATGTATGTGTTTATTTAGTCATTATTGTGGGTTTAATTGTATTCTTGTTATAAAACAACTAATTCAGCATTGTAGCAATTTTATTTTAATTTTTGGTTGTCAAATGTGACATGGTATCAACAAACCCAAACATCTAAATTTAGTCTGAATCTAGTGAAACTAAAGTGGCATCATAAAGCCAAACATTTAACAAATGCAGTAATCTTGACATAGAAACTTCCCCAAAGATAATTATTACAAACGGATTTTGATTAAAAGTTTCAAATCCACTCTTAGCTAAATCAAACAATACGGAAAAATATTCTAGCTTTCCAAATGTAACATAAGTACTTCCCATGTTCAATATTAACGTATTACTTGCGTTTAAAATTTTGGCTATTAGGTGCTACTTCATACTCCTTGAGTTTTATGTTTACTTATTTTTTAATAGCCACATCAAATATGGAATTTTATTTTGTGTAAATGAAAGCCACGACACGTATTTGAGTTTTGCCTACTAAATAACCACTTGCACATGTACCTTCATAGAACATTATTAGTTATATGCAATTGAAACTTTAAACGGAGAGTAACAATTGTCAAATACATAGGATTTTTATGGGATGTTTAACTTTTTTAAGTTCACGATTACATTTAGTTATTTTTGCGGTACTAATCGGGTAGAACCGAAAATACTCGAACCGGACCCGAGAACCGAACCGGAGCCGAAACATGTTATGCGGTCCGGTTCTCGGTTCTTAAATTATGAGTATTTCGGTTCTCGATTCTTGCGGTTCCGGGTCGGTTCCGAGCGATTCCGGAACCGCGACCACCCCTATACACAACCATATTGATGTGTAATAAAGTACATAAGAGACATAATAACCATGATTCCCTCTCATACACATTATCGAATAAAATGAATACGTTATGTTTTAACATAATTCGTGCCTCGACAAGTAAACCAGTAAATTAAATCTAAGTTTCATCATTATTCCAACTTCACATCAATATCAACAACACAATTAAATAATCAATTGTGAAATTATTATATTAGGTATGTATGAATTATTGCAGGGGCGAAGCTAGTAGAGTGACTAGTGGGTGCTGAGTCACCCCTAATCAACCCACTTCATTCATTATTTACTTAGACTACGAGTCATTTTTCTACTAGTTTTTTACATTCAGTCACCCTTATTTTATAGGCATACCTACAAAATTCAATAATGAATAATTTAAACAATAAAAAACAACACTATAGATTAAATTCTGAAACAACATCCATCACTATGACTTGCCTTAAGCATGGTCGGCCCCCCTTAACTAAAAATCCTGTCTCCGCCCCTGATTTATTGAAAAAAGAAATATTAGATTCAATATATATATATATATATATATATATATATATATATATATATGGGGCTTTATTTTCAGAACCCTGTTAAGTGCGAGAACTCCAATTTTGCATTAGAAAACAGGCATGTTCATATAAAACATGTATGTTTTCTTACATACACCTTAATATACATACCTGCGTAACATGCATGTTCATATAAAACCATTTTGCATTGATATATTCACTTAACAGGGTTTTATATGAATATATATGTTACGCAGGTATGTGTATTAAGGTGTATGTAAGAAAACATACATCTTTTATAGGAACATGCATGTTTTCTAATGCAAATTTGGAGTTCTCGCAGTTCCCGCACTTAACAGGGTTCTGAAAATATATATATATATATATATATATATATATATATATATATATATATATATATATATATATATATATATAGGCGGCCATTCACGTGAAAAATCTAATTTTTGTGATAACGCGAGAACTAATCGTAGCCACTCATTTTCTCCTTCTTAAACTTTGATCTAACGACTATTATTAGCTAATGATTTTTTTTGAAAAATTTCAAAAAAATTTCAAAAAAATTACAAAAAATATTCGAAAATTTTTTTGAAAAAATTTTCAAAAATTTTTTTGAAAAATTTTCAAAAAAATTTCGAAAATTTTTTTGAAAAATTTTCGAATTTTTTTTTTTCAAATGTGACGATTTTTTTTTCACATGTGACGGAATTTTTTTTCAGATGTGACGAAAAAAAATTTTACATGCGACGAATTTTTTTTTCACACATGACAAAAAAAAATTCGTGACAATTTCCAAATTTTTTTTCACATGTGACGAATTTTTTTTTCACACGTGACGGAATTTTTTTTCACATGTGACGAATTTTTTTTCACACGTGACAAAAGAAATTTCGTGAAAATTTCCAAATTGTTTTTCACATGTGACGAAATTTTTTTTTCATATGTGATGGAATTTTTTTTTACATGTGACGAAAAAAAATTTTACATGCGACGAAATTTTTTTTTCACATGTGACGAATTTTTTTTTTCACACGTGACAAACGAAATTTCGTGAAAATTTCTAATTTTTTTTTCACGTGTGACGGAATTTTTTTTCACATGTGACGATTTTTTTTTCACACCTGACAAAAAAATTTCATGAAAATTTTTAAATTTTTTTTTACATGTGACGAAATTTTTTTTTTCACATGCAAATGGAATGTAGGTTGAACAGACATTTATTACGCTTTTATATTCCCAAACTTTATTTATCACTAATCACTTATTATCCTAACAAGTTACTCAACAAACAAACACACGCCCTGATCATAAATCCTCACAACTGTAAACCTATTTTTTCCAATTAACTCATTCAATGGTTAGAATAAATTAATGAATAACGGTTATACACAAACAGTACCAACTGTAACCCACCCGTAGTAACTTTTAGCCTACCAGTACTAACTACACCCAACAGTACAAACTTTTTTTCTCAACAGTATTAACCTAAATTGTTTGAGAAAATGTCTTTTGTACCTTTTCTTGTTATGCTTACTGAAAATCACATATTTTCTATGTATTGACTAATTCAATTGCATTTCTAAACTAAGTTGTTTGAATTTGTAATTTTATTTCCAAACAATCCATAAAACATCAAAAGGTACTGCCCATGCCTATAATTGACTTTTACAAGTCAACTTCAATCAACACTCAAATTATAAACTCTTATATAACTAGACTTATAATCCTTACTACGTCCAACAAACAAAAGTCAAATGTTGTAAACATAGAAAAATGCATATTTACTAATAGTAGATAAGTATGTTACTTTTTACAACCAAACAGTTGGAGCATTTCCAAATGTAATTGAATGTCAAAAAACTTGGAACATTTCCAACTATAATTGAATGTACAATATAGCAGCAAAAGTAATTGTTTATAAACATATAATTAGAACAACCCATACATCAAGTCAACTTCAAAACCATTAAACATCTGGAGTATCTCGAGCTCTTAAACCAATTATGACTCCAGTCATAGGTGGTGGCCTCTTGCCTATTGGAGCTAAAGTTGATGGAGCTTCTGATGGAGGAGCTTGTGATGGACCTTTTTTCTTTTGACCACCTGTTTTTGAAGATGAGGGAGGTCTGCCTCTAGGTCTTCTGGGAGCAGGTGCAGCAGTTGAAGTGGAAGCTTTGCCTCTTGGAAATGAAGTTGATGGAGCTGTTTTCTTTTGACCACCTGTTTTTGAAGATGAAGGAGGTCTGCCTCTGGGTCTTTTCGGAAGATGGAGCTATTTTCTTTCATCCAATGTCGCTCCGTACTCTCTTAATAGTCCTGAAACGAATAATGAAGAAATAAGACATCACTACTAACAATTCTAAGCATAAATAGTTAATATAAAGGGGAAATTGACACTTAGAAAATTAGATTATTTTACATCATCAGCACCTAAGTTTCCCACTTTTCAATGTTTAACCATTTTCTCTTTATAAGTAGTTAAGATATCACATGGTGTATGAGAATTAATCTCCAGGGCTTTAATGAAATTTTCTAGAGCTTTTGAAAATTCATTGGATTATATTGATAAAAAAAAACAATAAGGTCTATCATAATATAAACAAAAAAGTAAGTACATTAGTTAAGACAATATTTCACCGTTCGTCCCTAAACTTGTCGCAATTCGCACATTTCGTCCCTAAACTTTTTTTTTGGCATTTTCGTCCCTGAACTCTGCATTTTTTGCGCGTTTGGTCCCTGGAACCAACTTTTGGCTGACGGACGTTGCTTTGCAACGTTAGTTGACCAGTCAACTAGGTTTTTTGTCATTTCACATTTTTGTATTGGCGCATTTGGTCCCTTCCCTCACTTTTTTTCCCGCCTATCTTCTTGAGAACCGTTCAACAACTCGTCAGCCTATTTATAACCTCGTTTGTATACCCTAGATCACACACCAACACAGAAATCCCTTTGAAAAAGAACCACACTTAAAAATGGCCGCCCCAAATGCAAATGGAGGTTTTCCAAGTGAAGCTGACGAATACGAGTTTGTCTTAAACAACGCCTTGTGTGTTCAATCAATTCGGGTATGATCCCGTATTGGAATTTTGGAATTACAGGCATGTTAGCATCGTGATGAGGACATAAATACTGAGATGGGTGCGGAGACAGGACTTTTACTAGGATGAGGTTTTGGGGTTGAATAAGAAGAAGATATAGAGGAGGAGAACCAAAAGGAGGTGGGGGATGATCAAAATCAGGTGGTGCAGCAGCAAAACGTGGTGGAGCAGCAGAATAACGTGGTGAAGCAGCAGCATAACGTGGTGGAGCAGTAGCAAAACATGTCGGAGGAGTAGCAAACTGTGCTTTGGACAGCATGGTGGAGGAGCGAGTCTCCTAGGTTCTCGAGCAGCAAGATAGATTGAATTTGGCAAGCAGGATTAGGGCTCTTGAAATTTTCTTAGAAGAATTTAAAGAAAGGAAGGATATGAGGGAAAGTGATGCAAGCAGGGAAGAGAGCTTTGGTTCGAACCGGTGGGGGTGAAAGTTTTTATGATTATGGTGTTCGTATGGTTTTAGTATGTTTGTAATCTGGTTTTTATCTGATGTATGGAATGGTAATGTATGGAATGGTTACTACTTGTTACCTCTATGAATAAAAAATATGAAGTTTAATTACTAGTCGTTGTTTATGGTTGATTGTGAATGTTTGATTGTCAACTCCATATCAAGGGCTGTTCAATTCTACCACAAATTACTCTAATTGTATCCGATCTCAACCTTTATCATAAAGAAGTCATGATTTGCAGAATTTGTAAACTAGAAACATGAAAAGCATTAACCATTAAGTAATTAAAGTAATTAAGTCAACTACATCACAGAACCCAAATAAGTCTACTACATTAGCACCATTCATAGTAAGTTAAGAAGTATTTACAACCATCATCAGAAGTGAACAAGTTTTTCAAAAGTATAAGTTGGACATGATACATCATCTTCATGTTGCCTTGCCTTTCCCCTTGCCCTTGCCTTTCCCTTTGGCTTTATCTGTTGCCTTTGCCTTTGCCTTGCCTTTGCTGCTTTTACCATTATCCTGGTCACATTTACGTTTCTTTGCTGGAATTGGCTGCTCATCAGGGACAGGCAGAGCTAGGATAGCAAGGTCAGCTGGGAGAGGCTGAGAAGATGGAATAACTTGAGAGGTACAGCTTCTATTGGCGAATCAGAGCTTGTAGAATCTTCAATTGAATACTCAGAGGTTGTAGCAGACTCAGTTTCTTGCTCTTCAATTAACCAGTCAAGCAATCCGGGTGGGATTGTGTAACCACCAGAACTTAAACTAGAACTGCTGGAAGATGAGCTAATTGGTACTGGGTCACATTTAGGGATGAGCACGGTACCGGTCCCGTACTGATCCCGTACTGAATTAGTGGTACCGATTTTTTCCCGAGCATAAATTAGTAGTACCGGTACCCTACCGAACGGGATTCGGATACCGGTACCGGTATCGGTATCGGTATCGGTACCGGTACTGGGAAATCGGGATTTCCCGGTTTTTTTCGGGAATTTCCCGATTTGGTACCGGTCCCGTACCGAATTAGTGGTCCCAAATTTTTTTTCTCCTTATTTCGTAGTACCGGTACCGTACCGTATATCAGAAATCGGTACCGTTTTGGTACGGTTCCGGGATCCGGTTCGAAATGCTCATCCCTAGTAACATTAATATAATTGGTACTGTTAGTGTTCAAAGGTAGGTATCAAACAACATTAAAGGCACAATACATTTCGTTCAAGTAGGCACAAGGCATGTGTCACAAATGAAGGCGAGGAGTGAAAAGTTTGATCAAATAATAAAATAAGCTCATTGTGGTCTTTCTAATCTTAGTGTTCAAATGTAGGCATCAAACTACATTATGGTCTTTCTAATCTTAGTAAACACATACAAGCAAACAAAACCCCCAAATCTTGTCACTTAAAACAAGGTCAAATATGTTAAACAGGATAAACAAAAATTAAATGGTGCAAAAGATGTATCAAATGATAAATAACAATTCCAGTATAAATACCTGGACGGCTAGGGGAGCTTCACTGTGTTGATTTTTTTTTTTTTTTTTTTTTTTTTTTTTTTTGGAATTTAGGGTTTGATCGGGTGTAGTTACTGTTTGAGTGTTATGTGTTTAATGTTACCAAGTGTGTGCTCAATACTCTACCTTGCTTTTTATAGTAGGTAAGTTGTTTGACTTTAATTAGTCAAAGTTATTGAATGGCACATTCAATGCTTGTTCAATGGATGGTTGAAAGTCAAATTAATTGCTAGATACACTTTGTATTTTTTTTAAAGGCACACACAGACATGTAAGGAAATGAGATAACATATTACAAATGTGACATTGTATTATTGATCCACTAAATTCTTTTGTGCTGAGTAATTCTGCATTGATAGATTGTGTAGGTCATCTTGTTTGAACTTGTTGAGAAGCAGTGACTTCTTTACTCCTTGATTGTAGCAGTACCTTCTTTAATTCTACCAGTATCATTTTTTTTCAGCAGTACCTTCTTTAATGTATGGTCACATTAAAGTTGAAGCAATATATTGTCATATTAGTCCTAACAGTTATTATACAGAAATGAAGGAAATGATGAAACTGATTTCATTTCATTAAACTGAAACAGATTACACAAGATAGTCAAACAAAGCAAACATATATCCATTATTTGTTTTGTTACACAAGCAAGCCCCAAAGCAGGTTATACTCCTCTTCTTCTTGTTGCAGCCTCTCTTGGTCAGCCTTTGCAAAAGCTTCTTCTTCTTATAATGCAAGGTTTAATGCTTCTTCATCTAAACTCTGCTGAATTTCATCATCAATAACATTTCCAACTACCTGCATCTCCAATTCACCCTTTTCTTCTTCTTCCATCAGTTTCATTATTTCTTCTTCCTCTAAAATTCTACTACAACGAGGAAGCGTATCTTTTTTGAATACCTTAACTAAGTTTTTCCTGGTAATGTTAAGATAATGGCCTGATTTAGGTGAAAACACTGAAACATTACAAAGAATCAAAGCAGCTCCTACAGTAATATCCTTTCCATAATCCCCCTCATTAATGATTTTATGATGTATTGTACCAGATATTTCACCTGAGAGATCTTTGACAGTAACTGTAAGATCTCCAAGCGCATTTGGGGTACACGACTTTATTATAGCAACAACTTGTTCAACTTTCCCCTTATTGATAAAGCTTTTGATATCACCTAAACGTCCAATCCCAACCCCCCATTAGCATTCACATAGTCCACGGCACTAAGCCATGGCCCACGTGTAAAATCCTTATCCTCACCCATGTCTTCAACAACTTTCCTCATATACTCATGTGTGGAAATTAGACATCTCTCCACCTTCCTGGGTTTCCTCTATTTTACGTAGCTTCGCCCTTTGACAGACACCCGCAGGACCTGGTATGATCCTAACGGGATGTTGGCTAGAAATTTCATCATTCTGGTGATCTGATGAAGCACGGGGTGAGTTACTCATGTTGTTGTCGTTTTCTGTGACAGCAAGAACATTCTTGCCAATTTATAGTGTCCTTTAAGTTGGTGTTTGTGAGGGCCAATAACGCGATTCTGCAAACGGGGACGATGCATGTAAAATGTTTTCCCAATTCAGGGACCTAAAACGAGATAAAAGGGTTCAAATAATGCTCATTTTCCGGGATTTTTAATTTTCCCACCAATTATTTCTATCTCACAGAGTGTGTGTTTAGTCCCTGAATTACTGACCTTGTTTTACCGTTAGTCCTCGAAATTCACATTCTATGTTAATCCTTTGGTCATTTTTCCCGCCAAACCACCATGCCACTGACAACTCTCATTTGTTCCTATAAAACATGGCCCATTACCCTTTCCATTTGCAGCCACAATTTGCATCCAACAATTCCAAATGGCTAAAAAGAAAAGCAGTCTGTTCATTGCAACCCACAACTCCCAAATGGAACAATCAAGAACAAAATGGGCATCAATGCTGGCATTTATCAAAGATGTTGTTGACCATCTCCCTGAATGGTCTGATGAGGGCAGTGACGATCCACTCAACTTCACTGAGCTATGGTTGAACAGGATTCATGAATACCACAAGTTCAATAATCTGCTGAATGCCATTAAAAAAAACTTAAGGGAAGAAGTTGACATGCTAGAAAACAAGATTACAAAGCAAAAGGTTTGTCCAATCAAGGTGATGAGGCGAAAAATGATCCATTTTTAGGGGGTCATTTAAGCCCGAATTTGAATTTATTTGATCAAATATTACCCTAAATCGTTCCTTTTGTGATTTTAGGTACTTTGTGAGTGAATTCTGGAAAAGGAAGCATTTTGGACGTTTTTGGAGCATAAAAGTGAAGAAAACGACAAAGTCTTAATTTTCCTTGCTGGGAACAGTACCTGACGGCGTCAAGAGCATTTGGGTGACGGCGTCAAGAGTAAAAGTGGTGACGGCCCAGAGAGAATGTGAAGGCGTCACCCAAGGCCGTCACGTGTAAACTTGTCAAAACTTGCGCACGGAGTAGCTGATATTGTTTTGGTCATAACTTTTGCATACGAACTCGGATTTAGGTGATTCAAAAGCCCACGCGAAGAGGACGAAGAGATCTACAATTTGGTAAAAAATTGTTGGTCGTGACGCCGTCAAAGTTGGTCTGACACCGTCACGACCGGGCCGGGCAGAAATTAGGCTATAAATATATCATAACTTCACTTTTTGTAAGCCCTAAACCCTAAAGTCGATTCCTGGGTTTAGGTGAGTGTTTTTCCAGCAACTTAGAGGGTTTTAATCACTCCATAAACATCATGTATTGGTTTGATGATTCTATGTCAACTATGTCTTTCATTATTCTTGTTGATTGCCTTTCTTTGATTATGTTTTGCTAATTCACCTTGTGTCTACTTATGATTATGTGAAACTTGTATATAATTGATTAGATCTCATTGATTTCTTGTTGATGTTGTGTCTATCTTCATCAATTAAGGCGTGACAACTTCAATAGATCTAGTTGGTTTAGTTTATAATTCTTGTTTCCTATTGATTCTTGTTTTGATTGAATGAATTTATATGTTAGGCTTAAGAAAACTGGCAGATCTCCAAATGGTAACATGCTTGAACGTCTTAGGAAACATGAACCGATTGCACTAGGTCTTTATTGGTTGTATTTAATGCATGAGCCACTGTTTACAATCCCTATAGTTGTGCTGGGCATGGTGTAGGAGGAGATAAGAGCTCATAGAATTGGGGAGTTATGTGCGATACCCCATGAATGGTATTAAGGAATACAACCCGTCAATTAAAACAAGGTTATAATTCAATAGGTAGAATTGGATAGCTAGCAAGGAATAACATATCATAGGTAGACATGCTTCACTTATCTTGTAGAACCTTAGTTTAGTTTTCTTGTTAATTAGTTTAATTAATAGCTTTTGGGTTAGTTGATTAGCAACTAATTCCGCCCACTCTCCCAATACCCGAGATTTTTACTTGCTTTTCACAAAATATAAAAATACAAAAAGAATCATCTTTCACCTTTAGACCTAGTTAGATTAATTTCAATCCTAACGACACTATTCCTAGCTGAACGATCAATCCCCCGGTACTTGTCACTATACTATACTACAACGATCAGGTACACTGCCTGGTGGGGGTTGTAAGCTTCTCGAGATCCCTCGAGAGGTAAAGCCTGGTGCAATTCCCACGCATCACAAGGCATGGGCAGATTGGAATGAAACCTTAGACAGCACACTTGTCAAACTAACTAATGGTGCAGTTAATGTGCCAAGAGTTAAACATGAAATTGTTGTTTTTGATCTTGTTACTCCTGAAGCTGTTGTTGATGAACAGGTGGAAGCCAATGGAAGGCCTCTAAAGAGGAAAAGGGTGTATGCTGGTGACAAGAAGGATTTGGTAACTGATGGGTGTTTTTATGTTTAGTTTAAGGTTTTTATGTCTTGGATGTTGTTGTTATGGGTTGCTTAAGTTAATGTCTTTTGTACTCACCTAATATGCTTAATGAAAATAAGTTATTGTGTGTGTGTTGACTAATTGTATGTTCTACAAAATGAACCATGAAATAATATACCCAATATTGGTCATGGCTTTAATTGACTTTCAAAAGTCAACTTACTTGTGAAACTCATTAGAGCAAAATGTAATATTACTAAACTTAAAATACTTACTAATTTCAACAAACATAATTCAAATCATTTAAAATGAAAGCTAACAAGACACAAATATGTTACTTTTTTACAACTAAATGTTTGAACATCTACAAACATAACTTTTAGACTGTTTGATCATTTCCACACATAACTTTCAGACTGTATGAAGATTTTCCTAAGCAGCTCTTTTGCCATCTGAGTATCTTTTTCGACAGTCAACTTTACAGATAACATCACACTAAGAGCATGTGTTGGCAATGGGTATTCTTTCTCCACCAGCATGTATATGTCACTTCCACCTTTTGTAGACACATGGTGAACTCCATATATATCATACAATATCCATTTCAATGATGCTTCATTTGCATTAAACTTCCATAATTTGTCATCTTTATCTGGTTCAAAAAGCCTATTCAATTCAACCCATAACATTTTTTCCTTGTCATCAGCTATCTCTGTTAACTTGAACCTTTCAGTGACTAAACTCCATAGCTTGACCAAATCTTCCTTGTCAAATGCTTTCATCATATCTTGAAAGTGTTTGTATACCTCAGAACGATTTCCACCTCTTATTATCTTCCAGTATTTTCCAAATTCACCAGTGTAGATCTCCCAGTCAATGATTGGATATTTGGCTTGTAAAGCTTCTGCATTCATACAGTCATATGAAACAATTTGCATCATATGCTGAAGCTGTTCTACACTCAATTCTTGTTTCTCTTGGTCTGCAACATATGCTTTTTGCTTCTTTGAAGACTTTGATTCTAAATGTAAACCACCTCACTTAAATCTTCTACTTTCTTCTTCTGAATGCATTGGAATAAAGTCGTCAACCTTCCTGCGAGCAATTCTGTGTAGATTTACAATTTCCTGAAAGGATTTTCCTTTCAGTCGACTTGCAGTCCAATGATCTTGATTCATCATATATCTCTTCATATAGCTCATCATTTGTGCTTCAGTTTGGGGTTTCTTCTTTTTAGCTTCTGCTTTCTTTGCAATTTGTTTGCTTTTAATATTCTCGAGTAGATCATTAATAGGATTATCTATGATATGAACTAATGTCTGTGCAGCTGTTTCATCAATATTCGAAGTACTAGCAGTACAAACAGATCCGCCACCAGTACCAATATGTTCAACAGTATCTTTAACAGTATCTGCACCATCAACTTTAAAAGGGATATCAAATCCCATTTGATCTTCAAACCTACCACCATTTGCACTTTGAGTAATGCAGTTTGACTTGCTAAAGTCAATCTGGATAAAGGCCCTTAATTGCTAAAGTCAAATTGCAGATTCACTTAGGTAAATCATAAACTAACATAAAGAGCATTCATTAGAGTCACAACAAAAGGGCAAATCAACATCAAAATGGTGTAAACACATGCTCAAGGTTGGCCATTTTAAATAAATACCAAAATTCATACCTTTATTCTCCTCTGCTTGCTTTCCCTCCATGGGTTTTGAGGTTTGACCCAACACAGCTTGAATGGTAGGAAATTCCTTACTGGGTCCTTT
Organism: Artemisia argyi; assembly: GCA_030686995.1. Classification (NCBI taxonomy): domain Eukaryota; kingdom Viridiplantae; phylum Streptophyta; class Magnoliopsida; order Asterales; family Asteraceae; genus Artemisia; species Artemisia argyi. The sequence continues at coordinate 207,084,827 of CM060684.1, read as the reverse complement.
TTTGAGAACTGTCAAAATAAGATGGGGCAGATGATCAAAAAAAGGTCAACTCAAATCATTTACTCTAAATTTAACTATAAACAAGAACAATGCAACAATGTGCTAACCTTCCACCATAGCATAGTTCCATAAAGTGTCTAACATTTCATCAGACACCTCATCTCTAGACTTTCAGCTATCCTTATAGGTTTCATAAAGATAATCTTTCATGTCTTCAGTCAACGTAACTTTGCTCTAATCTTTGTTGGCCATTGCAAGAATCACGGTGTGTATGAGATTGTTTGTGTGTGACAATAATCGGGTTGCAGAGTAACAGTTTGAAGATGACCGGGTTTGCACAGTAACAAGTGACCCAATAGGGTTGTAATAGCCGTTTTATATTCAGGGACCAAGCATTCAATTAGTAAATTACTAAAATGTGAAATGACAAAAAACCCAGTTGACTGGTCAACTAACGTTGCAAAGAAACGTCCGTCAGCCAAAAGTTGGTTCCAGGGACCAAACGCGCGAAAAATGCAGAGTTCAGGGACGAGAATCCCAAAAAAAAAAGTTTAAGGACGAAATGTGCGACTTGCGACAAGTTTAGGGACAAACGGTGAAATAGTGTCTTAGTTAAAGTTATTATTTTTTAACTAATGTTGTAGACGGGCCTCCAACAGAAAAAAGGCACACGGCCTCGAGACGGCCCTGAATACCGGTCAACCAATCAGTAGAAGATACATTTAGTGAAATGGTTCAAAAAGATACGTGGGACTTTAATGAAATTTTAAAACATGTGAATAAGCATAATAAGTTATGAATGAATACTAACAAATCTAAAAATCTATTGTCTAACACTAGACAAGTACCTGTGTATAGCAAAAGGATCTTATAACGACAAATAGTTGTAGCGATAAAAAAAGTTTATGGTTTATAAACGAAAAATAATAAAAGTTTGAGGATTTGGGATTAAACATAATGTTTTGAAACTCGGTTCGACCTGGCCGGTTCCACTTGTTGAACCGATTCTGATCGAAAAAAGGGGTCAAATAAAACCGGTTTTTATATTTTCGAAACCCGGTTAAACTCGAAAATTGTGTTTGTATATTTTTTTAACTAATGTTGTAGAGGGGCCTCCAACAAAAAAAAAGGCACACGGCCTCGAGACGGCCCTGAATACCGGTCAACCAATCAGTAGAAGATACATTTAGTGAAATGGTTCAAAAAGATACGTGAAACTTTGATGAAATTTTAAAACATGTGAATAAACATAATAAGTTATGAATGAATACTAACAAATTTAAAAATCTATTGTCTAACACTAGATGAGTGCCTTTGCATAGCAAATAAATCTTATAACGGCAAATAGTTGTAGCGATAAAAAAAGTTTATGGTTTATAAACGAAAAATAATAAAAGTTTGAGGATTTGGGATTAAACATAATGTTTTGAAACCCGGTTCGACCTGGCCGGTTTCACTTGTTGAACTGATTCTGATCGAAAAAACGGGTCAAATAAAACCGGTTTTTATATTTTCGAAACCCGGTTAGACTCAAAAATTGTATTTGTATATGTTTCCAGAAAATTAATAAAATGTATTTTTCCGAAATTTGGTTTTGTATACTATCCATTCAACATTTTGAAAAAATTCAACATTTCATATATTGCATTAAATATTAAATACTTTCCTTATCCATTTTTCAACAATTCAACAAAGTCAGGAATTCAAGTTTGACCATTTTTCCTTTTTATGTATTAAAGATAATACATATAGAGGAGAAATTCTTACTATTATATAAAGTACATGGCCAGTCATAAAAGTTAAAAGTGGATGTGCATAGCAAGACGAATAGTTTACATCTTTGCATTAAAAAAAAAAAAGATGATTTGTATACTTTTATTTTTTATTTGCGCATTTCAAACTGTGCATAAAATAAATGTATATTTTTTATATTCTGGTTCTGCATGTTATACATTGAAATTTGCAGATAAAAAATATGAGTGTTTCAATCAACTCTCTTAATAAATTAAAAAATATTTATATATAATACTAAAAAACATATTTAACAATGACAAAGCAAGAAAAGAAAAAAGAGTTGCGGGAGAGACAATGAAACAATCAAATTGATCAAATTAAATAATGCAATAATCATGGTACTATGAGTATTTCTATAATTGATTTGAAACAAAAGTTGTAACTACCATCTTTGAATAAGCAAGGTGCAATTTTTTCAAACTTATTCATATTTTAAAATGAAGAAAACGTGCTTAATGTCTCTCGAATATATAAGCAAAAAAATTAAGATAAGGATGAACTTTATTTTAAGAGCAAATTCTATGAACGGCCCAGTCTATACATTTTCTAGACCAAAGAAAAGTGACTTCTCAAAATGACACAGGAGACTAGGGCGACTTTTCATATAACTTTAAATCTTGACAAGTGTCCATTTTTTGTACTTTTGGCGACTTTTTTTTAGATGATGGCTATATTTGGCAAAACTAGCTGTAAGCTGTATGCTTTAAGCCGTAAACTGTAAGCTGTAAGCTGCAAAGCTGTTAATATGAGCTACAAGCTGTATCTTTTTTTTCAATATAAGTGTTTGGTAAATTAGCTGTTTAATGTAATTATTAGCTGTTAACAGTAATTTTATGTTTTAACAGCTCCAAAACATTTTAAAAGCTTCATGAATCAGCTTTTCATTTTTGAGCTACTTGTTTAAATTAAAAACTTGAAGTTGATGTATCCAAACAGAGCTACTTGTTTTGGAGGAGATTATTTTTGTAACAAAAATCTTACAGCTCCAAAAAAAGCTGTGTACCAAACAGGCCCGATGTGTAAGACACTTTATGTACTTTTTCAAACATGTTTTTAGGAGATCTATAATTAGATTTTGGGCGACTTTTTTTTTTTTTTTTTTTTTTTTTTTTTTTTTTTTTTAAATTAATGAGTCAAACAAAAAAAAATTGTTAATCAAGTACTTTAAGAGACTTACGGCTCGTGTACTTTAAGAGACTTTTTGGTGCACTTTAATTTTTTTTTAGTTAACTACATTCAGGGGCGGATCTACCTTGTATAGAGGGTATGCACGTGCATATCCTGAGTAAATTCTTAGTAGCGTAAAAAAAATTCGATTTTTCCCAAAGTTAGTATAAAATACACTACAAGTTTATGAGTACATACCTTTTAAAATAATGAAAAATTATCAGTGTATACCCATGGATTCCAAAGTAAAGAAAAAAGGAAGAAGGAAAAAAACTACTAGTGTAAATCTGAATAGGTCGGCACTTGCAGAGCTGCAGTGTGTTGAAGAAGAAAGTCAAATGGTTATGTTTTCTTTTAGGGCACAATAGTAATATAAAACTAATTACTATATATGCTAAAAGGCAGAAACAATTCCTGTAGCAAGCACTGTAGCTGCTACTGTGCTTGCTACAGTAAGCTACAGTAATTTTTTTCGCCACGTGTCGCTACAGTACTCGCTGCAGTTTTTTTTTTTTTTTTTTTAATTTTTTTTTTACATAAATTTCCTTATGAAAATTTGTTTTCTAAAAAAAAAATAAAAATAAAAAAACACAAAAAATAATACACTTACAAAAAAAATTCTTATACAAATTTGTATCTTTTAAAATACCGAACAAAAAAAAAAAAAAAAAAAAAAAAAAAACCCCAAAAAAATTTCAACCGCAACGAAAAAAAAAAAAATTCGTAAACATAAACAAATTATGCTTCCAAGTAAACATATGCATACTTCAAATAACAAAATTATTAATTACACCATACAACCCACAAAATACAAAACACAAAACACACCCGCCGCAACGCGTGGGCTACCTAACTAGTATATACTAAAAGGCAGAAAGGGTTACTGTAGGAGCACTGTACAGTATGCTACAGTAATTTTTTTATTTTTTATTTTTTTATTTTTTTTGCACCACGTGTCGCTACAGTACTTGCTATTTTTTTTTATTTATTTTTTTTTTTACATAAATTTCCATATGAAAATTTGTTTTTTAAAAAAAATAAAAATAAAAAAAACATAAAAAATAATACACTTACAAAAAATTTTCTTACACAAATTTGTTTCTTTTAAAATACCAAAAAAAAATAAAATAAAAAATAAATAAATAAAACATAGCGAAAAAACAAACAACCAAAAAAAATTTCAACCGCAACGCAAAAAAAAAATAATAAAAAAAAAATAAAATTCCGTAAACATAAACAAATTATGTTTTCAAGTAAACATATGCATACTTCAAATAACAAAATTATTAATTACACCGTACAACTCATAAAATACGAAACACAAAACACACCCGCCGCAACGCGCGGACTACCCAGCTAGTTATTTCTAATATTGAATTTTGAGTGCACATATTTCTTCTCAAAACCAAACCCAGCCCACTAAAAGTTGCACTTATGATTTACCATTTAATTACACAGGGTCATTTTATTTTAACACAACTCTGTTTTACTTTTTCGAACATATACAAGTATGCTATAAATACTTTTATTTCTTTTGAGTTGTAAATTGGGAAATTTAATTTATTTGGAAAATTGTTTTTAAATGTTTAAAAAAGTTGGTTGAATACTTGTTATCGTTGAATTATATCTTGTCGATCACGTGATTGAAAAACATAAGAATTTAGTTTGTTACAAAATATTAAATGAGTTACATTTTATCTATTTGATCAACACATAAAACGAACTAATTTTAATCAAGATGAGGAAAATTCAATTGCATACCCATATTTTTGTACATACCAATGGACAAATCCCTACCATCCATCCTTTTTGATCTAATGGCCTAGATTAATCTAAGATTTAATATGTTTAACCTTAATACTCTCAACTATATAAAGCCTCTTCTTTTTTCCTTTTTTTCATTCGCTTCATTTTTTACACACACTTTGTGTGTGTGTTTCATCTGCTCTCATTCTTTCTATCCATAAATCAGTTATATTACCATTCCGATCATCATTACTATCACTATTCCGATCACCATCACTGTTCCGATCAGCATCTCATCATCACCATCAATGTTCCGATCACCACTCCGATTACCATCAGTTCCGATTGACAGTTACCGTGTCTTTCATCATCACCGTTCCGATCATCATCACCAGCACCACTCCGTTCACCATCACCGTTCTGATCATTATCATCATTTTTTATGGATTCTTTTGATCTGAAATAAGTATTTGTTTCAAAAGCATATTTGATTGATATTGTTGCGGTTGATAATGTTGTTGAATCAGTTGATAATTATGTGAATCAAGTTTTAATATTTCTTCTTATCAAGCTGCACACCAAGTGTTTGATGAAATGTGTAAGTAAAAAATATTTGATAATTTTGTTATCTGCTTTTGTAATTTTGCTTATTAATTAATTTGTTAGTTGAATTTATGTTTTTAACTGCATTTGAATGCTGTTTTTGTGTCTAATTGTGGTTTTGAATCTGCTCTGTAGCATACGTTTAGTATTACCAGTGATACTTTAAGTTGATGATTATAAGCTGGTTTAGTATCACCAGTGATATACGTTTAGTATCACCAGTGATAATTGTTAGTCTATTTATTTATAAGTTGTTTATGTTAAGATGTTTAATTTTCTTATATAATATTTTTGACATTTTGATGAGGATGAAAATATAAGTTTGTGAGGATAAGCTGTGAGTATAAGTTACTGATAAGTTATTAATTATAGTGTAATATTGCTTATTATTTATTAATTAAGGTGTAGCTTACAGTGTTTTGAAGTCTTTTCTGTGGTGCTCTATTTAAATGCTTGCACGGCTACCAAAAAAGCTTATGGAGTTCTTGGCATTTTTCGTGTTGTTTCTGAGTTTAATGTTGAGTATATAATGAAGATCATTATTGGATTTTACACTAAGGTATTAATTACGTACTTTTTGTGTACAAGATGGTTTTTGTGCCTTTCACTGTAATAGACAAACACAATAAATGTTTTTGCTGATGGTATATGTGTAGTATCACTAGTGATATGTTTGATATATGTGTAGTATCACCAGTGATATGCTTGATATATGTGTAGTATCACCAGTGATATGCTTGATGTATGTGTAGTATCACCAGTGATATGTTTGATATATGTGTAGTATCACCAGTGATATATTTGATAATCTATTTCTTATTGTTGGAATTACTGATAAGCTGTCTATGATACTGGACTACTTTTGTAGACAACCTGAGAGAGCTAAAGTCAAAAGTTGAGACTGATTTGCCAAGTCTTCCACCTCAAAAAGTTTGTGATATTGTTCAAGATTTTATGGGTATAAAGAGTCCTCCAAAAGGACATAAGAATGACCGTATTAAGGGTGGATGTGAGAAAGCTATTGAGAAAAGTAAGAACCAAAAGAAGAATTGTAATATTTATAGTTTAATTGATCATAATAGACATGCTTGTCCAAACAAGGGAAAAGTTTCAAATGTCAATGAGGCGGCGGCGTAGTTGAAAGTGGAGGCGGTTTCTCAATCACTGCAATTGAAGTATTAGTTTGTTGATTGATTGATTTTTTTTTACTGAATTGTTAGGTTTATTTTAATAGCATTGCTAATTTTATCCTGGACTTGTATATCATTTGTGATACTATTTTTTTTCCCTCAAATGTTAGGTTTACTCAATAACACTAGTAAAATAAAGCTTAACAACTAAACAAAAAAACCTATAAAATATACAAAATTTCACAAGTGATAATACATATATACAGTTCAACTTCAAATATCACTGGTGATACTACAGGTATGACACTTTTCACATTACCATATTAAACTAAATACCACACAAAACTTTATCAAACAAATATTCACAAATCAAGATGGATTAAATAATTGCTAACTATGACCCATTTCTGGGAGTTTGAATCTCTTGTGACAAATAACATGATTCAGTCAAACTAAATACCTACTATTGACTTCCAACTTGTCAACTATACACATTTATTTATAACCATATAGATTAAAACGTAACAACGCAGCGCAACTGTTTTCATCAACTTGTTTTATTTACTTTTGTTCTTCAACAATCGTCATCTTCATTGGTTCATCAACCAACACCTTCATTTTATTCCCAGATGCTTTTGGGGGAACCTTTGATATCACATGTGATCACATATCACATGTGATCACATATCACATGTGATCACAGGTGATATCAAGTGATATCACTGGTGATATCACTGGTGATATCACTAGTGATATCAAGTGATATCACAGGTGATATCACTAGTAATATCACATGTGTGTCAGCTTTCTTCTATTTGTTGAATCAATTATGGTGATGGAGGAACTTGTGATATCACAAGTGTTTGAGCTTCTTCAATTTGGTTGTGGAGATGTTGTGCTTTCTTCAACGACAATTACACTTGTTGTTGATTCTTTTCGTTTGATGAGGCTATTTTTTGCACAGGTCTCATTCAAATCTGCATCAAAATATTTTCATAAGTTTTATTAGTGTACGAATAGTTCATTTGTTTTCAATATCATATGTCAACCAAATAACTATTTGTTATCACAATAGATATTCTACCAATCAACAATAATCTAACTTTTATATCACATGTAATACACTATCAGTCAATATTGTTTTCAAATACCGCGGTAAAACCTTTTGAAACATGCACAATCATTAAACATACAAATCCACCACAAATCAAACAAAAGCATCACAACATATCTTTTGTTTTGTTAAACCTAACTTTTAATCTCTCATATTATCACATAAATCATCACAACCTCACAAATTATCAAAAATTAACTAGTAAATCACACTAATAATGATTCTATAACAGTAAAAACTAAAGTATTCGTTGTTTTAGATGTCGATTGTTTCATTTTCTGTGTGCTTTATGTGATTTGCACGGTTAAGTCAAATACAAATATCACTGGTGATAATACACATATACTGTTCAACTTCAAATATCACTGGTGATACACACGTATACAGTTCAACTTCAAATATCACTGGTGATACTTTTCAGTCACACATTTCATCAAACACTTGGTGTGCATCCATGTATACAAAGGTTTTTACTCAGAAAAACTCAACCAAATGTAAACACTAAAAAACACAACCAATAAAACCACTAAATAATTAGTCAGAAGCATCATACCTTCATCCCGAGATTCAGTAGGTTCATTTTGAACCGGTTTTTTCATAGATCTGCTTGTGCACTCGATGATTCTTCCATTTTTGTGTTTTATTGATGATTTGAACGGTTAAAAAGTTGTTATTTTTGATTTGTTATAGTGGTTTTTGATGATGTTTAGAGAGAGAAAGTGGGTTTTTGTGATATCTGATGTGTGGAAGATGAGAGGTAGGGGTGGGGTTGGTGAGGTAAGTTTGGTGAGTTGGCAAAAATGGTCCCTCTGTCTTTTTTATTATTAAATATTGTTTTTCTAAATGGAGGTTTCTGATTGGTCCATTGGTATGTGAGGGTTTTTGAGTCTCCAAAATAAAACGCCTCAATCAAGATATCATACAGCCTAAATTAATCAGATCAACTATAGTAACTCGGTTCCGAACCAACATGCCTAATCCTAATACTGTTATAAAAACCCAACCCGGGAAAATTTAACATTTAAAACCGAATTATATATTTAGTCTACAAAATAGTGCATACCCTAACCTGAAATCCTGGGCCACTGACTACATTTATACTTGCATCGACGGTTTCCCCACATGGATGATCCTTGCACTTTCGTAACGTTTGAGACGAAATATGCAATTTGGCCCAAACTTTAGGGACGATTTATGCAATTTACTCTAATTTAATTTTACAAAGGGGTTTTACAAATTGGTATGCATATTTTACCAAAAGGGTTCCAAAAATCAAACATAATCGTCCTCATAATTGAATAATTTCTTCTGGGCAATTCTTAATTCTCATAATTGACACTAAATTTTATATAAAAATCAAAGCTTTAGTGTTATGGGTAGATCAAATTCAAGTCTTGAAGACTGCAAACCCAACTCAGGTTTAAGCAAGAACACACTCACTAAGTTTCATATTTTAATCCATATGTACATAGTTTTAGGTGGTATGATTTAGTATAAACATAATTTTATATGATCATAGTATGTGTATGTCACATGTTTTATGTTTTCCTAAAGAGGTGTGAATTGTTGTGTTATGTTTTAAGGTAGCTGAGAAATGTTTAATGCTATTTGATTGTTAGTAGTGATATAGTGATCAAGGGGTTAAGTTGTCGAGACTGATTGTTGTCACTTGCCATTAGGGGTGTCCATGGTACTGGAACCATCTCGAACCGGAACAGTCCCGAAAGAACCGAGAACCGAAAATATGGAAAAAGTGGAACTAAGAACCGTCTCAAGTTCTTCGGTACGGTTCCGGTACGGTACTCGGTTCCGGTACGGGAATTTCGGGTAATTCCCACAAGAACCTAAATGTTTAAATAATTTATTTTTTTCATTGTCAATCATTCACAAAGACATGCTAATAATGTTATAACAATACAAATAAACACGGTATTTAACTAATGTACATGATTAAATATTGTATACTTAAACAACATATATACTTTACTATACTTGATTAAATATTGTGCATCATATTGAATCGAAAAGCATAAAGTATACCAACACCAACTGACCAACATTTTAATATATTAAAATATAACATGCATTCATACTTCCAACCCATTATATTCGTTAACTACAAATTCGTCATTTGTCACATATTGCATTATATAATTCACTTGATTTTTCTATTACTATAGTTAAGTATCAAATTTACGATAATGATCTCCATGTTGAGAAATGATGATGATGATGATGATCTTTGAACGGATTAAAGGTTTGGTTTTAATTTTATTATGTGTTTTTAAGTTTTAGATTTTTTATGTTACAGTTTAATAATGAGTGGATTTATTTATTATTTATTTATTCTCCTTAAAATGCTATACACATTACACAATGTCCCAAATAAACCTTATAAAATTTCATATTTTTAAAGTAGTCGGTTCTTTCGGGAAAGTACTGGAACCAGACAGTCCCGACCCGAACCGTCCCGAAAACCTAAAATTTGGAATTTTAGTAACCAAGAACCGTACCATGGTTCTAATATACGGTTCGGTTCCGGTACGAGACCGGTACAGTTCCTCTGTTCTTTTGGTTCCTCGGTTCTTTTGGATACCCCTACTTGCCATTGCGGATTAATGTTTATGCTTTGTAGACCAACTACCGTTGTAGAACTTTTTGGAAAAACATTGAATTACTAGGTGCCTACGTTGTAAAATTGTTCACGCACGCATATTTAGTGTGTTGAAAGTAATAGAATTTCTCCATGACAAGCTTGTTGAAAGTTAGGTATAACTTTGTTATACATCCCCTTATTTTGTTTAACATGTGCAGCCTGTTGACTTATTTTATTTTGTTATACATCCTTTTTTTTTTTATTTTATTTTATTTTTTTTTTACAAAACTCATTATTACACTTGAAACCTTATGTTTTGCTATTTTATAAAAGCCTATACCGAAACCTAACATCTTACGCGTTAATCCTTTATTTTACGACAACCCGAAAAATTATCATTTTCAAACAAAAGTTTCCAAAAATAGAATTTCACACTCATTAACAATATAACCCATAAAAACCAAACTCTACTTATTTAATAACCCTCAAAAGCTCAAACAAAACTCATTACGCAAACACCGAACATAAAACAACACAAGTCATTTCTACACAACCAAGGTGATCAAAATGAACTTATCCCAAAATCAATACTACTCAACTCACAACGATAACATCATACAAAGAGATTTAGTGCCAATACACACTCATCTCATACATATATCACACATATATCTAGGGATGAGCATTTCAACCCGAATCCCGGAACCGAACCAGAACCGTACCGGTACCGTACCAAAACGGTACAGTTCCCGATATAAGGTACGGTATCGGGACTGAGAAATAAGGTGGAAAAAAATCGGGACTACTAATTCGGTACGGGACCGGTACCAAATCGAGAAATTCCCGAATAAAAATGGGAAAACCCCGATTTCCCGGTACCGGTATCCGAATCCCGTTCGGTACGGTACCGGTACCACTATTTATGCTCGGGAAAAAATCGGTATCACTAATTCGGTACGAGATCGGTACGGGACCGGTACCGTGCTCATCCCTACATATATCACTTCAATCATCTAAGACACACCAAACAAACGTCAAACGAGTCAAGACTATCAGTTAAACTGACCTGCTAAAATCACGGTTTTTACAGAACATGTATAAGTATATTATTTTTTGCAATCATATATGTGGTGTAGATATTTATGTTGATAATATGTTTTATATAACAGGGTACCAAGATCCATGCAACCATTAGTAATTTAGTGGTTTCTGATTTACAATTCCTCATTCGCCAGGATGATACTCACTCTATATCAAACTTCAGTGTTAAAAGTAATACATACATGCTTAGACTAACTTCTCATGCATGCAAAATTTACTTTCTTAAAAAAAACAAATGTTCAACGATGTTCTGATTTTGCTGATATACAAGAGCCTTTGGACTTTGTGTCTTTTGAAGTTTTTTAGGTCATAGAATTGATCCAAAGTGTTCCTTTGGTAAGTGTTTTTTTTTTTTTTTTTTTTTTTTTTTTTTTTTTTTTTAGTTTTTTAGAATTACATGTGTCTCTTATACAGTATTGCATATGATTTATCTTTCTTAGATGTTATTTTAATTATCAGAATTTAATTTGTTTCTTATACAGAAATGCGTATGATTTATCTTTCCTATATGTTATTTTGAGTATCAAAATTATATTTGTTTCTTATATAGTATTTTTATATAGTATTGCAAGTATCAAAATTAAATTTGTTTCTTATACAGTATTGCATGTGCTTTATAAAAAACCCATATAGCAAAATATTCATAACACATTAAAACCTAATGAGGCATTTAATCAAACACTTGGTTGGTGATCAATAAAAAAAAATTAAAAATAAAAAACGTTTCTTTAAGATCTTCACCATGCAAATCTTGAAGAATATCAAGAAACTTATCTAAAAGCAAAGCATCATACTCAATCAACTTATCATCTTCAGATACTTTACTAGGTACCAACAGCCTCAATTGTGCATCTATTGATGCCAATTTCTCCAGGTTCCTACTTGCCATTTTTAGTGGTTTTTGTTGATGAGTAGGTTAATTTGTGATTGGGAATTTTGGGGGATATTTATAGACAAGTGGCGAGTGTAGGGTTCACAAAATAAAGAAAGTCTTCGCCAAATTGGCTAACTCCACGCCTACATTATTGGGATATTTTTTTTAATCAATTTTTTGGTTCAAAATTATTGTTACCCTAAAACGAAAACAGGTAAAATTAACTTACCCTAACCCACAACAATTTTATAGAGTTAGATTGGAAATAAATTAAAACCTAGGTCCTTTGTTATCGTTATTGATTTGGATCTGTGTGTGTTTGTGTGTTAGAGTTAAGGTTTGGATCTGTGTGCATTTGTGTGTTAGAGTTAGTGTTTGTGTGTGATGAATATGGATGATGCAATTTATTTGGGGGTGAAGGTTTGTGTGTGTGTTGTATGTGTTTTGATCGGTTGGTGTTATCAGTAATGTGTGTGTTAAAAGTGTTTGTTTGAATATTTTTATAAAATACATTTGTATTTGTATAAAATGTATTTTGTTAAATATTTTCGTATTAAGCATTTGTATTTAAAATGTATGGCATAATAATCGAGAAATAGTAATACATTAAAATAATATAAAAATGTACTCGTTACCTAACTAGTCGCTTAAAAATAAATAAAAGTGAGACCTGGTCGCCTAAGAATTATGTACTATTATATTATATTAAAAGGCTACACTTTTGTACAAAAAGACAAAAAAAAAAGTCGCCTAAGAAATAGTGTGCCCTAGTCGCTCAAAAAATACCTATCGTGTACTAGGCAGTACTTGCACAAGTACAAATGGGGACATGTGTAAAAAATCTATGATAGTCGCCCAAGATTAACACCTTTGCCCATTAGGGGAAATGAGATTTTTTTGAGCACATGAGGTAATTATACTATATATATAAAAGTGGGAACGCGGGCAGCATTTATGGGGTGGTTAAAAACATGATTAAACACAACTAATGACACTTTTTGTGGTCCAAAATTTAGCATGTTACTGTTTTAAGCACTGTAGCTGTGTTAATGACACAAGCTGCTACAGTGAATGGCAGAAAAATGTGGTGCACAACACAACAATCTACTGTGTGGGCAGCTGGGCAGCAAAACTGGGTAATTAAACACATAACTACACTAATTTACATAACAAAATAAACAAAAAAATTTATATAACTTAATAACAAATCATAAAAAGAAATAGCATAATTCCGGCAGCACAACGCGACCACAATTTCTTCCCCGGCGTCAGACTGGCCGTTACAGCAGCAGCAAGCGGCGGCAAGTGGCATCACTACAAAAAAAAAATAATAAAAAAAAACACGTTAGATCTAAAAAAATGTATGCATCTACAAAAAAATATATAGATAAAAAAAATATGGACCTATAAAATTTTAGATCAACAAAAGAACCACAGATCGACAAAAAAAAAAATATATCTACCAAACAACATATATATGTTGATAAATAAAATGAATAGATCTAGAAAAAAATGTATAGACCTATGAAATAAAGTATAGATATACGAAAAAAATAAATAAATACACATCAAGAAAAAAAAACAATAGATCTACGAAAAAAAACTACATATCTAAAAAAATGTAAGGCGCGTGAGGGGTTTTACCGAGAAGGAATGAAGGTGAGAGGTGGTTGTGGTGTCTCGGTGGTGGTGACAGCAGCGGTCGTCGCACGTAGGTGGTGTTGTGGTGGGAGCCGAGGGCTCAAAGTTTTCACAAATGATAAGAGTTAACCGATCTATCGAATCGGCAAGAAAAAAAAACGACGGAAAATATTCCGGCGACGGCGACCGCCGGAAACTGCTGTTGTTGCCGGACATGATGAAGATTCCGGCGAGGAAGTAGAGAGAGAAGAGATTTTATGTGTGTGTGTTTTAATTTTAATGAAATAAAATAAATAAAAAAGGTTTATATAAGGGAGGGACCAAAGTGAAAATTGAAAATGTAGGGGTGTGAAACGAAACTTAGGGGCGGAGGGACCAATTCTGCCACTTTGGCAATTCTTTTCACCAAAACACCGCTGGGCTCATTCGACATAGCAAACGGGTTCAAAAGTTTACGAAACCTTCGCTATTGTTCACGAAATAATTTTTCCAATAAAAATAACGATAAATACGTATAACTTTCTCGAAGTTAATTTATTTGGCATAAAACTTGCAAACGAATATATCGGAAAACATAATACATAAACAACGCCACACAAAAATCAATTGCCCCACAGCAACGCGTGGGCAATTATGCTAGTTACCTTTATACTTGCAGGTAAATCAGCTTGTTGCTTATTTGACATCTATGAAAATACAAATTAACTCAATGTAGTTAAAAACCAATTTCGTTTTATTTTAATTTTATAAATTGTCATGTCATATTTGTTAGTCCAACAAGAAAATACCATTTTACATTTTTACCAAAAGGGTTCCAAAACCAAACACAATCATCCTCCAAATCAAATAATTTTTTGGCAATTCTTAAATCTCATCATTGACACTAAAACTTAGATAAAAATCAAAGCTTTAGTATTATGGGCAGATCAAAATCAAATCTTGAAGACTACAACCCCAACTCAGGTTCACAATTTGTTAAAGATAATCAAATTTAGTAGTTAATGCATATTTACAAAGTTTTAGGTGTCAAGATTTAGTATAAACATAGTTTTATATGATCATCGTATGTGTATGTCACATGTTTTATGTTTTCCTAAAGAAAATTAAGGTGTGAATTGTTGTGTTATGTTTTTAAGGTAGTTGAGAAATGTTTAATGTTATTTGATTGTTAGTAGTGATACCGTGAAGAAATGCGCGTATGAATAGGATTTATAGTGATCAAGGGGTTAAGTTGTTGAGACGGATTGTTGCCACTTGCCATTGCGGATTAATGTTTACGCTTTGTAGACCAACTACCGTTGTAGAACTTTTTGGAAAAACGTAGAATTACTAGGTGCCTACATTGTAACAGAACGAGTAATAG
This sequence comes from Artemisia argyi, assembly GCA_030686995.1. Lineage (NCBI taxonomy): Eukaryota > Viridiplantae > Streptophyta > Magnoliopsida > Asterales > Asteraceae > Artemisia > Artemisia argyi. The sequence continues at coordinate 207,069,698 of CM060684.1, read as the reverse complement.
TATTGTGAGGGTAAAATTGTTCACGAACACATACAAATACACATATAAAATCCTGCTATTTTGTTTAACATGTGCAGCGGGTCAGATTCATCACATGAGAGTAATAATCCAGAACAAATACATAGAAAATCTTGTTGGAATATTGCATGAAACTGGCTCGAAAGAGGTTGTCATCGTGTGTCACGGATATAGATCCTGCAAGGTTGGTCATTCGTGATTTGTGATATCTATTCTTTGACATGGCAAACAAGAAGTTCAGCCTGTTTATACATTTGCGAAAGGATGGTTTTGTAATTTTATGTCTTTGTTATATAGGACAGGATTCCTATGGTGAATCTTGCTGCTGCTTTCACAAATGAAGGAATTAGTGCCTTTCGCTTTGACTTTGCTGGCAATGGGTAATCTTGTTCGCTAGTAAAGTTTTTCCAATAAAAAATTTAGAATATATCATGTAACTTTGTTATTAGGATTTTACCATGTTGACGATAACTTCTTTTGTTAAATCTGTCAGAGATAGCGAAGGTTCATTTCAATATGGGAATTACTACAGAGAAGTTGATGATTTGCGGTCGGTAATGCAATATTTTGAGCAAGAAAAACGGCCGGTCTCTGCAATTATTGGGCACAGCAAAGGTCTGTTTTTTGTTTCTCAGAATCTAGTTTAATTTTGCATTCGGAAAATACTATTTTTCTTTTGTATATAAAAAGTTGTTTTATTGAATTATTGATCAGAAAGATATTTGTAGGAGGAAATGTGGTGCTTTTTTATGCTTCGAGGTTTAAAGATGTTAATAATGTGGTTAACATTTCTGGTCGATTTGATCTGAGAAGAGGTATTGAGGGTCGTTTGGGTAAAGATTACTTGACGAGAATCAAACAATATGGATTCATTGATGTTGCCAATAGAAAGGGTAAGCTTTCGGGTTTGTGGATTCATCTTGTTGCTTATGGATAGCATGTGTTCATCTTCTTGCTTATGGTTGGGGGTGGTAACTCATTGAAACGACAGTTATAAATTGTTTTTTTACTGCTAACACTTGAAGATTTTCTTTAATGATTAATCCGCAATGGCAATGGTATAAATTTAAGCGAGTATAAATTTAGGCGAGTATCAACCCATATGATTTTTTCCCCTTTCAGCCAATTGTTTATTACTTTATTTGATCCATTTGAGACAAAAACACAACCCAAATCGACCAATTCATAAGCAACCGGGTCGAAATTGACACCTCAATTTTTTTTACACTTTGGATCTTATATGAACTTGTCACCAATATCAGGGAATATAGAGTATCGTGTGACTGAAGAAAGTTTGATGGACCGTCTAACAACAAACACAAGTGCAGCATGCCAACTGATTCCTCAAACCTGCAGGTTCTTAAATCGTATCAGATTCTGTTGGTTCTTTTTGTCAATTCGTATTTATACTTACATTCGTATTTTTGTAAATAATTAATGGGTTAGTTATAATTTGCGATAATTGGACTCACATTTCGTACAGTGACATCAGTAATTGTCATGATTGCAGGGTGTTAACGATCCATGGTTCTGCAGATAGGATTGTACCTACAGAAGATGCTATGGAGTTTGCAAAGCATGTATCCAACCACAAATTGCATATCATTGAAGGAGCTGATCATGAATACACGTCTCATCAAAATGAGCTATCTTCGGTTGTGCTTAATTTTGTTCTATCTGGTTCTAGTCATGACAATGCACAATCAGAAAATAAGTCTCGACGTTCATTCTTATAACTATAGATCTATTGCTTCAAGTTATGTTCATTTGCCAATAATTTTTTATATTTCATCCATCTACAAGTTATATTCTCATTGAATACCGCTTAAAATTAAACGAGTGTATATTGCCAGTTTGCCACATACATGTGCAGTTGGCAACTATCTGAAATGACAGTAACATACAACAAAATTAACCAAAACTAAACCAAAAAGTTCCATTAAGTATGAGCTTAAAGAATCCACTTAAGGAGTACAATCAGAAAACCAGCTCGAAAACACTACTGCAATATTCTAGCTTCAACATAGTGTCAAAACAATTCAACTTAACGCGCACAGAAACAAATGTCTAAACAAAATCTCACGATATGACTTCACATCCTGTCTTCTCTCCTTCTTGGGACGCAAGTGACGATCTCATCGACTCTTAGGATCATTTCTGCAGCTTCAGTTGCAGAAAGCAATACCGCCTGCTTCACCTTGAATGCCTCATACATTCCAAGCTCAGACATATCTCCAACCTGTTTTAACATATAACGAAAAACAAAACATCAAAACTTTAGACAAAAGAGGTGGCCATTTTGACCAATAGTTCGGACAAACACTTTAACTTGTCTTGCTACAATGCGACCAGCTACTCAGTCTTTGTTATGAACTTGTTTCACTTACAGAGCCAGTAATCACATCAATCCCGGCATTGCTGTTCTCTTAATGGTTCTCAGCTCGAAGTTGAGCAATCAACTCAGCACCGTCCAAACCAGCATTGTCAGCAATGGTTGTTGGGATTGCAAAGCAGAGCTCGTGAGAAAGCATCGATAGCATGAGACTTTTTGCCGGGAGTTTTGCGGGCCAACTCATCAACAGCCTTAGCCATTATCGTCTCTGGCCATCCACCACCAAGTAGAACCCTGCTGTCATTTATGGTCTGAGATAGCACACATAAAGCATCATGCAGCGATCTTTCTGCTTCATCAAGAACATGGAAACTGCAAAAAGAAAACAAGTGTCACTATATATGTCTGATTATCATCGATAAAAGATGGTACTTCGGATTTTTGATTTAGGAACTGATAACGTAATTACTGTGACTTTCAACAAAAACGTTAATTTGGGTCATTTCATCAATAAAATTCAAACATCTGATTATCTGATTCTTAGATTGAATACCATGAAATCACTTTCAAAACAAACATCCAAACAGGATGCACCCATTATATGGGATGACTAGTATTGTTAAGGAGGCACAATGACATGTTAACAGGGCCAAGAGTTATAAATGAACGGAATTTATTAGAAATGTGAACCTGAGTTGGGGTTGTAGTCTTTTTAAAAATGCATTAACTACTAAACATACACGTAACAAAGTGAAAATAAATACTAGTCACCTGTATCATTTAACAAATAGAGTATTCCAACATGTGTCAATAGCAGCGCGAATTTTCTTTGGTTTACAAACGTCTTGAATAACAATTTCCCAGGTGGATGCTTTTGGTATAAGGAACTTTTGAACCATCACTTCAATAATTTTAGAAGCTCCTACAATTCTCCTTCGCTTGTGAAGCCGAATTACAAGTTCTTCTAAAAATTCACTCCCATCATTCAGCCCGTTTACTTGTTCCTTTAACGTTTTCAAAAAGATGTTACAAGTAACCAAATCTGGATCACACCCACGATCAAGCATGCCGTTTAGCAGATCAATAGCATGCGAAATAGAACCATTTTTACACAAACCACTGAAAAGTATGTTATAAGTAACTGTATCTGGTTCACATTCGGACCCTGCAGACAGCATCTGGTTAAAAAGTTTTAAACCTTCTTCCACAAACCCATTATTGCACAGACCATGTATCATCGAACTGTAAGCAATAACATCAGGTTTATACCCTTTTGAAAAATGATTCTCCCAAAATGTTATAGCTTCATTCAGCTTCCCATTGTTGCATAACCCATGAATTACTACGCTATAACAGACTTCATTCTGCCCAAAATCATTCATTTTAGCCTCTTTCCAAACATCAAGAGCTTTCACAGTGTCACCGGTGCTGAAAAACCCCTTCATTAGGGAGCTATATATGAAAGCATTCGGCTTACAACCCATTTTCTCCATTTCATCTAGAATGTCTTTAGCTTCATGGGGTTTCATATCCCGACATAAACCATCTATAAGAGTACCATAAACTACAATATTCGGTTTGCATCCCTTACTTATCATCTCCTTCCACATGTTCAATGCCATTTCAGGTTTTCCCTCTTTGAAAAACCCACTTATAAGTGCTGAATAAACATACTGATTTGGATGACGTCCCCTTTCCTCCATTGACACCAAAATGGAAACACCGTCAGCCGCCCTTCCTTGCTTTACTAACCCGTTGATGAGTGTACTGTACGTAACATCATTTGGAACACATTTGTTCTGCACCATTCTATCTAAAAGACTAACTGCCTTGTCTAATTTTCCCTTTACGCAGAGACCATGTATAAGAGTGTTATATGTTACTTCATTCGGTACACACCCTTTTAGAAACATATTGTCTACAACTTTTGATGCACGTGCCAAGTCACCCTTCTTACACAATCCATTAATTAAGACATTAAACGTCACTGCACTAGGAAAGCAACCCTCGACTTGCATCTCATCCAACAGACAAACTGCTTCATCAATCCTATCTTCCTTACACAATCCATCCATTAAAGTACAATAAGTAAAAACGTCCGGCGTGCATTTTCTAAATGGCATCTCCCGAAACGTCTCTATAGCCCTATCAATAAGTCCTAACCTACACATTAGTTTAAGGATCAGATTGTATGTTAACACATTTGGTAAAATTCGCTTTTCTTGAATAATAACATAAGAATAGAACTCTAGAGCCTTATGATACAATCCCTCGTGTATAACTACATTAATCGCAGAATTAAATGATCGAATACTCGGTCTACATTGGTACTCAACCCACATTTTATCAAACAAGTCTAGAGCTTTTTCCGCTCTCTTTGCTTTCCCATACGCTTTAAATGCTAAGATGAAATTACCTTCTATAAACACTCTTCTTTCACGCTTCATTTGACAAAAAACCTTCTCCAACGATGATAAGTCTCCTGATTTCGCAAAATTCTCAATGAGGGAGTAAAATGTGGAATCACCCACTCTAAAGGAGCCCGATTTTTTACTGGATTTGAATATGTCTTCATGAATTGGTGGTTCAATACCCTGTTCCTCTTCACTTTCAGGCGCTTTACTGGGGCTGACGACAGAAAAATATCGAATTTGGGAAAACCCTTTTAAAATCAGTTCTTTCCTGATGGAAGTAATGATTCTAGAACTGATGTGCATCAAATGTTTACACTGGTTACCTACAAAAAAAATATATGCATACTCTTTAGAAAAAATAATCAGAAATAAAAAAATTTAAAAATAGGTAAAAAGTATTAAAATAAACCGCTGAACAGAGAAAAACAATCAACCATCCGTAGTTGTATTATATGTCCCGCTCACTCAAACATATTGTAATAATATTTTGAATATAAAAACGGTTTTTTTGCTTCTTTAGAGTGCAGACTACACACCTTTTTTTAAGGCCAGCAATAAAAATTGTTGTTTGTCAATGTTTACACGTTGCAGATAGTACCCAATACACTCTAGAAACAAGTGATAGCAAATACGGGCAATTGTTAACAGATGAACTGTTTGCTAAGGATCTTGCAGATTTGATTACAGACGCGGATTTGTTCAAGCACATCATCAAGACTTTTGTAAAATTTTAACCATATGCTTGTGTTCCTATTTTAGGGGGTGTTTGTTTAAGCTTATATTTGGGCTTATGAGCTTATTTGTTTTTCGGCTTATATTTTATAAGCCCTAATTATCCGGCTTATCTTTTAGACTTATGGACTTATATAAGTTTATCATATCATAATAAACTTATATAAGCCCACACGCCTCAAAATAAGCCGGAAAATTTAGGCTTATGAGATATAAGCCGAAACACAAATAAGCTCATAAGCCACATATAGGCTTAGGGGATGTTTGGGTTAGCTTATTTATATGGCTTATGGGCTTATTTGAACATGGAAAAAGCTCATAAAGCCCACTCTTTAGAGCTTATTAACTTGAGCTTATTGGCTAGATGATAACGTCATAAGCTCCAAAGAGTGAGCTTATCGGCTTTTCTATATTCAAATAAGCCCATAAGCCATATAAATAAGCTAACCCAAACAACCCCCCTTAACACCCCCCCCCCCCCCCCCCCCCCCCCTCTCTTAGCTTGCAGCTGTTAACTTATTCATTTGACCCAGTGGCGCTTATACAAACTCCTAGCTTTTGCCAAAATTTAAGCTAATATAAGTTATAGAGAGGGTGGGGCTTTTAACTAAAATGTAGGCGGCCTAACTGACTGACAATTACAGAATCATCATGATGTGGGTTGTGAACAAATAATATGTAAACTATTAGTAGTTTTTATAAATTTATCATAACAAAGAAAATTAACTATAGAGCATAATGATTCTTTAACAAAACCTAAGAATAAGGTATTTAAAATAAAAAGGAGAAAGAGAAGCATTTAATAATAAAATTAGGTGAAAAACAAATTACCAGAAGGAGGAGACTTGTGAAGAAGAGGGGTTTTAATCCAATAATAAAGCAAGGTTTGATTTGTATCTAAGTTTTAGTGTCAATGATAGGGTTGTTGGGTGAAAGAGGGGTTAAGGAGTGTTGGGTATATTGGGTTGGTTTATAGCAAGCAGAAAACAACAAGCAAAGAACCAAAGGGGTTTATGTATTTAATTCGGAGTAGGGCTGAGCATCGGACCGGATCTCATTTGAGAAAATATATATATATAAAACCCAAATCGACCCATTCATAAGCAACTGGGTCAAAATTGACACCTCAATTTTTTTCTCACTTTGGATCTTATATGAACTTGTCACCAATATCAGGGAATATAGAGTATCGTGTGACTGAAGAAAGTTTGATGGACCGTCTAACAACAAACACCAGTGCAGCATGCCAACTGATTCCTCAAACCTGCAGGTTCTTAACTCGTATCAGATTGTGTTGGTTCTTTTTGTCAATTCGTATTTAGACTTACATAAGTTGTCAATCGTCGGTTCATTTAAGTCATAGTGCTATTTTTGTAAATAATTTGTGGGTTAGTTATAATTTTCGATAATTTTACTCACGTTTTGTACAGTGACATCAGTAATTGTCATGATTGCAGGGTGTTAACAATCCATGGTTCTGCAGATAGGATTGTACCTACAGAAGATGCTATGGAGTTTGCAAAGCATGTATCCAACCACAAATTGCATATCATTGAAGGAGCTGATCATGAATACACGTCTCATCAAAATGAGCTATCTTCGGTTGTGCTTAATTTTGTTCAATCTGGTTCTAGTCATGACAATGCACAATCAGAAAATAAGTCTCGACGTTCATTCTTATAACTATAGATCTATTGCTTCAAGTTATGTTCATTTGCCAATAATTTTTTATATTTCATCCATCTACAAGTTATATTCTCATTGAATACCGCTTAAAATTAAACGAGTGTATATTGCCAGTTTGCCACATACATGTGCAGTTGGCAACTATCTGAAATGACAGTAACATACAAGAAAATTAACCAAAACTAAACCAAAAAGTTCCATTAAGTAGGTGCTTAAAAGAATCCACTTAAGGAGTACAATCAGAAAACCAACTTGCAAACACTGCTACTATTCTAGCTTAAACATAGTGTCAAAACAATTCCACTTAACGCGCACAGAAACAAATATGTCTAAACAATATCTCACGATAATGACTTCACATCCTGTATTTTCTCCTTCTTGGGGCACAAGTGATGATCTCATCGACTCTTAGGACCATTTCACTGACGCCCTTTAATTACGAGTCATTAATAAATTTCTTTTGCGTAGGATAAAAGGGTTGTTCGGATAAATCTAAAGTGCAGCCGGCTCAAACGCATCTCTTCTTGCTAAATAGATGATTATAACATAACCGATAATGAATCCTAAAAAGAGGTATCATTAAATTACATTTGTTAACTACTTGGTATGTACTTTGAGTTCATAAAGTAGTTTAGGTGGGTTGTGTGTGGATCTTTTTTATAAGGTGACTGGTGTAGATAATTTGGTAAAGAAGTTTGGGATTGTTTGGCGTTGTGTATTAAAATCAATCATCTGATATGAATAGTTGGATTATCTGTTAGATTAAGGAGTTTAGAATTTAGTATTTAGTATTTGGATGTGCTTTTGCAGTTTGGATATGTTCATTGAAGCACTTAGAAGGTACATAATACGACATGGAAACACAACAGTTAGATTAGTACTATAAGTTATTAGACGTAAAGATCATAATACAAACTATGGAATAAAAGTTAATAATGAACCAGTCCTTGTCGTTGCTTTGACTTAGCCCCTTTTTATTTACAAAATGCAGTTGTTATCTGGAAATATATGCTTGGATCAGAATAGAAGTTTTTGTTTGGCTACAATCATCTATGCTTATATTTAGGGATGAGCATTTCGACCCGAATCCCAGAACCGAACCGGAACCGTACCGGTACCGTACCGAAATGGTACCGTTCCCGATATATGGTACGGTACCGGGACTAAGAAATAAGGTGAAAAAAAATTCGGGACCACTAATTCGGTACGGGACCGGTACCAAATCGGGAAATTCCCGAATAAAAACGGGAAAAACCCGATTTCCCGGTACCGGTACCGGTACCGAAACCGGTATCGGTACCGGTATCCGAATCCCGTTCGGTACGGTACCGGTACCATTATTTATGCTCGGGAAAAAATCGGTACCACTAATTCGGTACGGGACCAGTACCGTGCTCATCCCTACTTATATTCCTGGTTCCTTGACAACGAGTTATATATATGCGGTATAATGGTGTGAAAATATGTTGTGTTTGATCAGCTTTATGGAGTTTTTTACGGGACTGAATATAACGTAGGCACAAACTCTGGAAAAGATGAGAGCACGAGTGGAAAGAGACATCAGACATGCAAGTGCAGTTAGACAAGTGGAACATCAAGTGCAGGAACACATACAACAACAGGTATTTGTGGCGAGTGCTCGCGAAAAAGCTCGAGATAGGATTGCATAAAGTGAGGTTTAAGCTGTGAAATTATTGTATCTTTCCAACGCAAATGTGACCCTTTACCGACTGCAACTTTCAGACAGATTTCTGACAAAAGTTTTACCGACAATTTTCCGACATAAATTATACCGGCCGACTTCAGACGGAAACAGTACCAACAAATTTTAGCAATGATGTACCAAAATATAAAATATTAATACAAGTTAGCATTAAACCGACTAATAACCAACTCATACATGAGTAACGGGTTGTTGATATACAATTAAAAATTTGATACATATATGTCAAAATCTCAAAAAACTAATTTCTTATACATAAATTGATACACTAAATACACATAAATACCAAAACTTGATACACAATCCTAAAACTAGATACACATTACACGTCGAATTAAAGTGTATCACTTAGTTTACGTCAAATTCTAAAAGAAACTCATCAAATATTTAACAATTTTAGTTGTAATAAATTGCGTTTTTGTTTTGTTTTGTTTTGTTTTAAGGAGAGTGCCAGTCATAAAGCTATACGTTAAGCATTAACTCGTAGCCATAATTGCAGATTCGCAGGTGCAGTATCTATATCTTTTCAATCCCAAATTAAACAAATGCTTAAGTTGAACTTGTGAGACTTAAAAGTTTAGCATGTTAGAAGGCAAGTGTTTCATCTACGGTTAAAAATGTTTATTTTTAACTAGTGTATACATTATTATGTCATTGTTTAGCTGATAAAATTCAACTGATTTAACTAATTAATTTGGACATTGCCATATATAATAGAAATACTTTTCATTAAACAACACAAACAACGAGAATTAAAACAACATGACTCTTGAGTACGTACGTCTTGACCCATATCAGCTGATGATATGTTCCATTATTGTAGATACATGACACACCATATATTTGGAGGCATGAATTATTTATTACCACAGACACAGTACTCGTGCATGCATAACAGACTCCCTAACCCACACAATAGTTTGCCACACAATAGCCGCAACATGTGCCGAGGGCGCAAGGTAGGCCCGTACGAATACAAAAAGTGGTTTTACATGTTCCAGCAAAATAACCATCACAGTAATAGGGATCACAGCAATGATCAAGAGCCCCGCACGGCTGGCCAAGATCAATGCAATTCTCGGCCGGGGATGATTTCCGAGAAAATTTCAAGACCTTCCCATCTTCCAAAATCATTATTGCCATTTGAACCGGATTTGCCTGCACAAAGGGACGGTAGAAGAGGATATTATTCAATCTTTGTTTCTTAATTTCAAATTATGAGAGCTAAGTGAAGAAGGTTTGCTAGTAATATATGAAATACTAAATGTTAGTGCATGCAAGCATATCTTTAGCTTAAGCAGTTAGTACGTACTTTATTAACTAGTAACAATCTAACACATGCATGTATGTAGTGTACCTTACTAATCCCTTTTCCTGCATCATGCACGGTCGGTTGATCTTCCACAACGACCATGGAAATTTTTTCCTGATTGCCATCATTGTTTGAGGAAACACACAAAGTCGAGCTCACACTCGTGATAAAAACAAGAAATAACACCATTGCATGCATATTCTTCATGATGAAAATATCAAAGGTAGTAAAGTAAGTATTTGTTTATGATGTTGTGAGCTCTGCTACAACTCGTCTAGCCTATTTATAGACTTTATTATCCATTATGATCACGGGTTGACCCGTGAGTTTCGGGTTAGACCCGAACAACCATCTTGGCCAAGTATGATTAAATACTTCCGGAGCATATAGGTGAATTATTAGTGTGATTAATGAGATAGATTTTTTTTGAACGAAATGAGATGGAAATTCAATCACATTTTCCATCAGAACAGACATATAATAAATATTAGGACCATCCTATCCGTCTTCCAACTCATTTTGTGTGCCATGTATTTATTAGGGATAAATTTTGAATAGTAAAATAACCCGGTTGCTCTGGGTTTAGGCATATTTAGCCTGATTTTGAAATATTCTCGTTTTAGCCCGGGTTGCCCTGGGCAACAAGCGTATAGCCACCCGCACGATGACAAGTGTTATTTTTTGGGGGCAGCTTTTGTGTTTTTTGGACAACTTTTGTAATTTTTGGGCTACTGGAGGACACGTGTTATCATGCGGTTGGCTATACGCTTGTTGCCCAGGGCAACACGGGCTAAATCAAGAATACTTCAAAATCGGGCTAAGAATACCTAGACCGCAGGGCAACGGGCCATTTTGGTAATTATCCCTATTTATTATTTATCTTTACATCCTTCATATAGTTTTGTTTTTTTTTTCAAATCGGAAATGTTCTTCTAAACTAACATGGAGATAGAATTTAAATGGTACCATAATATAGTAAACGAGTAATACGAGGTCCGCATGCATGTTATTGAGGGTTTATAATAGACGTGTATACTTTTAATTTATTTGTTATTGTATTTATATTACTAAAGCAAGATTGAGAGATCTTACACAAATTAAATCTCAGTCGCTGAGAGAAAAAAAGAATGAAAAGATTAATTAATAATATAGAATGGAATGTGCTTACCCAAACACCTCACTAATAGCTTATTCATCATGTAATAAGCTTACCCAAAGACCCCACAAACACTAATGGTACATGTTATAAACTAAATTTGACTTTTGAATCTCAAAGTAGTACTTTTTATAGCATCAACTAAAACTACATAAACACTTAGGATAAACAGTTAGGGTGTGTTTATTTCATTAAGATGTTTTAGGTTTGAATCTGACTACCACGCCTTATCAGTAAGAGGTGACTAGAAAGTCTAAACCTGAATGAAATAATGTTGTTTGTTTTTATATAATTGTCTGAATGATTTTAAGTGCTCGTTTCTGTAATTTATTTATTAAACCAATGCAATGCGATAATAAGTAAGAGGCAGTAAGACAAGTCCCCTACCTATTACTAAGTAAGATGTTATATGTCTAACTGGGTCTGGCTGAAAAGGAAAAAAACAAACAAGCAAAACGTCTGAAAACCCAAAACTTCAAATCTAGAAACAGTGTTGGCTCAAATATAAGAAGAAGTGGCTAAGTGGATTCATGCTTTGGTTGGAAGAGAGGTTGCTAAGTGGATCTCTCACACTCAACCATCCTTCTGTTTTTTGAAGCCAATACACTTTTATATATTATATCATCAAAAATATCAAAATGTCACTGCCAAGCTAAACATAACCGACAACCACTTACAACCCAAAGAGAAAAACTGAATATATTTTTGGTATAAGCCATAATAAATCGAAACACAAAAAAATTAGTAATTTTTCATATCTCACATATGCGAACCACGGCGCACTAACACACAACTACGCAAACACAAAGACCAAAAATATGAGAGATAACATCAAAAAGTTCATAACATTTAACCCACTAACACAAAGCTAGCCTCTACAAAACACTACCAAAACCACAATATCGTCACTCAAACCATTAACACCATTAGTTATTTTTTGGCAAAATTGGTCAGATCCATGGTTACGGTTATAGCGATGCCGACAACAAACCAACAAAACTAAAAAACAAAACCACAATATCCAAATGCTGATTTTGGTGATGGTAGTGATAGTGGCGAGTTTTTAATACTTTGCAGATTCAATACTTCGTGCCAGCCTTGCATTTTAATGTCCAGCATTTCAGTTTAATGTTTCCTATATAGTCAAAGTTTCCAGCAATACCAAACGCCATATGTTTCAAAATGAAAAAGTTTGACCAAGATTAAGTTTTCCACTACTTTCTCTTTATAACTAGTTAAGATATCACATGATGTATGAGAATTAATCTCTAGGGCTTTAAAGAAATTTTCTAGAGCTTTCAAAAATTCATTAGATTATATTGATAAAAAACCATAAGGTCTATCATAATATAAACAAAAAAGTAGGTACACTAGTTAAAGTTATTATTTTTTAACTTGTTGTAGACGGGCCTCCAATGGAAAAAAGGCACAGAAATTCATGAGACGGCCCTGAATACCGGTCAACCAATCAGAAGAAGATACATTTAGTGAAATGGTTCAGAAAGATACGTGAAACTTTGATGAAATTTTAAAACATGTGAATAAACATAATAAGTTATGAATGAACACTAACAAATCTAAACATATATGGTCTAACCTAATACATATAGAGGAGAAATTCTTACTATTATATAAAGTACATGGCCAGTCATAAAAGTTAAAAGTGAATGTGCATAGTAAGACGATCATCAATAGTTTACATCTTTGCATTAAAAATAAATAAATAAATAAATAAGAAGAAGATGATGATTTTTTACTTTTATTTTTTATTTCTGCATTTCAAACTGTGCATTAAATAAATGTATATTTTTCGGCATTTTATATACTGAAATGTGCAGATAAAAAATATGCGTGTCTCAATCAACTCTTTTAATAAATTGAAAAAATTTTTAAATATAATACTAAAAAACGTATTTAACAATAACAAATCAAGAAAAGAAAAAAGAGTTGCGGAAGAGACAATGAAACAATCAAATTGATCAAATTAAATAATGCAATAATCACGGTATTATGAGTATTCTATAAATGATTTGAAACAATAGTTCATAACTACCATATTTGAATAAGCAAGGTACCATCTTTGAAAAAGCAAGGTGCATTTTTTTCAAACTTATTCATATTTTAAAATAAATAAAACTTGCTTAATGTCTCTCGAATATATAGGAAAAAAATAAGATAAGGATGAACTTTATTTTAAAGGGTCGTGATTCATTACTCATTTAATCGAATGGTTAAGAATTGATGACACATTACCTTTTCTCATCAATGCTCCGCCATTAATATAAAGTATATTTTAAATATTTCATGAAGCATCAATTGTTAAACACTTTGATATAAGTATTTGTCTATAAATAAATAAAAAATTCCGGCTTCTCAATGAAATACACATACTCATGACTTTTTAACAATATGTATTCGAATTATAAATTATAGGAGTGCATTTATAAAACTCCTATAGTTACATGTAGAAAAAACACATTTGGTAAAAATCACATTTGATTCAAATTACGTGGGGAAACTTCACATGTGATTTTATATGTTTTATCAAACTTTGACAAATTAACTTTGCTAATTTTTTTCCTAATAAAATAAATCTCCTAGTGGGAATTTTTCATTTCAAAAAAATCAATTCATTCCTTATTAAGTAATAATTTAATAAGAAAATTGCAAAAATCGTCCATGTGGTTTTGCGAAATTGCACGTTTCGTCCTTACTATTCATTAATTGCAAAAATGGTACGTTGACTGCACTGTTTCGTGCACTTTTGGTCCATTTGACTTAACTGGCGTTAAAGGGACTCCGTTAGCAGTTACACTTTAGCCCCTTTTGGTTAACCACCATTGCAGCACCCATCCTTTAACCTATAATTTAACTTTTTATCGAATTTTTTGAAAAAAAAAAAAATCCTCCGTTTTTTTTATTGAATTTAAAAAAAAAAAATTCCAAAAAAATTTTCAAAAAAAAATTTTCCAAAAAATTTTTCAAAATTTTTTTTTCAATGTGCCGCAAAATACTTTTTTTGAAAAACTATGAAAATTCTTTTTGTAAAAATTTTTTTCAAAAAAAATGTTTCCAATTTTTTTTTCAAAAATGTGCCGCAAATACTTTTTTGGAAAACTTTCAAAATTATTTTTTTTTAAAAAATTTCCAAAAAAACTTTTCAAAAATAAAATTTTCCCAAAAAAAAAATTCGATGTGCCGCAAATACTTTTTTGAAAAAATTTGAAAATTCTTTTTGTAAAAAAAAATTTCCAAAAATTTTTTTCAAAAATAAAATTTTCCTAAAAAAATCGATGTGCCGCAAATACTTTTTTGAAAAAATTTGAAAATTCTTTTTGTAAAAAAAAATTCCAAAAAAATTTTTCAAAAAAAATATTTCCAGAATTTTTTTTTTCAATGTGCCGCAAATACTTTTTTGAAAAAATTTGAAAATTCTTTTTGTAAAAAAAAATTTCAAAATAAATATTCCCAAAAAATGTTTTTCAATGTGCCGCAAATACTTTTTTGAAAAAATTTGAAAATTCTTTTTGAAAAAAGAAATTTCCAAAAAAAAATTTCAAAAATAAAATATTCCAAATTTTTTTTGATGTGCCGCAAATACTTTTTTGGAAAAATTTGAAAATTCTTTTTGTTAAAAAAAATTTCCAAAAAATAATAAGGTGATTTTTTTTTTCAAAAAAAAAAAAAAAAAAGTTAAATTATATGTTAAAGGATGGGTGTTGCAATGGTGGTTAACCAAAAGGGGCTAAAGTGTAACTGCTAACGGAGTCGCTTTAAAGCCAGTTAAGTCAAAGGACAAAAAGTGCACGAAACAGTACAGTCAACGTACCATTTTTGTAATTAATGAACAGTAAGAACGAAACGTGCAATTTAGCCAAACCACAATGACGATTTTTGAAATTTTCTCTAATTTAATTATTAATTTATTTTATTTTAAACACTTTTAATAATAAAAGCTTAAATATTTTTTAATTTAGCAAAAAAAGATTATAAAATCATTTTATATACTTCCTCATAGAAAAAATCAAAAAATACACATGTACTCACAATTACATTATTTATACTTTTGGGCTAAAGTGTAAATACATAAAACACGGGATGATACGTAAATCTTTCATACAACTCTTCAATACCTATTCGTTCCTAAAATCCCCTGGTTTCACAATCACCATTCATTCCTAAAATCCTTAAATTGATAGAGCAAAATTACTAAAGTTTAGTTTACTCATTAACAGTACAAATCAAATGAACAAAATATATATCCCACATTCATCAAAAGAGCCTATGATGAAAAAAAAGGATTTCTTAGCCTCAAAACCTAACCCTATTAATTAATGATATTCACCGAGGGATTATAAACTTGCAAGAGTTGAATTGACAAAGCTGTAAGTATAAGTTAACTAGAGTTCAATGTTATCACGCAATTATGTGATTAGTTCAATTTACCCATATGTTTTATTTGGGTTTGATTTATGTTTTTGTGACTTACGATGCTTTTATACTAATGGATACACTAAACCTTCTAGCGTTTTGTTTATAAGTGTTGTAGATGGTACTTGTGGAATGCCACCTTGTGGGTGCTGGTGAAATTTTAGAGACGGGTGTATAATTTTTCTTTTGTTTTTTTCTAATAGCTGTTAGAGGTGCAGGCCTTGGAGAAAGCGTAACAGGTGTTGTTGCAGAGTCTATTATGTTACCTAATCATATATATATATATATATATATATATATATATATATATATATATATATATATATATATATATATATATATTCCGAATTCAACCTTTGAGTCAAGTAGATAACCACATGTTCAAATACATTACAAAATGGAGATATTTAACACTGTAATAAACAATTTATTAAAGTTTAGTTGTGGGTCTGAGAAATATATATGTGTCTGTCACATCAACTATACATCTCCAAAACTGATCATCGACTGGTTCATAATTACGAATCTCTTCCCCTCTTTCAATGTAGGTAGCTACATAAAACGCATCCTCACCCTCTTCGATAAAATGTAAGTAAGCAACATCCGAACAGGTGATGTTGTGCATCACAAAATCATCCCACCTTGCTCCCTCAACAACACACACTAATTCTGATACTCTTCTTACACTAAATCTCCATCTAGTCTCCGCATAGTTAACTAAGTAAATATAACGATTCCCATGATAGGATCCTCCTAACATGAAATCATGATGCAGTTCCTGTATATCAATATTAAGTTTTAAGCATTGTCAATTTCTTATAACTACTTTGTTAGAGATATAACAGTTAATTCTTATATGGTGTTAACTAACAAACTCATCCAAAACCTCTTCAGGATCGTCCAAAACGCAAATAAATTGATTCCCATACATACCTTCTGCATTAACGATTAACATTATCACAAATAACGTTTGAATTAAACATAAATCAGTAAATATTGTTAACTCATATGTGTGTTGTTTGATTTTGCAAGGCTTGCAAGTTCCGATTGTTTGTGGGTGTGTGATTAGATGGGATTCGATAAGATAGAATATGGGTACTTTGTTGATGGTTGTGTTGGGTTGAGGTTGTATGTGACAATGTGTGTGGTAGATGATCGGGTTTTAATCAACTGTCAATGGTTGGGTGTGGGTTCATTAATTCCCGCGAAAACATTAATATGCGTATCAGAGAAGATACGGTAAAGTTACATAGTTAATGTGTGACTACACCGATGGTCCCTCAAGTTGTATGTCTGGTTTAGCTTGTGTTAACTAATGGTTATAACGTGATTGGACTATTATGCTCCTCATATTATAACAAAAAAACGTGCATTGACCGAGCCGAAACTGGTCAAAGGACGCAATCGGCCTAAAATACACAAGGTTTGGACGCCTGACGATGTTTTTTAAAAGATAGGGTACCTGGCGATGTTTTGTGAAAAATTCAGAGACCAACAGTGTATTTTTGTCTAAATAAAAAGATAAAACATACCTTGTAGATATCGCCTTTTGCAAATGAGATGTTTTTAGCAAAAACAAACACAGCTTTACGCTAATAATCCATTATTATTCAAGACTTCTGGTGTAGATTTTTAATGATGTAAAATAAAGTGATAACAGATCAAAATGTCTTTTGCCATGTAACAAGCCACTTTTTTCTTACTAGATTAATTTTTATTTTTTATTTTTTTTAGCCTATCAGTTTGATCTATTTTTGTCACGTAAGCAAAATCGATAATTTTTAGTGGCCGATTAAAAAAAATGATCTAACTTTCATAAAATTGATGGAGAAATTTGATAGTGGAAAACAATATAAAAAAAAATTCAACCACTAAAATTTTATTAATTACTTCCTCTTTTTTTTAATTTTTTGTTTTCACAAATTTGACACAAATATTTTTATGTTTTTTTTCTCAACCAAATTTCTCTACCAAATTTATTAAAGTTTGACCAAAATCAATTCAATTTTGACTTTTTATTAACCAATCACATCGTTTGATTTTGCCTAGGTGGCAAAATCGAGCTCTCTTATTAGTCTAATTTTTTTTCGATGAGAAAAGTTATGCAAAATCACTCTGAAATTATGTAATTATTTTACTATATGAAAGATTCCCTACCAATCCATGCAATCGAGTTTTCTAGGCATACAATGACAACGACATCTATCACGTGAAACATGACATATAACGACACAATCACATTACTAATATTTGATGATAAGTAACTTTTTTTTAAAGTTCTGATTACAATTATCAGCCTCACTACAAATCATTTAATTGAATGATTTTTCATAATCAGGGTTTCGCAGTGGTTTGGGGATCTGAGAGAGATGCGTGTGAGTGTGTGTGTACAGTGTGTGTGTGTTTAATTGAATGCCTCTCGTTCCCCCCCCCTCTGGTTAAGGCCACATTAACGAGCAAGGTGAGTTGCTTAACGCAGCATTAAGCTTGTACCTTATTAGAAAAAAAAAATCATTTACACCCCTATAACGTTTTTATTACCGTTTAATTTCATATATATATATATATATATATATATATATATATATATATATATATATATATATATATATATATATATATATATATATATATATATATACACCAAACGGCTAGTTTTATTAAAGAAAAAAAAAACTTTTTCAGAACTCTTTTTCTACCATATAATTACCAAACTAACACAACAATTTTTTTCACACTTCCACAACTTTATTTACTTTCTATCTAACTAAAAAAAACCGTGTTCATTCACAATGGATCCGCATCAAAGTGCCGAATCACCAACGCATTGGTCAGATTGGGTAGGGGTAGGATCTGTCTACATTCCACCTCCCCCATACCCTGCCCCGGCAGGATTGGGTATGTTGTTGTTGTTGTTTCTTCCAGATCATTTTAAATTCTTTAACAAAGGACCTGATTGTACGGATCGAAAGAGTATGAGTGTACTTAGGAGGTGTACATCTAACATACGCCAATTGGCGTACGGCAGCACACCCGATGCATTTGATAAGTATTTGCAAATGGGTGAGCGTAGTTCACGTGATTGTCTTGATAATTTTAACAAGTGCATTATGGATTTGTTTATGCCGGAATTTTTAATAAAACCAACATGGTCCGACATTCAAAGTCTTTACGAAAAACATGAACGTGAACATAGTTTTCCGAGAATGCTTTATAGCATTGATTGCATGCATTGGGAGTGGAAAAATTGCCCGGTTTCTTGGCAAGGACAATATGGTAGCGGTTTTAAAAAATACCCAACAATACTGCTTGAAGCTGTTGTTTCGCAAAAATTATGGATTTAGCATGCATTTTTTGGGATGGCGAGGGCGAATAACGATATTAATATTTTAGATAACTCTCTGTTATTCGACGACATTCTTGCTAACGAAGCCCCAAGAGCACTGTATATGGTAAATGGAAGAAGGTATGAACATGGGTATACTTAGCTAACAGAATTTACCCACGGTGGGAAACTTTCGTCAAATCCTTCTCGGCAACAACCAATGAAAAACATGTGTGGAAAACTAGAAGGGGGGGGTTGAATAGTTTACCGCTTTTTAACTTGATTATCTTTCAAAACATTACGTTTGTTTAAAGATATAAACTCAAATTACTTGTTTAATTATTTGAAAAGCTTTACGTGTAATTAACGATTCTAACTAAAGACACTATGTAATAAGCAAAGACAAAGAGAGAAAAGATCAAACCACAACACGATTGTTTATCGTGGTTCGGCTACAAGGACTCTTTTTCCTTGCCCTACATCCACGCCCCGAGTTTCCAACTCGAGAGTTATAAGCACTAATCAACAAGCTCCTTTCCCGGTGGAGAAACCTTTACAACGTCGCTTACACTTTTACCGACACTAAGCTAGATGTCGAGTTCTTTTACAAGAGTACAACCACTCCCGTCGTCGCTTACACTTTTACCGACACTAAGTTAGATGTCGAGTTCTTTTACAAGAGTATAACCACTCCCGTCACACTTTGTATTTTGAGTTGAAACTTGTAACTTCTTGGATGAACACACAACTCAAATGTTACTGAGTTAGTTGAAAGAATATGTGAAATATATGTCCTAAAGTGATGGATGAAAATTAGCAAGTGGCTTGTTATTTATAGCAAAATAAACAGCAGGTCTGGCGGATACGGCGGAACCCTTAGATGGGTTCCGCCCGTGTACCCCCAGGGTTCCGCGAGGCTTGCAGTAGGTTTTGCAATAAATCTTCCAAACCAACCAAAGTCACATCAACTAAATCCTAGTCAAACACATTGAAGCAAAAGAAGAAAGCTTCCAAAAATGTGTAAGAGGTTATGGTAAGTCAAACACACAAGCTTACCATAAATGTATGATGTGATATGACACTTTCTAAATAAAGAAATAAAAACAATGTTTTGCTTAAAAAGAAATGTAAATCTAGTTATACAAGACTTAAAAGTAAAGTGATGTTATTACTATAAACTAAAGTTCATATTTTGTCATTAACAAAACTTAGCAAATATCGTAAAATATAAATAACGTTTTTAATCGATATTTGTATTAACAATCTCCCCCTCTTTGTTGATGACAAAACATAAACTTTATTTGTAAGTAAGCCACAAGATTTAGTATTAAGTCTTATAAAGTTTGTATTAAAACTTGTTTTTGCTAAGAAGATGTGATATGCAAGAGTAAAAAAAAAATATGAGAACAAGTTTAATATAATATAAATTCTCCCCCTTTTTGTCGAAACAAAAAGAAGAGTAGCGAAGCGGAAGTATGCGCTTGCTCCCCCTTGGACGATACTCCCCCTAAATGGAGTGCCAAGAGAGGAGACATGGATTTTGAACCTACAAGAAAAAATGTTAGTAGCCGCACAAGACAAGTGTAGAACA
Source organism: Artemisia argyi (assembly GCA_030686995.1). Taxonomy (NCBI): domain Eukaryota; kingdom Viridiplantae; phylum Streptophyta; class Magnoliopsida; order Asterales; family Asteraceae; genus Artemisia; species Artemisia argyi. The sequence continues at coordinate 207,048,978 of CM060684.1, read as the reverse complement.
AGTCATGAAAGCACTTCATGTCAAAAACACAACTAAGAGTTGCGAAGCGGAATTATGCAATACTCATGCTCCCCCTTGAATAGTCTTAAACGAATTACTTTTAAAATCATAATTGTAGAAAGTCATCTTAGGGTTTATTAAACCTCAAGTAAAACATTGTGTATTAATTTCATGAATTGGTAATAAAAGTTTTTTTTGAAAACTTATGCTATAAAGATGAGTGCATGCATCTTTATACATATTTTGATTGAACATATCAAAATTGAATACCCTTATAATTTAAGTTACATGCCATCTATCTATAAGGAACACTTGGAATTTTAATTTAGTAAACGTGAGACCTAGGCTAAATTACTATAACAAGGTAAAATTCTTTTAACGCGTGAGACCATAATTGTAATTTTACAGTTTCTAAGGTAGACGACTTAATTAAGTTGTGCGTGAGACCTAGAACTTAAGGCATGAGATGGGATAAAACATGCTTACAAGGCAAATTGATGAATCAATTTGATGTAAATCCCATAATGATCTAGGAATTGGAAATCTTGTTTGCCAATTATTGTTCGACAGATTACTATCTTTTGTACTTTCACCACTAGCAGATCAACTGATGTGGTGGAACTATGTAAAGTTAGATCCTAGACTTTCAAGAAAATTTTGGTGGTTATATGAATATAGCTATGGGTATTTTATTTTCTTGAAGATATTTATTATCGAAAATACTAATGTTTGAACTTTTATCTGTAGATATGGCTCAACCCGATAACCCAACTGTGATTTCTGCTTTCAAGAGTCATCTTGAAATAGAAAAACTGACTGGAAAGAATTTCAATGATTGGCACCGTTCGCTCAGAATTGTCTTGAGGGCATGCGGAAAGCTAGATTATTTGACCGATGAATGCCCAGCTGAGCCTGCTGTTACTGAACCAGAAGCAGTTAAGGCGGCATGGAGGGTGGAACATGCTAAGTTTAATGAGGTTGCTTGTTTAATGCTCACTAGCATGAGTGCTCAGTTACAAAAGAAGTTTGAGTACTTTTTCCCTAAAGATATGCTTGAAGTGCTTAAGCAGTCTTATGAGAAAGCACCTGCAGTTGAATTGTATGATGAACTTGACAAGCTACATAACTGCAAGCATGGTGATGGTAAACCAGTTGAAGATTATGTGACTGAGATAAAAGAATACTTTGATAAGCTTCACAGAATTGGATTTGGTTACCCGAACAATGTGCAAGTGCACTTGATCAACATGTCCCTTAACAAGGACTTTACTGGTTTTGTGCAGAATTTCAACATGCACTCCTCGGGGAAGACAGTCTCAGAATTACTCGCATTGCTTGTTGATTATGAGAAGAGTCTACCAGCCAAGGTCAAGGCCCCTACCCCGCAAGTGTTGGCGATTCATGGGTGGAGAATCCAGAAGAAATCGCATGTGAACAAAGGCAAAGGGAAAGGTAACAAAGGCAAGCAGGTCATGGCCTATCAACCTCAACCCAAGATGAAGCAACATCAGCCTAAGCAGAACAAGGTGAATCCGCCAAACAAGAAGGATCAGGCTTGTCACCATTGTCATGAAAAGGGCCATTGGAAGCGCAATTGTCCTCTCTACATTCATGACTTGCGACAGAAGAAGCAGGGGAATGAAGCTGGTAACCCCAGCTCATCAGGTGCGTTCTTTATGATTGAATTATTCACTCTTACTCCTAAATTGAATTCATGGGTATATGATACGGGATATGGCATTCATATTTGCAATACCTTGCAGGGGTTTAGAGTTGAGAGAAAGCTGGCCTATGGACAACAATTCTTGCACGTTGGTAACGGAGCGCATGCAGGAGTTGAAGCTATAGGAGTTTATGATTTAGTGTTGCCTTCGGGCCTAGTACTATCTTTAAATAATTGTCATTATGCATCATCAATTGTTAGAGGTGTAATTTCATTTTCATGTTTGTTGAACCTTGGTTTTAAGCATACTATTTCTAGCAATGGAATTTCAGTTTCTTTAAATGATGTTTTTTATTTTAATGCTATTGCTGTGAATGGTGTCTTTGAAATTGATATGAATGATAATGTTTGGTCTGAAACTGCTGCTGAGTGAAACTGCTGCTATGAACGAAACTGCTGCTAGTGGTAATGATTCTGCTGCTGATGTCAAAGTGCTGCTGAGGATAAATGCTGCTGATAGAATCTACTGCTGATGGGATAAGGATGTATACGTTTTAGATAAATACAGAATAGATTGTGTAAATATTATATTTATCTAGAATATACTTATCGTGTAGAGAAAGGTATTGTAAACCTAGTAGGATTCCTTAGTCTATAAAAGGAGGATCATAGGGTTAGTTTATGTACGTATTATTATTCACTTCAAGGTTGTAAAACCCTAGCATTGTTGAATGCTCGTATTAATAATATTGAAGTGTTGAAAGAGAATCATTATTCTTCTTAAGTTAAGCTTTTACATTCCGCATATTAGCTTAAGTGTTTAATCAAGTTAACTTCTATACAAGATCGTTTAAGCTCAACTGGGATCAACAAGTGGTATCAGAGCTTGTGATCTAGAAGTTATTATCAAGAAGATTTTGTTTCTTAAAAGTTTGTTGTTCCAAATCTATTGCTAAGATGGGTGATGAAACTCATATGGTGACTGCTTCAAGGGTACCCATGCTGAATCCTTCTGAGTATGAGCTTTGGAAGAGAAGGATCAGACAGTACATTCGCATGATTGATTTCAACATGTGGAATGTGATTGTTAATGGTGATTCTGTACTTGAGAAGAGTGCTGATGGGAAGGAGATACCAATTAAGTCTGCTGAAGCCAACACAGTAAGGAAGATGGAAATCAAAGCACATAGTATTCTCTTAATGGGAATACCTAATGAATTCCAAATGGACTTTGATGACTGTGAATCTGGAAAAGAATTGATGGATGCTGTTGAATTCAGGTTTGGAGGGAATGATGCTACTAAGAAATCCAGGAAAAACATGTTGAAGCATCAGTTTGAGAATTTTACTTCTGAAAGTGGAGAGAGGATAATTGGCACATACAACAGGCTAAACTAACTTGTTAGTCATCTAAAGCTTGTTGGCTATGTGGTTCCACAAGAAGATGTAAACCTAAAGTTTCTTAGAAGTCTTGCACCTGAATGGAGTATGCACACAGTTGTGTGGAGGAATAAGCCTGATTTTGAAACTATGAAGCTGGAGAGTCTCTACAACAATTTAAGAGTGTATGAATCAGAACTATCTACCTCTTCTACTTCATCTTCTGGTACTCAAAATCTTGCCTTTGTATCCTCTAAAGGAAAAGGATCTCAAGAATCTCACTCTGCTGCTCATTCTACTGCTTATGGAGTATCTGCTGCTGATGGATCTGCTGCTAGTTCAAATGATAAGATTTCTACCAGTGATATTGCTTTGTGTGCATTCTTGGCTGAGCTCACAACTACTATAAGGTCACATGTCATTAATCAAGACTTGGATTATATTGATCCTGATGATCTTGAAGAAATTGATCTTAAATGGCAAATGGCTATGTTAACCTTGAGGGCAAGAAAGTTCTTGAAGAAGACTGGAAAAGAAGTCAAGTATAAAGCTAAGGACAGTCCAGGCTTTGACAAATCAAAGATAGAATGCTACAATTGCAACGGAAAGGGACATTTTGCCAGAGAGTGTAGAGCTCCAAAGAAGAATGCTGATGCTACAAAGAAGGTTACTGAAGAATCAAAGACTGCACTGGTGTCTTGTGATGGACTGGGAGATTATGATTGGAGTGATATGGCTGAAGAAGAACCAAATTTCTCTTTGGTAGTTGTTGCTCAACCCAAGGTGCAGAACTTTGCACTTATGGCCTATGGTTCATCATCAGGATCTGACTCTGAGGTATCAAATGATTCAGACTTATCTGTGTGTTCTTTTAAATCTTGTGCTGACACTATAGAAGAACTTAAGTCTAGGAATGAGAGTTTAAATAGAGAAGTTGAACACCTAAAACTTGATAACTTAGGTTACAAAGTAAGTATTCAAAATGTTGAAAGAAGGTTAGAATATCTCAAAGAGTGTGAGAAGGAATATGTAGATCAACTTAATCTCAGAGATATAGAAATTTTTAAGAAAAACAGTGAAGTAGAAGTTCTTAAAAATAAGTTAGAAGAAGCTGAAAAGCTCTTGCTGAAAAAGATAAACATGTAGTAAAAGTACAAAAACAACAATATGCTTCTGATTTAGTTCATAAATCTATTGAGAATAACTTGATGAGAAAAGGTAGTGGAATTGGATATAATGAAGTGGCTCCTCCAGCCAAAAGTGCTTTTGCTCCACCAGGAAAAGAACTATCCTTCATTAGTGAGCTGAATATTGAAAAACCTGTAGGTGAAAGTAGTACAAGTGTTAATGAAATACCTAAGGTTGAGGCTAGAAAATTTCCTGAAGCTCCTATTATAGAAGATTGGTATTCTGATAGTGATAGTGATGAGGAACAGGTTAAAGAGGATCAAAGTGTGAAAAAGGAAGAAATTCCTACAAAGTTTAAACCTAAAATTGAACAGGTTAAGTTTGTCAAACCTGTATTAGGAAATAACTTCTCTAGGAAAATGGTAGAGTACAATGAGGTACCTAGAGAACAGATGGAAAGGTTCAATAATAAGCCTAGGGGTAACCAGAGAAACTTCAACAACCTAGTTTCACACAGATTAGGTAATCAGTTTCAATTACAAAAGAAGGCTTGTTATAAGTGTGGTAGCTTTGACCACTTGATTGTTAGATGTCCTGAACACCAAAAGCCTGTTTGGAATCAATACACTAGGGTGAAACACAAATATGTAACTAAACAAACTCACCCACATCCTAACAGAAATATGGTTCCAAGAGCTGTTTTGTTGAGATCTGGTGCAACTAGATCTATTTATGCTGCTAAATCAAATGGTGTTTTCAAAACCACAACTGGTTCTTCTACTGGCTCTACTGCTAGTAAGCATTCTGCTGCTAGTATGCATTCTGCTGCTAGTAAGCAACCTGCTGCTAGTACAAAACTTTCTACTTCAAGGCCAAAAGTTTTAACAAATACAGTTGTTGGTAATCACTTTTATGCTGTTAAGGCCTCAGCTTGCTGGACTTGGAAACCAAAAACTATTGGTTCAAATTCTGTTTCCAAGGATAGTAGTGCATCAAGTGATTTAAAGAAATTTGATTATGTTGATGCACAGGGCAGATCCAAGTCAGTAATGGCTTGGGTCGTCAAGAGGAACTAATGTCTCTATTTTTCATGTGCAGGTCAATCTACTGGATGAGCTTAAGGATATGGTTATTGTTGACAGTGGATGTTCTGGATACATGACAGGAGATGAGTCTCAACTTGAAGACTTTGAGGCTTTTGATGGTGGTTATGTTGCTTTTGGGAATGATCCAAAAGGTGGTAAGATTGTTGGAAGAAGAACTCTTAAAACTGGAAATTTGGACTTTGAGAAGGTGTTTCTTGTGAAAGGACTTAAGTTTAACCTTTTTAGTGTCTCACAAATGTGTGACAAAAAGAACTTTGTTCTTTTTACAGACACTGAGTGTATGATCCTTTCTCCTGACTATCAGTTGCCAGATGACAAATCTGTGCTTTTGAAGGTCCCTAGAAATGAGAATATATACAGTGACCATATTAAGAACATTGCTCCTAAGAGGGCGTTGACTTGTCTAATTGCAAAGGCCACTATTGATGAGTCCAAATTATGGCATAGGAGATTGGGACATCTGAACTACAAGACCATGAACAAATTGGTCAAAGGAAATCTGGTCAGAGGAATGCCTACAAAGACTTTTGAGAATTGTGAAACTTGTGTTGCCTGTCAAAAGGGTAAACAACACAGAGTTTCATTCAAGTCCAAAACTGTGAACACAAATACTGAGCCATTACATCTACTGCACATGGACTTATTTGGGCCTGTATTTATCAAAAGCTTGAACAAGAAGTCATATTGTCTTGTTGTCACTGATGACTTTAGCAGATTTACTTGGGTATTCTTTCTAGCCACTAAAGATGAAACTCCAGAAATACTCAAGGCATTTATCACAAGAGTTGAAAATCTGTACAATCACAAGGTGAAGATAATCAGATGTAACAATGGTACTGAGTTCAAGAACAGTGTAATGAATCAATTCTGTGTGGGGAAAGGAATTCTTAGACAGTATAGTGTAGCAAGAACTCCACAACAGAATGGTGTTGCAGAAAGAAGAAACATGACACTTATTGAGGCTGCAAGAACAATGTTATCTGATTCAAAACTACCTATACCTTTTTGGGCTGAAGCTGTGAACACTGCATGCTTTGTGCAGAACAGAAGTAAGGTAGTCAAGCCTCACAATAAGACTCCATATGAGTTATTTCATGGAAAGAAGCCACTAATTGATTTTCTCAAACCATTTGGATGTCCTGTTACAATTTTGAACACTAAGGATCAGCTAGGCAAATTTGATGAAAAAGCTGATGAAGGGAATTTGGTTGGTTACTCTGTGATTAGTAAAGCTTTCAGGGTATACAATAAGAGAACCAAACATGTAGAGGAGAATTTGCATATCAAGTTTTCTGAGAACACATCTAATTCTGAGGGAAAAGGACCAGAATAGCTGTTTAATGTTGATATGCTTACCAAAACAATGAACTATGTACCAGTTATTGCTAGTGTTGACAAACCACAAGAAGAATTTGTTTTGGTTGAGAAGTTAAAGGTTGGTCCTACCTTACTTCCCTTTCAGTCAGATCCAAGTCCTAAAGAAGATGTGGTCACTCAAGAGAAACCTAAGGAAACTGAAGAAGGTATTGAAATACCTATTGAAGCAGAAAAAGAAACTAATGAAGTTCCCAAGGTAGTTGTTGATGTCTCTCCTACACAGCCAGAAGACTCTACTGCTGACTCAGAAGACTCTACTGCTAGGTCAAAAGATACAACTACTGCTCCACCACATTCTGCTTCTAAGCCTACTAACTCTACTGCTACTTCAATGTTTCCTAAATTGGACTCTCAGGGTAGACCTATTGCTGATTCTATCTATCCTGATGATCCAAATATGCCTCCTCTTGAGAATATTTATTATGACACAGATGATGATGCACTTGATGGTCAGTTATTTGGAGCTGCTGCAGATTTTACTAATTTGGAACTCAATATTCTTGTTAGTCCTACAACTACCACAAGAGTACACAAGGATCATCCAAAAGATCAAATCTTAAGTGATCCACAATCATCTATTCAAACTAGGCAGATGACTAAAGCACTGAAAGATCTTCAACATCAAAGTTTCTTTGCCAGATCTCTGCATCAAAGAAATAGTCATAAAGATCTTCAAAATTGCCTGTTTGCATGTTTTCTTTCTCAAATTGAACCCAAAAACACTTACAAAGCCTTACAAGAAACAAGTTGGGTGGAAGTAATGCAAGATGAGCTTCTACAATTTAAGCTGCAAGAAGTTTGGACTTTGGTTGAACTGCCAAATGGAAAAAGAGTGATTGGCACAAAATGGGTTTTCAGATGCAAAAGAGATGAGAGAGGAATTGTCATAAGGAATAAGGCAGGGTTAGTAGCACAGGGATACACACAACAAGAAGGCCTTGATTATGATGAGGTATTTGCTCCAGTGGCAAGAATAGAAGCAATTAGAATATTCTTGGCTTATGCTTCATAGAAAGATTTTGTAGTGTATCAAATGGATGTGAAAAGTGCTTTTCTGTATGGGACCATTACAGAAGAGGTCTATGTGTCTCAACCACCAGGCTTTGAAGACCCTGATCATCCTAACAAAGTTTACAAGGTAAATAGAGCAATGTATGGCCTACATCAAGCCCCTAGAGCTTGGTATGACACTTTGTCAACATACTTGCTAGAATCTGGGTTTAGTAGAGGAAAGATTGATAAAACTTTGTTTCTCAAAAGACAAAAGGATGATATTTTGCTGGTTCAAATCTATGTTGATGACATCATCTTTGGGTCTACAAACAAAGCTATGTGTGTTAGTTTTGAGAAGCTTATGAAGGACAAGTTTGCTATGAGTTCAATGGGAGAACTCACCTTATTCTTAGGTCTGCAAGTTACACAGAAAGAAAATGGTATATTTATCAGTCAGGATAAGTATGTCAATGATATTTTGAAGAAATTTGGTTTTGAAGATGCTAAACCTGCCAAGACTACCATGGAAACCAATAAACCATTGCTGAAGGATGAATATGGAAAGGAAGTGGATATACACTTGTACAGGTCTATGATTGGCTCATTGATGTATCTTACAACATCAAGGCCTGATATCATGTTTGCTGTGTGTGCCTGTGCAAAATTTCAAGTGTGTCCCAAGGAATCACATCTCAATGCAGTGAAGAGAATTTTTAGATATTTGAGGCATCAACCAAAATTGGGCCTCTGGTATCCTAAGGATTCACCATTTGATTTGGTCTCATATTCAGATAGTGACTATGCTGGAGCTTCTTTGGATAGAAAGTCTACAATAGGGGGTTGTCAATTTCTAGGAAGCAGATTGGTGTCATGGCAATGCAAGAAGCAAACAGTGGTGGCTAATTCTACAACTGAAGCTGAGTATGTGGCTACTTCAAGTTGTTGTGGACAAGTTCTTTGGATGCAGAATCAATTATTGGATTATGGGTACAATTTCATGAATACCAAAATTCATATTGATAACAACAGCACACTTTGCATAATTAAAAACCCTGTTTTTCATTCTAAAACAAAACATATTGAGATAAGACATCACTTTATCAGGGATTGCTATGAAAAGAAGTTGATCCAAATTGTTAAAGTTCATACTGATAACAATGTTGCTGATCTTCTCACTAAACACTTTGATGTGGGGAGGTTTCAATTTTTAATTGCAAACATTGGTATGATAAATCTTTGAAAAACTTATCTCTTTGTTTTTGTACAAGTGTGTAAAGGTATTGTGCTGCTTGTTACTCTGCTGCTTATCTTAAAGCATATGTTTGTGATGGAATGTACTATGCTGCTATTTCTAACTCTACTGTTAGTACATATGTTTGTTTGCTTTGTGGTGTTTGGTCTAATATTGTGCAAGAATAAGTCTACATGATGATTTGCAATAACAATATACTAACAACAAAAGCAGAACATCTGTCATTCATCATTCATCTTCAGAAGTTCATACATCAAAAGAGAAATTATAAAGACTACTTCTGAAACCACAAAAGAGTGCAACAATCTAAGATGAAATTAAAGACTACAAGCACTACTTCCTAGGGCATGGAAGTCCTAGAACAATTTTTCTTTCTTTAGTGAGAGGGGAGTTTGTCTTCCTTGTCTTCTTTGTCTTGATAGACTTCTTTGGTCGTGGCCTTGATGACTGAGGCCTCTCAGGAGTGGAAGGTGGTTCATTTGGAGGCTCATCCTCATCTGATGATGTGTAGATGAAAGGGGACACAAGCTCCCTTGGGGATGGTTGCCTGACAGGGATCCACGCTGGGTCTTCTGATGATTCTGAAGACGTTGGAGATTTTGGGGACATTACAGCTTTACCCCTGGATGTGCTTGGGGTTTAATTTAAATGCAGAAGATCTTTGAACACAGGGAGATCATGCTTTCTCTTCTTCGCTTGTTCTTTGGTTCTACAACCATTATGAGGAGGACGGAAGGGTGGCACATATGTTTCAAAGGGGGTTTCATCTTCAGATGATGAATCGGAAGAGATATTGATGATTTTGGGTGTTGATTTCATGATTATTTGATTTGATTTGGGTTAATTGAAGTTTTGATTTGGTTGATTGGCGTTTTGACTACGATTAGGGTTTGATTGTGGTAAATTAGGGAAAAGATTTAGTCCGTTTTTATAGGGATTACGGCATATCATCACATTAATTGCTGAGGATTCTTGACTTTTTGACCAAGCTTATTTAGTCAACTCTGCTGCTGGATTATTTTCACTCTGCTGCTAGTTATATAACTCTGCTGCTAGTGTTATTGTGCTGCTACGGTTGTAAGTGTGAGGGTGGGATGTGTAACTTCTTCAATCAGTTTAAAATCTAATTGATCTTCCTAATTGGTTTTCTCATGTTTCAAATTGAAGTTATCACAAACCCTAACACTCCATCTCTCTCAAAGTCAAAAATTCCCAATTTCCCTAAACCCTAACTCATGGATTGCATTCGTACCTGGGCAAAGCAACACAATAGTGTGGTCGTTTTGGATGCTGAATCAGTTAATGAAGATTTCACAGACATGGTAAAATTTTTGAATGCTACTTCTCTTAGGTATGCACTCACTGTGAATCCTACTATATTTGCTTCCCACGTCAAACAGTTTTGGCTTACCGCTAAAATCAAAACTATGAATGGGGAAAAACATGTTAGTACCTTAGTGGATGGGCAAAAGGTTCGTGTATCTGAATCATTAATAAGAGAAATCCTTTTCTTAGATGATGAAACAGAGACCACTTGCCTGGCCAATTCTGCTATTTTTGCTGGGTTAAAAGATTTGGGATATGAGGGGAATCATACAAATTTAAAATTTCAAAAATCTCTCCTCTGTCCTCAATACAAGTTTTTGATACATCTTCTTCTTCATTGTTTGAGTCCTAAAACTTCTGGATGGCATGAGTTTAGTACTACTATTGCTTCTGCAATGGTCTGTCTAAGCAAAGGTAAACCATTCAATTTTTCAAGAATGATTTTGGAAGGAATGTTTCAAAGTATCAAAGAGTCTGGTTCATATTTGCTTTATCCAAGGTTTATACAACTCTTTGTTCAAAATCAACTTACAAAGTTTAGAGGCCATGTTGCTACTTATGATGCTCCAAAATTGGTTTCTAAAACTTTTACTTTCTTGGTTAAACATGGAAAAGGTTTTTCGGGCACACATACAAATATTACACCTTATATGGTGCAACTTGTGCAAAACAATCAGGGTGAAGGATCAGGAAATCCCACTGACTCCCATCACACACCCAATTTTAGTGCATCTGCTACACAACCTAAAATACTCTATACCCGTAGGAACACCAAAAAGAACACTGATCTTCCTCAGGATAGTGTTAGTATGGCTGTACCAGATGAGGCTGTCCTAGGTGATGATGAGGACATGTTGGCAAGGGCTGTCACTACTGCTTCTAGCTTAGCAGCAGAGCAGGATAGTGATAACATCATTAAGACCCAAACCAAGGCAACATCTAGAGATGATGATTCTTCTGAATCAAATTCTCAGGATGGTAACCCTAGCCAAATGGCAAATACAGGGGGCTCAGATGATCAAACTAGGTTTGATACTGAGTTTATGTCCCAAGATTCACCTCTCGGACCATGTAATACTGGTCGAAGTGATGAGGACAGACCAGTGACCAATGAATTGACGGAAAACCTTGTACATGATGACAATGTCCATGATTCACCTCTCGGACCAGTTAATACAGGTCGAAGTGATGAGACTATTATGAAACTCATTCAGGAATTGACGGTTACTTGTACCAACTTGGGGTTGAAATGTACTACATTGGAGGACAAAGTTCTTACTCTTTCATCTGTTGTTGCTGATCAGGACAAGACTATCATCAAATTGCAAAAACATATTAAGAACTTTCATAAATCAAGATCTTCAACCTCTTTGAAAAGATTGAAGAAAGTGGGCACTTCTCAGGTTGTTAGTTCTCCTGATGTCTCTACTCACTTGGAAGAGGATGCTTCCAAACAGGGGAGGAATGAAGAGGCAATGGGTTCAGGGGAGGCAAATTTGGAAAAGGCTGATAGTGCTCTGGGTTTGAATGATGGAATGGTTTCAGGGGAGGCTCCAGTGATTGGTGATATGGATGTTGAAAGTTCTCAGGATGCTGAAGAGTTTGTGGTTGCTGATAAATCAGGGAATGAGGTTGTTATGGAAGAGGTGATTGCTACACAAGAGAAGGTGGTAGAACAAATTACAACTTTGGAGCCTGAGCAATTAGTAAAGGCAACAGGGTTGATGGGTGAAACATTGATGAAGTTGGGAGATTTGGTGAAAGATAAAAGTCTTGAATCTGCTGTTCAAGATTCTGCTGCTCAAGAATCTACTGCTAAGGAAATTACTAACTCTGCTGCTAGTGGATCTGCTGATGTACAAGACTCTGCTGCTGGGTCTGGTGACAATGCTGCTGCTGAAGCCATGGTATTGTTGAGCAAGAATACTACACCAGTATCAACTCCTTTACTACCACAACAAACTACAACAACAATCAAATCATCAGCACCTAGAAAACCTGAAAAAGGGATTGTTATTAAAGAACCTGCTGCTCAACAAAAGAAGGTTATCTCTTCATCTTCTACTGATAAAGGCAAGGGCAAGCAAGTTGAAAAGGAAAGGATTATGTATAAGGGGATTGATTTCACTGATGTACCTTTTGATTCTTGGCCTAAGGCATTACAAGTTGAACATGATACAGCTGCTGCACTTAGAGAACAAGAGTTGATTAATATGGAAGAACAATAGTTAGCTGAGAAAGAGGCTGAAGGATTAAAGAGGTATGATGATTAGATAAATGAGAAGATCAGAATAGCTGCTGATATTGAATTCAATAAGCTGATCAAGATTGAAGAAAATGAAGTTCCAACTTTTAATGTGCAATCTTGGTACAGTGAGTTTATTACTAAGAAAAGAAATGAAAATGCTACTGCTAGAAGAAAGATAAAAATATTTAAAGGTCCAACTGTAAAACAAAAAAGAAAAGAATATGAAAGGTATCTAAAGAATATGGCTGGATGGACATTGGTACAGTTGAAACCTTATTCTGACAAAGAAGTTTTTGACTTATATCAACAAGCTAAGAGGAGAACAGATACTTTTTATGCTATGGGATGTGCTGAGGATTTGGAACAAATTGCTCAGATGAACAAGAAGTTAGTACCTCAAAAAGTAGTTGAAGCAGAGCATATTCAAGAAGCTGATATTGTTAAACAGCTTGATATTGATGCAGCAAATACTATTTCTTCTGTGCAAAGTGGTAAAAGAAAAGTTGTTATTCATAAGTCATTTGCAAAGAAGAAGAGAAAGATTGGGGAAGGAAGCAGTTCTAAGCCAGAAGGAGATGAGTTCAAGAATGATTGTGATCACATTCCTCCTGAGCATCTGAAAGAACAATTGAAGGTTTACACTATGGTTGGCAAGATGGAAGATCCTGAAGTGGTTGATGCCAAGCCAATAGGTGTCAAATATCCTATTATCAAAGTAACCACAGGTTATGATGCTAACTTTGGAGCATTTCATGATGTCCAGAGATCTGATGGTACGACTCACAGGTTTCTTAGATTTCAACAGATGCTACACTACTTTGATAGAGAGGATGTTGAAGACTTATGGAAGTTATACAAGGCAAAGTTTGGAGCTGAGAAGTTTGATGGTAAAAAGTATGAGATAGAGAAAATTGATCATATCATAACTTCTTCTGATAATGTTATGTGGAGAGCTCTTAAACTTATGTTTGAACCTTCAATGGATGATTCTGAATGGACAGAGATAGTAGATTACAAAGTAAGAAGATGGAGACTTTTTCAAGATTCTGGAGTTCATGTGTTAGATATTGGACCAATTACTTTGTATATGCTAGCTGAAATGGATTACCCAGTGGTAAGATACTGGAATATTGTCAATCAGATGGTTAATGGTGATAAATCACTTAAGTTGCAGAAAGACTATGATTCTGATGACCAAGCATTCAATTTGCTGTCAAAGTATAAGAAGATATTTGATCAACTGAATTCTCAAGAGTTGAAGTGTTTGGAAGCATCCTCCAAGTGATTAACTGTGCTTAGAAGAAACTTAATTATTTAGAAATAAATAATAAGTTTAGGGGAGGATTGTTGGGTCTGAAACTGCTGCTATGAACGAAACTGCTGCTAGTGGTAATGATTATGCTGCTGATGTCAAAGTGCTGCTGAGGATAAATGCTGCTGACAGAATCTACTGCTGATGGGATAAGGATGTATACGTTTTAGATAAATACAGAATAGATTATGTAAATATTGTATTTATCTAGAATATACTTATCGTGTACAGAAAGGTATTGTAAACCTAGTAGGATTCCTTAGTCTATAAAAGGAGGATCCTAGGGTTAGTTTATGTACGTATTATTATTCACTTCAAGGTTGTAAAACCCTAGCATTGTTGAGTGCTCGTATTAATAATATTGAAGTGTTGAAAGAGAATCATTATTCTTCTTAAGTTAAGCTTTTACATTCCGCATATTAGCTTAAGTGTTTAATCAAGTTAACTTCTATACAAGATCATTTAAGCTCAACTGGGATCAACAGATAATGATAATGCTTTGGTAAAAAATAATTCAATGTATAGCATCAACAATAAGAGAATCAAGAAAGGTCTGGATTCGTCTTATCTTTGGCATTGTCGACTTGCTCACATTGGTAAGGATCGCATGAAAAAGCTGCAACGTGATGGGCTTTTAGAAAAGATCAATGATGAATCATTTGATAAGTGCGAATCTTGCATTGCTGGGAAGATGACAAAGAAACCCTTTAAGAATAGGATTGAAAGGGCTAATGATCTACTTGGTCTTATTCACACAGATGTGTGTGGACCACTTAGACATGTGTCAAGGAGAGGTGCTAGCTACTTCATAACATTTACGGATGATTACAGCCGTTATGGTTATGTTTATTTACTTAAACATAAACATGAGGTGTTTGAAACATTAAGCAGAAGTAGAGTTGCAACTTGGAAAGAAGATTAAAGCTCTTCGATCCGATAGAGGTGGTGAATACCTGAGTCAGGAGTTCATAGATTACTTAGCAAAGGAGGGAATTGTCCAGCACCTTACTTCTCCATATACTCCACAACAAAATGGTGTATCTGAGAGAAGGAATCGTACATTGCAAGACATGATAAGATCTATGTTTAATCTAACAACTCTTCCTTACTCGTTTTGGGATTATGCCTTAGAATCTGCAGTTCGCATTCTTAATATGGTTCCAACAAAGAAGGTTGATAAGACTCCATATGAGTTATGGACTGGAAAAGCTCCTAACTTGTCTTATCTAAAGGTCTGGGGTTGTGAGGCGTATGTTAAACGTGACTCTCCAACAAAGATATGTGAAGTGCATCTTCGTAGGATACCCTAAGGAAACTATGGGTTACTACTTTTATTACCCAACTGAAAACAAAGTTTTTGTTGCAAGGTATGGAGACTTCTTAGAAAAGGAGCTCATATCTCAAGAATTCAGTGGGAGAGTATATGATCTGGAAGACGATCATGAAGATGTAGCACCTTCTGAAAACACTAGCCAACTTCCTGAAGAACCTGAAAGTTTAGGTCCTCCACCAGAAGTTGAAGTGATTCCCATTCATAGGTCAACTAGACCTGTGAAGGCTCCTACACATCTATATCTTAACATGGAGTGTGATGAAAACTTGATAGGGGATCTTGATGAACCTACAAGTTATAAAGCTGCCATAAATAGTCCTGAAAAGGAAAAATGGCAGGGAGCTATGAATGGGGAAATGCAATCCATGAAAGACAATGAAGTCTGGGAGGAAGTAGACCTACCTCCGGGTGCCAAGTTAGTTGGGAGTAAATGGCTCTACAAGAAAAAGACTGATATGGATGACATTGTTGATGCGTGGGAATCGCAACAGGCTTTACCTCTCGAGGGATCTCGAGAAGCTTACAACCCCCACCAGGCAGTGTACCTGATCGTTGTAGTATAGTATAGTGACAAGTACCGAGGGATTGATCGTTCAGCTTAGGAATAGTGTCGCTAGGATTAGAAAGCCTAAATTACTAGTTCTAAAGGTGAGGGATGATTCTTTTTGTATTTTTATGTTTTTATGAAAGCAAGTAAAATCTCGGGTTTTGAAAGAGTGGGCGGAATTAGTTGCTATTCAACTAACCCAAAACTAAGATGCAATCAAAATAAAATAATAAAAAAATGAAATTAAACTAATTATACTAAGGTTGTGAGCAGTAATTGGAGAAAATGTGTTTACTTAGATTTCATTACTCCCTAGATATCTTTTACACGTTAATTACTTGTTATAATTGCATGGATGATGGATTGTATTCCTTAATACCATTCATGGGGTGGCATACATAACTCCCCAATTCTATGAGCTCTTATCTCCTCCTACACCATGACCCAACACAACTATAGGGATTGTAAACAGTGGCTCATGCATTAAATACAACCAATAAAGACATAGTACGCCTCGGTTCATGTTTCTTAAGACGTTCAAGCATGTTACCATTTGGAGATCTGCCAGTTTTCTTAAGCCTAACATATAAAATCATTCATCCAAGAACAAGAATAAACAAGTAATCAACACATAATCAATATCTAGGTTTCATTAGATCTAAGCAAACACAAAGGAGATCTAGCCTAGCATAATGAAATTGAGACAAGAACAAGATATAGACAACCAACACATAGACATATTGATTGAATTAGAAGAACACTTATCTCAATTACAATGCAAGGTATCAAGGGTTTGGAACCCTTGAAAAACCTGTAAAAGTTGCACCAAATTCGTCTTTAGGGTTTCTCCAAAACTTCTCTCCTTTAATGTGAAAAACTAGAAAACTATATATAGGAAAATAGGGCTGACGGCGTCAAGACAACATTGTGACGCCGTCACCTCGCCGCCAAATACTTCCTCGGACGGCCTTGATCTACTTATGACGGCCTGTGTGACGCCGTCACCAACTACGGTATTTTATTCTTGGGACTTTGACGCCGTCAGGAATACTCTTGACGCCTTCATGAACTACGGATTTTTATTCTTGATGTCTGACGCCGTCAGGGTATAACTCTTGACGCCGTCACCTGCTGTTTTCAGCATGGAAATTTGAGACTTTGCCGTTTTCTTCACTTTTATGCTCCAAAAACGTCCAAAATGGCTTCTTTTCCAGAATTCACTCTCCAAGTACCTAAAATCACAAAAGGAACGATTTAGGGCAATATTTGTTCAAATAAAGTCGAATTCGGGCTTAAATGACCCCCTAAAAACGGATCATTTTTCGCCTCATCATATACCCTTACACTAGAGATTTGCTTGTCCTCAAGCAAATGCGCTTTTATTCTACTCAAAAGACAAGTTAGGGGTCATTTAACACTAATATAAAAGTAATTACAATAAATAATCATTCCACTAAAGACCAATAGACAAGCACGGAGGTCATACACTAGCACCTCACAAATAGTGTTTAGATACTCACATCTCTCGGGTGTAATAAAGTAATATAACATTATGGAAATGGAAGATATCTCTCACTACCTGTCATAGCAAAATAGATTACCATAGGCTTGGGAAAAGATCAAACCTCCATCACATGGCGTAAGCACCTAGGATAAACTATCAAAGAGATCTTTTAAAGGGTTGTAACGTTAGGTATAGGGATATGAATTACACGGTTTTGTTGGATAAAAGAAGTTTTACTGGTGGCGAGTTAACAATCTTGGTTAATTACATGTACAATATGGCGTTGCTAAGCCAAGACTAGACTCGACTTAAGCTAATAAATGAAAAATAACTAAAAACATAAAATGAACATAGAATGAAACGGGATGGTAGTCCGTATGTTTTTTCTCTTTTTCTTTTTTCTATTTTTTTTTTCTTTTTCTTGATTTTTTTTTTTTTTATTTTTATTTTTATTATTTTTTTTTTTTTTGCATACACTCTTACCCTACCATCCAAAATAATACATCATAGGGAATGAATATTCCCCTTACACTTGAATCTTTACATACTTTACATTAAACTATTCTAATGACTCAAATTAAGAAAATCAAAACACTTGGAGCACTTTTAAGATTAACGCACATATAGGGGTAATAATATTATGTTCTTCCCCATTACTCCATAAATAAGTACTTACCCATGAGTCCCAATCGTCCCAAAACAATATGTACAAGGATATGACTCGACTTAGCAACCATGTAATCAATTAGAAAGTTAACTTAGGGTTTAACAAATAACAATAATGCACTAAAAATGAGCGCATACACGGAAGGCTAAGGCGATTTGGGTGTACATTTAAGTGGGGTGTAACAAATTCTTCCTTTAAGTAAAATGCTTAAAGTTAGAAACAAAAAGATAGGCTCGGAGGGGTGTACTAGGGGTGTCGTGTACTAAAAATGAGTACAACGCTAAGGGTGTGGGAAAAATTAGTTGACTTAACTAGCCAAGTAATATGACTTAAATGGTCAAGTAATTATAATACGGGTTTAACATAAGGGTGATCCTAATGCCTCTTATCATGTAGTAAATCCTACCACACGAATGTAGTCTCACTAGCGGTCTCGGGATGCATCACTAACGCAAGTTCTAGAATCTAAATGCTACCGGTACACTCATAAGCACTAATAATGAATGCTTTTCCTATCAAATCTAAAGGCGAACCTCACATTTTTGGGTGAAAATTTTTTCTGAATATACGGTTATGTGCTAGTCATACAATCTCCTATCCATGAGACGCTTGCTATGGCGAAAGTTTTACTCCTAAATGTTATAAAAAATTTTAAATTTGGCGCTAAAATTGCACTAACAAGTATTTCTCATAGTTTTATTACACATCTACCATTAAACAAAACAAACTCAAGCGAAAGTGCATATGTAAGGTATCATCTTTTTACCCTCCCCTTACACTTAAGATGAACATTGTCCCAATGTTCAAGTAAAGAATGTAAAAGTGAAAAAGTAAAGAGAATGAAATCAAATACTCCCCTGATTCGCTCGGTATGGATTATAGGTTGGCCAGGTTAGATCTTCTTCCAAGAAAACGAACAATCAAAGCTTCCCTTCCAGAATATAAATAATCTCCTTGTCGAACATAACCTGTAAAACCTGACAAAATAGACAAGACAACCTCGCGTAAAATCGGCGGCATCCTATATAAGTTACTAAATCCTAGAAAACAAAGTAAGATATAATGCTTGTGGAATGAAGTTTTCAGATCTCCTGGAGATTATAAAACTTAATAATTCACAAAAACCATAAGACTCCGTTAGAAAAACAAAACCGGTAAAATTTCCAGATTTTAGCTCCTGACGCCGTCAAGAGTAAACCCCTGACGCCGTCAGAATGGACCTGCAGAAATTCTTATGTTAAGTTTCCGGAAAATTTCTGGAAAAACTTGGTCCTACTTCCTGGAAAATCCTGCAAAACTTCATTATGACTCAATACAAGCATTTGACTCTAACAAATACGAATATACATGTTCATTTAATACTGTGGAGAATCATGATCGGTTTGTTTCTTAAAAACATATTTGGGGTTTCCCCTTACACTTATCTTTTGCAAAAATACTTTTAGGTTGGAGTTAAGACTAGGCCAAACAACATAGTAAAGTATTTCCACATTTTAATTGAGAAACATGATCAACCAACAATAAAAATAAAGCATGCATACGGAAGCAAATAACAATCAAACAAATAAAATCACACAAAACATGGTGCCTCCCAAGAAGCGCTTTTCTTTATTTACGAGTCTTGTAGCTAGACTCAAGGTCATGGGTTACTACGTGATCTCATCATTTGGTCTACTCTCTAGGTCGTCTTCTAAACTAGTGCCGCTTTCATAGTGCAAGTACTTCGGATCTTCGAACTCGAAAATATCTTGTCGATACTTAGAACCAAGCTTACTAACATTCTTAAAGAATCCACATGATAAATCAAAAATATTTCTACACCCTCTCCTAACATCTTCATCACACAAGATAAGTTGGGAGCTCATCATATCAAGCCTGTCACAATCTATTTCCTTAAGGTCTTTTCTCTTGTATGGCGTTTGGTATGAAATCCTCCTAATCCCATCAGTGAAGGTCATGATTCCGTTCAAGTCATCCACTATCAAATTAGTGATTTCACAAAAGGGTGCTCCAAAGACGACTTGTGATAACCTAGGGTCGACATAGTCCTCTATGTTGTCCACAATCGTGAATTCCATGGAGAATGCCATATTTCCTACGAACACCTGGATTTCATGATCCTTACCAACCACTTTCTCTCCCTTCTAAATCATCCCCCATCTGCAGATATTGTTGTAATGGAATAGGGACATAACATTCTTAGGCATGAATACATTTATATAAATGTTATCGAAATACTTATGACCGATCATGCAGGGGATTTTGAGATTATTCGGATCACGTCGTCTTATCTTCCCCAACTCTCCATCCTTTAACCCATATAGATTCCCCTCAAGGGAGGGACGATACTCGTATACCTCCTCAGTATCCTTACGAAAAATTACCTTCCTAACACCATCGGTGAGTAATACACTACCATCTTTCTCATCAAGGATTGCTCCCAATTCATTGATAAATGGCATCCCAAGGACAAGGTGGGTTAACGTTTGATTGGTGAGAGGGTCCACATCATCAACCATGGTGGGGTCAGTATTGTAAACAAGCTCTCCAATCCTAATTGATAAATTTTCTATTACTCCCTCACAAGCAATGTGTTCTGGGAAGGTTTTGTGGTACAGTGAAAGGGGGATTATGTTGACTGGGAAGCTAGGATCTATATGACTATCGGTTAAGAGCTTTTCCTTAATGGTACAGGGGATCTTAAAAACTTTAGGGTTACTTTCCTTAGTCTGATTGCTACCCACACTAATAACATCCTCCATTTTTCTCTCGGGTTCTTCTATAATAGATTTACCCAAAATGGTTGGATCTCTCTCATGCTCTTCCGATTTCTCTTTCCCTTCATCTGGTTTGCCGGATTCTCGCGCGGTGTATTGCTCGGGTGGGTCAGTAGGTTTCCTTGCCGAAGCATGGTCGACCCTTGAGGTCTCATCTTTCGCTGTCTGACTGAATTTGTTAGTTTGTCGTTCGGTTGGGTTGGGTGTTGAGGCAGATATTGTGGTGATGGTGTTTACGAAGTGGATTGGTCCAGGGGGTTTGACAGGTTCTTCTCCGTTAGGAGATAGATGTTTGAATAACTTGCTAGGGCTTTTTATTTTTACAGGGGAGGCTGGTGGACTCATGACGGTAGCAGATTTAACCTCATTAACGGGAATGGGCTTATTATCAATATGCTCTTTGATAGCAGTCAACAGATTACAAATCTTGTTGTTCACCTGATCCTGCTGTTGTTTAAATTTGGCCTCGAGCGTAGCGAGCTGTAGTTCTTGAGAGAGAATGAATTTTTTTAGAGTATATTCACAGCTTTGCCTAGGAATGCCTTGTGATGGAAAATGCTCGGACCAAGTGAGTGGTGAGGAGTCATTGAAGGATACGCTTCTCGTTTGGTACCCTCTAAAATCAGGTTTATCCTTCCATGCCTCATAGGCTTCGGCAGAAGTTCAAGGACCCTGACCTACGTGCGATGATGTGAATTCGTTATAAGCACGCTTTGGAAGTTCCATGCAGTTATGAGTCTCATGAGGGCCATTGCATAGTTTGCATGTAGAAGCGATTCTGCTTACTTGGCTTGAAGGTTTTTGAGCTTCGTAAGATTTCATAAGAGACTTGACTCGACCTTCAAGTTCCATGATCCTACGGTCGGGAGTGCTAGAGTTGTTCGAAGGCAAAGATATTGCCTTGACCATTTCGTTCAAGTCACGGGGATCATTCCAACTTTCGTTGTCATAGAGAGCAAGATCTTCTATGAGTTCCCATGATTGTTCCGCACTAAGATCACGTAGCTTACCACCGGCCGATTGGTCAATGGTTCGCCTCGTGGGGATGTCGATATGGTCATAAAAGATTTGGACTTGAAGCCAAAGATCTTTGCCATGATGAGGGACTTTTTGGAGTAAGTCCTTGAAACGAGTCCATGCTTCATAAAGAGATTCATTTTGACTTTGTTGGAACATCAAGATGTCATTCCTAAGCTTAGTAGTTCTCCCCGGTGGGAAAAATTGAGCAAGGAAACGAGTGGTGAGATCATCCCATGTGGTGATGGATCCCGCGGGTAAACGCTCAAGTCATTGACTAGCTTGATCCCATAGAGAGAATTGGAATAGGCGTAAACGGGCAGTCTCTCTAGTTTCAACACCTAGGTCTATGGAATCTACGATTTTGAGAAAGTCCTTAAGATGTTGGTTTGGATCTTCGGAACGAAGTCCATGAAATGCACATCCGCTTTGCACCAACCGGATGGTGTCGGATCGCAAGGGGGTCACATTGGCTCCGGTGAGCTCAATGGTGTTTCGGTAGCCTTGATGGCTAGGTCGGGAGTACTCTCCTAAGGTTCGGGGCCTAAGGGGTTCTAGTGGTGGGTTTTGTTGTGGTGGAATGACGGGTTCAAAGATGTTACCACCTTCCATGATGTCGGATGGTAAAGAGTTACGAACAAAGGCACGAAGAAATAAGATAGACTAAAGAAAACCTAAAAAAATAAAAATAAAATCTTACTAGAAAGGAATCTAGCAAGTAGACCTAATAAAAAGAAATTCTAACCTAGACAATAACTATTCCCCGGGCTGCAGCCCTAAAAACTTGATGCGTGGGAATCGCAACAGGCTTTACCTCTCGAGGGATCTCGAGAAGCTTACAACCCCCACCAGGCAGTGTACCTGATCGTTGTAGTATAGTATAGTGACAAGTACCGGGGGATTGATCGTTCAACTTAGGAATAGTGTCGCTAGGATTAGAAAGCCTAAATTACTAGTTCTAAAGGTGAGTGATGATTCTTTTTGTATTTTTATGTTTTTATTAAAGCAAGTAAAATCTCGGGTTTTGAAAGAGTGGGCGGAATTAGTTGCTATTCAACTAACCCAAAACTAAGATGCAATCAAAATAAAATAATAAAAAAATGAAATTAAACTAATTATACTAAGGTTGTGAGCAGTAATTGGAGAAAATGTGTTTACTTAGATTTCATTACTCCCTAGATATCTTTTACACGTTAATTACTTGTTATAATTGCATGGATGACGGATTGTATTCCTTAATACCATTCATGGGGTGGCATACATAACTCCCCAATTCTATGAGCTCTTATCTCCTCCTACACCATGACCCAGCACAACTATAGGGATTGTAAACAGTGGCTCATGCATTACATACAACCAATAAAGACATAGTACGCCTCGGTTCATGTTTCTTAAGACGTTCAAGCATGTTACCATTTGGAGATCTGCCAGTTTTCTTAAGCCTAACATATAAAATCATTCATCCAAGAACAAGAATAAACAAGTAATCAACACATAATCAATATCTAGGTTTCATTAGATCTAAGCAAACACAAAGGAGATCTAGCCTAGCATAATGAAATTGAGACAAGAACAAGATATAGACAACCAACACATAGACATATTGATTGAATTAGAAGAACACTTATCTCAATTACAATGCAAGGTATCAAGGGTTTGGAACCCTTGAAAAACCTGTAAAAGTTGCACCAAATTCGTCTTTAGGGTTTCTCCAAAACTTCTCTCCTTTAATGTGAAAAACTGGAAAACTATATATAGGAAAATAGGGCTGACAGCGTCAAGACAACATTGTGACGCCGTCACCTCGCCGCCAAATACTTCCTCGGACGGCCTTGATCTACTTATGACGGCCTGTGTGACGCCGTCACCAACTACGGTATTTTAATCTTGGGACTTTGACGCCGTCAGGAATACTCTTGACGCCTTCATGAACTACAGATTTTTATTCTTGATGTCTGACGCCGTCAGGGTATAACTCTTGACGCCGTCACCTGCTGTTTTCAGCATGGAAATTTGAGACTTTGCCGTTTTCTTCACTTTTATGCTCCAAAAACGTCCAAAATGGCTTCTTTTCCAGAATTCACTCTCCAAGTACCTAAAATCACAAAAGGAACGATTTAGGGCAATATTTGATCAAATAAAGTCGGATTCGGGCTTAAATGACCCCCTAAAAACGGATCATTTTTCGCCTCATCAATTGTACACACCTATAAGGCCCGTTTTGTAGCTAAAGGCTATACTCAAACTTTTGGTGTTGACTATGAGGAGACCTTTTCTCCTGTAGCTGACATAAGGGCAATTAGGATCCTTATAGCCATAGCCGCTTACTATGACTATGAGATTTGGCAAATGGATGTCAAAACTACCTTCTGAAATGGTCGCCTAGATGAAGACATCTATATGGCGCAACCTGAGGGGTTTGTGAATCCAGAATTCCCAAATCATGTATGCAAGCTTAAAAGATCCATTTATGGATTGAAGCAAGCATCACGACAATGGAATAAGAGATTTGATAGTGAAATTAAGAAGTATGGATTCACTCAAAATCTTGATGAGCCATGTGTATATCACAAAGCTAGTGGGAGTAATGTTATTTTCCTTATATTATATGTCGATGACATATTGATCATGGGGAACGACATTCCAAGTTTGAAAAAGGTTAAGGCATATCTTGGAAGTTGTTTTTCTATGAAAGATTTAGGGGAAGCTGCATTTATTCTGGGAATCAAGATATATAGAGATAGATCTCAGCGATTAATTGGATTAAGCCAAAGTGCTTACATCGATAAAATATTGAAGAGATTCAATATGCAAAATTCCAAGAAAGGATATTTGCGTATGCAAGAACAACATGGCTTGAGTGAGAAAGTTTGTGCTTCAACACCAGAAGAGGTGCAACACATGAAGAGAGTCCCTTATGCTTCGGCTGTGGGATCTATTGTGTATGCGGTGAAAAGCACAAGGCCTGATGTGGCATTTGCTCAGAATTTAACCAGTCGATATCAACAGAATCCAGGTGAGAAACACTGGACTGCTGTTAAGAATATTCTTAAGTACCTTAGGGCTACTAAAGAGATGTTCTTAGTTTATGGGGGTACTCCATCTGCAGAACTTGATGTTACAGGTTACTGCGATGCTTCTTGGAAAGGTGATAAAGATGATACGAAGTCTCAGACTGGTTATGTTTTTGTCATTAATGGAGGAGCTGTGGATTGGAGGAGCAGAAAGCAGAGTGTACTAGCGATGTCGGCTACAGAAAGTGAGTGTATAGCTGGTTCAGAAGCTGCAATGGAAGCTGTTTGGATTAGGAAGTTCGTTTCAGGGCTTGGGGTTATGCCTTCAATTCAGCGACCTATGAAAATGTATTGTGACAACTCAGCTGCAATTACATTTGCTAATGAACCTGGAATCATGAAAGGCACCAGACATTTCCCGATTAAGCACCACTATGTTAGAGAACAAGTCGAAATAGGTGAAATCGAAATGCTCAAAGTTCACACAGATGAAAACTTAGCCGATCAATTTACAAAGCCTTTACCTGGCACTAAGCTTTACAAGCATGCTGAAGGAATAGGACTTAAATTAGCTGAAAGTTTCATGCCCATTTGTGATTAGTATTTGGATAAGGGATATAATGTACAATTATTATTTTAATGAAATAAAATATTGTTTATGTTTATTTATTCATTGTCTTAATAATATATCCTATATTTGCATGTTTAAGATCCATGAATAAATTATTATTCTAAATGTCCGTTGGCAATTAATGATATGGGAATATCATTAAACTAAGACAATTTTGAGTATTGGTTAAGGATATACTTGAAAGTATACTGATGCGTAGTTATACCAATTTCACATGATATTCAATGAATTGAGTATTGGACTTATCCCAACAATATGATTTAATATTTAATGTGAGAATCATATTTAAAGTTATCCTCAGACTTGAGATACCAGATAAGTGTCATGGATGTAGTACATTTTTGTGAGACAATCTACCGCTTACCGTAATTGGAAGTCATAAGGGTTGTTTTCAGAAGTGTTGCGAAGTTCATGGGTTATTCTTGTAGTCAAGAGAGAATTTGCTTCTTCTGATTTGTTCAGAAGTTTAATACTACTGGGCCCCTCGTAGGGTTGACAAAATGTTTGCGTGGCCACGCCCAAAGTCTATCTGGAATACGTTCAGATGTTTTGGTAATTTTGGTCAATCATAAAGAGACGAGAAATAGAATTTAATAAAGAACCTCACATCTTTATTAATGTAGTATTAGAAGCGAAAGGATAATAATAATGATGAATCATTAAAGGTTTTCCAGAAAACCTAGCTCGAGTCGAACTGGGGGCATTGGAGTGTTGCAAGACGCCAACCAATGTCATTTTACTATTAATAGATATACGAGTGGGAGCTGTTAAAAGTTACGTATAAATATTAATATGTAAATGACTAGTATCGAACCCGAGACCTCGGGATTGCACACATTACAAACCAGAATAAAGTATAATAAATATATATTTGTTATATGTATCGTGTATATATATATATATATATATATATATATATATATATATATATATATATATATATATATATATATATATATATATATATATATTTATTTATGTAAACACTTGAGGGACTTAATGATCGTTAAATATTAACTGTAAGTATTAACTATCATTAGTAACGAAAGAATGAGGACTAGAGTGTAATTAGGAGCCAAGAAGGATCTAGAACCCCCTTGGGGAGTCCTAGGCCGGTAGAGCAAGAGGAGGGGAAACCCAACCCACATCAAACTTGGTGATCGGCTCCAAACGGTCAACCTAAATTGACCAAAGAATGGTCAACTAGGTCAAACAGTCTAGAGTCAATCTCCGTGGAAGTATAGAGGTTTCCCCGGGTCGTTATGTCCCGACGAGGTGTGAATGGTATAAAAACAGGTTTGTGATCGGATGAATTTGAATGGGAAGTAACCAGATAAAGATTTGGATTTGTTTACACTACTGGAAGGATTAGGAATAACAGTATTAACAATTACGGGAAACAAAAATGTATAAACGTAAACCAAATTAAAATCAGATACGATTGCGTGCTGAGAAAAAGGTGAGTTTTAAGGAAAATAAACTACAGGGGGTGAAAATGACTTTTTTACAAACTTAAAATTAAAAGAAAATGAAATTAAAAAGAAAATTATTTTTTAGATTATTTTATTACTTTTTATTAATTAAAAACTAATTTAAACTATTTAATAACTAATTAAACTATTTTAAATCTACTTTTCAATTACTAATAATACCTAAATGACTTAGAAAATTTATAAAACTAATTAACCATCACAGGAATCCTAAAAAATAATAAAAAGTTTATAAAAATTATTTTTAAACTATTTTACTAATTATTATTCTAAATATTAATTAATAAGTAATTAAATTATAAAAACTAAAAGATGAACAGTAAAAAATATAGAAAAATTCCTAAAATTATTTTATAACTTATAAAAGCTAGGAAAAATATAAAAACTAGGGTTTAATTTATAAAAACTAATTTTGCTATTTAATACTTAATTATTAATTAATTATTACTAAATCTAATATTAAATCTAATTAATACCAAGAGACAATATAAAATTCTGGAAAAATTACTGAAATTACTTTAACATAAAATAAAATTAAGGAAAATATAAAATTGCAATTTACTTAATAAAAATCTAAAAAGGAAAATTAAAAAGATAAATTAAATTAAACTATTTTAAAATTGGTTTTTCTGGATTTTTCTTTTACAAAACTATTTTATACCTAAAAACATGAAACTTTTGTGAAGACAACTTTTCTCTAGCTTAAAAATAAGCAATTTGGACACTAAAAGCTTGGACAGTTGACTTTTGTTGACTATGAGGAGAAATCAGCCTTGGTGGGGTCCACAGGGGTGGATTATGGTTCAAGTAAGTGCCTTGAATATGAATAAGTTAGAAAATAGCAATTAATCCTCTTTGATAAGCCAATAAGCAAGAGTTAAGCACTTGGTTTCTTATTTGAACACTGAAAATGGGACAGACTTTAGGGGTGAATTCAAGTGGGTCCCAAGGAGCTTAAGCTCAAAGGATTGCTCAAAATAGGAAGGTGGCCAGGAGGGGGGTTGAAAGAACCCAAGGTGGGGTTGTGGGACCCACTGTGGTGGCCAGAAAGAACCACAGAAGGTAGTGGTGGTGGACTGCAGTGGTGGTGTGCAGGGGAGGTACATGAAAAACAGGTCACAAGAAGCAACAAATTAAGCACTCTCTCTAACTTATTAAAAATTACAAAAATAACCACAAGCAAGACAAGCAGTAAAATGATAATTATCTAAAAGCACAAATCATAAATCCTAATAATGAACCCTACAGAAAATTATCTATTTAAATCAAAAACTAGTTACTAGAAATTTTGACTTTATGAAATATGGAACTAGTTGACTTTGGTGAAGTTCTAATCTAATTTTAATGACTCAATAAGTAGTACTAAGCTAAAATAAGATTATATTAAGCATTTACAACAACTTATGAACAAAAAAAGAAGATTATGAAAATGAAAACACCAAGAGTGAACTAGAAATGAACAAATAAACTAAGATTTGACTTTATACCAAAAGTGTACTGTATTTAATGACTCCCCTATGCTAAAATAACCTAATGAAGGATGTTTAAACCAAAACTTAACACTAAAACACCATGCAACTCAGCCAAACACACAAATCCAAACAAATGTATTTGCTGATTTCAAGTTTTGCAGCCTTAAAAAGGGTGATTTACCCCTGTAAAAAAAATCTAAAAATTAAAATAAAAAAACCACTAAGTAAATAAGCAAAAGAATAAGCTACAAACCAAATTTCAGGTCAAACGAACTTATAACGAAGAAATGAAAAATCAAAAACTAAATGGCTGGAATTTCAGAAAAACAGCCCTGGTGGGGCTACTTTGAGGGCTTGTGGGGCCCACAGAAAAATTCACAAAAATATAGTGATTGTGGAACTTCAAATAATAGCTGGGGGGCTATAAGTTATGAAATTTTTAAGGCCTAAGACCTACCACAAAAATCTAAACAAATCTTGCAAGTTTTGGATTTTCAGCCTTGTATGTAATTTTGACTTTTAAGAAAAAACTATTAGGTTGACTTTCTTGAGTTTCCAATGATCCCTAAGTACTGATTATGATATTCTAAGTTAAAATGAAATGAGATTAAGCTAATGGAACCAGATATGAAGCTAAATGAATGATTATGCAATCACAGTGCTTAACAGTGAACACATAAGATGGATTTGAAAGTAATTTTGACTATCTACTGAATGACCACTGGAATTATTGACTTAGATATCCTAATATGAACTAATGAAGCATGTTTGAACTGAAAATAACAACAATGACAAGCCTTAACCCCTTGGAACAGGCTAATCCAAACACTCCCTTAAAAGTGATGAAAATGTGATTTTCATACAAACTCACTGATTAAGACCATGAACATGATGCATAAGCATTCATAATGATATAATAAGCTTAAACTAACACAGAAACACCAAAGTAAACAACAATTAACCATAAACCACTAATGAGCATTTAACAGTGAAAATGAGACAAATGAGCAACTAAGATTTCCAACTAACAAGTCTATAATATTAAGCACTAATATTACTAACCAACTCAAAATAAGCACAAAGGAACAAGGATAAGCAAT
Organism: Artemisia argyi; assembly: GCA_030686995.1. Classification (NCBI taxonomy): domain Eukaryota; kingdom Viridiplantae; phylum Streptophyta; class Magnoliopsida; order Asterales; family Asteraceae; genus Artemisia; species Artemisia argyi. The sequence continues at coordinate 207,019,641 of CM060684.1, read as the reverse complement.
ATTTAAGCTCTTGAACAGTAAAGTGTAAAAAATGAAATATGTGGCTTACAAAAGGTCCAATGCACAGAACTAAGAACAAATGAGTTCACAACTGTCCTAATTCCTCCCTTGAGGATCTAATACCATGAATATCCAAAATCAGGAACACTCCTTGCTTCTATCCTCTTCTCCACAAATTCTTTATTTTACCACTATTTTTATGAATTTTTGAACATTTTAAGTAAACTGAAAGGAAACTGATTTTAATGCCTTAAAAACTTAATGAAGCTTATAAATAAACTGAATTGAGCCACATGAAACAATAAAAAAAAGTTTTAACAAGATTAAGTAAAGTTGTCAATTTTACCTAAAAATGCAAAAACTGAAATTCGTGTAGTAAACTTGGAATTAATGATAAAAAAAAAGGTGCACATTACACTAGATGACTTGATTACAACTGATTTAAACTGAAAAATACAATTGAAAATGAAATTACACTACCCACGTACTAAAACTACACTAAGCTAAAACTAATTCTACTCACTAACACCTTGCTTCCTTCTTTTTCTTGACTTTTATAGACTAAAGAAGCTTTCTCTCTCTTTTCCACTTGAATTTGAGACACAGGATGAGTTTATTTTGATCCTAGCCCTTGGTGGTGTTTTGGCGGCAAAAAGCTTTTAAGCCAAATTGGCCTGTGGTTGCAATTGGGGTAGGGTAGGGTAGGGTGGTGGTTTTGGACGGTGGAGGTGATGGGTGGCAGCAAGTGGTGGACAAGTTGGAGTGGTGATACCAGGGTGGTTTTGGCAGGGTGTAGTGGAGTGGTATTGGGAGGGAAAGTGGTAAAGAGGTGATGGGTTTGACTTGGTATTTGACCATAGGTAATAATAAACGGGGTGTTTGTTGGGCTGGGGAAATGGTTGGGCCCAAAGGACTGGATCTGGTTTTGTGTAAGTATTGGATTGTTTGGTTTTGTAGTGAAATAACACAAGGACCAATCATGTTATTTTCTGAAATTGATGGACTGAACTTGTATTTTTCCCAAAGTTATCAAAAGGGTCATTCCTGCCAAATATGAATAATCCATGGATAATATTTGCAATTTTTCATTTTTGGTCCTCCAGGGACTAAAACTGCCAAATGTTGAAACTTGAGGGGTTAAATTGCAATTTCTTCAAACTTTCCTTCCAAGGACCATTTGTGACAACTTTTGACTTTCCAAGGACCAAAGTTGATTTTTCTTCCAAAAATATTTTACCAGGGACCAATCCTGCCAAAGTTTGAAACTCCAGGGACCAAAATTGTAAATTTCCAAGCTTTTGAGAATTTTCACCAAAGGACTAAATATAACAACTTATGATTTAAAAGGACCTTTGGTGATAATTTCCATATTTTGAATGACCAGGGACTAGTTTTGACATTTTATGAAAGTTGGGGGACTGAAACTGCCAATTTTGCAAACTTTGTACGTTTTTCATCTGTTTTTACTCTTTTTGCATCTAAAACATATAAAACACAATTTTGAAATATTTTCAGTATTTTGATGCATTTCTGAGTGTTTTTGTATGTTTTTGCAGTTCAGATTGACAAAAAATGATGAGTGTTTGAGCACTCATCAATCCCCCACACTAAATCATTGCTAGTCTCTAGCAATCTTTTAAGAAAAACTCAATGGATTTGAAACTCTTTACCAAAAGCTATTACTTCTGGAGTAGCCAAATGTATCAGTTCAAGTAAGAACTATGGTCCACTTGATAACCATGTGATTTTGAGCAAACCACCAGCTGTCAACGGATTTGATTTGTCTTTACCAAGAGCCGTTTGCTCCTGGACTTGCCAACTCTTGATGGACAAAGTCAACATCTTGGTGAGCTGATTACCAATTATGGTTTTTCCACTGCCTTTACCACAAGCCATAATCTTGCGGGCTAGCCAACTCTTTCACTTTTTAGGATATGACGAGTTGATATACCATACAATTTTGGGCAAATTGCAAGCCATCAACGGATTTGATATATCTTTACCAAGAGCCGTTTGCTCCTGGATTAGCCAATCCTTTTGTCGTTTAGACATGGCGGACTGATAACCACAAAAATTTTGAAACTCAAGTGAAATTTTTTTAAAATTTTGGCCAAAAACGGGGGTACTAGATAGTAAAATGTGATGAAATTCGCTAGAATACCCCTCACACTTAGAATGAATATTGTCCTCAATATTCAAAGTCCCGACTATTATGCCGACTCTTTGAATGGAAAAGGGCAACATTACAAGCTAAATGTGGAAACACAATTTTGTTTTTCACTTTATTTGTAACCATAGCAGGGGTAACTCCCCCACACTTAGGGTGAAAACCCTATAAGCATGCTACTGTTTTTGTTTACCGAGTCGCTAGCTTGACTCGACCCCGAATTCATTTGTTCTTGGGGAAGCATGATGTGGAAGAAACAATCTCCATCGGACTTTCATTCAAGATGTTTGGACAAACATTTGAAGCGCGTGAAAGTTCCACACCGATGAGATATACAGACCCTGGCTCAAAAGAATGATACATGGAAATGCCGGGGTCAAAGATAATGTCTTCATTCCCGAAGGAGTGAAGAACAGGAGAAGTCACCCTGTAGGTGAAGAAAAGGAAGAAAACCATGATGAAAATCATGATTAGATCTTCTTCCTCGAGCGCAGGCTCATTAGCCTGAATTTGGATTTCAAGGGTTAAGCTCGTTTGGTTTGAAAACATCCCGGGCGGAAGGGTGGGAATTTGTAAATTCTCATGATTGAGTGCATCTCCCCCAGGCTATCATACTCCAGAGGAGTAATGATATGATGAGTGAGTTCACCGGAGAACTCCTCATGAAGAGAATCTTTCACAAGATGTAAATATGTAAACTCTTGTTCCATTGTGGACTCATCACAATCCTCATTCTGAATATCAAAGAGTGGATTATCAGAAATCAAAGTGAATTCAGAATCGAATTCAAACAGAGGATTGGTGAGAGTAGTTTTGAATGCTTCGGGAACAAAGTGATTAACATTCTCAATTGGACTGTTGGGATCAGAAGTGAGTGACAGATCATGATTTAAGAGACTTTCAATTTCTCCTAGATCGGTTTCAAAGTCAAAGAGACCATCATCACTTCCCATTGAAAGTGGATTGATGTGAGTCAGTTCATCGGCGAACTCCTCAAGAAGAGGATCAACATCAGACTGTGGGAGTGATGCCTCAATATACTCAATGCCTCCATGAGATGTACAATCATCATTAAAATCCGAGAAAGTCTCAAAATGATCGTCTGAACACTCAAGAGGGGAAGGAAGATCACACATATGCTCAAGAATTCCCTGTGACTCTCTTGGGATTGGGACAAGGTTCTCAACACTAGAATTTATGAATTCGTCCGATTCCTTTTCAGGAATAGTGCTAAGATGCTCGTCCCCCATGTTTAGAGAGTGAGTGGGAACTTCTGGTGTGATAACAACAGACTGAGGGAGTTGAGAAGGACTAGCATTCATGGATTGTACGAGTTCCATTTGATCTTCTGCTAGTAATTCCTTAGTATTCTTTTCTCCCTGCGATTTTTGGATTGGTGGGCTATCAACTGATGTACTCGATGAATCTTTTGGAATAATAACAATGTTATCTTCATCATCATCACTGTCATCATAGTCATCAAATAGAGCATTTTTGCGAATATTGGCACGTATTTTAGCTGCTCGTTGCTCAACCAATAATTCTTCCATGCTTTTTCCAGATTCTCGTTCTTCAACAAGTAATTCTGCCATAGTTTTCCCACGAGAATTTGGAATGAGTGGAAATTGTGGGGGTGTGGATGTGTCAAAACCGGAAGGTTGACATTGAAAATCATCATGAGGTCCCCCACAATATGCACAAGAAGAATTTGGAGCATAACGAAGTGAAATATTAGCTAACTCCTCCTTAAGTTCTTTAAGTTTCTCAAGAACCTCTAAAAAGTCTTGCTGGATTTGAGGAGTTGCTTGGATCATTTGATACTGTGGAGGTTGGTCTTGATACGAAGAGTCAAAATTGTTACAAGGAAATGGATTCCTTGTTTGACAATCAAAGCTAAAGTGTGGACCTCCACAGTACTCACAACAGTTGAACTGATGTGGCTGTGAGTCATAGGTGCTGGAGTCTTAATTATTATCAGGAAACTGCTCATAGACAAGCGTGTTTCCTGATTGACAATTAGAACTGTAGTGTGAACCACCACAATACTCACAACAGTAAAACTGCTGAGTCTCATGGTGTGGTAGCTGATGGAATGAATCAGTCGTGTCATGGTAGGAATATGGATTCTGGTTATAGACAGACCCGTTTCTCGAATCTACAATGACACAAATGGGGCAATTACCACCATTATAAGGACCACCACACCATTGACAATCAAGAAGGTGTGGATGAGACATAGAAAGAATCAAATGGTTTTGGAGGGTAAGAAATGAAGAATCAAAAAGGTAGGAGGGTAAAGATGGATATTTTTGGAATTTTTGATAAACATTTTATAAGAAAAAAATCTTTTTGTGTTTTTATGTTCGTTAAAAACTGATTTTAAAATGTTTTCGGGAACAGTTTTGTTTTTATAACAAGAAAATATGAACAAAGGATGGTAATTATACAATGAATGTATATCCAGATTCGCTAATCTGCAAAACCGTTTAGAATACGCGCACGACCTCCCCGGCAGCGGCGCCAAATTTTGATTGAGCCTAAAGCGGTCAACCAAAATTGACCAAAGAATGGTCAACTAGGTCAAACAGCCTAGAGTCAATCTCCGTGGAAGTATAGGGGTTTCCCCGGGTCGTTATGTCCCGACGAGGTGTGGATGGTATAAAAACTGGTTTGTGATTGGATGAATTTGAATGGGAAGTAACCAGATAAAGATTTGGATTTGTTTACACTACTGAAAGGATTAGGAATAACAGTATTAACAATTACGGGAAACAGAAATGTATAAACGTTAACCAAATTAAAATCAGACACGATTGCGTGCTGAGAAAAAGGTGAGTTTTAAGGAAAATAAACTACAGGGGGTGAAAATGACTTTTTTACAAACTTAAAATTAAAAGAAAATGAAATTAAAAAGAAAATTATTTTTTAGATTATTTTATTACTTTTTATTTATTAAAAAATAATTTAAACTATTTAATAATTAATTAAACTATTTTAAATCTACTTTTTAAATACTAATAATACCTAAATGACTTAGAAAATTATGAGAAAATTTATAAAACTAATTAACCATCACAGGAATCCTAAAAAATTATAAAAAGTTTATAAAAATTATTTTTAAACTATTTTACTAATTATTATTCTAAATATTAATTAATAACTAATTAAACTAATTAAATTATAAAAACTAAAATATGAACAGTAAAAATTATAGAAAAATTCCTAAAATTATTTTATAACTTATAAAAGCTAGAAAAAATATAAAAACTAGGGTTTAATTTATAAAAACTAATTTTGCTATTTAATACTTAATTATTAATTAATTATTACTAAATCTAATATTAAATCTAATTAATACCAAAAGAAAATATAAAATTCTAGAAAAATTACTGAAATTACTTTAACATAAAAGAAAATTAAGAAAAATATAAAATCGCAAATTACTTAATAAAAATCTAAAAAGGAAAATTAAAAAGATAAATTAAATTAAATAGAAACTATCACTTATTTTAAAATTGGTTTTTCTGGAATTTTCTTTGACAAAACTATTTTATACCTAAAAACATGAAACTTTTGTGAAGACAACTTTTCTCTAGCTTAAAAATAAGCAATTTGGACATTAAAAGCTTGGACAGTTGACTTTTGTTGACTATGAGGAGAAATCAGCCTTGGTGGGGTCCACAGGGGTGGATTATGGTTCAAGTAAGTGCCTTGAACATGAATAAGTTAGAAAATAGCAATTAATCCTCTTAGATAAACCAATAAGCAAGAGTTAAGCACTTGGCTTCTTATTTGAACACTGAAAATGGGACAGACTTTAGGGGTGAATTCAGGTAGGTCCCAGGGAGCTTAAGCTCAAAGGATTGCTCAAAATAAGAAGGTGGCCAGGAGGGGGGTTGAAAGAACCCAAGGTGGGGTTGTGGGACCCACTGTGGTGGCCAGAAAGAACCACAGAAGGTGGTGGTGGTGTGCATGGGAGGTACATGAAAAACAGGTCACAAGAAGCAACAAATTAAGCACTCTCTCTAACTTATTAAAAATTACAAAAAATACCACAAGCAATACAAGCAACAAAATGATAATTATCTAAAAGCACAAATCATAAATCCTAATAATGAACCCTACAGAAAATTATCTATTTAAATCAAAAACTAGTTACTAGAAATTTTGACTTTATGAAATATCGAACTAGTTGACTTTGGTGAAGTTCTAATCTAATTCTAATGACTCAATAAGTAGTACTAAGCTAAAATAAGATGATATTAAGCATTTACTACAGCTTATGAACACAAAATGAAGATTATGAAAATGAAAACACCAACAGTGAACTAGAAATGAACAAATAAACTAAGATTTGACTTTATACCAAAAGTGAACTGTATTTTATGACTCCCCTATGCTAAAATAACCTAATGAAGGATGTTTAAACCAAAAGTTAACACTAAAACACCATGCAACTCAGCCAAACACACAAATCCAAACACCCCTTTAATGTATTTGCTTATTTCAAGTTTTGCAGCCCTAAAAAGGGTGATTTACCCTTGTAAAAAAAATTTAAAAATTAAAATAAAAATACCACTAAGTAAATAAGCAAAATAATAAGCTACAAACCAAATTTCAGGTCAAACGGACTTATAACGAAGAAATGAAAAATCAAAAACTAAATGCTGGAATTTCGGAAAAACAGCCTTAGTGGGGCTACTTTGAGGGCTTGTGGGGCCCACAAAAAAATTCACAAAAATATAATGATTGTGGGACTTCAAAGACTAGCTAGGGGGCTATAAGTTATGAAATATTTAAGGCCTAAGACCTACCACAAAAATCTAAACAAATCTTGCAAGTTTTGGATTTTCAGCCTTGTATGTAATTTTGACTTTTAAGAAAAAACTATTAGGTTGACTTTCTTGAGTTTCCAATGATCCCTAAGTACTGATTATGATATTCTAAGTTAAAATGAATTGAGATTAAGCTAATGGAACCAGATATGAAGCTAAATGAATGATTATGCAATCACAGTCCTTAACAGTGAACACATAAGATGGATTTGAAAGTAATTTTGACTATCTACTGAATGACCACTGAAATTATTGACTTAGATATCCTAATATGAACTAATGAAGCATGTTTGAACTGAAAATAACAACAATGACAAGCCTTAACCCCTTGGAACAGGCTAATCCAAACACTCCCTTAAAAGTGATGAAAATGTGATTTTCATACAAACTCACTGATTAAGACCATGAACATGATACATAAGCATTCATAATGATATAATAAGCTTAAACTAACACAGAAACACCAAAGTAAACAACAATTAACCATAAACCACTAATGAGCATTTAACAGTGAAAATGAGACAAATGAGCAACTAAGATTTCCAACTAACAAGTCTATAATATTAAGCACTCATATTACTAACCAACTCAAAATAAGAACAAAGGAACAAGGATAAGCAATATTTAAGCTCTTGAACAGTAAAGTGCAAAAAATGAAATATGTGGCTTACAAAAGGTCCAATGCACAGAACTAAGAACAAATGAGTTCACAACTGTCCTAATTCCTCCCTTGAGGATCTAATACCATGAATATCCAAAATCAACAACACTCCTTGCTTCTATCCTCTTCTCCACAAATTCTTTATTTTACCACTATTTTTATGAATTTTTGAACATTTTAAGTAAACTGAAAGGAAACTGATTTTAATGCCTTAAAAACTTAATGAAGCTTATAAATAAACTGAATTGAGCCACATGAAACAATAAAAAAAAGTTTTAACAAGATTAAGTAAAGTTGTCAATTTTACCTAAAAATGCAAAAACTGAAATTCGTGTAGTAAACTTGGAATTAGTGATAAAAAAAAGGTTCACATTACACTAGATGACTTGATTACAACTGATTTAAACTCAAAAATACAATTGAAAATGAAATTACACTACCCACGTACTAAAACTACACTAAGCTAAAACTAATTCTACTCACTAACACCTTGCTTCCTTCTTTTTCTTGACTTTTATAGACTAAAGAAGCTTTCTCTCTCTTTTCCACTTGAATTTGAGCCACATGATGAGTTTATTTTGATCCTAGCCCTTGGTGGTGTTTTGGCGGCAAAAAGCTTTTAAGCCAAATTGGCCTGTGGTTGCAATTGGGGAAGGGTAGGGTGGTGGTTTTGGGCGGTGGAGGTGATGGGTGGCAGCAAGTGGTGGACAAGTTGGGGTGGTGATACCAGGGTGGTTTTGGCAGGGTGTGGTGGAGTGGTATTGGAAGGGAAAGTGGTAAAGGGGTGACGGGTTTGACTTGGTATTTGACCACAGGTAATAATAAACAGGGTGTTTGTTGGGCTGGGGAAATGGTTGGGCCCAAAGGACTGGATCTGGTTTTGTGTAAGTATTGGATTGTTTGGTTTTGTAGTGAAATAACACAAGGACCAATCATGTTATTTTCTGAAATTGATGGACTGAACTTGTATTTTTCCCAAAGTTTTCAAAAGGGTCATTCCTGCCAAATATGAATAATCCATGGATAATATTTGCAATTTTTCATTTTTGGTCCTCCAGGGACTAAAACTGCCAAATGTTGAAACTTGAGGAATTAAATTGCAATTTCTTCAAACTTTCATTCCAAAGACCATTGGTGACAACTTTTGACTTTCCAAGGACCAAAGTTGACTTTTCTTCCAAAAATATTTTACCAGGGACCAATCCTGCCAAAGTTTGAAACTCCAGGGACCAAAATTGTAAATTTCCAAAACTTTTGAGAATTTTCACCAAAGGACTAAATATTACAACTTATGATTTTAAAAGGACCTTTGGTAATAATTTTCCATATTTTGAATGACCAGGGACTAGTTTTGACATTTTATGAAAGTTGGGGGACTGAAACTGCCAATTTTGCAAACTTTGTACGTTTTTCATCTGTTTTTACTCTTTTTGCATCTAAAACATATAAAACACAATTTTGAAATATTTTCAGTATGTTGATGCATTTCTGAGTGTTTTTGTATATTTTTGCAGTTCAGATTGACCAAAAATGATGAGTGTTTGAGCACTCATCACTTGGACTCAAAGTTTCTCTAGTATAAATACAAGGCCAAGGGTTAAGCTTTCACATCTTTTGTGCACACACACAAAACCCTAAAAGCTTTTCTTCCTCTTTTTCTTTCTTGGCCGATCGGCACACAAACCCACAAGGGTTTTGGGTCGATTTTTTGTAAAGTAAAACAAGTGTTTTCGTTTACTTGCATAAACCTTTATTCGGTGGTAGTTTGTGTGTACAAGAACGAGGTAATTACTCATTATAGTAATTATCAAGAGATCAATAAACAAAACGGTAAGGGGTTTATCATTGATCTATTTTACACAAGTTCAAGGTTTATTGAAGTGCATCGGGTACGTTACTATTTATGTTTTAGTTAATCTTTATATGTGTTATACTTGATCCTAGCTTCCGCATAATGTGTTATATTGATTGTCAAACTCTAACAAAAAATTCATCCAATGACAATTATTTCAGGTCTGTTTTGATGTGTGTTAATGATTTAATATACTTTTGACTTTTCACGTGAATGTATGTAATCCTTATCTTCTTTCAATTTTCAGGTTACCGAATGGCTGCTGACTGTGCTCGTAGTGCATTGCTGGAAAGAGTCAAGGATAACAAGGAAGATGCAGGTTCGTATTGCTCACATCAAATATACTTTCATAAAATTACATTTTGGTGTAGCTTCTCACTTGTACTTTGTTACATATCATGACACTTGATATTCAGTTATCTGCCGAATTAGTGGCATATTAATGAGAGTGTACCCTGCATGTTAATATCACGTTTAATGGTTTTATACAGAGAAATTTAGATCAGACTTGATGAAGATTGCAATGACTACTTTGAGCTCTAAAATTCTCTTACAAGACTAGGAACATTTTGCAACCTTGGCTGTTGATGCTGTTATGAGGCTAAAGGTGAGTAGTTATTGCGCACTAAAAGACTAAACGCGCATTGTGTACCATCACTTTCCTTCTTATTGTTCTGCAAATAATAAGTTGAAACAGATAGATGCTTGTACTCTTTGACAATACCTGTGTCTGATTAGTTGATATGATATATGCTATTTGCTGGTATATTAAACTTTTAAAAAACATGATGAAAGGTGACTCGTAAATCATTTCAGAAATGGAACAAAAAATATCAAGTTCTTTTATCTGTATATTTGGTGATGCATATGTCTGTTATATCTCAAATATTGTAGTCTTACATATGCTGGTAGACCTGATCAGGTGAGGTGTATTAAGTTCTTGCACAATATCTCTTTCTAATGTATCTTTGTCTTGATGTGTCAGGGAAGCACAAACTTGGAGTCAATCCAGATCATCAAGAAAGCTGGAGGATCACTAAAGGATTCTTTCTTGGATGAAGGGTGAGTTAGATAACTTTTTTTCCCCTAGTATCTTAATATATAGTGATACTTGTTTTCTTTTTGCAATTTCCATGTACTTGATGAAGCAGAAAGATCGTTGCATGATGCTTTATGTGTGCTATCTCAGACCATAAATGACAGCAGGGTTCTACTTGGTGGTGGATGGCCAGAGATGATAATGGCTAAGGCAGTTGATGAGTTGGCCCGCAAAACACCTGGAAAAAAGTCTCATGCAATCGATGCTTTCTCACGGGCTCTACTTGCGATCCCAACAACTATTGCTGACAATGCTGGTTTGGACAGTGCTGAGCTGATTGCTCAACTTCGAGCTGAGCACCATAAAGAGAACAGCAATGCCGGGATTGATGTGATTACTGGCTCTGTAAGTGAAACAAATTCATAACAAAGACTCATGGGCAAATTACCTGAAAATGTATTTAACTTGCCACTTTTTACCATTGTATGTAGCCATCTTTTTTTTTTCCTATTGTGTGACTAAAGTTGCGAATTTGGTACATTGTGTGTATTTTGTGACCATTTTACCCTTACATTTTCAAAATTTTGAAGGGTAAAATGGTCATTTTATAAAGCTAAAAAGTCACAAAATACACACAATGTACCAAATTCGAATGTTTAGTCACACAATAGGAAAAAAAAATATGGCTACATACAATGGTAAAAAGTGGCAAGTTAAATACATTTTCAGGTAATTTGCCCAAGACTCATTTAACCGGTCGCATTGTAGCAAGACAAGTTCAAAGTTTTTGTCCGAAGTAAATTGGTCAAAATGGCCACCTTTTTTGTCTAAAGTTTTGATGTTTTGTTTTCCGTTATTTGTTCAACAGGTTGGAGATATGTCTGAGCTTAGAATATCCGAGACATTCAAGGTGAAGCAGGCGGTATTGCTTTCTGCAACCGAAGCTGCAGAAATGATCCTAAGAGTTGATGAGATCATCACTTGTGCCCCAAGAAGGAGAGAAGACAGGATGTGAAGTCATTAATAGTAATGGTGTGTGTTATCGTGAGATTTTGTTTAGACATATTTGTTTATGTGCACGTTATGTTAAATTGTTTTGACACTGTTGAAGCTAGAATATCATAGTAGTGTTTGCGCGTTGGTTTTCTAATTGTACTCCTTAAGTGGATTCTTTAAGCACCTACTTAATGGAACTTTTTGGTTTAGTTTTGGTTAATTTTCTTGTATCTTACTGTCATTTCAGATAGTTGCCAACTGCACACATATGTGGCAAGCAATCAGCCTCCACAACTTATCAGTTTAATCAGTATAAATCCTATCATACGCGTATTTCTTCACCGTATCACTACTAACAGTCAAATAACATTAAGCATTTCTCAGTTATCTAAAAAACATAAGACAACAATTCCCACCTTCATTTTCTTTAGGAAAACATACATGTGACATACACATACTATGGTCATATAAAACTATGTTTATACTAAATCTTAACACCTAAAACTATGTAAATATCCATAAATAAGAACCTGAGTACATTTTATCTACCCATAATAATAAAGCTTTGATTTTTGTCTAAGTTTTAGTGTCAATATGAAATTTGAGAATTTCCAGTACAAGCCAGTGGCCGGTTTTCCTTGGCCCCTCTTTCAATAAAGAATGTAAACTTGCATAAGTTTAAACATCATCGGTTTCAGATGTGATCTTCCTTTTTGTTCACAATTTAGTACAATGCAATTAAAAATTTGCATCCAAACCTGTGGAAGTTACAAGGGGATCATGTGTGTATCCAACAGTATGCCTAAAAGTGGCTAATTGTAAATAACTGAAACCACATTTGGAGTGAATGAGAATACAATGGCCAAATGATCCTGAACCGAGTCTGAGAATAGGAATTTGTAGACGCTTATGTGATGAGAGTATGACTGTATGTTGCTTAAAAATTGTAACATTGGTAGTGTTGTAGACTAGTGTTTGTGTTTCTCTTGAATTGGTTGTTAATGCATCTATGAGTCTCTGTATCCATTCTTGCTTAGTTATTGTTGCGTTTGAAATTTATAATGCAGTACGATGTAGCAGTTGTGTTTACTCTCGTCACATAAGCATCCACAAAGTGTTTGCAATATCTACATGATAAGAAATTCTAAATGTGTAGAGCCTACTGGTTTGGAAAGTGTTTGTTTGGCAATATGTTCTAAAAAGTGCTTATGTGATATGTGAAGCTAGTGAGTGCAATATAATCCATATGTGAAGCTAGTGAGTGCAATATCTACATGATTGTTGGGTCAGTGTTGCGAGGAGGCTGCTCGTAGAGCCACAAAGGACAACGTCATTGCCGGCATGATTAGTTTGGTGCAAGCGCAGTTACAACTCACAAATGAGAGCACAAGTGGAAAGAGAGATGCAGGTTCTGTACTTAACACGTAGTTACGTATATATACTTAAGATTCTTAGAAGCTTATGTTGGATAAAGATACAGAGTTACTGGCCGCTGGAACTAACCTTTCTGGATTATAACAGGTAACTTCTTCTTACTTACTATAAAGTCCACATGTCATGCATAGTGCATATATGAAGGACATTACCATATTCGGCACTAAGTCACTTAGTCATTCTTCTTGGAGGTGGTGTGGGTATGTGGGCAATGCATATTGTAATTTGTTCTTAGTTACCCTGAATCTATTGCCAATGTACCAGCATGAAAAGTATGCATACTTGGTACTATTGCCATAGAAATGATAAAATTCGAAACATTGACATACATCTGGCTAATACGTACATAGTGTGTTGTGGACAACGAAGAAGGAAAACCAAGATATATCGGGTAAACCTAACACAACCCCCAGCCCATATTAACTTGTACCAAAAAGTAACCATATAGACCTTTGTTACCAAAATGACCCATGTTGACCCGTTTCAGTAATACCTGTTTTGACCCGTACTTAAAGTACCCATTTTACCTGTTAACTCCTCCATTTCACTGACACCCTTTAATTACGAGTCATTAATAATTTCCTTTTGTGTAGGATAAAAGGGTTGTTTGGATATAAATCTAAGTGCAGCCGGCTCAAAGCCCCTTTTGATTTACAAAACGCAGTTGTTATTTGGAAACATATGGTTGGATCAGAATAGAAATTTTTGTTTGGCTACAATCATCTATACTTATATTCCTGGCTCCTTGACAACGAGTTATATATATGCGGTATAATGGTGTGAAAAAATGTTGTGTTTGATCAACTTTATGGAGTTTTTTACGGGACTGAATATAACGTAGGCACAAACTCTGGAAAATATGAGAGCACGAGTGGAAAGAGACATGACAAGTGCAGGAACACATATAACGCAGGTATTTGAGGCGAGTGCTCGCGAAAAAGCTCAAGATAGGATTCAATAAAGTGAGGTTTAAGTTGTGAAATTATTGTATCTTTCCAACGCAACTGTGACTCTTTACCGACTACAACTTTCTGACAAAAGTTTTACCGACAACTTTCCGACATAAATTATACCAACTTCCGACGGAAACATTACCAACTGTGGAAAACTAGAAGGGGGGTTGAATAGTTTTACGTCTTTTTAATTTGTTATAAAAGATTGTTTGAAAGTTTTCTTTGTTTTCAAAAATATAGATTCGATGCTATATGAAATCAAGTCATGCACAATATGAACAACACTAAATATGTACAATAAATCAATAATAACGTAAGTAAAGAAATAGATGAGAGTTGGAAAGATCAAACCGCGAGACAAGAGATTTATAGTGGTTCGGCTACAAGGTCACCTTCCTTGCCCTACTCCACTCCCCGAGCACCTAACTCGAGAGTTTTCTTCACTATGTCAACAAGCTCCCTTATGGCGGAGAAAACCTTACACACCACAACTTCGTCACAACTTATTCACACCTTCTGCACAACTATTTCACACCTATTGACTAATTAATCACACGATTTCTTCACACCTATCTTCTACACACCAATCTTCTTCTCACCTATCTTCTACACACCAATATTCTTCACAACTATCTTCTACACACCAATCTTCTTCTCAACTAACTACTAACCAATCACACTATATATATATCTAACTAAACTATCTTCTAACAAATATTCACTACTAATCACACAATGAGATAAATACAATGATGATGCTCTAACAACTTAGATGTGGAGATCACAACAAGTTGTAATACTTCTTGTCTTGAGGGATAGAAGTATTCTTCTCTTGCACTTGATAGGATGGTTTTTGGATCACTTTGAAACAAAGATTTAAGAATGTATGATCAAAGGATTAAGAGATTGGAAATGGAGATCTAGAACAGAAAGTTTTGGAGTGCAAAAGGTGAGAAAAATTCCAGATTTAAGGTGGTATTTATAGGCAACAGATTCTGACAGAGGAGCGTGGCCGGTCCCCTTAAATCAAGGCCGGCCCCCTTAAAATTAAGGGGACCGCCCTTTATAATTTAGGGGGCCGCCCAGCTGTAACGGCCATAATTTTTGTTTTTTAGTGGGGAAAGTTTATTTGGTGAAAAACTAACTGATTTTGGTTAAAAATTTGAATTCAGATATTTAGTATGAATAAAACATTTTTCTTTATTACCAAAAGTGTTTTTCAAAAATATATAATATGTTTATATAATTAAATAAACTTTGTAATACTTAATTAAGTTTTCCTTTGGTCATAAATTTCACTAAACACTTTGTTTATTCATACCTTAAGTGATTTGGAAGTAAAGAGAATGTTAATCACTAAATACTTGTTTATGTCACAAGTTTTAGTTCTATTAGTTTATATTTTGTAATAATCAAAACATAGAGATATAATATGTTAATAATGTTTTAAGCATTATTTATGTCAACAATCTCCCCCTTTTTGATTATTACAAAACCTTAAACTCAATAGATCTAAAACTTGTTTTTAGACAAGTATTATAGAGTTTACATTTCTCTTCTCCCCCTGTTTGTAAAAGCAAAAAGGTTAAGCCGAGTAAGCTTCGTGAAAGAAGTTTAAACGGGTAGAATGCTCCCCCTCATTTGAGAGCACCAAGGGAACGAGTTATGGAAATCTTGGGTACAAAAATATTTGAAGAGAACAAGACACATATACATGCAAAAAAACAATCATGCAAATAAAAATAGATTCATTCAAGCATCATAGAAATGATTAGCATTACAACATTCAATATGCTTGAAGCATTGATGAGGCGAAAAATGAACCACTTTTAGGGGGTCATTTAAGCCCGGAATTGAATTTATTTGATCAAATATTGCCCTAAATCGTTCCTTTTGTGATTTTAGGTACTTTGGGAGTGAAATCTGGAAAAGGAAGCAATTCGGACGTTTTTGGAGCATAAAAGTGAAGAAAACGCCAAAGTCTTAATTTTCCTTGCTGGGAACAGTAGGTGACGGCGTCAAGAGGAACACCCTGACGGCGTCAAGAGTAAATTCTATGACGACCCAGTACATATTAGACGGCGTCACGAAGTAGGGCGTCAAGAGTAAAAACCATGACGGCCTGGAAATGCTAATACATGACGGCGTCAGAAGTAGATCAAGGCAGTCCGAGAAGAGTTTTGGCGGCGAGGTGACGGCGTCACAAGATTGGTCTTGACGCCATCAGACCCTATTTCCTATATATAGTTTTCTAATTTTCACATTAAAGAGAGAGAAGTTTTGGAGAAACCCTAAGTACGAACTTGGTGCGAATTTTATAGGTTTTTCAAGGGTTCTAAGCCCTTGATACCTTTCATGTGTAATTGAGATAAGTATTCTTTTAATTCAGTCAATATGTCTATGTGTTGGTTGTCTATATCTTGTTCTTGTCTTAATTCTATCATGCTAGGCTAGATCTATCTTGTGTTTGCTTGGATTTAATGAAACCTAGATGTTAATTATGTGTTGATTACTTGTTTATAATTGTTTTGGATGAATGAATTTGATGTTAGGCTTAAGAAAACTGGCAGATCTCCAAATGGTAGCATGCTTGAACGTCTTAGGAAACATGAACCATGTGCACTAGGTCTTTAGTGGTTGTATTTAATGCATGAGCCACTGTTTATAATCTCTATGGTTGTGCTGGGCATGGTATAGGAGGAGATAAGAGCTCATAGAATTGGGGAGTTAAGTGCGCTACCCCATGAATGGTATTAAGGAATACAATCCGTCATCCATGCAACTATAACAAGTAATTAACATGTAAAAGATGTCTAGGGAGTAGTGAAATCTAAGTAAACACATTTTCTCCACTTATTGCTCACAACATTAGTATAATTTAGTTTATTTTCTTTTCTAGTATTTTATTTTGGATTGCATCTTTAGTATTGGGTTAGTTGACTAGCAGCTAATTCCGCCCAAATCCTTCAAACCCGAGATTTTTACTTGCTTTCTAAAAAATATAAAAATACAAAAAGAATCATCTCTCACCTTTAGAACTAGTATTTAGGTTTTCTAATCCTAGCGACACTATTCCTAGTTGAACGATCAATCCCCCGGTACTTGTCACTATACTATACTACAACGATCAGGTACACTGCCTGGTGGGGGTTGTAAGCTTCTCAAGATCCCTTGAGAGGTAAAGCCTGGTGCGATTCCCACGTACCAAGTTTTTGGCGCCACAGCCCGGGGAATAGTTATTGTCTAGGTTAGAATCTCTTTTTATTATGTCTACTTGCTAGATTCCGTTCTAGTAAGATTTTAATTTTATTTTTATTCTTTAGGTTTTCTTTAGTCTATCTTTTTCTTTGTGCCTTTGTTAGTAAATTAAATTCATTGACTGTTCCGTTGACCATTATGGAAAACGCGAATCCACCCCTTTCCCCTAGAGAAGTGGCTTTGTTACGTGAAAAAATTGAGAGTGAGATTAGGGAACTTAGGGAGCTTAATAGTTTGATTAAGGTTGAGCTCGAACATGCATTTAGTGACCTAGCGACTGCCTTGTATTCAAATGAGGACCTAGGGCCTAATGACTTTGTGAATGTTATTGAGGGACTTGAAGAGGGGGAAATAGATCCGAAGCTTAATGACTATTTTAATCTATACCCCACTAAGGAGGAGATTGCATATTATAATAATCTTATCGATAACCCGCGATCTCCTTTCACTATAATTGAACCTAAGATAAAGAGAGGCGATCCTAAGAATGCTAAGATACCATGTATGATTGGGTATAGGCACATTAGCAATGCTTACATTGACTTTAAATCTCCAATCAACATTATGTCCTCAACTGTTTATAATGATATAGTGAAAACAAGGCTTGAACCTAGAAGAGATCCCAAATACCCCGGTGGAGTTTGTAACTTTGTCGGGAGAGTTAAAGGTCTACATGTCTTTGTTGGTAATTTCACTTTTGTCACCGACTTTATGATTGTGGAGGACCTTGCTAATGTTATTGATTGTCGATTATCCAATGTTGTGTTTGGCAAACCGTTTATTGAGGAGTCTAAGTTGGAATATGATGAGATAGAAGGAACGATCCGATTTGCAAGTAACGCCGATAGTATCACTTATAGGATGCCTAATAGGATGAAAGAATTTCGCTTTATATCCCATTTTGATAAGGACAACGTTGGTGCTTTTGAGGACATCAATGAAGAGGATAAGAAAAAGGGCATGGATTATGTATGGGAAAAAAGGAGTCTTTATTACAAAGATTGCTTGGCCCTTGGACCAAAGCATAAAGTCGATAAAGAATTTACCCAAAAGATTATGGGGGCGGTTGAGAAAAAGGTGATTGGTTTTTACAAAGAATATCTACAATCGGAGAGTGGAACCAATGATGAGGTCACGTAGTAACCCATGACCTTGAGTCTAGCTACAAGACTCGTAAATAAAGAAAAGCGCTTCTTGGGAGGCAACCCATGCTTTGTGTGATTTTATTTTTGTTTGTTTGTTATTTGCTTCCGTATGCATGCTTTATTTTTATTGTTGGTAGATCATGTTTCTAAATTAAATAGTGGAAATACTTTAGTTTGTTGTTTTGGCCTAGTCTTAACTCCACCTAAAAGTATTTTTGCAAAAGATAAGTGTAAGGGGAAACCCCAAATATGTTTTTAAGAAACACACCGATCATGATTCTCCACAATATTAAATGAACATGTGTATTCGTATTTGTTAGAGTCAAATGCTTGTATTGAGTCATAATGAAGTTTTGCAGGATTTTCCAGGAAGTAGGACCAAGTTTTTCCAGAAATTTTCCGGAAACTTAACATAAGAATTTCTGCAGGTCACTTCTGACGGCGTCAAGAGTTAACTCTTGACGGCGTCACGTGTAAAAATCTGGAAATTTTACCGGTTTTGTTTTTCTAACGGAGTCTTATGGTTTTTGTGAATTATTAAGTTTTATAATCTCCAGGAAATCTGCAAACTTCATTCCACAAGCATTATATCTTATCTTGTTTTCTAGGATTTAGTAGCTTATATAGGATGCCGCCGATTTTACGCGAGGTTGTTTTGTCTATTTTTTCAGGATTTACAGGTTATGTTTGACAAGAAGATGATTTACATTCTGGAAGGGAAGCTTTGAATGTTTATTTTCTTGGAGGAAGATTTAACCTGGCCAGCTTATTATCCATACCGAGCGAATCAGGGGAGTATTTGATTTCATTCTTTTTACTTTTTCACTTTTACATTCTTTACTTGAACAATGTTCATCTTAAGTGTAAGAGGAGGGTAAAAAGATGATACCTTATGTTGATATAAATAATGTATAAAACCGTTATTGATATCTTTCGATATCCTTAAGTTTTGACGATCACAAAATATAAGAACATTAAACGCAAAGTTAATACGTAAACAAGTTTTAAGCAAGTTTATATCATCTCATTCAACATAATCACTTAAGGTATGAATAAACAAGTGACTAATACATTTTATGATCAAAGGGATGTTTAATTAAATAATACAAAGTTTATAAAATTAAATAAACTTATTATATATTTTTGAAAAACATTTTTGGTAATAAAGGAAAATGTTTTATTCATAATAAATATATGAATTCAAAATTTTAACCAAAATCAGTTAGTTTTTCACCAAATAAACTTTCCCCAGAAAAAGACAAGAAAACTGCAGTTTTCGTCTGGGCGGCCCCTTTAATTATAAGGGCGGTCCCCTTAATTTTAAGGGGACCGGCACACAATTAAGGGGACCGGCCACGCTCCCCTGTCAGATTCTGTCAGAAATTTTTCCCTATAAATACCACCTTAAATCTGGAATTTTACCTACCTCTTGCACGAAAATTTTCAGATCCAAATCTCTCTAAACATCCTCCTAAAAACCTTTTGATCATATAATTGTTAATCCTTGTTTCAAGTGATTCATTCCCTCACCTCTCATCTCTCATAGTGCAAGAGAAGAATACTCCTTCAACATCAAGTTGTGAAGTATTGTAGATTTATGTATATAGTCTAGTTGTTGTGTACATTCATTGTAAAGGTGTGATAGTATTGTAACTAGATAGATCTAGGAGTAGAAGTTGTGAATAGAAGTAGTGAGATATAAGTAGTGTTGTGAAGAAGTGAAGAAGATAGGTGTGAAGAAGATAGGTGTGAAATAGATAGGTGTGAAGTAGAAAGGTGTGAAGAAGAATTGGTGTGAAGTAGAGTAGTGTGAATAAGTTGTGTAGAAGTTGTGATCTAGTTGTGACGAAGTTGTGGTGTGTACATTGGTGTGTAAGGTTTTCTCCGCCATAAGGGAGCTTGTTGACATAGTGAAGAAAACTCTCGAGTAGGTGACTCGGGGAGTGGAGTAGGAACAAGGAAGGTGTCCTTGTAGCCGAACCACTATAAATCCTTTGTCTCGCGGTTAGATCTTTCCTTTACTTAGCTTACTTATTTACATCTCGTACATAGCGATAATTGTTTATATTGTGCATGTGTTGATCTTACATACTTAGCTTACATCTTTAGTATTTCTTATACTTAGATATTGTTGTTCATATTGTTCAAGATTTTAGTTCACATAAGATCTAATCAAAGTTTTAAAGGTAAACAAGGTTTTAAAACTATACTAAGTTTTCAAAAACAAAGTCTTTATAACAAACCTAAAAGAATTCATATAGAATAGATCATATAGTTGTTTTTGAACTTAACTCTAATTAAAGGCTTTTTCAAACAAACAATTGAATAAACTCGTATTAATATTTTGAAACCAAGTTTTACAAAAATTAAAAAGACGTAAAACTATTCAACCTCCCTTCTAGTTTTCCACAATTGGTATCAAGAGCCACGTCAAACAAGATTTTTAAAATATATTGTATTTTAAAACTTGAATCGATCTATGGAATCGGAAAAATATTTAGAAGGGCAATCTATGCAAAGACCACCGTTATTTGAAAGTGATGGTTTTCTTTATTGGAAAAATAGATTCGAAACTTATGTGAAATCAAAAGATCTTGATCTTTGGCATGTTATTACCTTTGGTGACTTTCTCCCTATTCAATATAATTTTGAAACTAAAAAGGATGAAATTGTATCTTTTGAAATACAAAATGATGATTTGAAAAAGAAACTAGCAAAAAATAATGAGGCTAAAATGGTTATTTATAATGCGTTACCACGCAAAGAATATGAAAGAATTTTTATGTGTAAAACCGCAAAAGAAATTTGGGATTCTTTATTAATTACTCACCAAGGTAATAGTCAAGTCAAAGATAATAAAATTGATCTTCTTGTTCAACAATATGAACAATTTATGATTCCGGAAGAGGAATCAATAGATAATGCATTTGCTAGGTTTAACACTATCATCACAAGTTTAAAAGCACTTGATGAGAATTTTTCTAGTAAGAATTTTGTTAGGAAATTTCTTAGGGCTCTTCATCCAAAATGGCGAGCTAAAGTAACGGCGATTGAAGAATCGAAGAACTTGTCAACTCTTCAACTTGACGAGTTAATTGGCAACTTGAAAGTCTATGAAGCAATAATAAAGAAAGATTCCGAGATGGTGAAAGGAAAAAGGGAGCAAAGCAAATCGATTGCGTTGATAGCTAAAAAGGACTCTAGTGACGAAGAATGCTCAACCTCCGAAAGCAACGATGAAGAGTATGCTATGGCCGTACGAGATTTCAATAAATTCTTCAAACGACGAGGAAGATACGTTAGGCAACCATATAATGAAAGAAAGTGCTTTAAGTGTGGAGATCCAAATCATCTTACTGGAGAATGTCCGAAATTGTCAAGAAGTCAAAACCACAAGGCCTTTGTAGGAGGTGCATGGAGCGATAGACAATGATGAAAAAGAGACAATAAAAGATGAAAGGTGTCTCATGGCAAAGGCATCCGATAAGGTACATTCTAAAACTGAATACTATAGTGATGAAAAATTATTTTTAGATGAAAAAGACCTAGATAGTGAATATAGTAGATTGTGTAAATTAGGTCAAAAACTCATAGCTAAAAATAAGTCACTAAAACATATTAATAATCAATTAGAAAATAAAGTACTCGAATTAAAAATTAAACTACAACATTTGGAAATAGAAAAAGAAGTTTTTAAAGAATGTAAAACATGTTTAGAGGTCAAAAATGAAAACGAAAAACTTAAAGATGAAATTTTCAAACTTGAAAAGTTTAAAAATAGTAGTAACCCACTTAAGAAAATAATAAGTGTTCAAGAAACTTCGGGAGATAAAACCGGTCTAAGATTAACCTCAACTAATATTTCAACTTGTGAAAATAAAAGTATAAAGTTTGAATGTGAATCTAGTAAACAAAAATCATTAGAATCAAAACCTAAGTATATACTTACAAAAGATAGAAAAATACCCATTACAAATGATGAAAAAGTAAAAACTTTTTATTAACCATCCTTATAGACCGAAGTAGGATCCTCTATATCGAAATTAAGATCTAAAACTCCACCACCGAGAAAACCAAATAATCTTCATACTCGATCTAAAACACCTCAACCTAAAAGAAACCAAAATAGACAAAACTACAATAATACTAGTCATCAAATGTGGAATTATCAACCAAGTTACAATCCTTGGGGAATACTACCACCATACATGCATCCTAGCCAAATGTTGAATATGTTTGGACCAAACAACTTTGGACCAATGAGACAATGGGGACCAAGTGGCTAAGCTGTCAATCTTGGAAGAAGTTGGAATATCATCTACAAATGTGTTCTATAAGTCAACATGGTCACTTGAAGTGCTTGAAGATATTCCATTGAAGACTAAAAGGTACGCGTTTCTTTTAAGTTCATCGCTATAATTTGCATGCTTAGATATATGATTAGTTAGATTAATGCTTAGCTATACATATATGTGTACATAATAGCTTATATTCTTATAACCTAGAAACATCAATGGTTGACTCTCCTAGGAATAAGATAAAATTGTTCATTGCCGAACAAAATAGAAAATGGAAATCTTTTATATCCACTATTAGCAAACTCATGGTGATGAAGTGAAATGAGTTAAGTGGATCGATCGTTAACATAGAAGTAGGATTAGATCCCTCGCGTAAGAAAAACTATGGATGAAACAAGCTCTCGTAGACTATGGCATTAAGATTAGATAAGCGTGCAAAAACAAAGGAACTATAGATGTTAGGTTATACCCCATTCAACACTCTCCTATCTAACATATAAATTATCATCTTCATTTCCTTTAGGATCATAGGATATGTAGAAACGATAGCATGAGATAATAATAGGCTTAACCAATCCTCTTTAGCATGAGATCTTTAATAAACATTTTTTTTAAATATTTGATTTATGATATTTGTTGTCAAAAATCTAATATCTCTAAAAATATACAAAAACCTCGCATTTTGAAAAATAGTTTTTCAAATAAGTATCTCACTTTTAAATAACATGTTTTCACTATCAATATCCACAATTTTGTTTTGATCAAAACTAAAGATTGGGAAAATATTCTTTACCGTTCATTCACACATTTTGAAGTAAAAACCCAATCTATCTTATTCAAATAACTCTCACATCTAAGTGAAAACTTACTTTCAAACATTGTTGAATAATGCTAAAAACGTCTCTTTTAAGATCATGCATGGTGATCTCATATTTGTCATCTATATTTATATAAATGACACTTATAAGTGAACTAAATCAAATCAAGAGGACCATGGTTTGTTCATTAAGATTTTTTTTTGTAACAAGTCTAGAAATCCATGCTATCATAACTACCCACTTATTGCACATTGATACACATTAGGATTAATCCTCCTAGTTATGTAGTTATGAAATACTTGATGTTGCTTATTGTTTCCTAGCACTTATATTTTACTTGCTTGATGAGTATGTTTGCATGCTAGATGAAATTGTTTGTTTACTTAATCTCTTTGATTAACATGCTTTAGCTACATAATTGCCTACATAATTAGTATATGCTTAATTGCCTCAAAGAGTTGGACTTGTTTGAAACCAAAAACACAACCTTTCTGCAATTCACTACCAAAAACCCTTTTCTGGCAATCTGGGAATCACCAGATGGGTGGCCCTCTTAAATCGTAAGGCGGCCCTCTTAATTATTAAAGGGACCGGCCTCGAATTAAGGGGACCGGCCATCTGATGGTCGAAGGTGTTGTTTCCTTTTTCTACTTTTTAGCCCATTTCATCCTACACTTCTCAAAATTCACAAACCTATTTTATCCTAAACCTTCTATCAAAGTTTATCCATCCTTAATCCCACCTATCCTACACTATAAACACTCCCATTATTCATAATCTTCATTCATCTCTTCATATCCTCTCACATCAAACCAAAACCACCAAGAAACCCAGTTTGAAGAAGAAAGCCTAACTTCCATTAAAAGCCCATCAAACCAAATGATGTTGTCAAACATCCAACACCAAACTCCTCCTATGTCTTCAACATTACATACCTAACATCTCACTCTCCTTCCCACCAACATTACACATCAACAACCTTTACTCACCCATATCCTTCTAGATTACACTTAAACCTCATAATTTTTACACACTCAAACCTCATATTCTTCTACCTTACACTCAAACCTCAAAACCTTTACACACTCAAACCTCATAACCTTTACTCACCTCAATCTCAAATTTCATCTCCTAGTGCATCTAATGCATCATCTATAACACCCTCCTACCAAGAAATCCCTTCCATGAACATCGCTCTTTCACTCTCACCAATCACATCACTTAATGCTCATTTCCCATCATCACCAATAACTCCACCTAGTCATTATCACAATAAGATTCAACCATATAATCATTCCCTACACTCTACAAAGTGTGTCATCACCACTACTACTTAACCCACGAAGGTCAAACCATATTTCATGATACACAAACCTCATGTTCATTCAAATGAACCCTTTCACAAACCTCATCATAATAACCAAACATCTATCTTTGTTCCCCAAAATACACCTTCATCTCACCCACATAAGCCATATAAAGAGCAAGTTCAATCTTAAAACAACAATCCCAATCTCATTCCTAACACCTCACATTTTGATCAACCTACCAATCCAACATTCAAAACACTCTCCACTCAAGAAACATCTTCCTCTTCCATACCTTTGTCCTCATCCATTCATGATTACTCAAACTCACAAATGTCTCCACCACCAAAAGTATCATCACCACCTCCTACCAACTCACATGCTATTCCTATGTTGCATGTCCAATCATCCATCCCTAATAAAAACCACATTCCACCATCATCACCTTCATTCGAACACTTGATGTTCATTGAAGAACTCGAGGAAGGCCATGAGCTTTGTGCTCTTCTCGCCTTACACCTTGCTCAATGCAACTTGGAATAATTTTCCTCTAGCTCTCCTTCATCACCCTACAACTTGAAACAAGTTGCAAAACATGTCAACAATTTTCCTTGTTGCATCTTTCTCCAAAAAACAAACCATTTCATTGAATGAACACTTCACTTGGATTGAGTATCTTCTCACTAGATCTCATCCAAAACCCTTGCTTGAACAACATCCAAATTCTCAATCAACCTCTTCCGCTCCTAACTCTACACCTCTAAACTCTCCACCACCAAACTCTCCAACATTCATGCACCCAAACATATACCTCCATTAATCCAACAATCTTACCCTAACTTAACCATTTTCATTCTAAACACTCCATCATCAACCATCTAAGCATAATATATGCTTATGATTCTCACTTTCAAATAAGAATCAACCAACCTTTTGTTACAAGCAAGTCCGATGGCTCTCTTTGGCAAATTAGGATCTTTAACATAATCATTTGGAATTAATTGTTATGTATCCTTAATATTTGTTTGCTATGCTTGTTATTTGTATATTGCATATTTTTCTATGTTGTTTGTGCTCTAAATATTTTCGCAAGCATTCGATATCTCGATTTCTTATGACCTCAAAACGAGGGGGAGTATACTTCAAGGGGGAGCTATACATTCGTCGGGATAACCTTTTTGATGTTAACAAAAAGGGGGAGAAGTGATATAAACTCACACTAAAAACTTGCATATATATTAATTTTTAGTTTAATGAGTTTAGATTTTGTAATCATAAAAAAGGGGGAGATTGTTGATATAAATAATGTATAAAAACGTTATTGATATCTTTCGATATCCTTAAGTTTTGACGATCACAAAATATAAGAACATTAAACGCAAAGTTAATACGTAAACAAGTTTTAAGCAAGTTTATATCATCTCATTCAACATAATCACTTAAGGTATGAATAAACAAGTGACTAATACATTTTATGATCAAAGGGATGTTTAATTAAATAATACAAAGTTTATAAAATTAAATAAACTTATTATATATTTTTGAAAAACATTTTTGGTAATAAAGGAAAATGTTTTATTCATAATAAATATATGAATTCAAAATTTTAACCAAAATCAGTTAGTTTTTCACCAAATAAACTTTCCCCAGAAAAAGACAAGAAAACTGCAGTTTTCGTCTGGGCGGCCCCTTTAATTATAAGGGCGGTCCCCTTAATTTTAAGGGGACCGGCACACAATTAAGGGGACCGGCCACGCTCCCCTGTCAGATTCTGTCAGAAATTTTTCCCTATAAATACCACCTTAAATCTGGAATTTTACCTACCTCTTGCACGAAAATTTTCAGATCCAAATCTCTCTAAACATCCTCCTAAAAACCTTTTGATCATATAATTGTTAATCCTTGTTTCAAGTGATTCATTCCCTCACCTCTCATCTCTCATAGTGCAAGAGAAGAATACTCCTTCAACATCAAGTTGTGAAGTATTGTAGATTTATGTATATAGTCTAGTTGTTGTGTACATTCATTGTAAAGGTGTGATAGTATTGTAACTAGATAGATCTAGGAGTAGAAGTTGTGAATAGAAGTTGTGAATAGAAGTAGTGAGATATAAGTAGTGTTGTGAAGAAGTGAAGAAGATAGGTGTGAAGAAGATAGGTGTGAAGAAGATTGGTGTGAAATAGATAGGTGTGAAGTAGAAAGGTGTGAAGAAGAATTGGTGTGAAGTAGAGTAGTGTGAATAAGTTGTGTAGAAGTTGTGATCTAGTTGTGACGAAGTTGTGGTGTGTACATTGGTGTGTAAGGTTTTCTCCGCCATAAGGGAGCTTGTTGACATAGTGAAGAAAACTCTCGATAGGTGACTCGGGGAGTGGAGTAGGAACAAGGAAGGTATCCTTGTAGCTGAACCACTATAAATCCTTTGTCTCACGGTTAGATCTTTCCTTTACTTAGCTTACTTATTTACATCTCGTACATAGCTATAATTGTTTATATTGTGCATGTGTTGATCTTACATACTTAGCTTACGTCTTTAGTATTTCTTATACTTAGATATTGTTGTTCATATTGTTCAAGATTTGAGTTCACATAAAATCTAATCAAAGTTTTAAAAGTAAACAAGGTTTTAAAAATATACTAAGTTTTCAAAAACAAAGTCTTTATAACAAACCTAAAAGAATTCATATAGAATAGATCATATAGTTGTTTTTGAACTTAACTCTAATTAAAGGCTTTTTCAAACAAACAATTGAATAAACTCGTATTAATATTTTGAAACCAAGTTTTACAAAAATTAAAAAGACGTAAAACTATTCAACCCCCCTTCTAGTTTTCCACACCTTACATATGCACTTTCGCTTGAGTTTGTTTTGTTTGATGGTAGATGTGTAATAAAACTATGAGAAATACTTGTTAGTGCAATTTTAGCGCCAAATTTAAAATTTTTTACAACATTTAGGAGTGAAACTTTAGCCATAGCAAGCGTCTCATGGATAGGAGATTGTATGACTAGCACAAAACCGTATATTCAGAAAAATTTTCCACCCAAATATGTGAGGTTCGCCTTTAGATTTGATAGGAAAAGCATTTACTATTAGTGCTTATGAGTGTACCGGTAGCATTTAGATTCTAGAACTTGCGTTAGTGATGCATCCCGAGACCGCTAGTGAGACTACATTCGTGTAGTAGGATTTACTACATGATAAGAGGCATTAGGATCACCCTTGTGTTAAACCCGTATTACAATTACTTGACCATTTAAGTCATATTACTTGGCTAGTTAAGTCAACTAATTTTTCCCACACCTTAGCGTTGTACTCTTTTTTAGTACACGAAACCCCTAGTACACCCCTCCGAGCCTATCTTTTCGTTTCTAACTTTAAGCATCTTACTTAAAGGAAGAATTTGTTGCACCCCACTTAAATGTACAACCAAATCGCCTTAGCCTTCCGTGTATGCTCTCATTTTTAGTGCATTATTGTTATTTGTTAAATCCTAAGTTAACTATCTAATTGATTACATGGTTGCTAAGTCGAGTCATATCCTTGTACATATTGTTTTGGGACGATTGGGACTCATGGGTAAGTACTTATTTTATGGAGTAATGGGGAAGAACATCATTTATTACCCTCATATGTACGTTAATCTTAAAAGTGCTCCAAGTGTTTTGATTTTCTTAATTTGAGTCATTAGATTAGTTTAATGTAAAGTATGTAAAGATTCAAGTGTAAGGGGAATGTTCATCCCCTATGATGTATTATTTTGGATGGTAGGGTAAGAGTGTATGCAAAAAAAAAAAAAAAAAAAAATCGAAAAAATCAAGAAAAAGAAAAAAAAAATAGAAAAAGAAAAAAAAATAGAAAAAGGAAAAAGAGAAAAAAACATACGGACTACCATTCTGTTTCATTCTATGTTTATTTTATGTTTTTGTTATTTTTCATTTATTAGCTTAAGTCGAGTCTAGTCTTGGCTTAACAACGCCATATTGTACATGTAATTAACCAAGATTGTTAACTCGCCACCAGTAAAAATTCCTTTATCCAACAAAACCGTGTATTTCATATCCCTACACCTAACGTTACAACCCTTTAAAAGACCTCTTTGATAGTTTATCCTAGGTGCTTACGCCATGTGGTGGAGGTTTGAACCTTTCCCAAGCCTATGGTAATCTATTTTGCTATGACAAGTAGTGAGAGATATCTTCCGTTTCCATATAGTAATTTATACTTTATTACACCCGAGAGATGTGAGTATCTAAACACTATTTGTGAGGTGCTAATGTATGACCTCCGTGCTTGTCTATTGGTCTTTAGTGGAACGATTATTTGTTGTAATTACTTTTATATTAGTGTTAAATGACCCCTAACTTGTCTTTTGAGTAGAATAAAAGCGCATTTGCTTGAGGACAAGCAAATCTCAAGTGTAAGGGTATATGATGAGGCGAAAAATGAACCACTTTTAGGGGGTCATTTAAGCCCGGAATTGAATTTATTTGATCAAATATTGCCCTAAATCGTTCTTTTTGTAATTTTAGGTACTTTGGGAGTGAAATCTGGAAAAGGAAGCAATTCAGATGTTTTTGGAGCATAAAAGTGAAGAAAACGCCAAAGTCTTAATTTTCCTTGCTGGGTACAGTAGGTGACGGCGTCAAGAGCAACACCCTGACGGCGTCAAGAGTAAATTCCATGATGACCCAGTACATATTAGACGGCGTCACGAAGTAGGGCGTCAAGAGTAAAAATCATGACGGCCTGGAAATGCTAATACATGACGGCGTCAGAAGTAGATCAAGGCAGTCCGAGAAGAGTTTTGGCGGCGAGGTGACGGCGTCACAAGATTGGTCTTGACGCCGTTAGACCCTATTTCCTATATATAGTTTTCTAATTTTCACATTAAAGAGAGAGAAGTTTTGGAGAAACCCTAAGTACGAACTTGGTGCGAATTTTACAGGTTTTTCAAGGGTTCTAAGCCCTTGATACCTTTCATGTGTAATTGAGATAAGTATTCTTTTAATTCAATCAATATGTCTATGTGTTGGTTGTCTATATCTTGTTCTTGTCTTAATTCTATCATGCTAGGCTAGATCTATCTTGTGTTTGCTTGGATCTAATGAAACCTAGATGTTAATTATGTGTTGATTACTTGTTTATAATTGTTTTGGATGAATGAATTTGATGTTAGGCTTAAGAAAACTGGCAGATCTCCAAATGGTAACATGCTTGAACGTCTTAGGAAACATGAACCATGTGCACTAGGTCTTTATTGGTTGTATTTAATGCATGAGCCACTGTTTATAATCCCTATGGTTGTGCTGGACATGGTATAGGAGGAGATAAGAGCTCATAGAATTAGGGAGTTAAGTGCGCTACCCCAAGAATGGTATTAAGGAATACAATCCGTCATCCATGCAACTATAACAAGTAATTAACATGTAAAAGATGTCTAGGGAGTAGTGAAATCTAAGTAAACACATTTTCTCCACTTATTGCTCACAACATTAGTATAATTTAGTTTATTTTCATTTCTAGTATTTTATTTTGATTGCATCTTTAGTATTGGGTTAGTTGACTAGCAACTAATTCCGCCCAAATCCTTCAAACCCGAGATTTTTACTTGCTTTCTAAAAAATATAAAAATACAAAAAGAATCATCTCTCACCTTTAGAACTAGTATTTAGGTTTTCTAATCCTAGCGACACTATTCCTAGCTGAACGATCAATCCCCCGGTACTTGTCACTATACTATACTACAACGATCAGGTACACTGCCTGGTGGGGGTTGTAAGATTCTCAAGATCCCTTGAGAGGTAAAGCCTGGTGCGATTCCCACGTATCAAGCATATTGATTACAAAAGAAAAGACATAGTCCTATATTGCCTAAGAGAGCACTTGGACTTGCTTGCAACCCATGGTTGATTGTTTTATTTTGCTTGAACGGGAACATAAGCATAAGGCTTAGTTGTTAGATGGAGAGGGATATGGAGTGGGGTATGGAGCGGAAGAGGTGGATCTTACGATGTTGTATCGTGTTAAGGGTGGTATTGGATGAGGACGAGTGAGGAGATATTCAATCCAAGAAATATCTTCACTCAAGTAAAGAATTTGTTTTTGAAGGAAGATGCAACAAGGGCAATAGTGAGTGTGGTTTGTAACTTGATCCAAGTTGAGAGAGTGGGGTACGCAATTGTTGTAGGGTGATGATGGAAGTTGCCCTTTGTTGCGTTGTGCAAGATGCATGGCATTGAGATCACTAAGATCATGGATTTGGGATATTTCATCACAGAACTTTTGCTTTTCCGTGGCAATGCGGAGAGAGTCATTGTGTTAATATGGATGAATTGGGTTTGTGTAGTTGGAATTGTAGTTGGATGGTTGATCAAACTTGTATGGATCATTAAAAATGGTTGGAGGATGAGATGAGTGGTTTGGCATGAAGGAAGATGTTTGTCCAATGTTGTATGGTTTGTAAAGAGGATCAAATGAATGTCCTTGTGAATTTGGTGTAAAGTTTCTGAAGTAAGTGGTTGGAGGTGTTGAGTGATTTCCAACTTCATTGGTTATGATGGATTTGTTTCGAGGGCTTTTTCTTCGCCACACGGATTTTTCTGTCATCCTTGTAAGCCTTGAGGCTTTTGGTTTTGGTTTGTTTGGAGAAGTCATGAAGGGATGAATGGAGATTGTGGAAGATTCGGGATATTTATAGTGTAAGATTTGTGTGTTTATGGATGGATGATGCGTGGGAATTGCACCAGGCTTTACCTCTCGAGGGATCTCGAGAAGCTTACAACCCCCACCAGGCAGTGTACCTGATCGTTGTAGTATAGTATAGTGACAAGTACCGGGGGATTGATCGTTCAGCTAGGAATAGTGTCGCTAGGATTAGAAAACTTAAATACTAGTTCTAGAGATGAGGGATGATTCTTTTTGTATTTTTTTTATATTTTTTAGAAAGCAAATTAAAATCTTGGGTTTGAAGGATTTTGGTCGGAATTAGTTGCTAGTCAACTAACCCAATACTAAGATGCAATCAAAATAAAATACTAAAAATGAAAATAAACTAATTTAAACTAAGGTTGTGAGCAATAAGTGGGAGAAATGTGTTTACTTAGATTTCACTACTCCCTAGATATCTTTTACACGTTAATTACTTGTTTTAGTTGCGTGGATGACGGATTGTATTCCTTAATACCATTCATGGGGTGGCGTACTTACTTCCCCAATCCTATGAGTGCCTACTTCACTCCTATGTCGAGCCTGCAAGAAGCTCCTAACATGGGATCATTAGAATTTACTCATGCATTAAATACAACCAATAAAACCTAGTACACATCGGTTCATGTTTCCTAAGACGTTCAAGCATGTTACACAACGGAGATCTGCCAGTTTTCTTAAGCCTAACATTGAAATCATTCATCCAATACAACCATAAACAAGTAATCAACACATAATCAACATCTAGGTTTCATTAGATCTAAGCAAACACAAGATAAATCTAGCCTAGCATGGTGGAATCAAGACAAGCATAAGATATAGACAACCAACACATAGACATATTGATTGAATTAAAGGAAGACTTATCTCAATAACACATGTAAGGATTCAAGGGTTGAAAACCCTTGAAAAGCTGTAAAATTCGTACAAGGTTCGGCCTTAGGGTTTCTCCAAACTTGTTCCTCCTTTATGAATGAAAATTAGAAAACTATATATAGATATTAGAGGCTGACGGCGTCAAGAACAAATGGGTGACGTCGTCATCTCGCCACCAAAATAATCCTCGGACTGCCTTGATCTACATCTGACGCCGTCATGTAGTCCACTTTTGCAGGCCGTCACACTTTTAACTCTTGACGCTCTACTTGTGACGCCTTCATGTTTGTACTGGGTCGTCATGATATTTGCTCTTGACGCCATCAAATTCTTCCTCTTGACGCCGGCAAACACTGTTCCAGCATGGAAAATTAAGTCTTTGGCGTTTTCTTCACTTTTATGCTCCAAAAATGTCCGAATTGCTTCCTTTTCCAGATTTCACTCCCAAAGCACCTAAAATCACAAAAGGAACGATTTAGGGCAATTTTTGATCAAATAAATTCAATTCCGGGCTTAAATGACTCCCTAAAAATGGATCATTTTTCGCCTCATCATATACCCTTACACTTGGGATTTGCTTGTCCTCAAGCAAATGCGCTTTTATTCTACTCAAAATACAAGTTAGGGGTCATTTAACACTAATATAAAAGTAATTACAACAAATAATCGTTCAACTAAAGACCAAAGACAAGCACGGAGGTCATACGCTAGCACCTCACAAATAGTGTTTAGATACTCACATCTCTCGGGTGTAATAAAGTAATATCACAATATGGAAACGGAAAATATCTCTCACTACCTGTCATAGCAAAATAGATTACCATAGGCTTGGGAAAGGATCAAACCTCCACCACATGGCGTAAGCACCTGGGATAAACTATCAAAGAGGTCTTTTAAAGGGTTGTAACGTTAGGTGTAGGGATATGAAATACACGGTTTTGTTGGATATAGGCAGTCTTTACTGGTGGCGAGTTAACAATCTTGGTCAATTACATGTACAATATGGCGTTGCTAAGCCAAGACTAGACTCGACTTAAGCTAGTAAATGAAAAATAACAAAAACATAAAATGAACATATAATAAAAAGGGGTGGTAGTCCGTATGTTTTTACTCTTTTCCTTTTTATTTATTATTTTTTTTCTTTTTCTTGATTTTTTCAATTTTTTTTTTCTTTTTTTTTTTTTTTTTTTTTCTTTTTTTTTTTTTTTTTTTTTGCATACACTCTTACCCTACCATCCAAAGTAATACATCATAGGGAATGAACATTCCCCTTACACTTGAATTTTTACATACTTTACAATAAATTAATCTAATGACTCGAATTAAGAAAATCAAAACACTTGGAGTACTTTTAAGATTAATGCACATATGGGGGTAATAATATTATGTTCTTCCCCATTACTCCATAACATTAGTACTTTACCCATGAGTCCCAATCGTCCCAAAACAAAATGTACAAAGATATGACTCGACTTAGCAACCATGTAATCAATTAGATAGTTAACTTAGGGTTTAACAAATAACAATAATGCACTAAAGATGAGTGCATACACGGAAGGCTAAGGCGATTTGGTTGTACATTTAAGTGGGGTGTAACAAATTCTTCCTTTAAGTAAAATACTCAAAGTTAGAAACGAAAAGATAGGCTCGGAGGGGTGTACTAGGGGTTTCGTGTACTAAAAATGAGTACAACGCTAAGGTGTGGGAAAAATTAATTGACTTAACTAGCCAAGTAATATGACTTAAATGGTCAAGTAATTATGATACGGGTTTAACACAAGGGTGATCCTAATGCCTCTTATCATGTAGTAAATCCTACTACACGAATGTAGTCTCACTAGCGGTCACGGGATGTATCACTAACGCAAGTTCTAGAATCTAAATGCTACCGGTATACTCATAAGCACTAATAGTAAATGCTTTTCCTATCAAATCTAAAGGCGAACCTCACATATTTGGGTGGAAAATTTTTCTGAATAGTACGGTTATGTGCTAGTCATACAATCTCCTATCCATGAGACGCTTGCTATGGCTAAAGTTTCACACCTAAATGTTGTAAAAAATTTTAAATTTGGCGCTAAAATTGCACTAACAAATATTTCTCATAGTTTTATTACACATCTACCATCAAACAAACAAACTCAAGCGAAAGTGTATCTGTAAGGTATCATCATTTTACCCTCCCCTTACACTTAGGATGAACATTGTCCCCAATGTTCAAGTAAAGAATGTAAAAGTGAAAAAGTAAAAAGAATGAAATCAAATACTCCCCTGATTCGCTCGGTATGGATAATAAGGTGGCCAGGTTAGATCTTCCTCCAAGAAAATGAACAATCAAAGCTTCCCTTCCAGAAAAATAAATCATCTTCTTGTCATACATAACCTGTAAATCCTGAGAAAACAGACAAGGCAACCTCGCATAAAATCGGCGGCAATCTACATAAGTTACTAAATCCTAGAAAACAAATTAAGATATAATGCTTGTGGAATGAAGTTTGCGGATTTCCTGGAGATTATAAAACTTAATAATTCAACAAAAACTTTAAGACTCCGTTAGAAAAACAAAACTGGTATAATTTCCAGATTTTTACACGTGACGCCGTCAAGAGCAAGCTCATGACGCCGTCAGAAGTGACCTGCAAAAATTCTTGTGTTAAGTTTCCGGAAAATTTCTGGAAAAACTTGGTCCTACTTCCTGGAAAATCCTGCAAAACTTCATTATGACTCGATACAAGCATTTGACTCTAACAAATACGAATATACATGTTCACTTAATATTGTGGAGAATCATGATCGGTTTGTTTCTTAAAAACACATTTGGGGTTTCCCTTTACACTTATCTTTTGCAAAAATACAGTTAAGACCAGGCAAAACAAAAAATCAAAGTATTTCCACTTTTTAGTTTAGAAACATGATCTACCAACAATAAAAAAAAGCATGCATACGGAAGCAAATAACAAACAAACAAAATAAAAATCACACAAAATCATGGGTTGCCTCCCAATAAGCGCTTGTTTTTGTTCGAGTCACGAGCCTGACTCTACCCTTATTTCATGGATAAAGGTGAGGTTTTCCCTACACTTAGGATTAAGTGCGGGTGATAGTAGCGATACACACCCTAGGGTGGAAATATGCCACGTGAGGAAAGTGTGGTGGATGAATTATATGCTCAAAGGGGTGTGCTCCTATCATCATAACCTTACCTAATTCAATCGGGTTAATGGGTGGATTAAGATTTTCTCCTAGAAAGGGATCATTTTCAATCAACTTCAAGAGACTACTAGTTGGGGATCCATCTTGACCTAATAAACCCGGTTTAAACCCATAATGTTTCTTGTGATCAATCATAAATGGGTGATGTAAGCATGTAAGGTTATTTTCCACTCCTATATGGGCTTCCTCTCTACAAGGCTTAAAGTCTACCACCTTTATCCTAAGACTACCTGGACTACATTGGTTGATGGGTGGTTTGGCTCCTCTTTTGTCTCCTAGATGTATATCTAAGGATGGAAAGTTATGTGAAGATTGAGGTTCTGGTTCATCAACACTAGGTAATTCCCTAGAACTAAGAGTAAGGTTATCACTACAAATATTCAAACCTATATCCTCTAGTGGTGTTTGGTACAATGGTTCTACCTCTATTGGGACTCCTAAAGTCTCATCTACTTCATCCGAATAAGTCACGGGCGGTGTGTATGCTTCAAATGATGGTAGGACTTGTGGGGTACTTGGTGGGCTTAAATTTTCAACTCTATCCTCCATCTTATCAAGATTACTAATGTGCTCAGCTTGTATTGTGGTGAAATCAAACCACCCCGTGCACCCAGTTATCTCATCTATACGTTTATCCCCAAACAATCTTCTTCCTTGTTCCCTTAAACTTGCTATCAATTGATCTGTAATAACGTTTATTGGGTTTTCCATTTTTTTGGCAAGTATGGCACAATTCTCTATGGTTTCCCATGCTTTATCAACACTTAATCCCCAAAGGTCCCCATCTGCGGCATGGTCAATGTCCATTTTGGTATAGTGGTCGACACGATGGTAAAATATTTCAATTTGGGACCACAGATCGAAATTACGATGAGGGACTTTTCGGAGTAAATATTTAAAACAAGCCCATGAATCATAGATAGGTTCATCCTCATATTGTTTAAACATCAAGATGTCATTTGGAGTGGGTGAATTTCGTGGTTGGTAGTATGGTGGATTCGCGTTCTCCATAATGGCTAACGGAATAGTCAATGGAAAGGTTTTTTACAAACAAATACACAAAGAAAAGATAGACTAAAGAAAACCTAAAAATAAAAATAAAATCTTACTAGAAAGGAATCTAGCAAGTAGACCTAATAAAAATAGATTCTAACCTAGACAATAACTATTCCCCGGCAGCGGCGCCAAAAACTTGATGCGTGGGAATTGCACCAGGCTTTACCTCTCGAGGGATCTCGAGAAGCTTACAACCCCCACCAGGCAGTGTACCTGATCGTTGTAGTATAGTATAGTGACAAGTACCGGGGGATTGATCGTTCAGCTAGGAATAGTGTCGCTAGGATTAGAAAACCTAAATACTAGTTCTAGAGATGAGGGATGATTCTTTTTGTATTTTTTATATTTTTTAGAAAGCAAATTAAAATCTCGGGTTTGAAGGATTTTGGGCGGAATTAGTTGCTAGTCAACTAACCCAATACTAAGATGCAATCAAAATAAAATTCTAAAAATGAAAATAAACTAATTTAAACTAAGGTTGTGAGCAATAAGTGGGAGAAATGTGTTTACTTAGATTTCACTACTCCCTAGATATCTTTTACAAGTTAATTACTTGTTTTAGTTGCGTGGATGACGGATTGTATTCCTTAATACCATTCATGGGGTGGCGTACTTACTTCCCCAATCCTATGAGTGCCTACTTCACTCCTATGTCGAGCCTGCAAGAAGCTCCTAACATGGGATCATTAGAATTTACTCATGCATTAAATACAACCAATAAAACCTAGTAAAAAAACCCTAAAAAACCCTAAAAAAAAACCTCTCTCGGTGGCGACAAAAAAGAAAAAGTCGGCGAACATATTATTCACGATTCAAGTATATTCAATCATTAAACTTAATTGTTTAATCGTTCTCATTCCGTGGGTAGGCTACAAATCATTGGTTGATTATTAAATCGTGGGTCGGTTCGTTTTTATTCAATCGCTGCTTTTGGTTTATCTTTTTTGTCGAGTTGTGCATGGTGAATTCTATATTCTTATTACTTATTAGTTGATTTATCCCCTTTATATTGAATTCACGAGGGTCGGTGTGATTTGTATTACTTCAAAGAACAACGAATACCTTGATTATTGATTGGTGGATTTATTCTAGTGGGTCGGTGCATAAAGTGTTTGATCGATTGATCGATTGTGCATATCATCATGGGACCTGGTTGAACTTCTGGGCGTACACGTTTAAAACCCTAACTTTTTGTTAGGGTTTTCTTTCTCCTTGTACGATTTGGATTTATATGCTGCTTGCTTCGATTAGGTGATGTTTGAACTGGATTAGTGGTCGTGGGTATTGAGGGAGATGATTAATAAGGGATTCTTGAATTCTAAGGCTGCTACTAAGCCTAGTGGGAATGATAACGTTAATGTTGAGGGTGTTGATTTGTCATATGGTATGATTGATAATAAGAACACATCGATTGAGGCGGAAAAGGTTGGTTTAGGTGATGATGACTTATCACTTCTACGTACTCAGAAAGTGGAGCCGATTCCACTTACGAAGGATACACCATATGGTGATGACTTGGAGCCGGTTACAAGTACTAAAACTGTGAAGCACTTGCTATCTAATGCGCATAAGAACTTTGATGAAGCCATGGCTAATATTCAAAGTGAGATTGTTGCTAATAAGGCTTCCTCTTCAAGTGATATTGGGCATAATTCTAATTCGAAAGTTTCTGGTTCTAATGCTTCTAAGAATGATACTACTAGTGGAGTGAAGTCGGTTTCTTACGCGGGTGCTACTTCTAATGAACCTCTAAAACACGTGTCTAATTTTTGGAGGTTGGAATGTAGCAAAAAGAAGGATGATGTTGACCTTTCAGTTCCATTGAAAGTAGTGGAAGAGGTAAACACAAGGTTTGAGAATACTCTCTACGGTTATTTCCTTGGGCAGCGCCTTGCTTTTCCTGTTGTTGATTACTATGTACGCAATGCATGGGCTAAGTTTGGTGTGCAAAAGGTTATGATGAATGCAAATGGATTCTTCTTCTTTAAGTTCAATTCGAAGAAAGGTGTTGATGATGTGCTTGAAAACGGTCCTTGGTTGATCAGAAATGTTCCTATTATTCTTAAACCATGGACTTTGAACACTAATCTACTTAAAGAGGATTTGACTAACATCCCGGTGTGGGTTAAATTCCATGGTGTCCCCCTTGCAATGTTTTCTGATGATGGCCTCAGTCTTCTTGCCACACTGATTGGTACGCCCAAAAGGCTAGATGTTTCTACAAGCCAAATGTGCAAGGAATCGTAGGGCCGTAGTAGTTTTGCTAGATGCATGATAGAAGTGAAGTTGGATGAGGTGCTTCGGGTCAGCTTCACTGTTGAGATACCATTACTTGATGGTTCGGGTTCGACTATTGAGAAGATACGGGTTGAATACGAGTGGCAACCACCTCGTTGTGACAAGTGTAAGATATTTGGTCATACTCTGACCGACTGTCCTAAAGTTGTTATACCTCCTGTCCAGCCTACTAAGCCTGTATATGATAGTTTCAAGACTGTTACTAACAGGAAGAAAGGAAAACAAGGTGGTTCTACAATTCCGGGTAAAGGATGGTTTACTAAACCTGTTGTGGGTAAGCAGTTTCAGTATCAACCCAAAAAGACTCCTCCTGAACCTAAGAATGTTGGTGGCGCTAAGAAGAGGACTTCTGATGTGGCTAGTTCTAGTGGAACAACGATCTCTACATCTAACCAATTTGATGCTCTCAGTATGGATGATACGGATGCGTTTGGTATTCCTAATTATTACACCAACATGGATGTGGATGCTGGATGTACAATGGAAGATAATGTGGATGAGTCGGTTAAGACTGGTGCTACATCACAAGAACCGCTTGTGAGTGATTCAATGGGAACTAAGGAAGTTGGTTCTACTCCTATAGTTGAGAAAATTAGTAAGTTTGAAAAGCTTCTTATCGATGGGAAAGCTACTCTTGTGGATGATGATGGTCATCATGTTCCGTCTGCCTCTGTCACTAAGAGGGCTAACCCATTTTCCAAGGTGGGTGATGTTGTGGTTTCTGATAGTGAGGAGGATGAGGTTCTTAACACGTTCGACGAATCAGCAAATCTTTTTGGTGGAGGTCATGAGCGTGAAGATGAGTTTGATGACTATGATGATTACTCGAAGCAAATTTATGATCTTCCAGGGGAATTGGATGCTCTTAATGCCATTTATGGCTTTAATCTCCAAGGTCGTAGGAAGTAGTTTATATTTTTGTCCGAGTCTTTCAATATTATGTGGTAGTGGTTTTGTTTTCTTGTCTAGAAAATAGGAAGTATCTTGTTATGTAAGCTTTTCGCCTATGTAACGGGCTGAGATATGGGATTCACTCATATCCGTTGTACTTAAATGTTTTTTGGAGTAATATATTTACCGGGTCGTTGACCTTTTACCCAAAAAAACCAATAAAACCTAGTACACACCGGTTCATGTTTCCTAAGACGTTCAAGCATGTTACACAATGGAGATCTGCCAGTTTTCTTAAGCCTAACATTGAAATCATTCATCCAATACAACCATAAACAAGTAATCAACACATAATCAACATCTAGGTTTCATTAGATCTAAGCAAACACAAGATAAATCTAGCCTAGCATGGTGGAATCAAGACAAGCATAAAATATAGACAACCAACACATAGACATATTGATTGAATTAAAGGAAGACTTATCTCAATAACACATGTAAGGATTCAAGGGTTGAAAACCCTTGAAAAGCTGTAAATTTTGTACAAGGTTCGGCCTTAGGGTTTCTCCAAACTTGTTCCTCCTTTATGAATGAAAATTAGAAAACTATATATAGATATTAGAGGCTGACGGCGTCAAGAACAAATGGGTGACGCCGTCATCTCGCCGCCAAAATAATCCTCGGACTGCCTTGATCTACATCTGACGCCGTCATGTAGTCCACTTTTGCAGGCCGTCACACTTTTAACTCTTGACGCTCTACTTGTGACGCCTTCATGTTTGTACTAGGTCGTCATGATATTTACTCTTTACGCCGTCAAATTCTTCCTCTTGACGCCGTCAAACACTGTTCCAGCATGGAAAATTAAGTTTTTGGCGTTTTCTTCACTTTTATGCTCCAAAAACGTCCGATTTGCTTCCTTTTCCAGATTTCACTCCCAAAGTACCTAAAATCACAAAAGGAACGATTTAGGGCAATATTTGATCAAATAAATTCAATTCCGGGCTTAAATGACCCCCTAAAAATGGATCATTTTTCGCCTCATCAATCGATGAAGTTTGTTTGGGAGATTAGGACAAAATATGTTGGTGAAAAATGGGAAATGTAGGTTGAAATGGGCTAAAAAGCAAAAAAGATTCTGTAAATCCGTCCAGCAGATGGCCGGTCCCCTTAATTAGGGGGCAGTCCCCTTAAAATTAAGGGGGTCGCCTTACATAATTAAGGGGGCCGCCCATCTGATGGTTCCCAGATTGCCAGAAATGGGTTTTTGGCAGAAAATCTGTAGAAATGTTGTGTTTTTGGATTTGGATTCAAGCAAGTTCAATTCCTTTAGGCAATATAGCATCTAATCTAATCAAGATATAGCATGCATGCAAAAACACATAAGCAAAAGAGCAAATAAGCAACACATAATAAGCTAAAGGAGACAAATAAATGCAAGAGCACTTAAACTTCCTAAGGCATCTATCTTAGATCAAAGGCAAAGGCAACTAGTGAGTCAAGCATCTAGTGATGAAACAAGATGACAATGTTATGAGTGATTTTGTCCTAGTGTGTGCCTATATGCAACAAATGTGGAGTTGTGATTGTTTCGACTTCTAAAT
Organism: Artemisia argyi; assembly: GCA_030686995.1. Taxonomy (NCBI): domain Eukaryota; kingdom Viridiplantae; phylum Streptophyta; class Magnoliopsida; order Asterales; family Asteraceae; genus Artemisia; species Artemisia argyi. Next base: position 206,978,233 of record CM060684.1, on the reverse strand, counting down.
GAAAAAGAGATTCTTAAGAAACAATCCAAAATCTCCTTGATTCGATTTTTGCTCGATCATGAATGTCAAAGATATATATTAGATTATATACCTTGACAATTTATGTGAGAGTTTATGCCTAATTTTGGAAGAAAATGTTTTTAGCATTAGTCTACAATGCAAGGAAAATGATGTTCATGTGATTCCTAGATGTGAGAATAATTTTAAAGAAAATTGATTGGGTTTTACAAATGAGTATATGCAAAGAAAATAAAATTTCCCAATCTTTAATTTTGTGCGAAATAGATTCCTAGACTCAGAAATGGAGAAGTGGAAGAAAAGAAAATCTTATGCAAGAAAAAAAACTGTCTAAATGCAATAAAATTTAGTCAACTTGTTCCATCATTCCTAATCCTAAACGCAAGTGATTGAATAATTCACGCTTAAGGGGTTTAGTGAATATATCCGCAATGTTATCTTCCGATGCAACCTTTTCTATAGATATGTTCCCTTTTTGTATGTTATCCCTAAGAAAGTGGTGGCGTATTTCTATATGTTTAGTCCTAGAGTGTTGCACCGGATTTTTACTTAAATCTATCGCACCTTTGTTATCGCACATAATGGGAACGTTTTCTAACCTAATGCCATAGTCTATAAGAGCTTGTTTCATCCATAGTACTTGTTGACATGCCTTTCCAGCGCTTACATATTCGGCTTCGGTGGTAGAAATAGCAAGAGCGGTTTGCTTCTTCGAAAACCAAGATGTTAGACAACATCCCATAAACGTGCAAATACCGCTAGTGCTTTTTCTATCTACATAGTCTCCCGCATGATCCGAATCCGCATAGACGATGGTTTCTATGCCGGATCCCTTAGGATACCATAATCCTAAGTGTATAGTGCCTTTAAGGTATCGGAAGATACGCTTAACCGCTTCTAGGTGAGAGGTTTTTGGACCCTCTTGAAAGTGGGCACACAGGCAAACACTAAACATGATATCGGGTCTACTTGCCGTCAAGTATAGTAAACTACCTATCATTCCTCTATACTTGGTGTTATCTACGGACTCACCTTCATCATCCTTTGTGAGTTTTACTTCCGTAGACATGGGAGTTTTCATTGGTTTCGAGTCTTCTAGGCCAAATTTCTTAAGCATTTCCTTAATGTACTTAGATTGGTTAAAGAATATTCCATCTTCTAATTGTTTTATTTGTAATCCTAGGAAGAAGTTAAGTTCACCCATCATACTCATCTCAAACTCATCATGCATGATTTTGGCAAATTCATCACACATGTCTTGACAAGTCGATCCAAATATAATGTCATCAACATATATTTGAACAATGATGAGATTAGGGTCTTTCCTTTTAGTGAAAAGAGTGTTATCTACCATTCCCATGGAATAATCATGTTTAATAAGGAAAGCTTTTAATCGATCATACCAAGCTTTGGGAGCTTATTTGAGTCCATACAAAGCTTTCTTTAACTTATAAACATAGTCAGGTTTTGCGAAGTCAATGAATCCTGGAGGTTGTGCCACATATATCTCCTCATTGATAAAACCGTTAAGGAATGCACTTTTCACGTCCATTTGGAATAACTTAAAATCTAGGGCGCATGCATAGGCAAGTAGTATCCTAATAGATTCTAATCTAGCTACGGGGGCATAAGTTTCATCATAATCAATTCCTTCTTGTTGATTATAACCTTGGACAACTAACCTAGCTTTATTCCTAGTAACTACTCCATTTTCATCTAATTTATTCCTATATACCCATTTAGTTCCTATGATGGTCATATTCATTGGATTTGGGACTAATTCCCAAACATCATTTGCCTTAAATTGATTTAATTCTTCTTGCATAGCTATAACCCAACTTTCATCTTTTAAAGCCTCATTAATATTCTTAGGTTCTATTGCTGAGAGGAAACAAAAGAAATTATTTTTATCTTGAGCTTGTGACCTAAGGGTTCTTTGGTTAAGATGTCCTATTATATTATCTAGTGGATGTGATCTAGATTCTTTAACATTTACAATTTCGTTATTTCCTAAGTTAATGTTTTCATTATCATTGCCTATGGGTTTTGTTTTACTAACCTCAATAGCTTCTTCTTCGACTAAGTCATCATCTTCTAAAGGTAAAGTTTTAGGAGGTGGTGGTGTTTCATCAAATGTTACATTTACTGATTCTTCTACTTTCATGGAGTGTTTGTTAAGTATTATATATGCTTTACTATTTTGTGAGTATCCTAAAAATATTCCTTCATACGATTTTGGATCAAACTTAGTGAGGTAGTCCTTAGTGTTTAGAATATAACATTTACTTCCAAATACCCTAAAGTAGCTTAAGTTTGGTTTTCTACCTCTTAGTAACTCATAAGGAGTTTTTCCTAGAATTCTCCTAATTGATACCATATTAATAATATATGTTGAAGTATCTACGGTGTGACACCAAAATTTTTGTGGGATGGATTGTTCATTTAACATTGTTCTACTCATTTCTTGTAGTGACCTATTTTTTCTTTCTACTACGCCATTTGATTGAGGAGTACGAGGAGCGGAGAAATTGTGAGATATTCCATTTAAATCACAATATTTTCCGAATTGTACTTCATTGTCAAATTCCCTACCATGGTCCGTCCTAATGGCTACTATTGTGCATCCTAATTTATTTTGAATCATTTTACTAAATATTTAGAATTTTTCAAAGGCTTGGGTCTTGTCACTTAAAAACCTAGTCCACGTGTATCGTGAGTAGTCATCTACTATTACTAAGGTATATTTGTTTCCTCCATAGCTCCGCATAGCGGATGGACCAAAAAGATCCATATGTAATAATTCTAGGCACCTAGTAGTGGATACTATATTCTTAGCTTTGTGACATATTCTTAGCTTTGTGACTAGAATGAACTTGTTTTCCAATTTTACATGCATCACAAAAATGCTTGTCATATTTTAGATTAGGAAATTTTCTAACTAGTTCCTTAGAGGCCAAAGATTGTATTTGTTGCATGTTAGCATGTCCTAATCTCCTATGCCACAATGTGGAGTTTTCATCTAGGGTCGTTAGGCATATTCTATCCTCAGGCTAGTTTCCTAGTTTCATAACATATATGCCTCCTTTCCTAATTCCTCTACCTATAATTTTTCCATTCTTAACTATTTCGCTATCCTCTTCGGTAAAAGTGACTCTACATTTATTATCACATATTTGTCCTATACTAAGCAAGTTATATGTTAAATTATCTACATGCTCTACATTTTCAATAGTAAGTGAGTCTTGAGAAATCGTACCTTTGCCAATGATTTTTCCACGTAAGTCACTACCGAAAATAACGTTACCTCCATTGTATGCCTTGTATGTAGAGAATAGCTTGCGGTTCCCCGTCATGTGCCTCGAACATCTGCTATCCTTGATCCATTCGTCAGGCTCCAAGTCAATTCCTAAACATATTTCGTCGGTTCCTTTTGCCATAAAACACTTTTCGTCTCTTGGCTTTTCCACTTCTTCTTTGTCACTATCACTCCATGTTCCACTAACAAATGCACCTTGATTTTCATAACCCGACGGCTTTAGACATTCGCCAATGAGATGATTTGGACTTCCACATCTAAAGCACTTTCTTTTCCCATAGTTGTCACTTCTATTTCTTTGGAACGGTTTTCTTTCGTCTCGTGATGATCTAGTGAATCTTCCTCGTCTCTTGAAGAATTTCTTGAATTCTCTTACGGCCATTGCATATTCTTCGTCTTCACTTTCGTCACTTGAATCATCATCATCACTAGGTTCCTTTTTGGCTTTTAGAGCAATGGATTTGGTTTGTTCTTTCTTGACTTTGACCGTTTCCGAATCTCTTCTTATAATTTCTTCATGGACCTTCAAGTTGCCAATAAGTTCATCTAGTGATAACGTCATCAAGTTCTTTGATTCTTCAATTGCCGTACCTTAGCTCGCCATTTCGGATGCAATGCCCTAAGAAATTTCTTAACATAATTTTTACTAGAAAATGTCTCATCAAGTGCTTTTAAACTTGTGATAATAGTAATAAATTTAGCAAAAGTATTATCAATTGATTCCTCTTCCGGAATCGTAAATTGTTCATATTGTTGTACAAGAAGATCTATTATGTTATCTTTAACTTGACTATTACCTTGGTGAGTAATTAGTAAAGAATCCCAAATTTCTTTTGCTGTTTTACACATAAAAATTCTTTCATATTCTTTGCGTGGTAACGCATTATAAATGATCATTTTAGCCTCATTATTTTTTGCTAGTTTCTTTTTCAAATCATCATTTTGTTTTTCAAAAGATACAATTTCATCCATTTTAGTTTCAACATTATATTGAATAGGTGGAAAATCACCAAAGGTAATAATATGCCAAAGATCAAGATCTTTTGATTTCACATAAGTTTCGAATCTATTTTTCCAATATAAAAATCCATCACTTTCAAATAGTGGTGGTCTTTGCATAGATTGCCCTTCTAAATATTTTAAAGATTCCATAGATCGTTACAAGTTTTAAAATACAATATATTTTAAAAAATCTTGCTAGACGTGGCTCTTGATACCAATTGTGGAAAACTAGAAGGGGGGGGGGGTTGAATAGTTTTTCGTCTTTTTAATTTGTTATAAAAGATTGTTTGAAAGTTTTCTTTGTTTTCAAAAATATAGATTCGATGCTATATGAAATCAAGTCATGCACAATATGAACAACACTAAATATGTACAATAAATCAATAATAACGTAAGTAAAGAAATAGATGAGAGTTGGAAAGATTGAACCGCGAGACAAGAGATTTACAGTGGTTCGGCTACAAGGTCACCTTCCTTGCCCTACTCCACTCCCCGAGCACCTAACTCGAGAGTTTTCTTCACTATGTCAACAAGCTCCCTTATGGCGGAGAAAACCTTACACACCACAACTTCGTCACAACTTATTCACACCTTCTACACAACCATTTCACACCTATTCACTACTTAATCACACCATTTCTTCACACCTATCTTCTACACACCAATCTTCTTCTCACCTATCTTCTATACACCAATCTTCTTCACAACTATCTTCTACACACCAATCTTCTTCTCAACTAACTACTAACCAATCACACTATATATATATTTAACTAAACTATCTTCTAACAAATATTCACTATTAATCACACAATGAGATAAATACAATGATGATGCTCTAACAACTTAGATGTGGAGATCACAACAAATTGTAATACTTCTTGTCTTGAGGGATAGAAGTATTCTTCTCTTGCACTTGATAGGATTATGTTTGGATCACTTTGAAACAAAGATTTAAGAATGTATGATCAAATGATTAAGAGATTGGAAATGGAGATCTAGAACAGAAAGTTTTGGAGTGCAAAAGGTGAGAAAAATTCCAGATTTAAGGTGGTATTTATAGGCAACAGATTCTGACAAAGGAGCGTGGCCGGTCCCCTTAAATCAAGGCCGGCCCCCTTAAAATTAAGGGGACCGCCCTTTATAATTAAGGGGGCCGCCCAGCTGTAACGGCCAGAATTTTTGTTTTTTAGTGGGGAAAGTTTATTTGGTGAAAAACTAACTGATTTTGGTTAAAAATTTGAATTCATATATTTAGTATGAATAAAACATTTTTCTTTATTACCAAAAGTGTTTTTCAAAAATATATAATATGTTTATATAATTAAATAAACTTTGTAATACTTAATTAAGTTTTTCTTTGATCATAAATTGCACTAAACACTTTGTTTATTCATACCTTAAGTGATTTGGAAGTAAAGAAAATGTTAATCACTAAATACTTATTTATGTCACAAGTTTTAGTTCTATGAGTTTATATTTTGTAATAATCAAAACATAGAGATATTGATAATATGTTAATAATGTTTTTAAGCATTATTTATGTCAACACCAACAAATTTCCGATGCATGTTGTCGGAGTTTCCAAGTGAATTTCGACGGATAGTAACTACCGACCATGGATTCCCGACAGATTATTTTTGTTACAAACTGTCAGAAACTACTTATACCACGGTTTACGACAGAAAGGTCCGTCAGTAAAGACCTGCTATGTCACTAGTACATATCACACTTTTGCCGACGAAATTTTTTGGACTGTACCGACGCCCGTTCGTCGGTATGGGTTGGATGCCGACGAAGCTTCGTCGGCCTATGATAGTCGGCAATGCCTCGTCGGGATTTACTGTCCCGACGATATTTCCCGACGCTAAAGTGGGGCCCACAGCCATTTTCAGTCAACTGAAAACTTGTTTCGACAAATAAAATGCCGACGTCTATTCGTCGGTATTTTAATTACAATTAAAAAAAACTGTTAATTACTTGGTCAATAACTCAACAAGTCAAACGGTCAATGTTTTATAGTACCGACGACATGGCGTCGGTATAAAAAAACTCATACAAAAAGTCAAAAGGGTCAAACGCAAAAAAAGTCAAAATTATGCTATAATATACCGACGACATGTCGTCGGTATTTTTAGTTTATGCAGGCTGCATAGCAGCCTGTAATGTAGCCGTTTTCCAGATTTTTCCCGGAAATTTTTCCGGAAAAAATCTACACAATCCAAACCTGTATACACAATCCAAACCTCTATACCAACATGCCAATATGCCAAAACAACTTGTAACGGCTAAAACTCTTATATATAATCGTTAAACACCCCAAATACATTAAAACGTTTCAAATTCTACAAAATGGGCGTTATCAAGCTGCCAATAGCATAAAAGCTGCTATATCCGCAATGTTTAAGTTGCCAAAATGCCAAAGTTTATAATAATAACATACGGATGAGTCAATAGCATACAGATGGACAAGTTAAGGTGTTAAGTGTTAAAGTGTACATCATACGGATGAGGATCAAGCATAAGGATGGAGAAAATGTTAACGTTTACAAAATAACCCATACAAATATACCTCATTGTCCCTCGTCAACATCGTAATCACTGTATTCATCACCACTACCCAAGTCAGCCTCGTCACTCCCCGAGCCATTCTGACTGCCACTCCCACTCACACTCCTCGATCCTGCCGTGCCCACGCCAGTCCCACTCCCCGATCCTGCCTCGGTTTGAGACGCCATCTGGCTCATCAACTGGGACCACAGATTGGGGTTTGTCTTCATTACTTTCATAACTGCCTTGAGTTGGCGCTTAGTTTCCTTAGATTCTTCTTCAACTTCCTTGATCTTTTTTTCTTTTTCGGCAAACATCTTGTCAATCTCGGGTGTGGTGTACGAATCGGAAGCTGGCGGCATGGGTAACCTTGTCTTGCCAATACCTGGTACCACCCTACCCCTACCGGCTATATACCCCCATTGCTTGCCCTTTAAAACTTTTGCAAGTATCTCTTCCTCTGTGTAGGCTCTCCCAATAGGCGTGTTAGCCAGATCCCGCAGTGCGCACATCTCTTCCTATGTAGTTGAAAAAAAATGATAAAATTAATATATAAAAAAAAAAACAAATAATATAAATTAAAATAACAAAAACAAATAATATAAATTAAATAAAAATAAAATTAAATAAAAATAAAATGGTACTTACATATTGAACACGAGCCTCGTCCTTCAACCATACACCTTTCTTGCAACTCTGGTCGTAAAAGCTCTGTATGAGGGAGGGGTACTTACGGTTCTCACTCCTCTCAGACTGTATATATATATTTACACAAGCATATAAGGTGAAACAAATTAAAAACGACAAATCAAACAACATATATAATGAGATATATGTAAAATAATCATAATGTGTCTTACGTATTGGTGGCGAGATGCGGCCAACGACCGAGATCCGTGGCGGCTAGTGTTCTTGTTCTTCTGCCTGTTTTCCTTGTTGATTTTGGACCTGTTGGCATGCTTTTCACTGAGGTAGAGCTCAATATGCTTATCCCACACAGACGGCTCCATGTTAGGAGGAGGCTTGCTAACACATAATAACAAACGCAGAAAATTAACATATATCAATTGCAAACATATTAAAAAAAATGACAAATATTAAAAAATTAACAAACCAAAAAATTTACCTTCGTATCTCATCCACCTTATCAGCCCCACCTGGTATACTCCAGTAATCTCGCTTGACGTCGTACTTGTTGTCCCTGTAGCGACCTGCGAGATACTCGTTGATGCCGTCTTTGATGGTCTTCCACCGGGGTGTACGCTGGTGGGACTTCAGATCAAACATTTGCTGCAATCAAACATAACTAAAATAAATTTAAAAAAAAATTATTTTTGTTAATTTTTTGATATTTGTTAATTTTTTTAATATGTTAGCTAATATATACATTTGTTAACTAATATATATACATCTAAATAAATAAAAAATGTTGTTAACTAATTTTTTATTTATTTAAATAAATATACACATTAAAATATATAAACACGATAACAAAACAATATAAAAGGAAAATGGAATAACTGACCGAGAGTTGAGGTATGACATGCGCCTTCTTTTCCTCTTTAATTTTGTTCCAGGACTCGTACCACAATGGGAACTCCCTAATCAGCTCACCACAGTAGTTACTGAACCACTTAGCGTTGGTGCCAACATGAGTGAATGTCCCCTGATCATTGTAGTCAAACTCAATAGCCTGCGGGCCAAAATCACGCACGGCGTTCCTCAGGGATACGTTCTTGGTGGCTTGACACACACCCGTCCTGCCACCACCACCCCTCCCTTCACCCCTGCCCCTGCCCCTACCCCTTCGGGGGACAGTTCCTACAAATTGAAGTGAGTGAAAACACGTCATAATTAAAATAACAAGTAACCTAATACAAATGATCAAGTTTAAGTTTCTTTTAAAAATTCTTACCACGATGACTACTCTCAATCGGACGAAAAGGGGGTGGTGGGTCACCGGCACCGTCACCACCGTGTCCGCGTGCGACTGCTGCCATCTGTAAAAGCACAAGTTGAATAACATATAGAAATTCATGAACAAATTAACATAAGCATGCACACATTCAGATACATATTCAAATAAATATACACAATTAAACAATCCATTAAATGGTTTTTCGGCTTGTATATCATAAGACTCAATTTTCCGGCTTATTTGGAGACTTGTGAGCTTATATAAGTTTATTATATCATAATATACTTATATAAGCCCACAACTCTCCAAATAAGCCAGAAAATTGAAGCTTATGAAATATAAGCCGAAATCAAATAAGTTTGAATGCATAATCACTTTCAAATAACAAATATATGCCGAAATCAAATATATAAGTTTATTATATCATAACCTGCTTTTTCAATAAACATTAATTAGTATACCATACTAACCAAACGCAAACTAAAATTTCACCAATATACTAAAATCTGTCTATTCCACATAACTAACCAAACGCAATACTAACTAACCAAACGCAAACTAACATTTCACCAATATATTAAAACCTATCTATTCCACACATAAAGATAAAAAACTGTCGACGACGACATGTCGTCGGGATACCAAAAGTTAATAAAAAAATAAAATAAGGTACGTTACCTATATATGTCTTGGTTGTCACAGCTCTCACCCTCGCCTCTCGGTCTCAGCTATCACAGCTCTCGGCTGTAAATAAAAAAAAAAAAAAAAAAAAAAAAAAAAAAAGTCAAAAACTTAACAATTAACATTTACTAACAACAATTAACATTTACTAACAATTAACATAATAAAAATATTAATAAAATTAAACAAAAATCAAATAATACCTTCGGTAAAAAAGAAATAGAGGGGAAGAAGAAGATGAAGAATTAAACAATAGAGATTAAACAATAGAGGGGTTGGGGAAGAAGTGCACAGTGGTGCGGGTGTGGTGACTGTGATGGTGTGGTGGTGGTAGTAGCAAATGTGGTGGTGCGGGTGTGGTGTAGTGATGTTGGTGGATTAGTGGTGGTGGTGTTGGTCGATTAGTGGTGGTGGTGTTGGTGGATTAGTGGTGGTCGGCGGCTGGGTATATGGGGTGTGCTAGGTCGTTTTTTTATTTTTGATATGAAAGTGATGACCAGATCTGCTTTTAGGGTCCCAATTAATATTACTTTTAATCATACCGACGACAAGTCGTCGGTATAATAGAAAGTTTTTCGTCGTTTATCGATTTGGCGGGGTTCTTGAAAATTTTCGAGGTGTTTATCCAAACATTTGCCGACGAACATTCGTCGGTATTTTTAATATAATTATAATTTATTATCTTTTATCAAATTAAAAAAACATTAATTAGTATAAATTATTTTATTTAATATATAATTAAAAAAATAATAATTAGTTAATTTATAATTAAAACCTTAAAAAATATTTATATTTAAAATTAAATATTTTGGTTTATAATTTAATTAAACACATTCAAAAAAAATTTGGATTAATAAAAATAAATTACTTTTATTTAAAATAAATTACTTTTATATTTAAAATTAAATAATTTAGTAAATACTTTATATTTAAAATACTTTTATACTTAATTAAACACATGCAAAAAATTTACCGGGACACTTCGGATGGTCACTTTTATAAACGAACGATCTGAGATGTTAAACGAACGATCTGAGATGCTATGGTTATACACGAGATGTTAAACGAACGATCTGAGATGCTATGGTTATACATGAGATGTTAAACGAACGAGTCGAGATGATATGGTTATACATGAGATGTTAAACGAACGATCCGAGATGCTATGGCTGGTTATACACGAGATGTTAAACGAACGATCTGAGATGCTATGGTTATACACGAGATGTTAACCGAACGATCTGAGATGCTATGGTTATACACGAGATGTTAAACGAACGATCTGAGATGCAATGGTTATACACGAGATGTTAAACGAACGAGTCGAGATGATATGGTTATACATGAGATGTTAAACGAACTATCCGAGATGCTATGGCTGGTTATACACGAGATGTTAAACAAACGATCTGAGATGCTATGGCTGGTTATACACGAGATGTTAAACGAACGATCTGAGATGCTATGGTTATACACGAGATGTTAAATGAACGAGTCGAGATGATATGGTTATACATGAGATGTTAAACGAACGATCCGAGATGCTATGGCTGGTTATACACGAGATGTTAAACGAACGATCCGAGATGCTATGGGTGGTTATACACGAGATGTTAAACAAACGATCTGAAATGCAATGGTTATACACGAGATGTTAAACGAACGATCTGAGATACTATGGTTATACACGAGATGTTAAACGAACGAGTCGAGATGATATGGTTATACATGAGATGTTAAACGAACGATACGAGATGCTATGGCTGGTTATACACGAGATGCTAAACGAACGCTCTGAGATGCTACGGCTGGTTATACACGAGATGTTAAACGAACGATCTGAGATGCTATGGTTATACACGAGATGTTAAACGAACGATCTGAGATGCTATGGTTATACACGAGATGTTAAACGAACGATCTGAGATGCAATGGTTATACACGAGATGTTAAACGAACAAGTCGAGATGATATGGTTATACATGAGATGTTAAACGAACGATCCGAGATGCTATGGCTGGTTATACACGAGATGTTAAACAAACGATCTGAGATGCTATGGCTGGTTATACATGAGATGTTAAACGAACGATCTGAGATGCTATGGTTATACACGAGATGTTAAACGAACGAGTCGATATGATATGGTTATACATGAGATGTTAAACAAACGATCCGAGATGCTATGGCTGGTTATACACGAGATGTTAAACAAATGATCTGAGATGCTTTGGCTGGTTATACACGAGATGTTAAACGAACGATTTGAGATGCTATGGTTATACACGAGATGTTAAACGAACGAGTCGAGATGATATGGTTATACATGAGATGTTAAACGAACGATCCGAGATGCTATGGCTGGTTATACACGAGATATTAAACGAACGATCCGAGATGCTATGGGTGGTTATACACGAGATGTTAAACAAACGATCTGAAATGCTATGGTTATACACGAGATGTTAAATGAACGATCTGAGATCCTATGGTTATACACGAGATGTTAAACGAACGAGTCGAGATGATATAGTTATACATGAGATGTTAAACGAACGATCCGAGATGCTATGGCTGGTTATACACGAGATGTTAAACGAACGATCTGAGATGCTATGGCTGGTTATACACGAGATGTTAAACGAACGATCTGAGATGCTATGGTTATACACGAGATGTTAAACGAACGATCGGAGATGCTATGGTTATACACGAGATGTTAAATGAACGAGTCGAGATGATATGGTTATACATGAGATGTTAAACGAACGATCCGAGATGCTATGGCTGGGTATACACGAGATGTTAAACAAACGATCTGAGATGCTGTGGCTGGTTATACACGAGATGTTAAACGAACGATCTGAGATGCTATGGTTATACACGAGATGTTAAACGAACGAGTCGATATGATATGGTTATACATGAGATGTTAAACGAACGATCCGAGATGCTATGGCTGGTTATACACGAGATGTTAAACGAACGAGTCGAGATGATATGGTTATACACGAACGAGTTGAGATGTTAAATGATCAGGGGGTTCAGTGACCGGAGTTCATTTAGTGGGGTTCAGGCTCAGTGACCAGGTTCAAAAAGCAGGGTTCATGAGATCTAACTAATCTCAAGATGCTATAGCTGGTTATACACTAGATGTTAAACGAACGATCTAAGATGCTATGGCTGGTTATATAGGAGATGTTAAACGAACGAGTCGAGATGCAATAGTTATACATGAGATGTTAAATGAACGAGTCGAGATGCAATGGTTATACACGAGATGTTAAACGAACGAGTCGAGATGCAATTGTTGTTTAATAAAATGTTGTTGTTGTTGTGAAAACTGATGTCGTATGTGTTTATTTTTTTTAATTCAGACATAAATCGACTAGCTTCATGTTAATGCAATAAATAACATAACATTTAAAACACGAAATACATTAAACATTAAACTTTAAACATGAAATACAAAAGTACGATTAATAGAAACTACAATACGATAATTAAAATAAAACTACGAATTAAGAAAATGAATCATCTGAGACCCAACCATCCTCCTCACTCGAAGAAGACTCTGATGGTACAGGGCCAAGCCCCATGGCCCATCGGCGTGGTAGTTCTCTGATTATCCGTGCCGCATGAGCAGCTTCCCGAGCCCTACGAGCAGCTGCCACACGTTCTTCGTCTTCTTCAACCTCTCTTCGGAATTGCAAATCTTGCTCGAAGAGTTCTTCATCAGTCCAACCAAATGTATTGGGTTGGTTTTCCACTGGTGGATTGTTTACTGGTTCATTCTCAGCTGGACTGTTTTGTTGTTGATTTCCATTTTCTGCAGTTGGAGTGTTCACAATCACCGGTTCTTTCGGAGGACTTGGGAATTGTTGCGAGAAATCCTTGTGAGGAGGACTTGGGAATTGTTGCGAGAAATCTTTGCGAGACATCGAGAATGAGACTTGGGAGTTTTTATTTTGTGAGTTTATGTGTGTTTTACCGACTTATGGTTCTTTGTATATATAAAGTAAAAAAATTTTGCGGGACAATGGAAAATTAGGAAGGAGTATAAGGCGGGAAAACAAATACCGACGTCATGTCGTCGGTAATAAAAAGGCGGGAAAAACCCCGCGCAAAATATTCACTTTTATTCGCAAGCCAAACGGGGAAAAAAATGTTTAATATTGTACCGACGTCATTTCGTCGGCATTTATAAAATCAAATTTACTTAAACTATATTAAACGCTAATTAAACCTCTAATCGCAATACATATTTATTTAGTAAATTATCCCGACGACAGGGCATCGGGAAAATTTTGGCGGTCAAATTCCCGCCCAAGTTTTCGCAATTATTGGGAAAGTCAAATTTGACCAAAACAATACCGACGACATGGCGTCGGTATTATAAAATTCATAAAATTCAACGTGCGTTTGGCTCGGTCAAGCGTATTTTTTGTCGTTTAGTGTAATATACCGACGACTTTTTGTCATCGGGATTTTCTACGTCGCCAGTTCCACTTATTCTAGTAGTGTGTAGCAGTGACATTATATTTGTGTTTGTGAGTTGACAAAACTAGGTTCCAGTGACAAATCTTTAAATGAAGTCGCCTGTTATGAGACCGATTAGAGATGGTCAATCTCCCAAGAAGTAGATTAAGAAAAAGACATTTGATAAGGCTCTTGGAGCTGGCAAGACTAAAAAAAAAAAAAAAAAAAAAAAAAAAAAAAAAAAAAAAAAAAAAAAAAAAACTATACTTTACTTTTCTTCATTAATTTATTCATTCATAATGCAAAATTACAGTTAAATACTGGGTAAAAACCATACAATTGCCACGTACTTTCCAAAATTGTCCGTCTAGAACCACTTACTTTTTTATTACCATACTTCACCAACGAACTATCAAATTCTGTTCCGACTTCACCAATATAACCTTGAAGTGACAATTTTACCCTTATCTTCTTTACCCTCACTTGCATCGTTAGTCCTGAATACTAACGTACGTTAGTCCTTTTGCACCTTTTTGTTCGTTTTTTCACGTTTTTGACCGGTTTTGCACATTTTCATACGTTTTTGCACTTTTCATCTGGTTTTACACGTTTTCATCCGTGTTTACACGTTTTGGTCCGTTTTTACATGGTTTAACACATTTTTGTCTATTTTTACACGTTTACGTCTGTTTTACACGTTTTTTATTCAAATATATTTTTAAAAATTTTTATTTTTTTTCTAAAAAAATTTTAGAAAAAAAAATATTTTTCTAAAAAATTTTCGAAAAAAAATATTTTTTCTAAAAAATATTTTTTTTCGAAAATATTTTAGAAAAAATATTTTTTTTTCTAAAATTTTTTATTCAAATATTTTTTAAAAAAAAATTTCGAAAAAATATTTTTTTTATTCAAATATTTTTCTAAAATTTTTTTATTTTTTTTCTAAAAAAAATATTTTTCTAAAAAATTTTCAAAAAAAAATATTTTTTAGAAAAAATATTTTTTTTTTCTAAAATTTTTTATTCAAATATTTAAAAAAAAAAAATTCGAAAAAATATTTTTTTATTTAAATATTTTTCTAAAAATTTTTTATTTTTTTTCTAAAAAATATTTTAGAAAAAAAATATTTTTCTAAAAAATTTTCGAAAAAAAAATATATTTTCGAAAAAAAAATATTTTTTCTAAAATATTTCCGAAAAAAAATATTTTTTAGAAAAAATAATTTTTTTCGAAAATATTTTAGAAAAATATTTTTTTAAAAAATTTTCGAAAATAAATATTTTTTCTAAAAAATATTGTTTTTCGGAAATATTTTAGAAAAAATATTTTTTTTCGAAAATATTTTATTCAAATATTTAAAAAAAATTATTCGAAAAAAAATTGTATTCGATTTTTTTTTATAAAAGTGGAAAAACGAAAGAAAACGTGCAAAAACGGACCAAAACGTGTAAACACGGATGAAAACGTGTAAAACCAGATGAAAAGTGCAAAAACGTATGAAAATGTGCAAAACCGGTCAAAAACGTGAAAAAACGAACAAAAAGGTGCAAAAGGACTAACGTACGTTAGTATTAAGGACTAACGATGCAATTAAGGGTAAAGAAGATAAGGGTAAAATTGTCATTTCAAGGTTATATTGGTGAAGTCGGAACATAATTTGATAGTTCGTTGGTGAAGTAAGGTAATAAAAAAGTAAGTGGTTCTAGACGGACAATTTTAGAAAGCACGTGGCTATTGTATGGTTTTTACCCTTAAATACTAAAAAGATGCATGCAACTATCCTAAGGTTTAGGAGCAATCTAAAGAACGTGTACTCAAAATAAGTAAACGCCGGACAAATGAAATGTGGTAGACTGACCACTTCATCCTAATTAAATGCATGCAAAATACTACTACACTTGCTAATGATATATTTGGCGCGGAGCTTTTTTGAGTTTTTTTGGACGATGAGCGGTGAGTAATGAACTTTTTGATTTTTATTGTTTGTTTGTCAAAGGAGCGGAGCTTTTTTGAGTTTTTTTGGACGATGAGCGGTGAGCAATGAACTTTTTGATTTTTATTGTTTGTTTGTCAAAGGAGCGATGAGTTTTTCCTATTTTTTAGAAAAACTGATTTTTCCAATACTTTTTTAAGAAGTTGTGAGCGATGAGCTGTGACTACTGCTCATAGCTCACTGCTACTGCTACTGCTCGCTGCTACTTTTACCAAACACACCTTATTCTTGTTTGGACTTGGTCTTTTAACTTCAAGCACATATCATCGCCGTTTTCTTGAATCCAACGCTAGCAAAAGTTTTTAATGAGAATAATAAAATAGTTGTTACTTTTAAAGACGGTAAGTCATATATAAACCAAGAACGAAAGAGATTAAACATATTACGATTTATTTTAGGCATTATAAGCCGGTATTTGCAAAGTACAGTCTAGCTAGTAGGGAACCCAAGCTACCTCATTTTCGACAAGGAAATGACAGACAGCAAATATTCCAGGGTTTACATCAAGAACTTGAAATGCTAAATGTTTCGGGTTCCATGAAGAAGTATCTGCATGGCAAACCGATATTGCCTTGGCTTTTACGTTGTTGTTATCCCCAACCAAAGAAACCATATACGCGTTAATCTTGGATGCTTTATGGCAATAATGGACAGCATAGCCATAGTATTCTCGGTGGCAAACAACAGCTTAATCTCCATTCAGTTTCCTTACACCTTCGACTTTGTACCCTTGTAATGCTGCGTTCTCAGTACCATCCACTTGTGTTGAGACTGCCTTAACTCTTTTCCCTAGCTTCGAAGAAGCAACGAAATCCGCCATTGACTCCAACGAGTTCGCACAATAGTGATCTTCTTCTTTGTTGGAAGCCTTCTCGCACTTGTTGCATGTTTTCTTGTATCTTGATGAATAAAAAGGTTAGATACTTGGACAATTTATAGGCACAAGAATGTCCTATGTCCTTGGAAATTTGACTATCCATATACATCCACTAACTATTTGTTAGGAAAATGGATTTGCAAAATTTGGAAACTATTTAATATATGTATACATATGTATATGGCTAATAGGTTTGCGTTTTCCTTGAAGAGAACTTTACAACGAGCAAAAGTATGTTAAAAAAAAGAGTTAATATGAATGAAATATTGTGTTTTAAAGTAGGTCGCTTGAAACACAAAAATTTTAAAAAATGTTGCATCTCACATCGCCTAGTAAAGGAAGTGCAGAGGTGTTTATATAGAAGTCTTGATATCAAATACTAGTATCAAATTTCTTTGTTTAGTTTTACTCCAAAGTCTACATCCCCTTGTAGGGGAGCATAAAATCAGATTTCTTGGCAAAAATGAGTTTCAAGCAATCTTTTGGCGAATCTCTTTTAAGGGAATTGTGTTAAACACGAGCCTCGTGCCATGACATTTTATTGCTTTCTTTAATTATCGTTATTTAAAGTCTGTCTTTTGCATCTACCTCATTTTGTCTGTTTAATTTTCTGTGTAACAGTTTCTCTACAATCTTAAAACAGATTATGTGTAAGAGAATTAAAAGGCTTTTTTGAAATCGGATTAATTTAATTAACAGATTTTATAAACAAATTTTTTTGTCGAAACCAAGATTACGTTTCTTTGGAAAATCATTTTTTAAGTAAAACAAATTTTATTAACATATTTGGTGTTATAGATCTACAACGGTTTTTTGAAGCTGTTATTTTATCAGTTTATTTTCAGACCAAGATTGTGTTTCTAATACTTTCACTAACCATCACTTTTTATTTTGTGTGAAATAGAATTATGATGTGACCAAAGCTTACTTCCCCATAGTTCCGCTAACCATTGTTTTTGGTTTTTTGTGTGAATGTCATTTTTCATGTGATCAAGTCTTCAAGGTGGAAAAACTTTTAACACATGAAATCAAGGCTGTCAAGAGAGATCGTTTTATGTATCATTCTTATTTTTGTAAGAACCGAATAATAATTTTGAATAGAGATGGTAAGATCCTACTTAAATGTTCATGCAACATCCTAAATTTATAAAATAAATAAATAAAGTTAGAATTACTTATTAATTAAGAAAAACTTATTTATCAAAGTGGACTATTTCCTACCCTATTTTACGAGAATGAACCAAATTGAATCATTTTATTAAAAGAGACTATAGCGCGTTTTGATATATGTGCGCCTATGTGCGCTAGTATCTCAAACATTTATCATAAAATCTCTTTATCAAACATTAAAAGTCACCATCCACCTAACAATTTGCATTGCATTCATCTTTTCCATCTCTTATCTTTTCCATTCATCTTATCTTCACTTTACCATCTGCATTTCATTCAAAATCCGGACATCAATTTTCAAATCGTAGATATTATTTGTACATACGTCTCTCCTCGAATACAATTTGTGTATGTCATTTTGAGTTTATGCTTATTAACCGTTCGTTCAAGAGTGCAATGCCCATACTCATGCGTGACAATATTAGCAAATAAAGTCCTCTTCTATGAAACCAAATCAGATGGCCAAGTCATGCGCACAAATGAGAATTCTAGTTGTGCGCTTATGCGCTTTATGTTTGGACTTTTATGGTTTTTCATGTTCATGCGCACAAATGGATGCTCAAATGAAAGTGCGCTTGTGCGCTTCATGTTTGGACTTTTATGGTATTTTATGTTCATGCGCACAAATGGATGCTCAAATGAAAGTGCGCTTGTGCGCTTCATGATTGCGCTTGTGCGCTTTAAATAAATTGACGGTTAGTGATTTGTTAGTGAGCCATGTGTATTGCATCTAACGGATGCTCAACTGAAAATCCTTTTTGGTAAAAATTTTGTGCGCGGTTCGTTTTTGATAATCTAGTATGTAAATGGTCCATATAAGAAATTTTCTCATTAAGAAAAGTAAGGAACTCGAAGTTCACGTGCCAAATGTGTAACTTAATAATAGTTCTTAGTCCGGGATGTCAATTCTTGACATGACACGATAAATGACACGAACCCGACACGAAGTTAAACAGGTTTGGGTAAATGATAAAAAGGTTTGGGTAAAAACAGATCAACTCGTCTAACCCGTTTAATAAACGGGTCATGTTTGGGTTGAGTAAGTATTAAATATGTCAACCCGTGACATCGTTTAATTACATAAAACTTTAAAAATAAATATATAACATCGTTTTTATGTTGGATGTGGATTAAATGTATTCTGTTATATACTTAATATGGTTCAATTACTATTATACTTCGGATATCATTGAAATTAACGTCAGAAAATTATCGTACAATTATTTGTATTTTATTTTTGTCATATTTTAAATCCTCATATAATTTTTGCATTTATTTAAATAGGTTACAAACGGGTTACACATGTTATGCAGTTATGTGTTAGAGTTGAGTTTCTTTACACGATTAATATATGAGTCGTGTTTGGGTAGAGGTTATACTAATCTCCGAACACAAGAACTTGAATAGGTTAGCATGAACACAACTCGATTGTCACCCCTAAACCTAAGTGTTAAATGAAATTAGTTACATAATTTAAGGGCTTGTTTTGTAAATTAATAAGAAAAAATGGAAATAAAACAACAGTAGATACGTGTCTAAGGAGAAGAAGGTGAAGGGCACCTGCGTTGACAAGGTTGAAACAATTGAAAACGTGTAGCAAGTTGACGTTATAAACTTTGTTCAAGATTTAGTCCTTTTTGTATTTAAGATTTAAGAAGCAGCAAGTGTAAGAAACAAATTCTGTTAAAAAAAAAGTGTTAGAAACAAATGCCTTAAGAGTGTGTTTGGTAGAGAGAGTTGAAGGTAGAGAAGGAAATGACACCATATCTCGTGTTTGGTTAGGCAGGGAAATAAATAAGCGGAGAAATTGGAATTCTCAAGAATTTGTTCCTTTGTATTTTCATTTCCATCTTGTTTGTAGTGGAAATGGGAACTCTCGATGGCTTTTTTTTTTTTTTTAACAAAATAAAAAGGTTTTTTAAAAATATTTTTCTTTTAAAAATAGTTTTTTATAAAAAATAATTTAAAAAAAATATTTTTTTATTAAATATATTTTTTTTGAATTGTTATTTAGAAAAAATAATTTTTATAAAAATAAATTAAAAAAAATAAATTAATTTTTTTTAAATAAATTTTAAAAAAAATAAGTTTTTTTAAATAAATTAAAAAATATTTTTTTTTTAAATATTTTTTTAGAATTGTTATTTAGAAAAAATAAAAAAATTTAAATAATGTTTATAAAAAAAATAAATTAATTTTTTTTAAATAATTTAAAAAAAAAATAAGTTTTAAAAAAAAATAAAATCTTTAAAAAAATAAATTAAAAAAATATATAACTTATAAAAAAAATATTTGTTTTAAAATATATTTTTTAGAATTGTTATTTAGAAAAAATATTTTTTTAAAAAAAATCAACAAATAATTTTTTTTTTTTCATTTCTCGGGTCAAGTCTCTGTTGTTAACAAACATTAGAATTGAACAAAATTCTCTACTGATTTCTATTATCTGAATTTATATTCTCTGATTTATTTCTATTCTCTGAAATTCTCTCTATCAAACGTGCCCTAAATCTATTTCTGAAATAGCCGGGTACTTGAGCATTGTGACGGTTGATATCATGCAATTAAAAAAGTTAAAAAAAAATACTTATATAGATAACGAAAACCTAAATGTTAAAGAAATCAGTTGAGGTAATTTTAAATAGTATTATATCTTAACTACATTATAATGCATTTAGGTCATTCATAAAAAAGAAGTCTTAAAAAAATAAGACAAAAACATTTCTTTAATTGGAAGGATTTCAAACTAATCTTAACTACATATGAATAGGAGTTAAGTAACATTATGAATTTTAATCACTTTAATTGTAAGAGCCATTAATATTTATAAACCTCATTAACTTTCATTAGCCCATTTAATGAATCTGATATAACAATCCAATTAATAGAATTAAATTAAAAAAATAAAAAAAACTGCAATATGATTTAAAAAAAAGAAACGTCTATACTATAACTACCTTTTAATGCATATTTCATATATATAAAGCCTACAAACTAACCCACAAATTAACACAGTTTCATTATTAATAACTTAAATATTCTACTTTTCAAAAAGATATATCTACTATGTTTTAAAGTATTTGAGACAATATTAAATAAGAAAAGTTTAAAATGAAAAATATTTGCTCGACACAAACATAGTCAACGGATACCCGCCACCGCATTACTCGGGTACCCTTCTAGTATATATATATATATATATATATATATATATATATATATATATATATATATATATATAAAAGGGCCTATAAATATATTTTACTTGACACCCTATTTTTTTATATGTATCGAATTATTATTTTTTTTCTTTTTGCTATTATAGGCACCCAACTTGCATTTTGCGTCAATTGTGTGTATTATGTGACTTTTTCGCCCTTCAATTTATAACACTCCTATTACTCGGAGGGTCAAAAAAGTCACAAAATACACACAAGTGTTGCAAAATGCAAGTTTGGTAAATAGAATAGCTAGCAAAAAAGCAATTCGATACGTATAAAAAGATAGAGTAACAAGTAAGATACATTTATATGCCATTATCCCTAATATAATTAGCACATTACACATTTGCATCCTTTGCTTTGAAAAAATCATCCGATTTTTTATGAAACACATTTTTTAGGTTCTTCAGTAAGTTCTATCGAAAAATTCTAAAATGTGTATAGGTTGGTTCACGATACACTCTTACAATTTAATAACATTTTACGAACATAGTAATTTCGTATGCATTTTGAAACTCTATTGATATAATAATATCATTTTTGGACGACTTTTATTGGCTAGCTGAACGGGTGGCAACTCCGATTCCCGGTTGAAACCGTTGGTAGGGTCGGGTCCGGTTGACAAATTCGCAGGTGCAGTAATATATCTATATCTTTTCAATCCCAAATTAAACAAATGCTTAATATGTTGAACTTGTGAGACTTAAAAGTTTAGCATGTTAGAAGGCAAGTGTTTCATCCACGGTTAAAAATGTTTATTTTTAACTAGTGTATACGTTAGAAGGCAAGTGTTTCACCCACGGTTAAAAATGTTTATTTTTAAGTGTATACATTATTATGTCGTCAATGTTTAGCTGATAAAATTCAACTGATTTAACTACCTAATTTGGACATTTGCCATAATAGAAATAGTACGTAGTACAACGAGCTTTTCATTAAACAACGAGAATTAAAACAACATGACTCTTGAGTACGTCTTGACCCATATCAACTGATGATATGTTCCATTATTGTAGATACATGACACACCATATATATATTTGGAGGCATGAATTATTTATTACTACAGACACACTCATGCATGCATAACATACTCCCTAACCCACACAAAAGTTTCCCACACAATAGCCGCAACATGTGCCGAGGGCGCAAGGTAGGCCTGTACGAATACATTGAGTGGTTTTACATGTTCCAGTAAAATAACCATCACAGTAATAGGGATCACAGCAAGGATCAAGAGCCCCGCATGGCTGGCCAAGATCAACGCAATAATTCTCGGCCGGGGATGATTTCCGAGAAAATTTCAATACCTTCCCATCTTCCAAAATCATTATAGCCATTTGAACCGGATTTGCCTGCACAAAGGGACGGTATAAGAGGATATTATTCAATCTTTAAAGGTGTCTTTGTTTCTTAATTTCAAATTATGAGAGCTAATTGAAGAAGGTTTGCTAGCTAGTAATACATGAAATACTAAATGTTAGTGCATGCAAGCATATCTTTAGCTTAAGCAGTTAGTACGTACTTTATTAACTAACAATCTAACACATGCATGCATGTATGTAATGTACCTTACTAATCCCTTTTCCTGCATCATGCACGGTCGGTTGATCTTCCACAACGACCATGGAAATTTCATCATTGTTTGAGGAAACACACAAAGTCGAGCTCACACTCGTGATAAAAACAAGAAATAACATCATTGCATGCATATTCTTCATGATGAAAATATCAAAGGTAGCAAAGTATTTGTTTATGATGTTGTGAGCTACTGCTACAACTCGTCTAGCCTATTTATAGACTTTATTATCTTTTATGATCACCGGAGCATTGATTTTTTTCCATCAGAACAGATATAAATATTGGGACCACCCTGTCTGTCTTCCATCACATTTTTTTTACGGTCTTGTATGCCATGTATTATTTATCTTTACATCCTTCATATATTTTTGAATTTTTTTTCCAATCGGAAATGTTCTTCTAAACTAACATGGAGATAGAATTTAAATAGTACAATAATATAGTAAACGAGTAATACGAGGTCCGCATGTTATTGAGGGTTTATAATAGACGTGTATACTTTTAATTTATTTTTTAGTGTATTGTATTTACAATTTTACATTACTAAAGCAAGACGAGAGATCTTACGCAAATTAAATCGATCTATTATGATCAAGGGTTAACCCGTGAGTTTCGGGTTAGACCCGAACAACCATTTTGGCCAAGTATGATTAAATACTTCCGGAGCATATAAGTGAATTATTAGTGTGATAAATGAGATAGATTTTTTTTTTTTTTTTTTTTTTTTAACGAAATGAGATAGAAATCCAATCACGTATTATTGGGACCACTCTCTCCGTCTTCCATCTCATTTTTTTACCGTCTTGTGTGCCATGTACTCCGTATAATTTAGCTAGTTGAATCACAGAAGAGAAATGAAGCTCAAAATTCATTTTCAATGGAGTAAATATGCAAAGGGGGTTTGTCCAGGAAGAAGATGGAACAAATTTCAGTATTTTGGTTTTGCTTCTACTAAATTCCATGTTTAGCTCTTGTAGTTTACATTTTATCAATTAATCCATGAGTTTGTAGTATTTTGTTTATCTTTATTTTAAGCTATAATTATAACAAACCATATATGAAATATCTATCTATAAGATTGCAATTTTGATCTTCAAAAGCTATCTTAATAAGTGTCATTGTGTAATTTATATAAATCTTTTTGCTATAACTATATTTCGAGAAAATTAATCACATGCGTTTCAAATATTAATACACTACTAGACGAGTACTCGTGAACTGATCAAAATGTACTATGCCATAATTAAACTTTAGAAAAATTTCTTAAAATCTAGTATCAAACAAAATATAAAAACATTTAATGAAATTGAAAGTAAAACATTACGTTACTCGTCGTGTAATATACACTACAAGAAAAAAGCCATTTAACGACTTTCTTAGCGACATATTTTATGATTGCGACTTTAGGTGAGGGTCGCTGTAAAAGAGTCGCAAATTTTTTGCGACTCGTGACATGTGTCGCTAAAAAGAACGACTAGTATAACGACTTCATAAAATAAGTCGCTATAAATTTGCGACTTCACTATTTCTTGTCGCTATTTGCAACATCTCTTTGAAACAGCGATGCAAATGGCGACAAGAAATACTGAAGTCGCAAATTTATAGCGACTTATTTTATGAAGTCGTTATACTAGTCGCTCTTTTTAGCGACACAGGTCACGAGTCGCAAAAAATTTACGACTCGTTTACAGCGACTTATCACCTAAAAGTCGCAATCATAAAATACGTCGCTAAGAAAGTCGTTAAATGGCTTTTTTCTTGTAGTGATAGACGTAAAACAAAATTAATAACAAAGTTGATATACCGTGAGATTTGTTGCAATTTGGTCAAGGATGTTGACATATTGATTTTTCTGGAACAGTTACTAGATTAAAATTCATCATGGAAGAATTCTCAACCCGAAGTAGATTGTGACACTGTCGACAGTATCTATGGATATATATATTTTCGGATAATAACTATTTTCGTGGTTATAGAATATAGATATTGATTATTGGACGAATGGGTAAAGGTGGCAGGCAAGACCAACCAAAGATTTTGCAACAGAAAAGAAGTGTCAAGTGTCGCTAACCTCTTTCGGCCTTCCTCCCATATAGTGACACTTTTGCAACAGAAAAGAAGTGTCGCTAACCTTTTTCCTCCTTCCTTCCTTATACTTTTGCAACAGAAAATAAGTGTCGCTAACCTTCTTATACGTTAGTGACACATTTTCAACATAAATTTTTGTCACTAGCCTTCTTCCTCCCATCATTTTTATTGCAAGTGTTATATGATTAATTAGGGGTTGAATTTGATAAATAGCTGCGGTTGCTGCGGTAGCTGCAACCAAATTGATTATATTAAGTTATTATTCATTGATAATTTCACATGTAATCCTAAAAGTCTTAAGTATGATTATCTATTATCATAACCATAGACGAAACTTGAACATACAGGTGATTGATAGGGTTTTAAAAACAGCTTGTGCTTGTTACTTATTCCCTTTATCAACTAAATAAGATCTTTTAGAAAAAGACCTTAATGTTGGCTTCTTAAGAAGCAATGTGTTTTTAGAATGGAATGTGCTTACCAAAACACCCCACTAATAGCTTATTCATCGTGTAATAAGCTTACCCAAAGACCCCACAAACACTTATGGTACATGTTGGATCAAAAGTGTAGATTGGCAGGGACATCTCAACCCTGTGTATCATAATGGTACCCATCAACCCTACCCAACAAAGGTTTGATGCCTGTGAAATACCTCCACCCAATACCCAACCATGCTTGCGGAACGGAATCGAACTCGCGTCATTTAGTTGGATCAAGATATCACATGATTGGGCCCAGGCTTCTAAGGTAGCTGGTTGATATCATTAGAGCTTGTGGTCCTCATGTGAGGACTTCCCGGTTGGTCACCCAAGCCGGTACTACTCTCACCTAGGCTTGCTTAACTTCATAAGCTTCACCCAGTGGACCACAAAGCCCCATGATCTACACAACATGTTAGCATCAACTAAAACTACACAAACACTTAGTTTATAAAATAAAGTATCTATATGGCTAACCAAGGACAAAACCAAAGCAACATAAATAAATTTCAAGCCCTGTTAGCTTATAAAATAAAGTATCTATATGGCTAACCAAGGACAAAACCAAAGAACAAACACTGCAAATGATAGTTTAGTTAAAAAAAAAAAAAAAAAAAAAAAAAAAAAAAAAAAAAAAAAAGCTGCAACACAAGAAAACAAATAAAAGGACCAAGACATGGTTGTTAAACAAGATGTTTAAACTTAAAAAAACAAATACATGGACGCTCAAAAGCAAAAGACATAAATTTTGTTCCTCATCAATCTCACTTTCATCAACCAAACAATAAACTCGTTTCCGACCAGCTAAGCTATCTGATTTTGGGCTTGCAAATTACACACACAAAAAAAAGTACCATCACTACCAGTTATAGAATAATTTTCATACATAAACAAATTTACAAAAATAAGAAATCTGAAAACCCAAAACTTGCAAATCTAGAAACAGTGTTGGCTCAGATATAAGAAGTTGCTAACTAGATTCATGCTTTGGTTGTAACAAAGGCTGCTAAGTGGATCTCTCACACTCAACCATCCTTCCGTTTTTTGAAGCCAAAACACTTTTTATTTATTTTATCAGCAGAAATATCAAAATAAAATATCGTCACTGCCAAGCAAAACATAACCGACAACCACTTAAAACCCAAAGAGAAAAATTACGGCAACTGAATATATTTTTGGTATAAGCCATAAATCAAAACACAATTTTTTTTTCCATATCTCACATATGCGAACCACAGGCGCAGTAACACATAACTACGCAATCACAAAGACCAAAATATGAGAGATAACATCAAAAAGTTCAGGCGCAGTAACACATAACTACGCAATCACAAAGACCAAAATATGAGAGATAACATCAAAAAGTTCATACCATTTAACCCACTAACACAAAGCTAGCCTCCATATTGCATATGGAATAATGGTTGGATAGGGTCAAAACACCACACATGACAAACTCAAAACACCACCAAAACCACAATATCATCACTCAAAGTCTCAAACCATTAACACCAACGAAAGTACCAAAGCTCAAAACATCAGTTAATGGTGGTGGCAAAATTGGTCAGATCCACGGTTAGCGATGCCGACAACAAACCAGCAAAACTAAAAACTAAAATCA
The DNA here is from genome assembly GCA_030686995.1 of Artemisia argyi. Lineage (NCBI taxonomy): Eukaryota > Viridiplantae > Streptophyta > Magnoliopsida > Asterales > Asteraceae > Artemisia > Artemisia argyi. The sequence goes on along the minus strand of CM060684.1, from coordinate 206,951,236 downwards.
CCTAAACCACAACAATCAAAATCCAAAAGGATCCATATGTAAAGTAAATTTACGATAACATCTGGTCAGTGTTATTGTGAATTTACGTTACATGTGTTTTCTTGAAATAACCATGCCGTATTTACCGGTATGTGCGATAAGAAGCTTTTAACAGCCTAAACATGACGAGAATGAAATTGATGACTTTTCATTTATTACTTACCATTTACCACAAAGTAATTAAATGATGAGCTTATAAGAATGTAAAGAGTTAAATGATTCCATGTCATCTCTAATAACTATTAAAGATTGGCAAACTGAATAAAAATTATTATGTTTCAGCTATAATATGTCAGTAAGGAGAACCGAATCTCAAATAAAAGTCAATCCACGAAATCTTGAGGGTGCTCTAATAGGGAACGAAGGCCCTCATGTGCAAGTGGATCAAAATGATCGTACCAATCCCTCCCAACAAGAGGTCGAGGGGGAAGAGGTTGGGTGTTAACTCTAGGGGAGGCACTGACCATACTCATGAGACAAATCTTGCAGATGAAATTACTAGAGCACTGTAAGCGACCTTACCATTATAACTGAACAAACAACTCAAGCTGCTTTTAACGCAATAAAGCAGCACTTGAATAGAGAAACCACCACTGAGAATGAAAGTCAGAGTCATAATGGTAGAACTAGAACTCAAACTATGAGTGTTGCTGATGTGTTTCACACTAAGCTTTAAATTTATAAAATAAGGATTACCGGGATTAAGCTAAGAACACATTCGGGAAAGTATGACCCTATCGTGAGTAGCTAGTTAGGTTTGGTAAGCCGAGTTCGTTCTCCGGGATTTGAGTTTTTTCTAGAGTAAGAATCAAGTTTAGAAAATGTGAGTGAGAAGTAAATTGGTTTTCATGATCCAAACAACTATAAACCAAAGGCATATAAGTATCAAATAACACGAAATGATAATGATGCAAATTCAATAGATAAAAGACAACACTTGTTTGGATTAGTTCATGATATTCAAATTGCTTAACACGAGGGTGGTTTTGACATATCAATTATAAGTATCAAAATATGATGGTGACAAATACCAATCTATGATTCTAAAGCCTACAATCTCCGCGGAAAGATCAAAACACTATAAAATCAATATTATTAAATAATTAGAGTTTTAAAATGCATATGAAATTACAATGTTCGCAAAAATATTATTAAATCATAAGAGTGTCTCGAGAACCAACCTATACACATTTTAGATCTTTTTTTTATAAAAGTTACTGTAAAAACTAAAAAAATGTACTTTATAAAAATCGGACATTTTTTTAAAAACAATGGATGCAAATCTGCAAGGTGCTACGTGCTAATTATATTAGGGATAATGACCTATAAATGTGTCTTACTTGTCATCCTTTCTTTTTATGTGCATCAAATTAATTTTTTTGCTATTCTATGTACCCAACTTGTATTTTGTCTCACTTGTGTGCATTTTGTGACAATTTTGTCCTTCCGGATAATATGAGTGTTACTAAATTATAGGATAAAAAAGTCACAAAATACACACAAGTGACGCAAAATGCAAGTTGGGTACATAAAATAGCATAATAATAATAATAATAATAATAATAATAATAATAATAATAATAATAATAATAATAATAATAATAATAATAATAATAATAATAATAATAATTCGATATATATAAAAAGATAGGGTGACAAGTAAGATGCATTCAGATGCCATTATATTTATTACATATATTTATATTGTAAAACCCTAAATTTCTGAATACTAATTTTTTTTTGTGTATAATTTAAAATTTTATAAGTTATGTATACGATTGATTAAAAAACGCGAATATAATTAAACGGATTAACTGTAAACCCATATAATTATAACAAAATATCATTATGGAAGATTTTGAACATATTTGAAGTCTAAAATATTTGTGAGCATAAAATAAAATTCGTGGGATCGTTGTGTTACACGGGATTCCATTTTGGGCCTTGTTTCTTTCAATACACAACCTATAATCAACCAAAGACTACATAAACATGAGCCCACCCAAACCATTTGGCCTCTTGGCCCAATTCGAACCCACAAAAATTAATAAGGCCATTTCTTTTTTTTTCCCCACACAATCATACGGTTACATTTTTTTAGAAAACCCTAAACCTAATTCTTTCAAAAGTGACGGCTTGTTCCATTTCTTCTCATCATTCGAATTCAAAAAGGCTTAGGAGGTTCGAATTGGTATTGCTTTGGTGGTATTGATCGTGGTATAGCCTGGTACGAATAAGGGTTGGAGTATTTTGATTCTCAGCTTGGTTTTGGTGTTTGATTTTGGTTGTTATATCCTTTTCCCTTCCAACGATTATCATCTATGGGTATTGTATTCATCCTTGCTCGATTTCCTTCTGTTTTAACCTCTTCATACGCTTGATCATGTTTATGATTGTTTAAAAGAATCGGCTTTATATGACACAAGTTATACGAATGGAAACCATCACATAAAATCATGAAAACTCTAATATATATATGTAGACTTTTATTTGGTTTCTCTCTATTCGAATCAGTTTTGTATCCAGCCCTAGGTTCATGTTTCCAGCCCTCATATGGATCAATAAATGACACATTAATATGGTATTAAATCTCGAAAACCCTATGTAATTAATATAGTTGATTAGGGCTAAAAAGAGTTAAGGTTTATTATGATTTTATAAAATTTCTGCAGTACAGAATTTTGGTCAGGTTGTAAGGCGTACAAAATAATGATGCCAACGTGTTTTTGCTTGATTTTTGAGTCTAAACATAAGTACTACTTGTCTAATTTCGAGAAATATAAGTTTCATGGTGATTGGAGGTTGGAGGTTGGGAGGTAAGCTTTTTGATTTTTATAAGATTAAGTGTCAAAGCTGAGTATTCGGGTCTGAAATTCAGTGGTGGTTTTTGATTTTTAATTTTCAAACCACAAGGATTTGGGAGCTCTCCTTTTGTAGGGCTAATATATGGGTTATGTGGGACTTTCTGGAATTTTTGTGGATTTTTCTGGAAGGTTTGGGTATGTCTCTTAAATGAAAACTTTCGGGGTGTTTCTGCAGTTAACTTTCTGGGCATGTTTTGGGAAACGATTTTTGAAAGGGGTTTCCACTTGGTAATAATTCTGGGAAAATTTAAGTAGACTCTTAAGACATATGGGCTTCTGTGGGAATTTTTATGAATTTTAGTTTGGTTTTTGATACGTTTCAAAAATTCATATATTGTACTTAATTTTGTCATAAATCCAGTAAATAAGTATACATGTGTTGCATAAGTATTAGTTTGTGTCATTGTGGTGTTTGGTGCTCTTGTTCATGAGTCTTATGTCGGGTGTGTGCTTTGAGGTGTGTTTTATACTTGTTAGTCTTGAGGGTGTGTTTTGTAATTAAGTAAACCATAAGGTTTAATGCGTAATTATTTGAGACTACAAAGTTATATTTGTAAAATATGTAAGACAAGGTATAATATGTAAAATATGTAATAATTACATTGTAAACACTAAACTTGGAATATTGTCACTTTGAACCCTAAACTATCATAATTGCCAAATAAAACCCTAATTACTATTTATGTAAACTTTCTAAATAAGGAAACTTACTATTTATGGAAACTTACTAAATATGGAAACCTGCTAAAAATGGAAAGTTGCCTAATTTGGATAAAATTACTAAAATTGGAAAGTTACTATTTTTGGAAAGTTCTATTTATGGAAAGTCTATTTTTGGAAAGTAAACTTAAAACCCTAATTTGGTAATCTTAATCTAATGCTTCTAATTTTGTAAAGAAGAAACCCTATACCTAATCTGCAAACACTTATCATATGTAAACCCTAATATTGACAACCTAAAATAAGTTAAACCTTTAATGAGAAGTTAGGTAATATGTAAACCTTTATTATGTGGATCGTGTGAAGAAGGAGTGATCTGCTTTCACTTCTCGTTCTTTGTTTCATTTCTGCACTTTTTTTCGAGGTACAGATATTCCGCCTTTTTAGTAAAGGCCATCCTTCTCTCTTTTGTTTAATATTTCGATTATGATCCCTTCAGTTAAGCCATTGCTATGTTCCTTTTGTTTGATTCGTGTTTGTTGATACTTGATATTGATATGAGCTTGATATTCGTTTGCATTCTATATTTCTTTTCTATAGCATTCTTGATTCTATGCCCATTATGTGTTACATGTATATGATTTGATTAATTTGTAGCCAGATGTAACAACCGTGGTTTTGGCATGTCAATTTGACTGATAGTCTTGACTCGGTTGACGTTTGTTTGGTGTGTCCTAGGTGTTTGAAGTGATATAAGTGTGATATAGGTGAGTTTTAGCACTAAATCCCTTTGCGTAAATGGTTTTATTGTGATTTGGAAAGTTTGGAATTTGGGAAAGTTCATTTTGATCACCTTTGTGGTGTAGAAATGACTTGTGTAGTTTTTGGTGTTTTTGTGTTTTTGCATAACGAGTCTTCGTTCAAGTATTTGAGCGTTAGCAAGTTACGAGGAGTTTGTTTTTATGTGTTATGCTTATAAAAGAGTGTGAAAATCTATTTTTGGAAACTTTGTTTTGAAAATGATAATTTTCCGGTTTGTCGTAAAAACTGAGGTTTATCGCGTAAGACGTTAGGATTAGTTACGGGTATTTATAAAATATGAAAAGTATGAGGTTTTTGAGTGTAATAAATTAATTTAATATATATATATATATATATATATATATATATATATATATATATATATATATATATATATATATATATATATATATATATATATATATATATATGTATGTATGTATGTATGGAAAATTCGGCCATAAGGGGAAAAGGGGGAAAAGAAACCCGATTGTAGCCCAATTACAACTCTAAGTTAAGTAATTATCCACTAAATAATTATAAATACAAAATCAAAGTTCCCAAAACACTTTTCCTGTAAATTTTAGTCGATCCAAGAGAGAAAAAGAAGAAGAAAAAATTAGGGTTTTATAGTTCTCAAGCAATAATCAAGAATCAAGGTAAAATCCTTAAACCTTATGTGTAATTAATTAATTATTGTTATGATTCATGTAATATTTATTATGATGGAATCTAGGGTTTGTAAGTTTCTATAAATTAATTAATTAAAACATGTTGGGATCAATTAATGATAATATTATGATGATTGGTGAAGAGAATTGAGCGTAAACATGCTAGTTATTGAGTTAGGGTTTGGACAAAAAACTATGGCTGTAAAGATGTGAGTGTAAATAACAGATGGTGAAGAGTTAAGTCACGAATTTTTTGGTCTAAATTGAAGTATAATGAAAGAGCTTTCTAAAAAGTCCAGCCACAATTGATTTCAAGGTCGGGAAGTTGGTCTTTTGATTTTTCTTTGTTAAGGTGTCAAAGCTGTCAAACAGGGACAGATTTTGGGTAAAAGTTTGAGGGTGTTTTGTGGTTGTAAAAGTGGTATTTTGACTAGGCCTTCTGTAGTAGTTAAGTATTAGGTTATATTAGACTACCACAAAAAGGATTCCCGATAAAAACTTGTGGAAGTATTTTATGTTAATTGAAACATTTTGGTGTGCGTTCAGATTCGAATTTGAGTAGTTGACAAGTTTGATTTTCTTTTGAGTACTTGTGTGTGTTATTGGTCCATGGCCTTCTGGGATTAGCTTGTATGCTTATGAGAGACCGTGGTAAATTTTTGGTGTGAGTTGTTGAGCTTTATTTGTCGTGATTTCATGTGGGCGAATGTACCCAAAAATTCTGCGTTTTCTGATTTTAAAAGTGCAAGGGATTTAGTGAGTGTTAGGTTATGGTAATGGTTAGTATGGTGTCTAGGAGATCCATGGTGGGTCATATGTGTCTTAGACATCCATCATATGTGTATTACATGGGTTGAAGCTTTTAGCTTGACCTTGTGTAATGTGGATTATTTTTGTGTGTTATAGATTGTGAATTGTTTTTGTGGAAGCTGCGGAGTTTAAGGTGAGTTCATAGTCCCATATTTTTACTTTGTTTTAAACTTGGGATGGGAATGATGCTTGTCTTAAATGATTTGAGTTACTGTGATTATGTGTGGTTTAAAAGCTTGGACTAATAATGTTATCGTAATAATGCTATGTGGTACATGAAAGTGTGATTCCGATTAGGTTAGCGACCTAATTGATGCTGTGTGATATGTCATTCCGATTAGGTTAGCGACCTAATTGATGCTGTGTGATTTCCAATTGGGAGGATGCTTATCCTGTTGCTCGCGCATGCGACCCAATTGATAATGTGTTTTGGAGCGGGGGTCACGTTCCGGCCCGATGGTTGCATTTTGTGTGATGATTGGTTTATGGATACATGTAGCTTGTATGATAACTATATTTATTTGTCCAGCTATATTTTATGATCACAGTGAACTGGTTGCCTTGTGAGTGTAAGTGTGTCTAAACCTATGAATCTCACCAACATTATGTTGACGTTTTAAGCATCATTTTCAGGTGAGCTTTCTAAGGATGTGATTAGACGAGACCTTAGTTGCATTGGGAGGTGGTTTATCATCTATGTTTGGATTTATGTATTGTCTCAGATTTTGTTTTGGTTATTTTGTTTTGGGGTATTGTTACAACACTTTGTGTTTGTACTTTGCTCTATTTTTGTGCATGTAGTTGTTCACTATATAGACACCAGGTGTTGTGATGATATCCATGAAGTTACACCCTCGCGTTTTCGCCTTGGCAAGGTGTGACACCAGTCATGGGGAGTCCATGGCCTTGCCACTGATGCACCAGTGGTATTGACACTATCTGTGGAGGTGAGTTTTAGTCCACAGCGTTCCCTTTAAGCTAGCTATTTAGGCCTATATTTATTATTGTATATGTTTACTTAGCCTAGAGCTTTGTGCATATATATTTGTTTTGCAGAGGGCATATGGATGCATCATAGGTACTTTGTTTAGTATTATTTGGTGAATGTTTTGGTGTGTGTGCAATACACCCCTTTCACATAGTACATTTGGAGATGATCACTCCTATGTGCGGATTAGTATTTGTTGGGCATTTCTGTTAGTACTACTTTATAAAATCCTTATTATCTTGTCATCTCTAATGTGATTAACTTACGCTTGCTTTATTTCTTTTGCTTGCACTTATGACTCATTTCATTTCCTTGAGTGTTTGGTATCCATTATCTGTATTTCCTTTAATTATGTTTCCATATTCTTGATTGCTATCTCAACAGGTTCGCTTGGACTTATGTCGTACTCACCTTCGTTTTCCTTTTGTTATTAGTTTTTGTTTGTTTATATCTGTTCACTGGGCTTTTTAAGCTCAGTCACATTTCTTTTCCTGCGGCAGGTTTTAGAAGGAAGCTGGGTTGAGTGAAGAGTGCTTAGGAGCTCTTAGTAGACTACATTGTTGATAGCCTTTCATGGATTAGAGTTTTGACTTCGAGTTTTTTTTTTTTTTTTTTTTTTTTTTTTTTTTTTTTATTATTATTTTTTTTTTTCGTTTTGTTCTTAGCTTGTATTAGTTTTGGAAGTTGTAATGTTTAGAATTAGTCCTTTATCGTTTCACTAAAACTGCATTGTAACCCTTGTATTATTAATGTATTCCGTTTGCTTATGTTCTGATTTGACCCCATAATGTTACACTTTAGCCCTTTTCGGGTTGAGGTGCTACATATATAATAATTATTATACTCTTTAAAGTTACCCGACATTATTTCTTGAACATTTAGGTTTTCTTTATCTATATAAGTATATATAAGTAGTATTTTACTTGTATCCTATACCTATGTGTCATAAATATAATAAACATTATTAATAATCCAAAATAAGTGAAGAAAAAAAACTTATAAGGTGTATTTAGAGAATTAATTTTCTTAACATGATGTAATTAGCATGACTACGGGTCATTGTCAGCTACTTTAACCTCATACCTTCGCAGTATACGAGGTAGCGCCTCTGTATTGCAACAACATCATTTGGATAGTCCATATTTTTTATATAAGTTAATTTGTTATTACTTAAAATTATTCAAAACTAAAATTGTTGTCATCCGTAAAGCTATTGTATCATAAAATATAAAATTGATTAACATTTCTCGCTTAGTATTTTAATTCATGATACACGCCGCCGCAACGCTAAGTTACCCATCTATCTATACTATATATACTACATTATAAAACATTTGTGACATTTCCAAAATGAAAGTCTTAAAAAAATAAGCCAACATACTTACTTATTATGGCAAATTTTAATATGTATAACTATAATAGCATTAGTTACAACACCTTTTGTAGGCATGTTTTAAAAATAATAATTAAAAAAATACAATGTAATTTAATATAAGAAAAAAAAAACCGTTTATAACCATAACTATCTAATAAATGTTATTTTTAAAACACCTCTGATATGAAAAACACTTGTTATTATACATATTTTATAAACTAATAAAATACACAAAGTTTCAAACAATTTATATATAAACAAGTTGATGGTACATATAGTTTTAAAAACCAGATCAGGGCAACTTCAACTGAGAACCGGAGTCGCCACCGGCTCGGCAACCAGTTAATCCGCTCAAAAATGAACCTGATAGGACCACCGGAACTGGTAGAAATGGGTGAACCGATATAACATAAAATGTCTTCTCATGTTCAATGTAAAGATATTATTAAATCAATAGAGTTTCACAATGCATACTAAATTACAATGTTTGAAAAATATCATTAAATCGTAAGAGTGTCTCGAGAACCAACATATACATCATTTAGATTTTATTTATTTATTTTGATAAAACTTGCCGCAAAAACTAAAACTGTGTTTAATAAAAATCGGATGATTTAAAAAAAAAATGATGCAAATGTGCATAGTGTTAGGTTCTAATTGTATTATTTGATATTAATTACTTATATTTATATTTATAATAATTATACTATTCAAAGTAATCTCATATGATTTTTTGAATATTTAGGTTATCTTTATCTTTAAAAATACTCTTTTACTTGTATTTTTTTACCTATGTTGGATAAATATAATAAATATTGTCCTATAACTCAAGTAAGTGTCAAAAGAAACTTACAAGGTATATTTTTAGAGAATTAAATTTTCTTACGATGATGTGAGTGATTTTTTAAAATTCGCTATGGTGTTTTATTTAAAAGTAACTTGCAACTACGAGCCCTTAACAACTACTTTAATTGCATACATTTACAGTATACTAGCTACCACCTTTGATTTGGCACAACATCACGTGGGTAATTTATAGTTTTTATATGAGTTAACTTGTTATTGTTTATAATCACTCAACACTAAAATTATCGTCATTTGTAAAGCTATTGTATAGTAAAATATAGAATTAAAAAACACTTTTTGCTGAAAGTTTTAATTACATGATACCCGCCACTGTAATGCACGGATATCATGGTGGTTTTCAAAAGAGAATTGCTACATTCACATACAATTTACAAAAACAAATCCACACAAAGAAGGTGTCGACATGTGATTGGTTTGATGAAAGAGAATAGGAAGAAAGTGTATCAAAACACACCAATCACATGTTGCCACCTTATTGTGTGGATTTGTTTTTGTAAATTGCATGTGAATAATTAATTCTTGAGCATAGTTTATAACGTCAACTTGCTACACGTGCCCTTCACCTTCTTCTCTTTAGACATTTGTTATAGCCACTGTTCTTTCTTTTATTCCTTTTTGTATTAATTTACAAAACAGGCCCTTAGATTATGTAACACATTTCATTTAACACTTAGGACTAAGAACTATTATTAAGTTACACATTTGACCCTTGAACTTCGAGTTTCTCACTTTTCTAGTCACATTCTTTAATTAATAAGCAATTTTTACTTTATTTATTTATATTATAAATTTAGGATGGTGCATGAACATTTAAGTAGGATCTTACGATCTCGATTAAAATTATGATTCGGTTCTTACAAAAATAAAAACTATCCATAGAAAGATTTCGATCTCAACAGCCTTGATTTCATGTGTTAAAAGCTCTTTCGCCTTAAAGATTTGATCACATGAAAACACACAAAAAAAAACCAAAAACAATGGTTAGCGGAATTCTGGGGAAGTAATTCTATGTCACACAAAATGAAAAATAATGGTTAGTGAAAGTAAACCTTGGTCACATTGAAATTGTGAATTCACATAAAAATAATGATAAAAACAAATTTGGTTACTAAAAGTAAGCTTTGATAGTGATTCACACAAATACACGTAGCAAATAGTGCAGGGAAATTGTTACCACTTTAATTAATAATAGGGTGTTGATACTCACGTCATTTTATTTGATAGTTACACCACTTTGTACAAGTTGTGCAGCACACTATAGAACACTGTAATGCACGGATTGTGGTGAAAGTATAAAAAGTTATGGTATGAGAATCAACACTCTTAATAAAATCACTAATAGGGTATCTGCAGCTGCAACTGAAATAAAATTTTTCGATGAATAATGTATTTTAGTTTATTATGTTCTTTTTGACAATAAATTTACGGATGTCAAGAATTTCGTATAGCCCATGCCCATTCGGGCTCGAACCCGTTGGCCCGTGCCTGTTCGGGCTCGAGCCTGTTTGGTCCGCGCCCGTTCGGGCTCAAGCTCATTTGGCCCATTGCTTGTTCGGGCTTGAATATTTGGAAAATATGCTTTATTATTTGTAGTAGTGAAATTTAATGCAGGAATTATGTTTAATTTAGTTGTAGAATATGCTTTATAATTTGTATTTATTATGTAAGGGGTGTTTTAATAACTGTATTAATTGTATTTATTGACCAGTTAAATAATTGACTACATTAAATAGAATTAATGTGGTGTTTTGTTGTACACTATGCTTCTTGTCTTATATGTCTGAAAATTATGTGTATTAAAGTGTTGTACACTATGTTTCTTTTCTTGTAAGTAGTAGTCATTATAGCCATTAATAACATTGACCACTTTAATAGCATTAATGTTGTAAGTCTGAAAATTACATCATGCTTATTTTGTTGTAAATCTGAAAATTTGTTGTAGCTATTATATATTGTGCTTAAATAGTTGTAATTTTTGGTGAAGGGGTGTTTTTAATAGCATTAATGTTGTTTGATAGAATTTTGGTCTTAAAATGACACCACGCTTTATTTTGTTGTACAATATGCTTACTTTGTTGTAATTCTGAAAATTAGGTGCATTAAAGTGTTGTAAACCATTCTTAATTTCTTGTAAGTCTTAAAATTTTAGGGAGAAAGACTCATTCATGCTTTATATGTAGTACTAGCTTATAGACTCGCGGATTCACAGGGTTTTTAAAGAAATTATTCATTAAGAAATTGAGTTTGAGAATAAATAAACAAACAACACGAACGTAAAGATGTGTCACCGAGTTTAAAGAAATAATAAGTAATATGTGAATGATACGATAAACAATTTGGTTTGTAACTATTAAGAAAATAAATGTGCATGTATGTCTTCTCGAACTCGTAGATAGTTTTGGAGAGCAGAACTGTGCAGTCAACATCAAACACTTGATTAGTCCATTAACCATTATAATCTCAGTTAGTCACTTACCGTTACAGATTTGAAGGAAAGATAAGAACTATATGTGGTTCAGAACAACACATGACCCATTTGAACAGAATCGGAACTTATGAATAGTGATTTCTGACCATTACCCGTTACAAACCTACACAAACCTGCACCATTGTCACTCGTAATCTGAATATCTTCATTTTAATTTGTATAGCTCCAAACAAAATATTAAAGAAGGTACACATTTGCACATGCTTTTACTACTTGGCGAAACTACATCTTTGCATACCCTCAAAGCTATCTACAAACTTCTCTTCCACAACCATGGTCAAAAGCATTTACGCCACCAAAATGGTGAATGAAATGCGCATTATCCAATAAACAATTAAGAACGGATGGTGTACATAAATGGTAATATTCTCATCCCATAAAATTCATATCAATTGCAACTATGTATCACATATTTAAAAAAAAAAAAAAAAAAAAATCCCCTTTTTGACTTTTTTGGACCCATATAAAAAGTTACCATTTTTAACCTATTAACCAATCAATGCCAAAATAATTTAAAACAAAGTCTCACTGGAGATAAAATAAATAAATAATAATAATAATAATAATAATAATAATAATAATAATAATAATAAAGGAGTGGGAGCCCAGTTAGTATTTCGGCTTCCTACTAACTTCTTGTAAATCCTATAAATTTCTAATAAAATAATGTTTATAATAATAATAATAATAATAATAGTAATAATAATAATAATAATAAATTATAATAAAATAAAAAAAATAAAAAATTCAAATAAACCCATTTTGAGACAAACGGGTCAAATTTACCATCTCTACTTTAAGAGGTGTTTTTAACATCCCCATTTTTCACGGATCGCAGCGGATAAAGTGTTTGGTGTATTACTTTATAGAATCAAAGATACACTAATAGAAAATGACTCGAAAAGAGACGTTTTGAAATTTTAGTTATCATTCATAATTATCAGAGTTTTAATTATAAAAGATATAATTTTATTTTGTTGAGGTCCCAAAAATCTAAGTGTTAGGCTGGTTGTGTTTGAATGATAACCATGAAAAGTCCTCCGAGTTCAGTATCTCCTTCCGCCATAGATCCATAGAAGTAATATACCTAGAATACATGCTTAAAAAGTCAACACTAGGTGTTGAGTGAGAATCATAGGTTTAGGGGTTAGTGAATACAAGTTCCCTGGGTTCAGTTGTTACACCCATCTGGGAAAATGCAAGTTTTTGGGACAATTGTGATGCATGCACAATTATCAGGAGTTTAGTAGGTTGCACTAAGCTCATGAATCACACCTTACCGATCCGGGACATGTGGGATGCAGACCCAACATGAGGGGATAGAAGGATAACTTGCGAAAGTTATACCATGAGTGGATTCAAATATAATACTTATTGGTACCACCTAGTGGGGTGTTAATACCAACGGGAGTTGTCAAACTCCAATAGATCTATCAACTATATTCGCGTTCGTTTGGATAAAACGTCCCAAACGATTAGATTCATGAATTTTGGTTATGTAGTGGTGGCAGTAGTTTACTCGTGCAAACAACCAAAGAAAAAGACTTGTATTTGGTTTTAAGTAAAGCATTTAGCATGTATCCCCGTTACAGGGTTTATAAAAGTATTTAGAGTAAAAGTTTAAAAGATGTAAGGCTATGAAGACTCACCTGGGTGTAGAGTAATCTAAGTAATGCAAATAGTGACTCGGGAACTAGACCGCCTTACTCACGTATCCTAGTGTGTTGTTGTTGGTTTTGTATGTATGTCAAGCTTTTAGTTATCAAGTTTATGTTTCTTAAGTTATTGTTTTTAGGTTTGTTAATGTTTTAGATATAACATAACACTGTTCAGGCCATTGTAATTCAGAAGTATATGACTCCTCACATGAAGCTCCCTACTATTGTATTATGTTATCAACATAATACCATTCGGGCCATCATAATTCAGAAGTTAATACTCCTCACACAAAGCTCCCAATTATTGAGTTATGTTGTTATTAGGGTTTAGTTATAATCATATCACCGTTCGGGCCATCATATCTCAGAAGTATATGCAATAATCGTTCGAGGAGTCAGGACACTTTAATTCGTAAACCCAACAAACTCGTCAAAAACGAAATATCCACATAGTACTCCTCGCATGAAGCTCCCTAGTATTGTGTTATGCTTCTAACTTTATTTAGGTTTTATACTTATATGGTATTGTCACTTTTTACCCTTATAGTTTATATATTTACGTTTTCTACCCTAAGTTTTATATTACTTATACTAATAACTATCTATACTTGACACAACTAGTGCCTAGACTTCTATATTTTATGTAATTAACCTAAGACTCCTAAGTTTTCTATATTTACCATTTTAGACCTTTAACTTTATACTATTTATGTTTTTAGTCCTTTTTAGTTTATACTTATGTTATTATCTATCCTAGGGTTTTAATATTATGCAAAACTGGTCCTTACTGCTTATAACTTCTAGGAAAGGTCAAAAACAGTCCCTAGACTTTATAATTTCAGGAATTTACGATATATACCCTTATGCATGTAAAGTTTTGCAAAACTAGTCCTAATATGCATGTAACTTATATTTTATCTAGTATTTAAGTTTTTTAGCATATGTTTTACTTATTTTAACTTATTTAAGCTATGTTAACTAGTGTATGACCTAAATTAATGACTTATAGCATGCATGCGAGTATATGACTCAATCTAGGGTTTTAATACGTAAACTAGCAAGTAAAATGGTTCTAGGCTTATGCAAGGGTATCTAAGCTATCAAAGGCATTCTAAATCTATCCTAAGACTACACTAAAGCTAAATTAACTAAATGTAAGACTTACTTTGCTAGGGGGAGGGGGTTTACGTGGGTGAAAACTACGGTTAGGGTTTTCTAGGGCTCGTATGACTTCAAACCACAACAAAACGCGACCAAGGCCTAGCTACACGTTCCTAATGACTCCTAATGACTTAGTACTACATAAATGTGAGGTAGAGAGGAGGGGGAGAGGTGTGGAAAATAAATGAGGGATGGAGGGGATATTTATAGTCGCGATAGGGCAGTTTGGGTGGAAAACGCTTCTTAGGTGTCGTGCATGGGGAGGGCTGAGCAAGCAGAGCTAGAGGGGGGTTGTGGCATGTCTAATGGTGACAAGGAGGAGCTAGGAGTAGCTAGGGGGCTGTTACTAGGCCGGTTGTGGTGGAGAAAGGTTGTGGGAGGCGGTTCGATGGTAGCAGCTTACAAGGAGGTGATGCACCTCCTTGCTTGGGTGCTTGGAGGTGCTTGTAAGCTGGTTAGGGTGTTTAAGGGTGGTTTATGGTGATTAGGGGTGGTTTAGTGGTGGATTAGGGGAGGTTTAGGGTGGATTAGTGGTGGATTAGCCAAGTAGGTGGTGCACCTACTTGTGTGTATGCTTAGAGGTGTTAGGATGTGTGCTTGGGTATGACTAAGGTGTTAGGGTGCTAGGTTGAGGTGTTTAAGGTGCTTATGTTTCAGTTTTACTAAGTTTTAGTTAAGTTTAGACCTTGTTTCTACTAACTATGTGTTTAAGGTTTTACCTAAGGTTTAGTGCCTAAATTAAGTTCCTAAATGTGTCAAGTGACTAATCCTAAGACCTAAAGGGTTTATTCTAAGTGTTGGTAACCTATGGGAAAGTTTTGGGAAGGTTTGACCTAGTTTTGTAACCTAAATGACCTAAGTGGGTTTAGTGAGAGACTAGGGTTTATCCTATGGTTTTGTGCCTAAGTTAGTGTCCTAAGGGTATCTAATAACTATCCCTAAGTTCCTAAAGGCTTATACTAAGTGGTAGTGACCTATGGGGAAGTTTTGGAAGGGTTTAGACCTAATTCTAGTTATCTATGACCTAGTTATGGTTTAGGGCTTAGGGGGTTTGTATCTAAGTTCTAAGGGTTCTATTCTATAGCCTAATAGTCCTAACATATCCTAATATTCCTAAAGATACTCTTACTTAAGCCTTGAACACATTCTTACTAGTTTAACTAAGCATATAGGTTCAGATAAGCACATAATCCTACTTAAGTTTTAGTTTAGGGTTTATTATGGTTTTGTGTTATGTTTAGTGTTTTAGATTGGTGAATTACTTATTATGGTGTTGTTATGTGTTTATGCTTGACATACCTGGGGTTTATAGGATGTGAGTGTTGAGTTATTTGGCTTGTATAGATACGTGAGCAGGTCTAGTGAGTCTTGCAAGTAATAATGTATATAAAAAGCAAAAATTTACCCGTGAAATACCTACTATAGGTATTTGTAATGAGAATGATAGTAACGGGTGTTTGTGGGTTGTTATAGTGTTACCGCCTTAGAGAAAATCTCGTCCCGAGATTTTGACGATTATAGGAGTAGGGGAGAGAATAAGTTGAGAAAGTAGAGCAAGAAGAGGATTATCGAGGAAAATGATGTGAAAAGGAAGAAGATTTTGCACAAGCGGAGTAGGAATTGCTTGTACAGATACCAGATAATTAGGTTTTTATATCTCATTATTTGCAAATAAAGGCATCCCAATATTTAAAAACTAGAGCGTATAAATTCTTAACCTATTTGACTTATAACTTTCTCATTAAAATGTAGGAACATCCTAATTCATTTTAAGAGGATAGTCATCATAAATCATCCTTAAGCAGTCTCGGTGGAAGATGTAGAGAGTTTTACCATATTTAAGGATATATGGTAAGGAAATTTTTAGAGACAAGTTTCAACTGATAGTTGTCATATCAGTGAAGACAAGTTCTAGATGCGGTAGAGGAATATTCTAGTCAAGTAGAGACAAGTTCTAGTCATGATAGAGATAAGTTCTAGTCATGGTAGGGACAAGTTCTAATGTTCTCCGGTTTAGCAACTTGTCACAAGGTAGATTCTCATGTTAAGACTAGAATGACGGACGTAGAAGATCTCATTTTTACAATTTCTTGCAAAGTGAGATTTAATATCGTAGTTGAACATAATGAGGATTAAAGTTCGATGTAGATATTCTTACAAGTTCTAACTAATAGAAACGTGCGTTATGACGAGAAATGCAAGTTCTAACTAATAGAGCATTGCAGGATGAGGTAGGGAGAGAATATAGAGAGAAGAAAATAGAGTGTAAAATGACGGAGAATTAAAAATGAAGGGAAATGGAGTGAGGGATTTATGGGAGTGGAGTGGAGTGGAAAAAGGAAAAAGGATGAAAGGTTAAAGCAGGGGAAATGGAAAAGGAAAAGAAGTTTGGAGTGGGTGGAGTGGGGAAAAGTATAGGAGTGGGGAAAATGGACAAGTATGGTTTTAATTTGTGGAGTGGGGAAAAAGGCGGGAAAATGGGATTTTAAATGGAAGAGTAGGAGGAAGTGAGAGGAAAAGGTTTAAACGGTAGAAAGAGAGAAATGAAAAGATGAGATTAAACGGAAGAGTAAGAGTATAGGATACCTGAAAGAGAATATCCTATCGGAGTTTTAGATTTACTAGATTTCTTCCCAGAGTTTTGTTTTCCCCCTAAGGTTCTTCTAACTCATCCTAATTTCTAAGGGTGAGGTGTTTGGTTCCATTGAGGTAGAGGGTTCTAACGAGGGATTAGGTTTAAGTGTTTTCTTTCCTAAGGGTTGACTAGGTATATCCTTATTTTTAGGTGTTTTTTCAGGTTTTCTCTTTTGTTTTAGGTTGTCTATTATTACCATTATTACTATTATTATGAGTATTACTATTCCTAGGGATTTGAAACCAGCTAAGGCACTATCCATAGTATCTCCTAAGTGAAATTTCCTAATGGGTATTCTAAAAATTGTCATATCCTAAGGTATAATCTAAAATCCTCAAGTGTATAAATATGGTTATCCTAAGAGCTAGGTATGGGTAATCTATGACCTAAATCTACTTATTCCTATGGGGTAAGTGTGTTTATCCTAAACTAGGTTCTAAAGGCTTAGGGTGAGGGTTATCTGAAAGATAAGCATAATTATAACATGTATTGTTCTTATGATTATGGTTTGAATTCAATGAAAGATAGATGTAGAAAGTTTAGAGAGAGAAGTAGAGAGGAGGTGGGAACTTCTAGAGAGAGAAAATGAAAATGTATTAGATTGGTGAATGAGAAGCTCCAACCCTCTCCACATGTGGAGAGGGGTATTTATAGTTACAATATAACGCCCACTCCCGGGCTGTGGATCAGGCATACAGTGGGTAAAGACCCGTCCTTCTTCCACGGTGTTACTTAAACTAATACTAATTAACTAATAAAAAAACTAACTACGAGCTAACTTAATGCTATTACAATCATTAGGTGACCGAGACTTTTACAGGAATATTTGTATTCCTAACAATCTCCCCCTAAGCGAGGTCACCTTTGAAATTAAGATCTTTGGTCTTTAAGCATTCTTTAGTCTTTGTAGCTCGTAGGATCTGATTCTTCACTTATCAACACACTTCATACTTCAAGCAAGCAAACTTGTGATTTGAATTCCTTTGAGATATGTGATCCTTGAGCTTCTTTGAGATCATCAGCCAAAGTAAATCTCCAATCTCATCCATAGTTGTATTGCCTTCATGTGATGTAGTGACAAGGGACCATCATGCTCACACCCTTCTGTATCTAGAGACGTTGCATTGGAGTTTGTGAATCAGGAGACTTTTTCATCAGAGTTGCGGAAACGTTGTCAGAAGTGTCTCAACATTTTGTTGTAGCAGGTCTCTCATCTTTATTGATAGTGTGGAGGATGTGTGAGCATGAGGTATGGATTGACCCGATTCAGCTGGAAACTAGAGCCATCAACGCCATCTTTATATGTGTCCCTGAAATAAAACAGTTAGCAATAAAGATAGAGAACGAACATGGCTTTGTCATTCGTTCTGCGAGGACAGACTACCCTCCGGTTTTGTGAAAACCGACCTGTGATCAGGTAGAGTCTCTTTTAAAGAAGACTCTCCTTGACAGGAATTTCCAGCTTGTAGTAATGAATTTTCCAAAGAATCCAATTTGGAATCTTCATACTTAGCATGTTCTCATACCGGAACGTCTCAAAGTAGACAGCACGATAGAGTGAATCGGTGAATGAATATTCACGGATTGATGAGAAATAGATTTATAGAAATCACTCGTGTGTCCTATGATAAACATTTTTGAGACACAATGAGAGTTTTGTATTTAGAATCACATTTCCATCAAAAATACTTTTGTTTGAAAGATATTGTACACAATCAATGTGCTCGAAAGATTAGTTGGTGAGCACATTGAGAGGTTTTAGCAAAAGTATCCGTCAATCCATATCCTGGAACAAGTTTGATTCAATTATGAATCGCACCATCGTTGCTCTCCAGTTGTCACTTGATCATTGATCCAAGATGGATCTCACATGTCACCTACCAAGAGCTTGAGTGATGTTCGCTCTAGAAGGATTTCCATCTTCATTGTGAATATTTTCATATCACTCGGATGTTCTGGAAATACCACAAGGATAATGCGTAGGACTCTAAATATTTTATCTTATTTTCCACGTTGTGTGAAACAATAGGCATATTTGGAATGTGTCCTATCGAGATTTATGGATGATCTCATGGCTCTAGACTCAATAGTGCGTTTTGATCCGCTCCTGGAGACTGGGGAGGCGTCTCCTGTTTTAGGTATCAACATAGCTCGCAATGAGCGGTCGATACATTGCACAGGGTTCCCCGTGAGAATGAAACAAGCTCTTTTAAGAGAACTTGAGTGGTTGGGAAGTTTAGTGCAGTGCGTCACTAGGTCCATGACGTCTTGTCTTCAATACTAGTGTTACTTTAGTAACCACTAGAAGATTATGAATTGAACCCGGTTTCTGCCCTAAGGTTGAATATTTGGAGGGCTATTTCTTTTCACCCTTTCTCATTTCATTTCTTTTTCATTCTTCAACCCCTTCAGTGCTTACCGAGACTTCACCACTAGAACCTTGTTGGGTTTGTTCCAGTCCTAGCTCTATCTCAGTCCGCACTCTTCCCTTTCTCACTTTACTCCTTTTTTTCAATCATTCCTAAGGACTTCTAATCTATCTATGGATTTTCCCTGGGAAGATCCTTCCGGTTCTAGTGGATCATGGGAACTTATACCTAACCTTAACCAACCTTATAACTCCATGCATAAAGATAAATGGTCGGTCTTTGGTATAACTTCCACAAACGCCTTTTGCTCCCCCTCAATATGTGCATCGATATTCGAAAGAGTTTAGCACATATGTGGGAGCACATTTATTGAGTCGATCACTTTTGTTTATCAGATTTCATATTTAAATCACATTCTCTCCCCCGATCAAAAATTTCGAATCTTTCGAGATTTTTGATCTCAATTGATTTAAATAAGTTAGAAAACGTTTGGGAGAGAAATGCGGTTAATTTTTAATATTGTCTGATAAAAGGAACGTTTTTTCTTGCTCCCCTTCAATCTGTGAGGGAGGTTGTTATGTGTCAGATTTGAAGATTTTACAAAAGATTTGAAGTTTTAACGAAAACTTTTTGAAAATGTACTCATTCTGACACATAACACATCACAAATCATTTTGTTGCAAGGTTTTATGTACGAAGTGTGGGGAGTTTTGATGATACATAAAATTTTGAGAAATCACTCTCCCCCTCAATCAATGACGGATGTTAAAGCATAAACTATTAACGTCATTGATTGAGTGAAAATTTTATCAAACTTTTGAGTTCAATTTGATTTTCATTCAAAATTTCATGGTACCACCAAGTTTTGCACAAACACTTTCCGGAAAAATCATAGAAGGGAAAGTATTTGGCGATAAAAAGAAGATTTCTCTTCTTTATCAAGAAATAATGTACTGAAGCGTACATTAGATTGAGGGTGCATGAATATAAAGTAATTCACGCTCGGATGAACTGCATCCTTTGTTAGGAACAACCGTCTTTTTGGCGACGTGTTTTCCTTAATTTTGAAAACCGGGTTGCTATCTGAAGTAATAGCAAGCCATGATTTTGAAGTCCGGGTTACAGCCTGAAATGACTGCAAGCCATAATTTTAAGTTCGGGTTGTAGCCTGAAATGACTACAAGCCATATTTTTAAGATCGGGTTACAGCCTGAAGTGACTGTAAGCCATAATTTTTGAAGAATATTTTGAGATACGACATGTTTTAGAAAAAAACTTTATTTGAAACCGAAAAAACTCTTGCTCAAGCATATGTATGATTCCGTGTCATTGTTGAATGACATTTCTAGAAACGTACATAATATTGATTACACAAGAGACATGCCGTGAGAAGAATATTTTTGGATTTTTTTTTTTTTTTTTTTTTTTTTTTATGATTTTTTCAGATTTTTATGGTTTTTATAGGTTTTATATTTTTCTATTTACAATTTAGTATAATATATATACAAAGGATACAAATCAGTTTAAGAAGATGTTGACATGAGTACCAAAATGATAGTATCGTTCAGCTCGTTGTAGAAATTAGTAGTCAACATCTCTTAAACTTTCACCACCAAAGCTTTCGAGGCTCACGAATTATCGTCTGAACTTGTGGTAGCCATGATGTAATCTTAAACGGGATTTTACAACTCTTGTGACTTAAACCGAGAGATGATTCTTTCCCGTGATTTTACTAAAGTCAACAAAAGAAACCGAAAGATGTAATGTGCGAGTTAGACTTTGAGAGAGATCTTGGATAAGTGATAACTAGCATTAAGTGTCAAGTCGCGACAATTCAAGTTACAATAGATCCGATCGTAATAAGTCAAGTTGTAACGATTAACTCACAACGTCAAATTACAATCAGATTAATCGAAATGACTTAAGTCACAACAATTCACCAAACACAGATTGATAACAAATCACAAGAATCTTACTACTGAGTCAATCGCTAGGCACCACCAAATTGCTGAGTTTTGGCCTCCTCAATGTGAAGCTTTGGTAGCTTCCCCCCAAACCGACAATCATCTTCATGAGACACTTCCCCCAAGTAGTTGAAGTGATGCAAAAAGTCTCATTGCATGAAGCTCGAGAACCCGAAGAGAACGATAACACCGAAGTAACAGGGTGAACCATGGATCATCTCTACGGTTAACAATCCCGGAATGTATGATGAAGCCCGATCACATGACCCTGTTGTACATCCCCAATGTATACATTACTTTGAGGTTTGGAGCAGTTGTCAATTAGGGGGAATCAAATATCAACATCTTCATTTCACTAAATGCTTTCCAGTTTTCTTACACATGCCAACTCAATCCATATTGTACGCATGTATCCAACACAAGAAGAGACGATGACACCAAAGTAACAGGTTGAAGCACTGATCATCTCTGCGGATATCACCTCCGGAATATATGATTAAGCCCGATCACGTGAACCTGTTACGCGTCCTTGATGTACACAAATCTCTCCCCTGATGGTTGCGATCTCATCGGAATTAGCATAACATTGTGTACATGAACCATTAACCAGAAGCACTTTACCAAAAATCATATAAGCTCATATGAAGATGTCGATAAGCAATATCATCTCACTCTCCAGTTGTTCTTCTCATATTTCTTCCCACTTAAAGCTGAAGTAATTCATACCACAAGTATCAGAAGACTACTTCCCCCACGTAGTTGGAATAATACACCAAACGCCACAAGTTAATACACTGATATTCTCTGCGGTTATGACATTTGTCTTCCCGGGATAACTTAAATTAAGAAGAAGTATTAAGTTCATCACGTATACTCATTATGCATTAAGATGTATGTCTCCTTCCCCCTTGCTGGTTTTGATACCTCAGAATCAGCAACACATTATAAGCACATCTACTTGAAATCTTGTGAGAAGAATAAAATTGGTTTAACTGGATCTGGTGAGAATCAACTGCTACAAAAACTCTCTCTGACTATCTTTACCAACCCTTATGTAGGCTATTTGAAGTGACCACTGATGAAGTAAACCCGATATACCAAAGTTGAAACTGAAGAAGAATTCCCCAAATCCGTAACTTAAGCTTGCACTATTGTTGATTAAAGAACGATGTAGAAGAATAAGTACAATACCTCTTGAGACTATCCACATTCGCATTTGCGTGTGACACTGAGCACTACAATGTAACTCCTTGAAGTGATAGCCATAACCCGTGAGTACTACAATGTAACTCCTTTCATCGGGTATAACTAGATAATCCAAGTCCCAATCATAAACTTTAAGAGTTCACGCAAGTCATCAATCGATGCATGAAGTTTTGATGATGAAATAAGTAGACGCCTTCGTAAAATACTCTTCAATCTCAATTAAGGGATGCCAAATAAACTCCGTGATCACTTGACATTTCATGTCCAAATTGTTAGCCGTTTAGACATTTTAACCGACATTTTCCATAATGTTCTTCGGGTTGAATTACAAAGTGCACATTGGTAGGAACAACAATCCTTGATTTAAGAACGAAAAGACGGATCATTATTCATGCGTGCAACTTCGTAATTATGATAGTCATCATCAACACCTTGAGAAATAACTAGAGATTGGATTACTTGAGCAAGTGATCAATCATCGTTCGTTGAAGCTTGGAAGTAATCATCAAACATAAATCCCAGTCATCCTTGGTAATTAGAACATTAGGTGTTGGAGGAGAGTCGTATGACCATTCTTCAAGCATCAATCAACATGTGGTATATTCACACTTCTCCCCCTCAAAAATTGCAAGTGAGGTTTGCCATTTTTGAATGAGCAAGTGAATAAGAATTCGAGCAAAGATGAGTAGATCCACTTGATGACTGAACGAACATGGAGAAAGCATGAAGCATGTTGTTGATGATGATCAAAACAAGAAGATTTCTCTTCTTCCGAAGATAAGGCGCACTGAATCGTACACCTTTCTTTTCTTTGATGAACGGGGCCTGAATTGTTGTCAGCAGACACCATAGTGATGAAATTGAGAACCGTGGCTTGAACTGATTTGTTCAAACGTCATAGTCTTTGAAGAATGAGGCCTGAACTGATGTGAACAGACATCATAGTCATTGAAGAGCGAGGTCTGAACTGAAGTATTCAGACGTCATAGTCGTTGAAGAACGAGGCCTAAACTGATGTATTCAGACGTCATTATGCACATATATCAGCATCGACATTCTAGAACTCCTGAAGCTGGGGAAATGATTGCTTTAGGTCTCCAGACTTTGAGTTTTCTCATATAGTGAATGGTTGATGTACCTGCAACTGAGTAAGGACTACCTGCACTAACATCACAAACTTGATTGCACATATATAGGTTAGTGACAACAGTATCCAAACCCTTGGGGGTTTCATGGTCAACCATGGCATTGCCATTAGTAAGCACCTTTCCTGTAGGTATCCACTTAAGTCCAATATCCTTAAAAATTCTACCAGTTGGAATCCACTTATAGCAAGGTCTAGGATTACTAAGCTTCTTATGCATAGTGGAAGGCTTAACGATATTCCTAGTCTCCAAAGATTTAGCAGTTTGTGTCCACCTAGGAGAAGTTTTAGGTTTGTTTTGCTTCTTATGCATTGTAGATGACTTACTGTAATTCCTAGACTTAACAGGTTGAACCTTAGCATTGTACCTCAATATCCTACGAGGGATCATACAAGGTTGAGAACCTAAGATTCCATCCTTATGAAGTAGTGCCCTTTTCCTAGCCTTTTCTAGATCATAGTTCTTGTGCAGGTCATTTATAACATAAGTGTTTTGAGCCTTAGTGCTAGGTTTCGACACTGTTTTCGAACTAATCCTAGAGGATCTGGGTGCAGGAGTAACTACTTGTTGAGGCTTAGAAGAACTAGAGGCAATAATCTTGGGCAAATAATATGTAGTGACTGGTTTTGTCAAAACTTGTTCCGCATCAACTTGGGAAGCAAACCGTGTTTTTGAAAATTTTGGTCTCTCAGATCTAAACACAGTCAATTGTCTAACAACTGATTGGTTTCTATTCGATTGAAAAACTGGTTTCCCCAAGATTGATGGTTTTGCAAACTTAGTGTTCACACTATTCCCTGTTGCTTGTCTTAGCTCGTTCTTTAATGCTGTTATTGTGAAACCCTTTTCTTGAACTTGAGCTTTGAGTTCATCAATTTTTGCAATCAAAGACGTTGTTTGCTCAACAGTTTTAGTATTCGTTTCTTTGATTGAATAACACAGTTCATTGCAATGAATTTTCAAAGACTCATTTTCATCACGTAATTTAGCCACATTATGTTCCAATTCAATAACATTGCAGTCATGTTTAGCTTTAACTTCATTACACATATCACATAACTCAGTAATACGTTTTTTCAGGTTGTTGATTGTCAAGTTCTTGGTTTCTAGCTGAGCTTTCAAATCATTAATCAAAAAGAATTCCCGGAAATTAGGAAGCTCCGGATCTTTACATGGTTGGTTAGTTTGAAAACTTTCTTCCTTTTGTTGCATTGCGATTTCAAGTGAAATACAATGTTTTTCAAGTTGTAAGAATCTCTTTGAAAGTTCATTAAACATTTCTTTATCAACCATATCATTTGATTTAAAAGACTCAGCTGTAAACAAAGAACTTGACTCATCATCACGTTCAGCATCCTGATCATTTTCTCCCCCTTTATGATTCATATTTGTTAAATCAGAAATGGTATTGCTATCAGTCTTTTTCAACAAATATGTGTCATAACTGGGCATAACATGATCAGTATGCAGTCGTTCATCAAAAAGCACATTATGATGTACAGTTAGGGGTACCTCAGCACATGACACTCGTTCTTTTATTGGTCTGAAATCTGCATCCATGTCATGTGTAATAAGAGTCACTGAACTGCTGGTAGTGTCAGGCTTATCAGTCACTGACCCATTGCATATCATGACAACTGACCCAACATCCGATGATATACCCGAATCGCCAATACCATCACAAGATTGCACTCTACATGCCTTCTGATGCGTGGGAATCGCAACAGGCTTTACCTCTCGAGGGATCTCGAGAAGCTTACAACCCCCACCAGGCAGTGTACCTGATCGTTGTAGTATAGTATAGTGACAAGTACCGGGGGATTGATCGTTCAGCTTAGGAATAGTGTCGCTAGGATTAGAAAGCCTAATTACTAGTTCTAAAGGTGAGAGATGATTATTTTTGTATTTTTATGTTTTTATGAAAGCAAGTAAAATCTCGGGTTTTGAAGGAGTGGGCGGAATTAGTTGCTATTCAACTAACCCAAAACTAAGATGCAATCAAAATAAAATACTAAAAAATGAAAATAAACTAATTTATACTAAGGTTGTGAGCAGTAATTGGAGAAAATGTGTTTACTTAGATTTCACTACTCCCTAGATATCTTTTACACGTTAATTACTTGTTATAATTGCATGGATGACGGATCGTATTCCTTAATACCATTCATGGGGTGGCATACATAACTCCCCAATTCTATGAGCTCTTATCTCCTCCTACACCATGCCCAGCACAACTATAGGGATTGTAAACAGTGGCTCATGCATTAAATACAACCAATAAAGACCTAGTACGCCTCGGTTCATGTTTCTTAAGACGTTCAAGCATGTTACCATTTGGAGATCTGCCAGTTTTCTTAAGCCTAACATATAAATCATTCATCCAAGAACAAGAATAAACAAGTAATCAACACATAATCAATATCTAGGTTTCATTAGATCTAAGCAAACACAAAGGAGATCTAGCCTAGCATAATGGAATTGAGACAAGAACAAGATATAGACAACCAACACATAGACATATTGATTGAATTAGAAGAACACTTATCTTAATTACAATGCAAGGTATCAAGGGTTTGGAACCCTTGAAAAACCTGTAAAAGTTGCACCAAATTCGTCTTTAGGGTTTCTCCAAAACTTCTCTCTTAATGTGAAAAACTAGAAAACTATATATAGGAAAATAAGGCTGACGGCGTCAAGACAACAATGTGACGCCGTCACCTCGCCACCAAATACTTCCTCGGACGGCCTTGATCTACTTCTGACGCCCTGTGTGACGCCGTCATCAACTACGGATTTTTATTCTTGGGCTTTTGACGCCGTCAGGAACACTCTTGACGCCTTCATGAACTACGGATTTTAATTCTTGATGTTTGACGCCGTCATGGCATTACTCTTGACGCCGTCACCAACTGTTTCCAGCATGGAAAATTGAGACTTTGCCGTTTTCTTCACTTTTATGCTCCAAAAACGTCCAAAATGGCTTCTTTTCCAGAATTCACTCTCCAAGTACCTAAAATCACAAAAGGAACGATTTAGGGCAATATTTGATCAAATAAAGTCGGATTCGGGCTTAAATGACCCCCTAAAAACGGATCATTTTTCGCCTCATCACCTTCACCTTGTCATCATATGCAGGTATATGCTATGCTTTTTCTTCAATGAATCTTTTCACTTTATCCATAAGTTGGATGAGTGTGTCTCTAAACGTATCAACCTCTATTCCCGTGTTATCAGCAAAACACTTTTTTGTCATCTGACTATAATGGTCATATTCTTGAGTGAATTTCGAATCAAAGAACACTTGGAGTTGTTTGTTGATCACACAAAGGGCAGCCATGGATCCCATTTTGGAAAATTCTCCTTTGTCAAGTTGTTGTTGTAGTTGATCTAAGTTAAGAATCATTGTGCATGTGAAAGTCTGAACATCTTGACCAAAGAGTGTTACAAATGCACGTTCGAATCCCATCTTGAATCCAGTTCCCTCAAGAAGTACTGATAGGTGTGAATGAAGTTGTTGAAAACATTCTATGCAACAATCTTTTGCATTATCGAGCAATTTTTGCGGCTGATGAAGTTCTCTCTCAGAAATGACTGAGTCTGAAGTGGTAGACATGATGTAAACGTGCACGGGATTTTACAAGTCCATGATTTAAACCGAAAAATAGAATCTTTCGCGGGATTTTACAAAATCAAGACAAAACCGTGAAATGAGGATTAATTGAAAGTGGTATGGTAGCGCGAAGAAGAATGAGGTTTTGTAGATAATGAAGAAGTGAGATTGAGTTTTACAAATGAGTCTTTGTAAATTGTTTACGCTTTCACAATTACTAGCACAACTGATAACTCCACACGAGCCCGAATAACCTCAACACAAAAATAGTAACCAATCACGGGTTCTTGAAGCTCAGTCAAAATCGTTGTCGAACAAATATCTCAAAAATTCACCTTATAAGGAATGTAAAGTGACAAGTCATTTCTTGTGATTCACTCATTAGCTCGGCTCAAAAATATGAAACCAACAACGTTATAGTATCAATCCAACCTCTAAGACCAACTTATAATGAATGCACAAATTCGTCCCTTGATGAAAACACCAGCCAACGAGTCCACATAACCAAGAACAAAGTGCCGTTCAAGGAATAACAACCAATTGCCCCTTTGTACCACACAACTCACGAGCCAATTAAGAAATTAGAACCAAGGCCCAGCTCAAAATAAACTACACACGCCCCTGTATGTACTTTGCCAGCCCACGACAATTTATACTTACCCTAAATTCACAGACTATTTAAGAACACTAATCACACTTTACCCTAATCTCTTTGTCACTTTGCAGCCACAATACTCAACCTCTCACCAGTTAATAATCCCCGCTTCCAAACACAGTCCGATCATCCAACTTCTTCTTTCGTTATCATAGCCAATCCATACAAACAAGAAAGGTCTTCAAGATCCTATGTAACGGAGTACGGTAGGTTGTGTTTTTGAATACTTTTCTTGTATTATTTTCTTTTAAACCGAACGAAAAAGGGAATGAAACTCTTTAAGGTTCGAAAAAAAAATCAAAAGAAGTATGTGCTTCGTAAGAGATCTGTGATGGTAAATCGTGTTTATATCTTTTAAAGATTTTGGTATATTGCCTAACACGAGTCTGAGATCTATTTTGGTTCTTGTCTTGTAAACCGAATCAAAAGATGGAATGAAAACCGTTATGGTTTCTTGTTCTTTCTTGTTAAGATTCAACAACAAATAGGGAAGTGTACCCTTCTAACAAGTGTCTATGATGGTTTAAGTTTACACAAAGAAACTCATTTCAATGATTGTAGCAACGTGTGACTGGACTGAGATCTTGTGATTTCTATTTCTTTTATTCGTCTTGAAACTGAAATGAAGTAGAGATTGTTGGTAATTATAATCAGAAGTCTATCTTTCCCTTTGCGATTATGTATCTTGTAAGTAAATCACTAACTCTTAATTAATTGCTAACTCATAGTTAAGCGCTAACTAAGTTAGTCTCTAAATGAGTTAATCGCTACAGATGAACCATGAGCTAAACGCAAGATCAAAAATTAAATGCAAAATGGACTGTAGACTAAACGCAAGATCAAAAGTTAACCGCAAGATTGGAGATAGAGGTAACCGCAAGATGGACTGTAGACTCAACATGAACTGAGACTTAAACGCAAGCAGCCACAAGACAAAAAATGTTACAATTGTTTTTATCTTTAATTTAGCTAACTGCCAAAGTTGCACCCAGAAACAGCCACAAAAAAAATAGTACTCCTTGCAAACAAGAATATGTACTAACCGCAGCAGTGCTAATCGCAAGAATAGAAACGAAACCGCAACCAAGAAACTTAATCGCAACCAAGAATATCCTCACACTGCCACACGAATTACAGCTAATATTGAATAAACAGACTATCCAACCACATCAAGATTCATGAAACAACTCATATAGTGATAGTACAATAACAATACAAATCTGATCACAACCAAAATCAATCAATATTTTCACAAAGGACCATTCGAACCAAATAAAACAAATACAAAACCAATCAATATTCGAGTACACCTAGTCCCTAAGATGTAACCATGGCTCTTGATACCAATTGAAAGATAAGCATAATTATAACATGTATTGTTCTTATGATTATGGTTTGAATTCAATGAAAGATAGATGAAGAAAGTTTAGAGAGAGGAGTAGAGAGGAGGTGGGAACTTCTAGAGAGAAAAAATGAAAATGTATTAGATTGGTGAATGAGAAGCTCCAACCCTCTCCACATGTGGAGAGGGGTATTTATACTTACAATATAACGCCCACTCCCGGGCTGTGGATCAGGCATACAGTGGGTGAAGACCCGTCCTTCTTCCACGGTGTTACTTAAACTAATACTAATTAACTAATAAACAAACTAACTACGAGCTAACTTAATGCTATTACAATCATTAGGTGACCGAGACTTTTACAGGAATATTTGTATTCCTAACATTATCTAATTCTAAGTTTTTCCTAATCTATATTCTAATCCTAATGTTTTCCTATTAAGTCTTATCCTATGTCTATTGGGGTAGGGGTTTTTGGTTTCTAATCCTAATGGTCTAAGGTTTTCTAATCCTAATGGTCTAAGGTTATCTAATCCTAATGGTATTTCTAACCTCAAGTATGGAAATCCTAACTAAGGTTTTGGGGTTTACTAAAGGGGATTAGGGAAAACTAGCTCGGGTATCATAGTAATCTAAGAGTAGGAATATGCTTATATATAAGAATCATATATTTGCATATGGAATAGTTAGGGGTAGATCTCTAACTAGAACGAAGATAGCTTAAGAAAGCCATGGAAAGAAGTGAAGGTTTAGAGATCAGAGGAGAAAGAATTCAGATCTCTATGGTGAAGAATGAGGATTCTCACCATCAGTAATAGGAAAAAGAGTTGAAAAGGGTTAGAAATTTAAAACAGTTTAGAGATTCTATTTACCTAAGACATCGGGATGGGTTAAGGGTAAGGGTTAAGGGTAGGTTATAGGTTTTCCTAAGGGTTTTCTAAGGTGAAGGGTAATCCTAAGTCTAGTTATCTAATCTATCCTAATTGAGGGGTACCAGGTAGTTTCTAAATCCTAACTTATTTTATTTATTTCATATTCTACTTATCCTAAAGGCTCTAACTATTCTAAGGCATGTCTCCTAGGGTTATTTATCTACTTAAGGTTTTCTAAAGTTTCCTAATTTCCTAATTCCATGTGTTAGTGTTTTCTAAGTTTTCCTCATCATTATCTGTTATATTTTCTAAAGTGCATATCCTAAAGCGGGCAAAACCTATTTTATGGTGATGTTTCATTTGGTTTTTCTGTATTTTAGCTATTTTAAAATGGTTTTCTGTTAACTCCTTTCTTAAACTACTATAGTCAGGTTGATTATTTAAGTTATTATTATTATGACCTTTTTCTATCTTCTCAAGGAGATCAAGAAAAATTTCATCTAAGTTATTTAAAATATCCTCTAATTGGTTTTCCTCATCTTCTAGAGTCAACCTAGAGGGTTTTTCTGCAATTCCATCTTTCCAAGATGGAATGGGAGGGTTTATTAAGTAAGGGGTAGGGTTTAAGGTATAGGGTTGCCTAAAGTCAAATCTAGGGGTATAGGTGGGGATAGAGTGTTTAGGTATATATGGTTCTCTCGGAAGAAAGAAACCATGGGGTTCTGTTTTATGGGTAGGAAAAAGTGGATGTATAATAGGGTTTAGGGGAGGTAGGGGTGATGTCTTAGCATAGAAATTTCTTATGTGTTTTAAATTAGGGTTATCTAAACTATTCCTAGATTCTTCTAAGTTATAGGGTTTAGGGGAATAATCTAGTACATTCGGAGAGGAAAGATCATTCTTCGGATGTGGACTGGATGAGATAGGGGTAGAGTAGAGGGTAGACATAACTATATAATAAAGAAAATACTGTAAATCATTTAGCAGTTAAGCAGGCAATTATTATACTTACCTTAGCACATATGGTTATGGAGGATGGCAGAGGTACTGAGGACTTCCTCGGGTTTAGGAAAAATAGTTGTAGTTTAGGTTTTGAACTTGTTCTCTACAACTGAAGGTATGATACCAATCTGTAACACCCCCATTTTTCACTGATCGCAGCGGATAAAGTGTTTGGGGTATTACTTCATAGAATCACAGATACAGTAATAGAAAATGACTCGAAAAGAGACGTTTTGAAAATTTAGTTATCATTCATAATTATCAGAGTTTTAATTATAAAAGATATGCTTTTATTTTGTTGATGTCCCAAAAATCTAAGTGTTAGGTTGGTTGTGTTTGAATGATAACCATGAAAAGTCCTCCGAGTTCAGTACCTCCTTCCGCCATAGATCCATAGAAGTAATATACCTAGAATACATGCTTAAAAAGTCAACACTAGGTGTTGAGAGAGAATCACAGGTTTAGGGGTTAGTGAATACAAGTTCCCTGGGTTCAGTTGTTACACCCATCTAGGAAAATGCAAGTTTTTGTGATAATTGTGATGCATGCACAATTATCAGGAGTTTAGTAGGTTGCACTAAGCTCATGAATCACACCTTAACGATCCGGGACATGTGGGCTGCAGACCCAACATGAGGGGATAGAAGGATAACTTGCGAAAGTTATACCTTGAGTGGATTCAAATATAGTACTTATTGGTACCACCTAGTGGGGTGTTAATACCAACGGGAGTTGTCAAACTCCAATAGATCTATCAACTATATTCGCGTTCGTTTGGATAAAACGTCCCAAACGATTGGATTCATGAATTTTGGTTATGTAGTGGTGGCAGTAGTTTACTCGTGCAAACAACCAAAGAAAAATACTTGTATTCGGTTTTAAGTAAAGCATTTAGCATGTATCCCCCTTACAGGGTTTATAAAAGTATTTAGAGTAAAAGTTTAAAAGATGTAAGGCTATGAAGACTCACCTGGGTGTAGAGTAATCTAAGTAATGCAAATAGTGCTCGGGAACTAAACCGCCTTACTCACGTATCCTAGTGTGTTGTTGTTGGTTTTGTATGTATGTCAAGCTTTTAGTTATCATGTTTATGTTTATTAAGTTATTGTTATTAGGTTTGTTAATGTTTTAGATATAACATAACACCGTTCAGGCCATTGTAATTCAGAAGTATATGACTCCTCACATGAAGCTCCCTACTATTGTATTATGTTATCAACATAATACCGTTCGGGCCATCATAATTCAGAAGTTAATACTCCTCACACAAAGCTCCCTATTTTTGAGTTATGTTATTATTAGGGTTTAGTTATAATCATATCACCGTTCGGGCCATCATATCTCAGAAGTATATGCAATAATCGTTCGAGGAGTCAGGGCACTTTAATTCGTAAACCCAACAAACTCGTCAAAAACGAAATATCCACATAGTACTCCTCACATGAAGCTCCATAGTATTTTGTTATGCTTCTAACTTTATTTAGGTTTTATACTTATATGGTATTTTCACTTTTTACCCTTATAGTTTATATATTTACGTTTTCTACCTTAAGTTTTATATTACTTATATTATTTATAATAATAACTATCTATACTTGACACTACTAGTCCCTAGACTTCTATATTTTATGTAATTTACCTAAGACTCCTAAGTTTTCTATATTTACCATTTTAGACCTTTAACTTTATACTATTTATGTTTTTAGTCCTTTTTAGTTTATACTTATGTTATTATCTATCCTAGGGTTTTAATATTATGCAAAACTAGTCCTTACTACTTATAACTTCTAGGAACGGTCAAAAATAGTCCCTAGAATTTATAATTTCAGGAATTTATGATATATACCCTTATGCATGTAAAGTTTTGCAAAACTAGTCCTAATATGCATGTAACTTATATTTTATCTAGTATTTAAGTTTTCTAGCCTATGTTTTACTTATTTTAACTTATTTAAGATATGTTTAACTAGTGTATGACCTAAATTAATGACTTATAGCATCCATGCAAGTATATGACTCGATCTAGGGTTTTAATATGTAAACTAGCAAGTAAAATGGTTCTAGGCTTATGCAAGGGTATCTAATCTATCTAAGGCATTCTAAATCTATCCTAAGACTATACTAAAGCTAAATTAACTAAATGTAAGACTTACTTGGCTAGGGGGTTTACGTGGGTGAAAACTAGGGTTAGGGTTTTCTAGGGCTCGTACGACTTCAAACCACAACACAACGTGACCAAGGCCTAGCTACACATTCCTAATGGCTCCTAATAACTTAGTACTATATAAATGCGAGGTAAAGAGGAGGGGCAGAGGTGTGGAGAAGAAATTAGGGATGGAGGGGATATTTATAGTCGCGATAGGGCAGTTTGGGTGGAAAACACTTCATAGGTATCGTACATGGGGAGGGCTGAGCAAGCAGAGCTAGAGGGGGGTTGTGGCAAGTCTAATGGTGACAAGGAGGAGCTAGGAGTAGCTAGGGGCTGTTGCTAGGCTGGTTGTGGTGGAGAAAGGCCATGGGAGGTGGTTCGATGGTAGCATCTTACAAGCAGGTGATGCACCTCCTTGCTTGGGTGCTTGGAGGTGCTTGTAAGCTGCTTAGGATGTTTAAGGGTGATTAGGGGTGGTTTAGTGGTGGGTTAGGGGAGGTTTAGGGTAGATTAGTGGTGATTAGTGGTGGATTAGCCAAGTAGGTGATGCACCTACTTGTGTGTGTGCTTAGAGGTGTTAGGGTGTGTGCTTGGGTATGACTAAGGTGTTAGGGTGCTAGGTTGAGGGTTTAAGGTGCTTATGTTTAGGTTTTACTACGTTTTAGTTAAGTTTAGACCTAGTTTCTACTTACTATGTGTTTAAGGTTGTACCTAAGTTTTAGTGCCTAAATTAAGTTCCTAAGTGTGTCTTGTGACTAATACTAAGACCTAAAGGGTTTATTCTAAGTGTGGGTAACCTATGGGAAAGTTTTGGGAAGGTTTGACCTAGTTTTGTAACCTAAATGACCTAAGTGGGTTTATTGAGAGACTAGGGTTTATCCTATGGTTTTGTGCCTAAGTTAGTATCCTAAGGGTATCTAATAACTATTCTTAAGTTCCTAAAGGCTTATACTAAGTGGTAGTGACTTATGGGGAAGTTTTGGGAGGGTTTAGACCTAATTCTAGTTATCTATGACCTAGTTATGGTTTAGGGCTTATGGGGTTTGTATCTAAGTTCTAAGGGTTCTATTCAATAGCCTAATAGTCCTAATATATCCTAATATTCCTAAAGATACTCTTACTTAAGCCTTGAACACATTCTTACTAGTTTAACTAAACATATAGGTTCAGATAAGCACATAATCCTACTTAAGTTTTAGTTTAGGGTTATTAGGGTTTTGTGTTATGTTTAGTGGTTTAGATTGGTGAATTACTTATTATGGTGTTGTTATGAGTTTATTCTTGACATACCTGGGGTTTATAGGATGTGAGTGTTGAGTTATTTGGCTTGTGTAGATATGTGAGCAGGTCTAGTGAGTCATGCAAGTAACAATGTATATAAAAAGCAGAAATTTACCTGTGAAATACCTACTATAGGTATTTGTAATGGGAATGATAGTAATGGGTGTTTCTGGGTTGTTATAGTGTTGGACCTATATAGAGCAAATGGGTTTAAGTTACCTAAAGTGTATTGACAATCTACAAATCCGCTGAATCTTTCGTATCTCACTTGCCACATCAAAAATTACTATATTATTTCAATGATATAGTTATTGTAATCATATATTGTACTTCAATTTAAAAAGTTCAAGTCATGAACATTAAACGGTGTAGTTATTAAATCAGGTTATAAAGTTTATATATATATATATATATATATATATATATATATATATATATATATATATATATATATATATATATATATATATATATATATGTACAATGATATATAGTCTCTCTAACTAAGTAAAAAGGTTAAACATGTAAAACTAAAAAATTAAGCTTGTTTATGCGTTTCTCCAACTCTTCCTCGCTTCTTTCCAACTAAAATCAAATAGAAAAGGTAGCATACGATTTTGGAGCATGTAAAAGTACCTTATTAACCATCTTCTGTGTCTTGCTTTAATATAACTTTTAGAAGAAGCACACATGTATGTATTTGGATTAATTCCCTTTATCACCCTCTCATATTCATCTGCGAAATGAAAAATAAAAATTTACAAAACAATTGCACCAGTATAGGCAGAAACAACCAAACACCTTTATAGGCAGTAACATCCTACCTACAATAAAATCAATCAATTCTTCTTGATTTAAGCTACAAAATCATCACTCCAAATTTATCATAAAAATATTGCATAGTATAGCTTTAAATATCTTTCTATCGATATTCTTCTATCGATAACTTATTATTTTTCTATTAATGAATTTCCTAGGTCTAGTATTCATCTGGACAGTGTGACCAAGACTAACATAGTTGGTGTGAGCAGCTTGCTCACATAAATCAAATATTAAAAGAACATCAGCATATATTGATAGGCTGCGAACGTTACACTTTATTTGTGCTATTAGGTTCCGACTATTTCATTGCCTTGAAATAGTAAGCCTGTAAAAGCATCTTGCTAAGAAACAACACTAACAATCCAAATTAAAACATAATCTTTAAGGAAACTCGTTGCAGGGTTATGCATAACAACACAATGATGCCTTTATTTTTAAATTTTTGTAGCTTAATCACAACATGACTATTAGGACTGGATGTTCATGTTTCTATCTGGTTTGAAATTTCATAAAGATTAATGACGGTGACAACCTACTGTTTTAAGCAACCTATACAACCATCTTATTT
The DNA here is from genome assembly GCA_030686995.1 of Artemisia argyi. Lineage (NCBI taxonomy): Eukaryota > Viridiplantae > Streptophyta > Magnoliopsida > Asterales > Asteraceae > Artemisia > Artemisia argyi. Next base: position 206,915,234 of record CM060684.1, on the reverse strand, counting down.
ATAAATTAACATTATTATTATGATGACGACGTATCTCCGTAATTATTAAGCACATGCATTTCGTGGGTCAATCCTGCCCATTTTGAAATGTACTAAAAACGAACCCGTGTAACCAGTTAACCAGCTTGTTAAATTCGTTCATATTGCCTAGTTTACTCACATATCATACTAACTACTAAGAGACCTCATATTATGCTTAATTTAATTATACCTGGTCTAGAAAATGCATAAATAAGCATAAATCATGACAATAGCCTAAGTAATTGACTGAGGCAAAAGCGGTCAACCAAAATCAACCACGGATGTGGTCAATATAGTCAAACTCCTTAGGCTCAATTTTTCGTGGAATATAGTGTTTCCCCAGGTTGTTATGTCCCAACGAGGTGTGATGGTATAAAAACGGGTTTGTGATCGGGTGAATTTGAATGGGAAGTAACCAGACAATGATTTGGATTTGTTTTACACTACTGGAATGATTAGGAATAACAGTATTAACAATTACGGGAAAAAGATGTGTATAAACGTAAATCAAATTAAAATCAGACACGATTGCGTGCTGGGAAAAAGGTGAGTTTTAAGCAAATATAAACTACAGGGGGTAAAAATGAAACTTTTACAAACTTGATATTAAAAGAAAATTTAATTAAAAAGAAAATTATTTTTCAGATTATTTTATTATTTATTATTAATTAAAACTATTTAATTACATATAAAAGCTAGGAAAAATATAAAAACTAAGTATTACTTGATAAAAACTAATTATGCTATTTAATACTTAAATATTAATTAATTATTACTTAAACTATATTTAATTCTAATAAATACTAGATGACAATATAAAAATCTGAAAAAATTACCAAAAATACTTTAACATAAAAGAAAATTAATAAAAATATAAACATGTAAATTACTTAATAAAAACTAAAAAGGAAAATTAAAAATATAATTAATATTAAATAAAAACTATCACTTAATTTTAAATTGGATTTTTCTAATTATGCTTTTGGAAAACTCTTTTATACTTAAAACCAAAGAACTTTTGTAAAAACAACTTTTCTATAACTTAAAAATAAGCAAAATGGACACTAAAATGCTTAACAGTTTGACTTTTGAAGGAAATGAACCTCTGTGGGGCCCACAGAGGTGGATTTTGGTTCAAATGACTTACTTGGACTAGTATAAGCTAGAAACAACAAAATGGTACCACTGAATAAGCAAATAAGCCAAAATAAGCACTTTCAAACCTTGATTTTACACAGAAAATGGGACAGACTACAAGGGTGATTCTAGGTGGGTCCCAGGGGTCTTGAGCTCAAAAACATGGTACCACTAGAGAGATGGCCAGCTTGTGAGTCCAAAGAACCAAGGGGGAGGCTGTGGGGCCCAATGTGGTGGCTTGTGGGACCCACAGAAGTGAGGGAGCTGGTGACTGTGGTGGTGGAGTAGGGGCGTGTAGTCCCCTTGCAGCTCACTTTGGGCAAGTGTGGGGCCCACACAATAAATTGCAAAAATACAATGATGATGGGAATCAATAGATTAGCTGGTATACTACCACATATGAAAAGCTCAAGTCTTAAATCTAAATACAAACTTCACATTAATTCCTGGAACTTTTTGGAAAATATGAGATCATGCAAATTTGACTTTCTAAGATGAACTTGTGGTTTGACTAATATGAGATTTGGAGGGTCCTAGATTACTCACTAAGTTCTTGTGAGCTACAATTGACCTGATTTAAGCTATAATACCTAAATATACATGATCCTATATGATTATGCTAACTAAAAGCCACACAATTAAGCAGTTAAGAAGATTTTAAAGCACTTTGACTTTTTAACTAATAACCTATCAATTTCATGACTTACCTAGATGATTAAACTCCTACATGTACTATCTATGCATAAAGCAACCAATAAAACAACCTAGATAGCACAGATCACTCCTGATCCAAACACCCTTTTTGAAACTGTTTTTGAAGATTCTCAAAGACATATGTTGATTTGAAACATTAGACCTCCAAATAAGCTTATACCAACTGATGTTTAACTGTTTAGAGTACAATTGAACCAAACTTAACAATAATTACCAACCATAACCACAGATGGAAATCATGACAGTGAAATAGAGTAAAAAATATGAAACTAAGATTAGGTAAGCACATGAACACACAATAACATTAAATCAATTGAAATATATAAAATAATCTCAGAAACATCAAAGAAGCACAAATAGAAACAGTTTTGAGCAGATGAATAGGAAAAAGCAAGGATTTAGGAAGAATGCTCACCAAGGCTTCCAATGGTAGAACAATGAACCAAGAACCAAACCTTAACCTGATGCCTCCCGTGAAGCTACTAAACCCAAGACCTTCCATATTTACCCCTGCTCCATACTTCTTTCATGATCTTGAGTGATTTTTGAATTTCCATCTATTTTCTTTGGATTTTTGAGAATTTATGAGTTAATTACCAAAAAGTCCTCTGAGTGGTATCTAAGCTTCAAAAAGCTTATAAGGGAAATGAATTTAGCTTATTTTAACATTGAACAACCACTTTGACTAACATTTAAGTTAAATTAAGATTTTTAAGTAAAAATTGCATAGGCTGAGATTAAACTGGAAACTTAAAATTGATGATGGAAATATCTTGAAAATACATTAAAATGACTAACTACATCATCTTTTATCTAAAAATTACATTAGAAATTGAAATTACATTAAAACGAGTACCTAAAACTAAGCTACAGCTAATACTTTTTCCATTCTGCTTCTTTTCTTCTTATAAGTGATAATTAGGGTTCCAGGGGTCCCACAGAGCATTTCCCAGCAATAATCTCATCCATTGGATGAGATTGGAGTGATCCTAGCCTCTTAATCTTTTTGGCGGGAAAAATCTTTATAAGCCAATTGGTACCTGTGGCTATCACTAGGGGGTGGAGGTGATGGGTGAGCAGAGTAGCTTGGGCGGTGGAGCAGGCTCAAGTGGGGGTGGTAAAACAGGTGGTATGGAGGAGGTGGTATTGCAGGGGTGAGTGGTTTGGGAGGGAAGGCTGGTATGGGGGTCGTCAAACCAGGGGTTGACCCGGTTTTATATTTAAAAGGGATGTTGGGTTTGTTTTGTTGGGTTAGGAAAATGGTTAGGCCCTAAGGATTGGATCAGGTTTTTTGGTGGGTTATTTGTAGTGTTGGATTAAGTAAATAGGCCCTTTTGGTTTGTATAATTATATAAGCTAGGGACCAAACTTGTAGATTCTGAAAATTGGAGGACCAAAGTTGTACATCTTCCAAAAATATATCCAAGGGTGATTCCTGCCTTGCTCAAATAATCCAGGGCCCACTTTTGTAATTTTCCAAATCTGATTTCCAGTACTTGTTTTGCCAATTTTCAAACTTGAGGGGCCGTTTTTGCCAATTTGTGAAAACTTTACTCCAAGGACCGTTTGTGATAAATTGTGATTTCCCAAGGACTTGAAATGTATATTTTCCATTTAAAAATACCCAGGGACTAAAACTGCCAAAAGAGAAACTTGGGGGGTAAAAGTTGCTATTTTTAGAAAACTTTCATCCAGGGACTAATAATGAACATGTTTGATTTCCCAAGAACTAAAGTTGACTCTTCTTTCATTTTAAACCTTTAGGGACTAGATTTGTCAATTTGTGAAACTTCAGGGCCTGAAAATGACAATTTTGTGAACTTTGCATGTTTTTCACTTGTTTCCAATCTTTTTGTACCTGAATCACATAAAAACACATTTCATTGATATTTGTAACATTTATATGGTCATTTGTGTGCTTTTGGTCGTTTTTGTGAGTTTAAAAAGCTAAAATATATATGTATTTAGACACATATCAAATCCCCCACACTAAACTATTGCTAGTCCCTAGCAATTTTTTATGAAAATTTAATGGATTTGAAGTCTCTTTACCAAAAGCTATTACTTCTGGAGTAGCCAAATGTTTCAGTTCAAGTAAGAACTATGGTACACTGATAACCATCTGATTTTGAGCAAATCATAAGCTGTCAACGGATTTGATTAGTCTTTACCAGAAGCCGTTTGCTTCTGGACTAGCCAACTCTTTGATAAAATTATCATCTTGGTGAGCTGATTAACGATTATGGTTTTCCACTACCTTTACCACAAGCCATAACCTTGCGGGCTAGCCAACTCTTTACTTTTTAGGATATGGAGAGTTGAATACCATACAATTTTGGGCAAATTGTCAGCTATCAACAGATTTGATATATCTTTACCAAGAGCCGTTTGCTCCTGGATTAGCCAGTCCTTTTGTGGTTTAGACATGGTGGACTGATAACCACAAAAATTTTGAAATAAAGTGAATTTTTTTTTAAATTTTGGCAAAAAACGGGGGTACTAGAAGGTAAAAAGGCAATATTACACACTTAGAATTGAATATTGTCCTCAATATTCAAAGTCTCGGCTATTATGCCGACTATTTGAACGTAAAAAGGCAATATTACAAGCTAAATGTGGAAACATCATTTTTCACTTTATATATATATATATATATATATATATATATATATATATATATATATATATATATATATATATATATATATATATATCAATGTTGCAAAAATCGTGAATCGGTCCTGAGGCGGTCGAGGGCCGAGTTGCGTTTTTTAGCCGATTAATCGGCCCAAAACCTTGTAATGGCCGATTAATCGGCCGACTTCCTTGTAAATGTCTCCAAGTTCCAGGTCCTTGTAGCTTGGAATCGGCAATTACAAGGCCTTGTAGGCCGTTTTTTGCAACATTGATATATATATATATATATATATATATATATATATATATATATATATATATATATATATATATATATATATACATACACTTTTTCTTTCTTTTTTTTTTTTTTTTCTTTTTGGTTAACAATAGTAGGAGTAAATCCCCCACACTTAGGGTGAAAACCCCGTATGCATGCTACTGTTTTTGTTTATCGAGTCGCTAGCTTGACTCGACCCCGAATTCATTGGTTCATGGGGAAGTATCATGTGGAAGAGATAATCTCCATCGGACTTTCATGCAAGATGTTTGGAAAAACATTTGAAGCACGTGAAAGTTCCACATCGATGAGATAAGTACCCGACTTTACCTAGAATGGTAATTGGAAATGCCGGGGTCAAAAATAGTGTCTTCATTCCCGAAGGAGTGAAGAACAGGAGAAGCCACGGGATAGGTGTAGAAGAGAAAGAAAGTCATGATGAAAATCATGACTAACTCATCGTCACCCACAAGAGAATTCATAATATCATGAATCTCATCTTTTAAGCTCGTTTGATCAAGACATATCCGGGGTGTGTCTAGATCAAAGTAGAAATTATCATACCCCGGTGGAGATATGATATGTGTAAGTTCATCAGAGAACTCCTCAAAGGTGAATGAATCATATTCTGGATTGATGTGAGTGAGTTCATAGGAGAACTCATCGAAGGTAAATGATTCATAATTGGGGAGAGAATTATGAGACTGAGAAGTGGTACCGCCACTAATCTTCTCTCCCATAGGATCAAAATGGAAGGCTTCAAATTCCGGTATAGAATCATCGGAAAGAATGTCACTATCCTTAATAGGGATAGTAGATGACATAGGTTTCTTATTGAAAGCCTCGATTTTAGAAATGAGGAGACTGACATTCAATAGTGTTGCACGAAGTGTTTCATCTTTGATTTCAGTGTCTGTTTCATCATTCTTTTCTTCTAAGCTGACTAGCTCAGAAGGTAATACTTCCACATGACTGATGTCTCCAGAAGATAAAGAATTTTCATCAGCATGTGAAGTACTAAGCTCGATGTTGGGATTAGAGTTTAAAAGATTTTCAATTTCTCCCAGATCGGCTTCAAAGTCAAACAGATCATCATCACTTCTTAATGGAAGTGGATTGATGTGAGTAAGTTCATCTGTAAACTCCTCAAGAAGAGGGTCAACATCAGAATGAGGCAGTGATGCCTCTACATACTCAACTTCTCCATAAGATGTATAATCATCATTAAAATCGGAGAAAGTATCAGAATGATCTTTTGGATTTTCAGGAGGGGATGTTGAAACTATAAAGACTTTGATAGATCTTCTTGAGCACTCTAGAATCGTTAGTAATGTCACTGTAATCAATAACACACTAATAGACAATCTCTGCAACTTGTATTTATAAAGCGGAAACAAAACACAAGCTTGATACTAAGAACTCTTGATCCTCTATGGATCTTTTAATTATAATAAGAGTATTCTCTAAAAGTTATTCAATACATAAACCGTGTGTTCCTTTTATACTCAAGGAACCCTAAACCGTTTCTCAAGAAACGTATATTCTAAAGCTTCTAAAAGATATGCATTATCACTTCCTAAATAAACTCATGCATATCCAAACTACATTACATAAAATACGGAAATACTATATCCGCAGAAACTAATAATGCTGAAACTAGTCTTCAGCAGATACACTGCTTCAGCAGAAACCAACTCTTCAGCAGGATCCTTTCAGCATAAACAACAGCAAAATTCTTACTTCACAGAATTCCCAACAATCCTCCCCTAATCTTGAATTTGACCTGGTTAAGTTCAAGATTCTTGATAGATTTTCAAAATAACATACCAAGAGGATTGTAATAAGATAGCATCAGCAAAGAATCATCTTCAGCAGAATCTCTACGATCAGCTCATACTTGAAAGCTCCATTCTTTGCAGCAACAAATGACTTAATGTACATCAAAACAAATTAGTTTCATACTATTCTCATCACTTCCAGGTGTGTTAACTCCTGAGAGAGGTGAATCATTGAAAATAATGGATTTGAGGTCTCTTTACCAATAGCCATCACTACTGTAGTAGCCAAGTGATCTAAGGTACACTGATAACCACATGATTTTTAGCAAATCATCAGCTATAAACGGATTTGAGATGTCTTTACCTGTAGCCGTTTGCTCAGGACTAGCCAATTATTTTGATGAAAATCATCTTGGTTAACTGATTACCAAATATGGTTTTCCACTGCCTTTACCACAAGCCATATACATGTGGGCTAGCCAATTATTTGGAATCCATAAAGGAAAAATCCATGGTCAATTGACAACCATTTCAACTACTCAGCAACAAAGCATGGGTGAGTTGAAAACCCTATGGTTTTGAGCAAACCATTACAGCTATCAACAGATTTGATGTGTCTTTACCAAAGCTGTACCCTTTGGACTAGCCAACTTTATGATGGAATAATCAACATCAGGTAAGTTGATAACCATACCTGCATACAAATACTATACAACAAGATGTTTTTTTTTTAACTAAATAAAACAAATATACAATATGATATCCCTAATCAGATACTACTCTGGAAGTCTTAATCCTTTGTTTGAAAACCTTCACCAAAGATTCAGCAAACAATCTTGTATTTCCAGCTGGATCAGGAGGAATCTCCAACTTTTGTTGTAACATTTTCTCCATCAGAGATACCTTCAGAGGATATCTATTGGTAAGATCCATAATAATCCTCAGACCAGTAGTAGTTTCCAACACATGAACATAAGGCATAGGATAGAACTTCCAACTCTGAACTTTCCATTTCTGATTGTTCTTCCAGATATCATAGCTTGCACCAGTGGGAGTAGAAGAATCAAACAACACTTGAAGATCACCCAACAAATACAATCCAGAGCCTTCAGGAGTATGAGTTGCATAGTACTTAATAACCAACTCATATAGAGTGACTAAATCTTGATAATTCACAAGATGAAGAATCTACTGAAGAAATGTAAAGGATATGGAAGTTTTATTCAATCTGTAAATGGTATTCACTTGGCCATCTTTACTTAACTCCCAATGAACCAAAACATCTCTAGTTCCTTCAGGCCAATCATCAGATGATCCTTCCCTTATAAATGAAGCATCAGAATCATTCACATTAATTAGACTTTGTTTTGAATGTGATGATCTGACTTTAGCCATTCTCTTGCCTCTTCTTCCTGGAACATAAATAGCATCATGAACTGCTGCTTCAGCAGAATCACCTTCTTCAGCATCAGTTTCCACTGATGGAGTATCCAATTGTTCATCAGTAGAATCTTGAGAAGATTCAAGTGCAGCAGAGGCATATTGTTCATCCATAGCCTTCTTGATTTGTTTGTTTCTAGCAGCTTGAATTTCAACTTCTCTTGTCTTCAGTTCATGAAATCTTGCAAGCTCAGCTTTTTGTTCAGCTTCTTGTTCCTCAGTCAACCTCCTAGCAGTCTCTTCACCCAATCTTTCCTACTCCAATTGTCTCCTAGTTCTCTTTCTAGTTGGAGGATCTGATGTCACCACTTTTGCTTTACCTTTATCCACACAAGATGAAACAGCAGAATGTGGTACATCAGCAAAAGGATCAGGTAAAGATACCTTTTCAGCAACAAGAGGAACATTAACAGATGAAACAGCATCAGCATTGAGGAGAGGAATATTCTTGGAAGCACCCATTCCAGCCTGTTCATTTCTAGTCTTGATCATGTTATAAATCTCAACCAGTTTTTCATATGGAAGTCCCCACACTTTTGCTTTAGACAAAGCAGAATTAAATAATGAGCTGCTTTGACTTCTCACATATGTTCTTATATAATCTTTCTGCTGTGCTTGAGTCATAGGTTTATCTCTTTTAGCTTTGGCTTTTAACTCATCTGCTACCTTCTTCCTCATCTTTAACACTTTCACAATCTCAGAATCATAGTCTTTCTCCTCTACCCTTTTACCAATAATATCAGCAGCTACATCAGGATTATCAAGCATTAGTTGTCCAATCTGCTGCCAATCTGACTCATCAAACTTTAGAACAGCTGCATCCAATTCCCTTTGTCTTTCAATGGGTAAGGAAGAAACATATCTTTGAGTGACTGTATCTAATTCTGCATCAAACTTGGCTTGTTCTTCCTCAGCTAGATTAGCACTCTTCTTATAATCTTCCCATTCTTGAAATTGTTTTTCTTGTCCAGCTCTGTCTTCAGCTGTTACAAGCTCATCCAAATCATCATGAGGAACATTATCTGCAGCAATATCATCATGAGAAACATTCACATCTGCCATAGGTTCGTCATGTACTTCTTGAACCTCTTGATCAAGAGAAACTTGTGGATTCTCAGATGAAAGATGAACAGGGGAACTAAGATATTCTTTCCCTGCTACAAAATATGCGTCTCCTGATGTATTTCCTTTATCAGCAGATTTATCAGCAGCAACCCCACTTATTGATTGTTTCTCCTGAAGTACATCCATAGCTTCAGTCATCAGCACATCATCATCTCCACCAGTTACTTTTGAAGTTTCAGCAGCTTGTCTCGCCAAATACTGTCTTGTACTTCTTCTTCTGTGGACTAGTATATTTGGTTTAGATAGAGATACTTCAGCAACTTTAGGAGGAACAACATTAGACTGTCTAGCAACTTCAGCTAGAATCTCAAGTGAATCCAAATTTGCCTCCTTAGCAACTTCAGCAGAATCCAATCCATCCTTACTCTGCTTCTGCTGACTTAGCTGTGCCTCCAAATCTTGAACTTTGCTTTTCAAACTTTTAATTTCATTACCAAGAGTAGTCTTGGTCTCAGCAAGCTCTTTCTGGAGATCTTCAGTCATTTTCATGTACCTGCTAAGGGAATCATATACAAACGTGAGAGTAATAGGGTCCTCTGCTCTACCAGCAGATTACTCAGTGGTAAATGGAGCTTCATTGAACCCAGCAGGAGAAACAGACTCATGTACAATATTAGGAAAACCTTCATTAATTTGCTCTCCCAAAGGACTGGGTGAAGGTAGTCTAGTAAGCTCAGGTTCAAGAGTCCGAAAATTATCTTCAAACTCATGAATTTGCTCAGCTGGAGCATCCTGAACAGGTGAAATGGTAGGACTAAGTGACATATGTACAGGGGTAGGTGGTGGTAAGTCAGTAGAATCAGGTAAAGGTTCAGCAGTTGTAGCTGGCTCTTCCTCCATTACCACCGAAGGATTACCATCAGCAGCAACACCAGAAGATGATGGATTACCATCATCAGCAGCATTAGGAGCAGGCACATTACCAGCATCATCACCCTCAACTACATTGGCATTGCCTTGTGGCAACATGGCTTCCAACATAGGGTGATGTTCCCCAGTATAATTAGTTTTCATTGAGGCAAACAACTTAGAACCTAGGCTTTTAATAGGTATATGGGTTTTATCTACAGTGGTTATGTTTAATATTATTTGTAAGAATCTAGGGTACATTAAGAACTTATGCTGTTGCTTATCTATATTTTCTAGCATATTATCAAAAATAAACCTAGAAAAATTATAAGTTTAACCCTTAGAAAGACAAACAATACCACAACCCAATTGCAGAAAGAATTGGTTCCATCCACCACACTTGTTGCTGATACATTGAAGCAGCAGATGCACCAAATACCTCCACTTAGGACAAAATTGATTCTTGTACCACTTGGATGTATCCATTCTTTTATATCCAGCATCTCTTAATCTAGCAAGAATCTCTGCAGTGTTGGAATGATATACACCATTCTCATCATCCAACTGAAGCTTTGTCCTAATCAACCCTTCTGTCACCACATATTCTACACCATCAATTTCAGCCACAATCTCTGTATCTGACCTCTTAGTAGCAGATGCCCAAAATTGCTTCACCAAGGATTCACACACCAAATCGGGACTATGTGTCAAAGCATAGTGAATCTTTGACTTTTCTAGAAATTCCACCATTAAATCGAATTCTTCATGTCCCTTTCCCTTTCTCAGAATAGCATATTTGTTATGGTCGCCCTTCAATTCAAGTTGAGCCATTTGAATGAACTTGTGTGAGATGGTTATGAATTACTCCAGAGAATAATGGGTTTAAAAGGAGTGATAAGCGAATAATTTTGTTTAGGAAGAGATATGCAAAGTGGGTTAAATTTGGAAGTTCCCCAATCGTGGTCAAAATTATCGGAACAAATTATTGACCAAGTCTGACAAGTAGTTTAAAAACTTCCAATTTGAAAATTTACCCTTCAGCAAAAATGAAAGTCAAATCTGCTGAAGCATGGTCAACATCAGCAGAATCAACCAAAAGTAAAAATATCTTCGGTCAATATCTTGATTTTACTGTGCCACCCAACTCGCATTAATTATCGTAACTCCTAAACTTCGCTTATTTAATCACCCCCAAATCACATCTCAGTCACCAATTTACCCCAAATCATCTTACAAACCCTAATTTTCAATTAACCCCAATTCTTGACCAAAACCATGTCATCACTCCTAGAAATCTCATATCCAAATTCCTCTTCTCCATCAGCAGAGGAAGATTTACCACCATATCCATGGGAGCTTGATGGTTCTGACTTTGAAAGAGCACTGGAGAAACGATGGGATGCACAAGAAGGACAATGGAATGCTCATAGGAAGGGTGACCCAAGCAATGTACCCATTCCTGCTGAGAGAGAGCTTATCTCTCCCTTCATCTATACCTCTGATGAAGACTCTTCAGAGGAAGAAAATGAAGATCCAACCTTTCTTCCTCCTTCCACACCAGAGAGATCCCAACCAAGATCAAGTAAGAGGGATCCATCTCTTCCAACATCACAAAATTTGGTGTTGGATCTTCCTACTCCAGGACCTGGTCTTCCATATCAAGAACATATTGGATAGAGCAAGAAGGCTGAGATCATACGTAAGGGAAAGGAGAAGCTGAAGTAGATGATTGAGGAATGTTGCCATGGAACAAAGTTCTTGAGTATTCTCTTGACTTTAATTCATGAGCATCTTCCCAGTCTTCCTTCTCTTCTTCTTACATTTTCATCTTCAGCTTCATCATTGTACTTGTCATAGCCTCAAGTATTTTGTAATAAGTGATAGAAGCTAGTAGTACTAAATTAGCCAAATGTTTAGGAATGGTCATTGTAACTCAATTGTAACATTGAATGTAAGCTGTAACTTGTTTCTTTGAATGAATGAAAAGATCTTATTTAAATTTATCCATTGTGTAAGACCTTCAGCATTTTTCAATTAATCAGTAGAAACCATGTTCAGCACTTTGACCACATTCCTTTGACTTTTGCTCTTGGTGACATTAATCATAAGACTTTCATTCTCAGAACATCTGCAAAATAAACATCAAACAAGCAAATACACCAAACAACTTGCACAACTGTTAGAGGGTTAGTGTTAAAAACTCAGAAATTATACAACTTATACAAATTATACAAAGTTTACAGTCATCATCCTCCCCTGAGGCATATGCCTCCCCTGAGGCTTATGCCTCCCCTTAAACTTTGCAGTTAAGGGTTTAGCATTCCAATATGGACCACCAAATATTGAAACCTTGGTCCATCAAATGCCTTGGTTAACAAATCTGCCACATTTTCATCTGTATGAATTTTTACCACTTTAACCAAATGTTTCTCATAAGCATCCCTTATAAAGTGGTGTCTGATTTCAATATGTTTGGTTCTATTATGAAAAACTGGATTTTTAACAATGCAAATGGTACTTTGATTGTCAATGAAAATGGTAGTATTCATAAAGTTATACCCATAATCCAGCAATTGATTCTGAATCCATAGAACCTGTCCACAACAATTTGCAGCAGCAACATACTCTGCTTCAGTAGTAGAGGTAGCAACAATGGTCTGTTTCTTGCATTGCCAAGAAATCAGTCTTCTGCCAAGGAATTGGCAACCTCCAGTTGTGGATCGTCTATCCAAATTTGCACCAGCATAGTCACTGTCACTATAAGCTGCAAGCTGAAATGGAGACTCTTTGGGATACCAAAGACCTAATTTGGGTTGGCCTTTAAGGTACTTAAAAATCTTTTTAACAGCATTCATATGAGATGTAAGTGGAGTGACTTGGTGCCTTGAACATGCACTCACAGCAAATGTAATATCAGGTCTTGAGGCAGTCAAATACATCAATGAACCAATCATTGACTTGTATAAATGAACATTCACAGGTAGATCAGGGTCAAGATTGTTCTTTGGTTTGGGAGCCTCATATGGAGTAGTGGCAGTCCTAACATTCTCCATAGCAAACTTGGACAACATATCTTTTACATATTTCTCCTGATGTATGAAAATACCATCAGGTTTCTGTTGAACCTGTAAACCCAAAAAGAAAGTGAGTTCTCCTATGGCACTCATCTGAAATTCACCCTTCATCAGATCTTCAAACTCTCTACACCATGCCTCTTTGGTTGAACCAAAGATAATATCATCCACATACACTTGCACAAGAATAATATCCCTTGAATCTTTCTTGAGGAATAGAGTCTTGTCAATGGCACCTCTTCTGTAACCATTCTTCAGCAGAAATGTGGAAAGTCTAGCATACCAAGCTCGTGGAGCTTGATGAAGTCCATAGAGAGCTTTAACAACCTTGTACACATATTCAGGATGATCAGGGTCTTCAAATCCCTTGGGTTGAGTCACATAAACCTCCTCTTCAATCTCACCATACAAGAAAGCACCTTTAACATCCATCTGATAAACCATAAAGCCCATGTAAGAGGCATAGACCAAAAATATCCTTATAGCTTCAACTCTGGCCACTGGTGCAAAGACCTCATCATAGTCAATGCCTTCCTCTTGTCTAAATCCTTGAGCCACTAGTCTTGCTTTGTTCTTCACCACAATACCTCGTGAATCTCTTTTATTCTTCAGAATCCATTTGGTCCCAATGGCATATTTACCATCAGGAAGAGGAACCAAAATCCAAACCTGCTGATTCTTAAATTGCAGCATCTCTTCTTGCATTGCCTCAAGCCAACTTGAATCAGCCAGTGCTTGAGGAACACTAGTTGGTTCTATCTGAGAAAGAAAGCATGCAAACAGACAATGTTTGAAGTCTGTGTGATTGTTCCTCTTTTGATTGTAGACATAAGAGATGAAAGCAACTTCACCATATTTTGTATTCTTTACAGTACTTCTTGTTCGAACAGGGTCTTTTGGATCTCGAATAATCTTTGATAGGGGATGAGCATTATGAATCCGTTTTGTAGCTGTAGGTGGAACATCAATTGTGGCATCAAGTTTGTTGACTGTAGGCCCAAACTCAGTATCATAAGAAGCTGAGTGGAACAAGCCAGGCTTTGGCTGATAATTCCCAAGATCAGAAGGACTTGAAAATCTTGTAAAGGGCTTATCAAAATCTGCAGAGACTTCAGTAGAGATGGGAGAGTGAGCATCAGTAGAATCAGCATCCGTGACCTTATCAGTGGGAATAGGTGTGCCTTCAGCAGTATCCTTGTTTCCACTGACTGCTTGTGCTGACTGATGTAGGATAGCTTCAGTCTCTTGTGTAACCTTTTCATGGAGTTGCTGAGCTTCCTTAGTAGCAACATGTTCTTGCTTCTTCAGTCTTGCAAGATCCTCTGCATAATGTGACTCATCATCTTGTTCAGCAGCAGAGTGATTACCTACAAAATGGTTAGGTGGAAAAGATGGTACAACAAAAGTATTTTCTTCTGGCTCAGACTCACATTCTGAGTCATCATCCATGGAACCTGCAGGATTAGTGCTTGGATCATTGGTACCTGCATCTGGATTAGAAGCATGCCTAGTATAACCCAAATAGTCAGTAAAATAGTCAAGGTCAAAATACCAAGAATGGCCTTGTCCCTGAATATTAGGCTGATCTTCAAGAAATCTTAGATTGAGGGTCTCTTCTATCCTTTTGGCATTCAGATTATAAACTCTATAGGCCTTGCTATGAGCAGAATAGCCTACAATGTATCCCTCATCAGCTTTCCCATCAAATTTACCCAGTATTTCAGCAGTATTCAAAATAGTCACTTTGCATCCAAAAGGCTTAAGGTAATGTATGTCTGGAACTTTCCCAGTGAGAAGTTCATAAGGTGTCTTGACATGAAGTCTAGTGATTGAAACCCTGTTCAAGACATGACAAGCAGTACTTACTGCTTCAGTCCAAAACATTGTGGGTAGTTTGGAGTCTGCAAGCATGGATCTTGCTGCCTTAATGAGGGTTCTATTTTTCCTTTCAGCAACCCCATTTTGTTGTGGAGTTCTTGGAGTACTATAGTCCCTTCTAATCCCCTTAGACTTACAGAATTCTATGAAGACAACATTTTTGAATTCTGTACCATTGTCACACCTAATTCCTTTAACCTTTTTATTCAGCTGGTTCTCAACTAAGATAATAAATTCTTTCAGAATTAGAGTTGTTTCATCTTTAGTTTTGAGAAAGAATACCCAGCAAAACCTGCTATAATCATCTGTGATAACCAGGCAGAAGTACTTGTGATCAATACTTCTAATGGGAGTTGGACCAAAGAGATCCATGTGCAGCAACTGAAGAGGTTCAGAAATGGTGCTCACAGCTTTGACTGCTTTGTAAGAGGCTCTGTGTTGCTTTCCCTTGTTGCAAGCAATACAATTGTGTTCATTGGTGACGAGTTTAGAAGGAAGGCCCTTAACAAGACCAAGTTTGGACAACTTGTTGATGGTCTTGTAGTTCACATGTGCCATTCTCCTATGCCATTTATTAGATTCATCCAGGGAAGCTTTGGCTACCAAACATGTTAGATCACCTTCTGGCTTGACATCATTCAAATTGAAAGTGTACAAGTTGAAGGTTCTTGGAAATCTCAACAATACAGTTGTATCTTCTGGAAGTTTGAAGTCCTTGGAAAGTACAAGACACTCATCTTCAGAGAAGAAAACCTTATTCTTAGTGTCACAAATTTGTGATACTGAGAATAGATTAAAATGCTCCAGTTCCTTCACATAATAAACATTTTCAAAGTCTAACAAGGGTGTCTTGATTGTTCCTTTCCCTGTAATTTTGCCATCTCCACCTCCAAAAGTTACACTGCCTCCTCCTTCTATGGGTACAAAGTCATGTATATTGTCCTTGTTCCCGGACATACTTCTAGAACAACCACTATCAACAATACCTACTTCAGTACTTTTCAAAGGATGTTCCTATAACAACAACAAAAAATATACAAAATTAGTACACATTGGAGACTCAAGTCATAGCTGACTTGAGCCTGCCTTGTGGATCATTAGTAACAGGCCATGTAGATGTTTTAGATCCACCATTGTTCTTGGGCCTGTATTGCATATTGGGTCCCTTCTTTGTCCAAGAACAACCTGCTGAGGGCTTCACAGCAGTATTCCCATACCCACCACCATAATATACTGAGTCAAAGTAATTAGGCCAATAACCATTAGAAAAGAAAGAACTAGTGGGTCGAACATATGGTCTAGTACTGGTTCTTCTCCATGAAGAATTTGATTCAGCAGAATTGGGTTTCTGCTGATGTGGAACAAAAGATGGTATTTCACTAACATTCTTCCACATTTGCTTAGGTTTCCGTTGACTAACACATTCACCCATTCTTTGCTCATGAAATGTACAATCCTTAATCAAGTGATATTTACTTCCACACACAAAACACTTCTTCTTTTTAGAAGATTTATTTAAACCAAAAGAAGTTCCATAACATGAAAAAGTATTCAAATCACCATGATAAACAGAATTGTTTTTAACATAACCAAAAGTATTATTGTGCAAAGAATTTAAAAACAAGTCTTCAGTAGAAACTGTCTTTTTATCAGCAGCAACTCTAGAAGGCTTGTGGGGAGACTTGGGTGATGTCTTTGGTATGGTCTTGGGAGTGGTCTTGGGCAGGTCAGACTTCTCACTTGAATCACAGCTAGCAAATGAGGTAGACCCTTTATCAGAAGACTTGTCACTGTCACAACAAGAGACAAAGTCAGTAGATTTAACACTAGGGTCTGGCAAGTCAGTTGACTTTTTGCCATAGAGATGGTGTGATCCATCAAAGTCACTAGGTTTGGATAGGTCAATAGGCATATGTTCCCCTCTTATAGGTCCAGGGACAGCATGTAAGTTACCTTCTTTGACAAAGTTAGCTAACCCTGCTGATGTGGTTTTACCTAGGTCATTCCTAGCTTCTAAACCAACATATTTTTGAAATCCTAAACCAATTTTAAAGTTCACAGCCTGACTACCATAGAGTTCACAAGCTAGATTATCACCTGACATTTGCCATTGTTTACCTCTAGCTATCTCTTTGTCTAACTTAACTTGTAATTCTTGTTTTTCTTTTTCTAGATCAGACTTCTCCTTTTCAGTACGTTTTAAGTCTATCTTAGCAATTTCTAAATCACTCTCTAGAACTCTTATCTTTTCATCATATTTAACTTGATTCTTTTGAAACCATACTTTTTGTTTCTCTAGAGTTTTTAAAGCCAATTTATAAGACTCTACCTCTATATAACACTCATTGTACTTTGGTTTCAAATCATCAAATTCCTTTTTAAGCTCATTGTATCTTACACTACATCCAAACACAAAGTTGTGTACCTGAGAGATTCCCATCAAGGAGACTTGCTCCTTCTTGTCTTCTGAAGGTGAGTATGCCAGCAGATTCACTTGTGAAGAAGTAGAAGCTTCCTCTCCAGCAGGTTCATGGTCAGCCCAATCAATTTGGTGATCCAGAGTCACCATAGCCTTTGAAGGTGCAGCCTTGGTATTTCCTGCTTCCACTGGATAAGAGCCATATCTAACTTCATCTCCAGCCTTTCTCTCCTTGCATTCTCTTGAAAAATGTCCCACTTGACCACAAGTGTAGCATTTAACCTTTCTTCTATCAAACCTTACTGCCTCTCTTCCATTAAAACCAAACTTCCTTCCAGACTTGGCTTCAAACCTCTTAATGTTCATGGAGATCATTACAAGCTCCCATTTCAAGTGCATCTCCTCCATCTCCAATGGATCCACCTGTTCAAAATCCTCATAGGCAAGAAACTGCTGATGTTCATATTCAGCCACAAATGAATGAATAAGATCCTCCAACACACTACTGGATTTTGGTTTAGGAGCAGATTGAGTGTGAGTTTGAGAAGATGCTCCTGATGAATATGAACTTGAGGCTTGATGCACAGGTTTTGTAGAGGCACCAACAAATGCAGAATGAGTGGATGGACGAATGGGACTTCTAACATCAGGCTCAAGGGATTTAAGCCTATTGTAGAGGTCATCATGTCCAACCCACCTTTGGTCTTGAGAGCAATACAAACTTGTAACCAAGATGGTGGCAGAGATCTCAGAAATTTAGCATTACAGTCCTCATTATCGGGTCTAGCCTTCAACTGATTAAGTTGACTTAATATTCGATGAAACCTGTCATAACCCTTATGAATTCCCTCTTCTTTAGATATCTGAAATTCTTGGAACTTTTGCTTCAGCATAGACTTCTGTAACCTTCGTGATTCATCATTCCCACCAAATCTTGCTTTTATAGCCATCCAAATGTCCTTGGCATCCTCCATAAAATGGAAGTCACCCATGTGGTCATCTGGAATAGCTTGGAGCAGAATTGTTATGACTTTACTCTCCCTCTGCATAGCCAGAATTTCTTCAGCAGTTTTGGGACCTACAATAGTAACAACTCCATCAGCATCTGTAACATGCTTCTTCAGACTATTTCCCTTTTTGACAACCTCCCACAGATTCCAATCAATGTTTGTGATCCAGTTCTGCATCTTCATGGACCACAGATGATATTCTTCAGCATTCTTCAAGTCTGGAAACTTAGCATTACTGTTGGAGAGGTTGAGTTGCTGAAGAGAAGTGGTGTCAATGTTTTGAGTTGTATCAACATCATCATCAGATCCAGGCATGTTTGTTGATTTGTTTGGATTTTGGGGTGTAAGATTTGTGTTTCTTAGTATGACAGAGACTCTCTCGAGGCTCTGATACCACTTGTTGAAACTATAAAGACTTTGATAGATCTTCTTGAGCACTCTAGAATCGTTAGTAATGTCACTGTAATCAATAACATACTAATAGACAATCTCTATAACTTGTATTTATAAAGCGGAAACAAAACACAAGCTTGATACTAAGAACTCTTGATCCTCTATGGATCTTTTAATTATAATAAGAGTATTCTCTAAAAGTTATTCAATACATAAACCGTGTGTTCCTTTTATACTCAAGGAACCCTAAACCGTTTCTCAAGAAACGTATATTCTAAAGCTTCTAAAAGATATGCATTATCACTTCCTAAATAAACTCATGCATATCCAAACTACATTACATAAAATACGGAAATACTATATCCACAGAAACTAATAATGCTGAAACTAGTCTTCAGCAGATACACTGCTTCAGCAGAAACCAACTCTTCAGCAGGATCCTTTCAGCATAAACAGCAGCAGAATTCTTACTTCACAGAATTCCCAACAGGGGAAGGTAGATCACATATTTGATCAAAAGTTCCTTGTGACTCTCTTGGGATTGGGACAAGGTTCTCAACACTAGACTTTATGAATTCGTCTGATTCCTTTTCGGGAGTAGTGTCAAGGTGCTCGTCCCCCATGTTCAGAGAGTGAGTGGGAACTTCAGTTGTGATAACAACAGACTGAGGGAGTTGAGAAGGACTAGCAATTATGGATTCTACAAGTTCCATTTGTTCTACTGCTAGTAATTCAGTCATACTCTTTTCTCCCTGATCATCACTGTCATCAAGATAAGCAGTATTGCAAAATGCGGCACATATTTTAGCTGCATGCTCTTTGACTATTAATTCTTCCATGCTTTCTCCGTTTCTATCATCTCGTTTTTCTACAAATAATTTCATAGATGTCTCACGAGAATCTTGAAACGATATATTAGCTAACTCCTCCTTAAGTTCTTTCAATATCGCAAGAGCCTCTAGACAAGGGTCTTGCTGGATTTGAGGAGTTGCTTGAATTATTTGGAATTGTGGAGGTTGGTCTTGATACGAATAGTCATAATTGTTACAAGGAAATGGATTCCTTGTTTGTCAATCAGAGCTAAAGTGTGGACCTCCACAGTACTCACAACAATTGAACTGATGTTGCTGTGAGTCATAGGTGCTGGAGTCATAATTGTTATTAGGAAACTGCTCCTAGACAAGTGTGTTTCCTGATTGACAATCAGAACTGTAGTGTGAACCACCACAGTACTCACAACAGTAAAACTGCCGAGTCTCATAGTGTGGAAGCTGATGGAATGAATTAGTCATGTCATGGTAGGAATAGGGATTCTGGTTATAGACAGACCCGTTTCCTGACTCTACCATGCTACAACTGGGACAATTACCACCTTTATGAGGACCTCCACACCATTGACAATCAAGATGGTGAAAATAAGACATAGAAAGAATCAAAGGGTTTTGGAGGGTAAGGAATGGAGAATCAAAGAGGTGGGAGGGTAAAGATGAATATTTTTGATAAACATTTTATAAGAAAGAAAATCTTTTTGTGTTTTTGTGTTCGTTGAAAACTGATTTTTAAAATGTTTTCGGGAACCGTTTTGTTTTTATATGATAATAATAAGAAAATATGAACACGGATGGATAAATATACAATGAGCGTATATCCATATTCACTAATTTGCAAAACCGTTTAGAATACGCGCACAATCTCCTCGGGAGCGGCGCCAAATTTTGACTGAGGCAAAAGCAGTCAACCAAAGTCAACCATGGATGTGGTCAATATAGTCAAACTCCTTAGGCTCAATTCTCCGTGGAATATAGTGTTTCCCCGGGTCGTTATGTCCCAACGAGGTGTGATGGTATAAAAACGGGTTTGTGATTGGGTGAATTTGAATGGGAAGTAACCAGACAACGATTTGGATTTGTTTTACACTACTGGAATGATTAGGAATAACCGTATTAACAATTACAAGAAATAGATGTGTATAAACGTAAATCAAATTAAAATCAGACACGATTGCGTGCGGGAAAAAAGGTGATTTTTAAGCAAATATAAACTACAGGGGGTAAAAATGAAACTTTTACAAACTTTAATATTAAAAGAAAATTTAATTAAAAAGAAAATTATTTATTTAATTATTTTATTATTTATTATTAATTAAAACTATTTAATTACTTACTATTAATATTTAACTTATACTAAATATAATATTAAATTAAAACTAAGAAAATGAAAATTTATTTTTAAAAATTCTAAAATAACTTAAAAATAATATAAAAACTAAAAATATGTATTTTTGTCTTTTTATGAATTTAATATTAACTAATTACTAATTATATTAATTAAACTAATTAACTAATTTAAATTACTAATAACACTACAAATGACTTAGAAAATTAAGAAATATTTTATAAAACTAATTAACCATCACAGGAATCCTAAAAAATTATAAAAAGTTTATTTTATATGTTTTTAAACTATTTTACTAATTATTAAACTAAATATTAATTAATTACTAATTAAACTAAATAAATTATAAAATTTAAAAGGTGAACAGTAAAAATTCTAGAAAAATTCGTAAAATTATTTTATAACATATAAAAGCTAGGAAAAATATAAAAACTAGGTATTAGTTGATAAAAACTAATTATGCTATTTAATACTTAAATATTAATTAATTATTACTTAAACTATATTTAATTCTAATAAATACTAGATGACAATATAAAAATCTGAAAAAATTACCAAAAATACTTTAACATAAAATAAAATTAATAAAAATATAAAAATGTAAATTACTTAATAAAAAGCTAAAAAGGAAAATTAAAAATATAATTAATATTAAATAGAAACTATCACTTAATTTTAAATTGGACTTTTCTGATTTTGCTTTTGGAAACCTCTTTTATACTTAAAAACAAAGAACTTTTGTAAAAACAACTTTTCTATAACTTAAAAATAAGCAAAATGGACACTAAAATGCTTAACAGTTTGACTTTTGTTGACTTTTGAAGGAAATGAACCTCTGTGGGGCCCACAGAGGTGGATTTTGGTTCAAATGACTTACTTGGACTAGTATAAGCTAGAAACAACAAAATGGTACCACTGAATAAGCAAATAAGCCAAAATAAGCACTTTGAAACCTTGATTTTACAAAGAAAATAGGACACACTACAAGGGCGATTCTAGGTGGGTCCCAGGGGTCTTGAGCTCAAAAAATTGGTACCACTAGAGAGATGGCCAGCTTATGAGTCCAAAGAACCAAGGGGGAGGTTGTGGGTCCCGCTGTGGTGGCTTGTGGGACCCACAGAAGTGAGGGAGCTGGTGACTGTGGTGGTGGAGCAGGGAAGTGCAGTCCCCCTGCAGCTCACTTTGGGCAAGTGTGGGGCCCACACAAAAAATTGCAAAAATACAATGATGATGGGAATCAATAGATTAGCTGGTATACTACCACATATGAAAAGCTCAAGTCTTAAATCTAAATACAAAATTCACATTAATTCCTGGAACTTTTTGGAAAATATGAGATCATGAAAATTTGACTTTCTAAGATGAACTTGTGGTTTGACTAATATGAGATTTGGAGGGTCCTAGATTACTCACTAAGTTCTTGTAAGCTACAATTGAACTGATTTAAGCTATAATACCTAAATATACATGATCCTATATGATTATGCTAACTAAAAGCCACACAGTTAAGCAGTTAAGAAGATTTTAAAGCACTTTGACTTTTTAACTAATAACCTATTAATTTCATGACTTAACTAGATGATTAAACTCATACATGTACTGTCTATGCATAAAGCAACCAATAAAACAACCTAGATAGCATAGATAACTCCTGATCCAAACACCCTCTTTGAAACTGTTTTTGAAGATTTTCAAAGACATATGTTGATTTGAACCATTAGACCTCCAAATAAGCTTATACCAACTGATGTTTAACTGTTTTGAGTACAATTGAACCAAACTTAACAATAATTACGAAACTTAACCACAGATGGCAATCATGACAGTGAAATAGAGTGAAAAATATGAAACTAAGATTAGGTAAGCACATGAACACACAATAACATTAAATCAATTGAAATATATAAAATAATCTCAGAAACATCAAAGAAGCACAAATAGAAACAGTTTTGAGCATATGAATAGGAAAAAGCAAGGATTTGGGAAGAATGCTCACAAAGGCTTCCAATGGTAGAACAATGAACCAAGAACCAAACCTTAACCTGATGCCTCCCATGAAGCTACTAAACCCAAGACCTTCCATATTTACCCCTGCTCCATGCTTCTTTCATGATCTTGAGTGATTTTTGAATTTCCATCTATTTTCTTTGGATTTTTGAGAATTTATGAGTTAATTACCTAAAAGTCCTCTAAGTGGTATCTAAGCTTCAAAAAGCTTATAAGGGAAATGAATTTAGCTTATTTTAACATTGAACAACCACTTTGACTAACATTTAAGTTAAATTAAGATTTTTAAGTAAAAATTGCATAGGCTAAGATTAAACTGGAAACTTAAAATTGGTGATGGAAATATCTTGAAAATACATTAAAATGACTAACTACAACATCTTTTATCTAAAAATTACATTAGAAATTGAAATTACATTAAAATGAGTACCTAAAACTAAGCTACAGCTAATACTTTCTCCCTTCTGCTTCTTTTCTTCTTACAAGTGATAATTAGGGTTCCAGGGGTCCCACAAAGCATTTCCCAGCAATAATCTCATCCATTGGATGAGATTGGAGTGATCCTAGCCTCTTAATCATTTTGGTGGGAAAAATCTTTATAAGCCAATTGGTACCTGTGGCTATCACTAAGGGGTGGAGGTGATGGGTGAGCAGTGTAGCTTGGGCGGTGGAGCAGGCTCAAGTGGGGGTGGTGAAACAGGTGGTATGGAGGAGGTGGTATTGCAGGGGTGAGTGGTTTGGGAGGGAAGGCTGGTATGGGGGTGGTCAAACCAGGGGTTGACCCGGTTTTATATTTAAAAGGGATGTTGGGTTTGTTTTGTTGGGCTGGGGAAATGGTTGGGCCCAAAGGACTGGATCAGGTTTTTGGGTGGGTTATTTGTGGTGTTGGATTAAGTAAATAGGCCCTTTTGGTTTGTATAAAATTATAAGCTAGGGACCAAACTTGTAGATTCTGAAAATTGGAGTACCAAAGTTTTACATCTTCCAAAAATATATCCAAGGGTGATTCCTGCCTTGCTCCAATAATCCAGGGACCACTTTTGTAATTTTCCAAATTTGATTTCCAGGACTTGTTTTGCCAATTTTCAAATTTGAGGGGCCGTTTATGCCAATTTGTGAAAACTTTACTCCAAGGACCATTTGTGATAAATTGTGATTTCCCAAGGACTTGAAATGTAAATTTTCCGTTTAAAAATACCGAGGGACTAAAACTGCCAAAAGTGAAACTTGGGGGGTAAAAGTTGCCATTTTTAGAAAACTTTCATCCAGGGACTAATAATGAACAAGTTTGATTTCCCAAGGACTAAAGTTGACTTTTCTTTCATTTTAAACCTTTAGGGACTAGATTTGTCAATTTGTGAAACTTTAGGGACTGAAAATGACAATTTTGTGAACTTTGCATGTTTTTCACTTGTTTTCAATCTTTCTGTACCTGAATCACATAAAAACACATTCCATTGATATTTGTAACATTTATATGGTCATTTGTGTGCTTTTGGTCGTTTTGTGGGTTTAAATAAGGTAAAATATATGTGTATTTAGACACATATCAGTAACACCAGCTGCTAATTTGGCACCAAAATTGAAAAAAATTCAAACATAGAGGCCGAATGTCTAACATTGATAACTTGATAAGCTGATAAACTGAAACACAATTATTGTTACTACATTTTAGCATAAATTAATAAAAAAAACTTATGAATAATTAACTATCTACATGCCACAATGATCTTGTTTCCTTTGACTTTTCTAAACCTCCCCTTCAATGGATAATGTTACCGAAGATTAAGGGGTATAAAGTGATTAAAGATAAAGCTAACTCAAGTAGAAACATTCAAGAAGCAGCACCAAAAAAACTTCATTTACTGTTACAATATGTAGTTAAGTTAGGTACTTCTGTAAAATTAGTTGCAGTAATCAAAGTTAATTAGTTGACTGTGCTAGTGAAATCTAACTCACGTCATAAGCTGATGTTCATGTGCAAAATAACACTAATTATTCTCCTATGATCTAAATTGGATTTATGTATATATTCTGCTTATACTAAAATGTATCTATTTGAGAACGGGCAAAAGTTGAATACGATTGGAACTTAGTAGCAGGAACCGGGTCTATATTTAAGATTAAAGATAAAGCTAACTCAAGTAGAAACATTCAAGAAGCGTCACCTGTATATTAGAGATATTGTCGCGGTTAAAGAGTGGCAAGAAGAAGCGATTGGCAAAACGAAGTAGCATCTGCATATTTATTAACAGAACATATAAGTTCAGTGAGAAGCAATTCACAAGAGTGTAATTTCAGTATTGCTATTAGAAATGCATTTGACAGACGTATAATTTCAATTTTGTTATTAGTCTAAATATCATCACCTTCAAAAATGGAAAATAACAAAAAACAGGCATCAACTGCATCTTTTACTGACACGTCACTTGATTGTGGCTGTGTTTTATTTCAAACACATAAATGGTGTCAGGCCAAATAAATTAGCTAAAAGGGGAGAACATGTCATAGAGGCTGAACGGCTAAAAATGGCCGGATCAAAAAATCATCTTGTAACGTCTTGTAACATTATTTTATGTCTAAGACGATGATCACGTGCCATATCTTATAAACCAGCATGGGGATTCCACTCAATGTCATAAATGAAATTTGTGTCTGCAATGGCAAGGTTTATAGCAAGATTGACAGCTCTTCTACAGATGTTCACTTGCATCCTATCTATTTATAGCATGGGCATTCCACTCAATTTGTTCACTTGCATACATATCAAACTCATTTATGATCACATAAATTACCTTGAACAGGCTTATGGAGCTTATGATCACACTTTGTATTTAGATTAAAAATAATGTTATCAATGATTCTTTAAAAACATTTTATTATCTTTAGTGACGGACATCACATTAACGATAACATACATTTGTTTGAGAACATACATTAACGATAACGATACCGATAGCAGTCAGTTAATAGTATTACTACCTGTTATACTGTTATCATATTAAAATCATTGATACTTGGATTGCTTAAAAAGTTTGAAAACTCAATTTTTTCACTTGCATACATATCAAACTCATTTATGATCACATAAATTACCTTGAACAGGCTTATGGAACTGATGAAAGACAATGCTCTTTCTCAAAATCTGCTCACCTTCATCCATTGTCGTTCCTTTTTCTCAACGCATTGAAAACCTATATGTGTATAACATGTATATCAATAATTCAATAACACACATTAAGCATATATAGAGTAAAGAGCAAGTGACCATGACATTGTGTTTTTTAAAATCACAAAGAATCTTTACTATTGTTTTGGTAAGTCCACTTAATGTAAATTACTTATCCAATGCTTAAAATAATAAACTTTGGATAACTAGTTTCGGAGTAGTCACATTATCTCAGTTTGATAATATATTTACTATATTAAGGTTAATTTTAATAACCGATGTTATAATTGTCACGACTTCAAATCTCATAAGCATATCCAAACCTCTCTACCCGTCAATCAGAAAGATATTAGCCATAAAGCCCCTTTTATAGGAAACATTTTTTGACAGCTTCATTTCTGTGAAACTGCGAAAACAATGTGAAACATGCTCGGGACATGGCTAGTTTTTGTTCTCGGGTGTTTTGTATGGCTTTATGATTAAGGTTGATTTCTCCACATTGTTAATAAATCTGAGCAATTAGTCTGCTTGAATATATAAGCAGGTACCAACCTCTTATATTTGAAGTGCTTATTTACAATCAATCTTTACCTCAACTCTCATCTGGTGCTACATCATAATATCCAAGGTGCTAGATTGCAGGCATCTGTCGCTCCTTGTGGTCGAGTCATGCCATCAGCTGGTGGTGCCTTGAAATGTAATTGACCGTACACCTAAAGCCTGGACAATCAGAATAGTTAATGATTCAATGAAACAGATATATAGAATAAGATGATAAAAAAATGGAAAATCAATGTGTCCGATGAATGCCCGATGGACGGGCGAGCTTCATGTGATATCTTGTTTATGATGATTAAGTATCTTGGCTGCCTTTTTTTTATTATTATGTATATGTTTTCGATATCTGAGAATATTGTAAAAAAATAGGATTAAAATAAGCAAGTACTCACATATGGTGCTCTGCTCTTAGGTGGCTCACATAAACTAACCCTTGATCCTATGATTATAGTTTATCTTTCAATCAAACAACCCACAACTTTTATTATTTTAGTCACTTTAATAGACATATATGCAATAACTTGCCCAATAGTGCATGAGGATCAAACATGGCTTCTTGTTTGGCTCTACCCATCTACGGTCATATTTTTTTTTCACTTAAACAAACATAATTTCTATAAAAGCAAAACAATTTGCTTGTCTACTGAAATACAATGTGTTAAGTTATTCACGTCAGTGCTATCTTCAAGTTTATATACATGAAAGAGATATTTATCCAATTGCGGGATTGAGATTGTGTAGTAGAGAACCTGTTAGTATAAAGCTTATTTCTAACTTACTTATTTCTAATGCATATAAGCATGTCATCATCCATGTGAAAGGAATACCCATAACATACATGTATTATTTAATGGTATGACCAGAGGAAGAACGTTCTGAACATTAACTCAGAGTGGATGAATCAATAGTGACTTTATGCAGCAGGAGTATTGACTCGGAGTGGATGAATCAATAGTGACTTTAGCTTCATGACCCGCCCGATAGGCGGCCAAGGTTCAAAATTTTCACATCTGAATATCTATCATGTACATTTAAAAGAGGTTTACACTTAAATTAAAGCTTGAAGATTGTTGTTACGTCCGATTGGTGGGCTTAATCATTTTGGAGTTAATTTAATATTACAAAATTTAAGGAGCTTATGTTGGACTTATAGCCCATGCTTTTAGAAGATCATAATCAGTGTGTCCTGTCCTGATCATGTGTTTTTAAGTGGTCCTTATTCATTATTACATGCATCGTGGCACATGACTGAGCTATTGATCCTGAAATGGCATTATACATATTTCAATAACATTGACTTACATGTGAAGTAACTGATGATTGAGCAGTCAAAGATACGACCGTAAATGTGTTGTGGCACATGCGCGGGGCCCCTTTTTGAACCATTTGTTGCGACTCTGCATTAAGAACATCATAAGATTTATTAAATGACCCCGTGAAAACATATAGTGTAAGGTATATACTAAGACAAATTGTAAATTGGAGTCGGCCTTACAACAACTTGTCTTAGTTAGCTTCATGACAAATTGCATATCAGGCATATTGACTCGGAGTGGATGAATCAATAGTGACTTTATTACCCTTGTTATTATTCATCTTGTTGCTTCTATGGATACCAAACAGAAAAACATGCTTGTTACCTATTAAAATAAACATATCATATGATTCAATATAGCATATCAATACATCAAATATAAGAACCAAAATTCTTCTAAAACATCTCATCAAACACCTTTCATGTATAAAGAATTTACCATAGGTTTTATCTGTAAGACATATTTATTTTAACTAAAACTGCAAATATGACTAATGCCACAAGATATTGAATCAACAATTTGTACCTTAGTTCATGGGATGATAGTTCTTCATTATTAGATCATGTCAAGCCATCGATTAAGCATTTTCTGAAATTAGGGTTCTTCATTAACTGATGAGTCGATCTCAACTGGGTGAAATTAGGGTTCGTATATGTGCCATTTAAAACACATATCATGATGGAATTGATTGATCGGGCATCTGTGTTTATGGATTTGATTTAGTATTGCGTGATTGGAGGCGTGATTATAGGTTTGACCCGGCTGAAAATTTGAAGAGTGTGTGTTTTGAATTAGAAGATAAGAGCGAGATGTGTGCAAGGCGCGTGTTTTGCTTACGTGAATTAAACGTGGCATTAAGGTTGATTTCTTTTTGGCCAAGTGGCATTAGTGACTTGGCTGGTATTGCTAATATATATAGGGGGATATATATATATATATATATATATATATATATATATATATATATATATATATATATATATATATATATATATATATATATATATATATAACTGGAGGCGTTTGACCATTTAATGCCAAATAAGCATGGTCAATGCCCAGTCATCAGTTTTTGAGTGCCATGTCATCAGTAGTGTTAGCCATGTCATCTCATCTCAATTGTAATTTTCGTGTCATCATATTTAATCTGTAAATTTCGTGCATATTAATTTTTTCTGTAAATTTCGTGCATATTAATTTTTAACAAAAAAACATTAAGTGAGGATTCGAACTCATGACCTATGAGATGTTATATGACATGTTTCCCACTAGAGCAACTTAGTTTTTGAAATATATCTTACAAAACCATAAATATGAGATATTACCCGATTCATTGATTATATCACACATAAACGATCCATTATAAAGATATTGTGTATGGATATGCTGGTTTCATATATTGCAGAATAGTTGAACGCATGTTGCTGTAATGAACTTCCCAAAACCACATGTATGTCTCTTTAGAACTCATTATATTTTGCATATTGATTTACATGTTTATAGTGTGAACAATTACAGGTTGTGAACAATCCCAAGCACCTCTTAATTAAGCCCTAAACATTGTGCAGGTTCATAGCTTCTTATTCCTTTAAGCAACATGCTTATAATAAGCAATTTAAAATACTCCTTATTTAAAGTAATCCGTTTTCAAATGTTCAAGTACTGAAAGTAGCCGTGTTGATAAAGTCGTTGATTATTATAGTCAAACATCTAATACACTTTGCTGGAGCAATGATTTACATCATTAACCACTTTTTTCATATAATTTAACACTTGATTATACGACAGTGACTAACTCGACCCAATTAGTATCCAAAAAAAAATCTCTTAAAAAAACCCTAGAGCAATGAAATCAGCTTGGTCACTCGCACTATGCACAAATGGGCTGCACACACCCCCTGGTAATTTCTCTTACAGAAATTCAAGGCATTACTCTCGAGGAGGATGGCACAGTAGTTACAGAAGTGGAAGGCCAAGGTTAGCTGTTGACGTATTCCAGCATTTTTATGATACAACAGAATCTAATGATATAATGGGACATGAGGTATATATCTTATGTTTTGTAGCTTCTTTTCTGTTTGTTAAAAGCGTATTTATATTAGGAATTCCTATTCTCTGATAAACTTTGAACTTGAATTCTATTTTAAATAGACTATCGTTATGGTGGATTGGGCACCCTAGCCTTCTATGGTAATTCCAGGAACTTCTCTGATCAATATAGAGATTTAAGGCTAGACGTCGACAACATGAGCTACGAGGTATGATAAACATAAATTGTACAGCCCTTTTATTTCATTGCTTTCTTTTCTTTACTATGGTTATTGAATGCTTAGCAGTCGCAAGGTTGACCGATTCTCTATTTAATATTACTATTTTATTGGAAAGTAACTAACTAAATTCTTGGATTTCAGTTCAAACCAGATGCCAAGAGCCCGGTAATATGCTTTGTTCTCCTGCCAGTATTCGGGGAAAACATCTTTGGCGTCATCTATTGCTGCTGCTTTGTGTAGGAGGTTTATACGGATATCCCTTGGTTGTCTGAAGGATCAGGCTGATATTAGAGGACACAGTTATTCTTTGGATCAAAACCAGGAGGAAGTTTCCATTTGGACGTACGTGTTGTTTATATAAATTTCAAGCTGATTTTTTTTGTCATTAGATTATTTTTCTCTTGCTTATGGGTGTTGCTCTGAATTTTTTTGGCCAGACGTGAGAGTAATCAGAAACCAACGGACAAAACAACAAATCTTAATTTGTGGCCGACCTGTGCTTTTGGAAGATGATAGTAGCACAGTTCAGTACCGGCAGGAAGTTTTGTATTTTTAAACGTACATTTGGCGAAAAGACGAGTTATTTCTATTATTATTGCTGTTATTAGATTCTCATCCTGCAGGTACATGATCTACTCAAGTGTATCTCTTAGTTATTAATTTGAACTATTATTTATTATATATTTTTCTATATAATCGACCTCTTTTACCAACAGACGGCTGAGAAAGAACCCTGGAGCATCCGTAGACCGAACAGGAAGGACACCAGGTAATTTTAGCATTTGATTAGAAGTCGGGTTTTTAAGCTTTTCTATTGAGTGTAAGAGATCGGTTATCAAGCCCAAAGTTGAAACCTGAACGGCCAGAAGCCACTGAGACAGATGCTGCTCAAAATGGAAACGCATCCGTGTCAGAGGACACCCAACTGAAGAAACCGAAAATGCTGGAGGAAAGTTCATCATGAGTCCTGCAATTGTAAAGTCATGATAAAGAGTTGCATATTCATTTTTCTTTCTCAAATAACCTGAAAAGAGCTCATCTCTTCCACATACCTCTTTTCCTTGATTTTTTTTTACCAAAAGATATATTTTCCACAGTTTAAACATAGGTTCAATTTCTTGCAGGACATTCTGGATCAAGATAGTGAATACATGCTATACATACCTGGTGTGATGACCCCAACAGAAGTATGTATGTAATTACTTATTGATTGTACTAACGTATTGTAAGATTAAGATGGTCGTTATTTCTTGAATCAAGTCATATGGCAATATCATTTGTATCAGTTATTAGGTATCTTTTTTTTTTTTTTTTTAAATGTTGTGTAGTGTTAAGTTTGAATTTTCTCATGGGAGTAATCTTTTCATTTTGCAGATGCTGTCATCGTATAATGAACAAACTAACGTGATTCAGGAGAGTGATTATTTGATTTTCAATGTATATCATAATAGTATTACACTAATATTATAAACCATTAAACTACATTTGTAGTTTACTTTAAAGTTTCATACTAGGGCCTCAACCATTAGATAATCATATGAGTCTCCATTATTGGGACTAATATGCTTCTATTCAATATAGCATATTAGTCCCAATAATGGAGACTCATGATAAACAAATCATCCTTTTCTCTTTGAAAAGCTATAATATAATTTGCCTGTATCTTTTTAATAGTTGTGTATGCTTTTGCATGTAATAAATTATGTGGTTGTTTATGGTTTTGACAAAAGTATAGAGGTTAGTGGTTGCTTCTAGGTTAGTCGTCTTGCACTTTGGCGAACGAGTGGCACGTGTTCATCAGCCAATGCTGCTAGATTTGAGGCCGATGTTGTGCGCACGGGTACTAATTATGGATCTACATCGTAACAACAGATGTCACATGAATTCGTATCTCACTATCACGATAACCTCCTCCGAGAAAGTATTCTTGAACCTACAATAGCTATGCAGCAAACACGAGTGTCAAGAGATTAGACGATACCATCGTTCTCAAAGGTTTTCATACTTGCTCGCCTTCTTTGCAGTTTCTATGTCGACCAAACTTTGTGCCAACATTGTTTCAAACTGTTATTTGCAGTCACCGGTCTCCATGGTACAAGACCACCATCTCACAAAAGATCGCATTCATGTTCACTTCAACAACAGGTGTGAAACTGTTGTACATAAATGTGCCTACATGTTCTCGACGTATTAGGATACACACGTTTAATGGCTGAGAATTCTTTATTTAGCCAGTAATGTACATCAGGATGTTCTTGGCAAAAGGAGCTTTCGTGATGCCTCACGAGGTATATGCAAGTACCATTAAATATCTGTCTTTTCTAGATCCATTCTCATGTTGTCTGATGTATCGTTGGCCATTTTATCTGCATGTTGTTACAGGTACACAAGCTTCGGGAGACCTTCATCCGGGAATAGATGAAGGCCTTTCAGCCTCACGACCGGCAGGGCGACGATGTTAGTGACATTCCCTTTGTATTTTTATATCCTAAAAACGACATGGAACTTTTTTTTTTTTTTTTTTTTTTTTTTTGTTTTTTTTTTTTTTATCAAATCATTTACATTGATGTCTATGTACAAAAGAACACTACCTTTTAACATTCAGTACAATGCATTCAGACATATGTTATAAAAAGAGTTTTCGATCAGCTTTCCATCACCTCTTATCCCTATAAGTATAACATTGATTACAATTTTTTTTGAATCTGCTATAATTATGGTCTTATCCATCTTATGCAATGAAAAGCAAATGTGATCTCGAATCAATGTTCACCTATTTCCTTACTTGATATCCAATGGAGGTATATCAAATATACAGAGCTGTTCCCCGCGTGTCTCAGCAGAAAAATCTTCGTTCTGTGCCACCTATGTAGCAGGAACAGCGACAACAGATGTTCATGGAGGTTTGTTGTAAGCTTCGTATGACTAACATATGTGTTGGTGTGCAAATACTGTAGTAACTATGCCGTTACTTATAGTTCTTTTTATGACCTTCACAGCAACAACACAACCACAGGACACTGTACCTCCAGTTACAGCGTCCATGCGAGCTGAAACAAGTACACATCGTGCTCCTTGACAATGAGGTTGCGCACGGTCGATGGCAGTACCACGTGTCTCTGCAGGTACATTCATTACACGTATTATTACTGCTTGACTATTCCATTATGAATTTTTCCATCTTCCAACAGCATTTGCTGATAAATTCGCAAATTATTTTATAGGACCACCAGCTAAATACAATAGTTTTGGGTCATGTGACTGTGTATGTTCAAAATGTCTTGCAAAATTCTGGTTTGAAAAAGATTGAGCACCTCCAACCGATACAGTGGTCCATTGTACCATAGATGTTGTCTGGGTGGGAAAGTTGAGTTATCATTGCGCCGGGAATATCCGGCATATATACAACAACTTTTTTCAAACAGTTCGGGAATGGTAAAGCTGCAGAATGACACGAAAGAATTAGATAATTGAGGCTATCGCTAAATGTTTTTGAACTCAACCGGGCTCGATACCAGGTATTGTGACTTTTTACTTTTGGCGGTGAGTATGGATTTACACTTCATCAATCAAGCTTTCTTTGATGTAAGATGTTTTGGCTTACCTTATGCCTTTTTTAGGTTGTGAGAGGAGTGTTCATTTTTTAGGTTGTGAAAACAAGGTACAAAGCAACGAAAGTGAAAGGAGGTAAGGGGTTGGAGGCTGCGAAAGAAACAATGGGCAAGAAGTATGATCAGGCTACTGCCCCGAAAAGGCTTCAATTATTCCTAGAAAGGCCAACTATTTTCTGCTGCAACAAGAGTGTAAGTAGTTTCCGCATCTGTCGGGAACTTTTTGTGTTACCTCATGCTAACTTACTCCTTTCTGTAGGATCAAAACAGGAACATCCACCCTCAAAGCCCCGCAAGCATCAGCCAAGTCACCCATGATGCCGGAAAGAGCATCGTAAGGCCTCTCTCTTCTATTGATTTATATGTGAACATGATATGGAGTTTTGAATATCTTTTTGTTGTGTAATCTTTACTGTAAAGTTGAGAAGTGGCAAAATAGGTAGATTGGGTAAAGGGTCTAACAGGTTATTTTTTGTAATGGGTCAATATGAGTCGGATTGGTCAACTTGAAGCACATCTTCAAAAATATATATAAAAATTCGTGTGTCAAATACCATAAGAAAACCATATAACCTTTGGTAATGGTCAAATGAATTGATAGAATGATTCAGGAGGCTTTATGTGTTCCCTTTTTAGCTATATTTTGTATGTACTCATTTGACCCAAATAGGATTATTCAAGATCCAAATCTAATCATACATAAGGGGAATTGAAATAGCCACCCTCCTTTACCCAAAAAAGGAAGTGTATGCTTACACCTGTTATACTTTATCTGAGCAGTTGTGGTTGACTGTGCTATTGGAAGGGATATTTTCTTTATTGTTTATCTTTTACAAGTATGATTGATAAATCCCATGTATAACGATTGTCACGCAGGTCTGTACAAAATGCTTCCTTGCCATATCACCCTCCTGATCTGAACAGAAATATTACCAAAATATTTGGCAAGCTTATTAATATTTATAGAGGTAAACTTCCTCGAACATTAAGATTTTTTGTTTTGTACGCAGCTTAGGAGTGTATAAATTTATGGATGTACTTTGTCATGCTATCATTTTCCTTAGCTTTGGGTGAGGATTGGCGGCCCTTAAGTTATTACAAGGCAATTCCAGTTATTGAAAGGTTACCATTTAAAATTGAGAGTGTGGATCAAGTCAAAGACTTGTCTGCTATTGGGAAGTTGATGCAGGATCATGTAAGTGAAAGATATCTACAAGCTTTATTAGACATTGCATTTTCTATGACTTACAAACTTCAATATGCATAGTAAATGTATAAGCATTGGTGTCTATTCATGTATTTAATGTCGTATATTTTTTCATTAAAATAGATTGATAGAGTGTGTCAGCTTATGAGGCTTCACAAGCTTTTTTTTTTTTTTTTTTGCTTTGGATAGGCTAATGTAGGAATAAAT
This sequence comes from Artemisia argyi, assembly GCA_030686995.1. Classification (NCBI taxonomy): domain Eukaryota; kingdom Viridiplantae; phylum Streptophyta; class Magnoliopsida; order Asterales; family Asteraceae; genus Artemisia; species Artemisia argyi. The sequence continues at coordinate 206,879,959 of CM060684.1, read as the reverse complement.
AGATGGTGTGACAAGAAAGCTGAAGGTTCCTTAAGTATTGCCATGTTGCATAGTCGTTGATGATAGAAATGCAGTATCACTAACAACAACCTTAGACAGCTTAGAGAAGGTAAAAACCATTTCCTTTAATATTTGACTTTAAAAAGTAACTCAGCAACTGTTGTATAGGGCAGTCTTGACCCATTTACTTAAACCTGAGGCTGAATGAAAGACAAATTAGATCCTTACTTAAATTCACCTGTCAACGTCCTCAGGAGAAAGAGAAGGACATCCTAAAGGTGGGAAAATCTCATCTATTTCAGTATACATCTTTTATGAAAAATCTGTGGTTTGGATGTTCTTCTTGCACATATTTTATGGTTTGAATGTTGCGAACAGCTCACATGGGTGTTTTTAGTGGGCTTTTTAGGCCTTCCACGCCAGTCTACTTATGATTAGGCTAATTTACGCTGTGCTCTATTACAAATGGCTCAAATAGGGTTGTAGTTTTTCAAGACTTGGATTAATATTTTAATAATGTTGCACTTGCAAATATAAGTAACCACAACTCTTACAAAATGGATTTATTTGTTGTTTGTTAGTCAGCCCAGCGCGGTTAAGTGTTCAACCCATCTTCCTATCTGGTTTGGTTAAAAGGCTAGGAATTTGATAATATGGACAGATGTTCTTTATACGTCTCTTGAAAGTTTGTTTATATGACTGGTTTGTCCACTTAGTTTGCTAATATTCATTTTACATGTCTGATGCTTCTGCAGACAGTGCAATCCAACAATTACGATAATGACCCGTATGCAAAGGAGTATGGGATAAAAATTAGTCCGAGGCTAGCCTCTGTTAAAGCTAGGATATTGCCTCCTCCTTGAGTAAATAGCCATCACTTTTGAATTTTCTTTATTGACTTATGTTAATATATTTCGTGACTATTCATCTATTCTTTTGTAGCTCAAGTACCATGACACGGGTCGTGAAAAGGACTGTTTGCCTTAAGTGGATCAATGGAACATGATGAACAAGGTAGCTGTGTATATATTTTGTGTCATAACAGTATCTGACATATGGTTTTTCTCTCTATGCACGTGTGTGTGGTGTGCATTAAACCTCTTAAATCAAGTGGACACTAATTTTATATGATTTGTAATTCAATTTCTCTTAGTTAGGAGACATGGAGTCCTGGGAAATTCTTCGCATCCCTGATAAACCACCCTTTCCTCTTCACCAACAACCCACCAGTAACTACTTTGACCTGTGTTTATGACTGTTTGTGTTTATATATTCGCAATTAAATATTATTTTGTGCTGAACTTGATTACATTGTGCAGTCAGTGTTTATGCCCCTGTAATTGATCCTAAGCATATATTAGTTAATTTTTCTTGACTTCTGTTATTGATGCTTAACCCGTTTTTGCGATTGATTGAAACTGTTTGTTGTTTAGGAAGTTAAATGAGATTTTGCCGCTAGAAAGTCTACACTGCCAAGCGGATGCGGGTAATTTATTTATTATGAATTAAGTATAAAGTGTTATAAACATTCATTATATAATTCATGTGTTTTTATGAATATGATTCATAAATATTGATATATATTACAGCAACAGTCGAACATGAAAACAACAACATTGTAATGGATATATTACTACTACATAATTTAACAGAAAATATTTTACGACCTCGACAGGCAATTGAGGAAAATAAGATGAAGGCGGGCCCTTTCTAGCTCATTATGCAAGGCATTGTGGAAAAGTAAAGAAAGACATGCAATTGAGTCATCCATTGAATCCGTTGCTAATGAGTTGGAGATTGAGAAAAAATTAAGATGACGATCCGAAAGCTTGAATAAAAAACTTGGGCAACAGATAATGGAAACAAAGGGTTCTTTCGCAAAAGTGTTGAAACAAAGGGCACGGGAGATTATGGAACAAGTTTGTGATAACTTGAAGCATTTCTTGGAAATAAAGTAACGGGTAAGAAAAATGGTCGTAAAGAAGATCTATACAAACCAAGTAACTTTAGAATATGGCATGATTTAGTCTAACCATGATTTGTGTATAATGTAAAAAATAAATACATGGTGTGATTTTAATCTTGCTTATCAATATTTGATTTAAGGAAACACAAGGAACTTTATAAGTCATGCGTGTCTCTTTACTAATACATAAGTTATAACTATAAAAGATCACTGATATCCGTATATGACTAAATCAAAATGTAAATTACAGGTCATGATCATCCTTAAATATTAATTAATATTGGCAAATACCATAAAAATAAAATAAAACCCGTAAATGTCCAATACTAAATAATAAAAAATACAAAAATAATACAATATTTAACATAAACAATAACAGTAAAAGATCACTATATATATATATATATATATATATATATATATATATATATATATATATATACACACACACACATAATTAGATTAAAATTAAAAATATTAAAATAAAATTAAAATGTAAAATTACAAGTCATGCCCGCCCATCAGGCCCATTCCATTGTCCCTTTACTACCCTGTTTAACATGTATTTGAATTGTATGCCACGTATACAATACGAAGACTTAAACTGAATATTGCAACAACTTATCTTTCAAATACAACAATTGGTTTTAGAACAACAAAGTACTAAAAAATACATACAATTTAGAAAATGTCTATATACAAGTAAAGATTGTCTATAAACAAAATACAACACTATAGTAAATTAATTAACAAGTATTTGAATTGTATACCACGTTTAAAAAACAAAGAATTAAACTAAATATTGTGATAACTTATATTTAAAATGCAAGAATTGGTTTCAGCACCGCAAAATACAAAATAATACATATAATTTAGAAAATATCTTCCTCGAATGTTAATTACTGTTAGCTGATATCATAAAAAAAATAAAACATATATATATCCCATACTAAACAATAATAAAATAATAATAAACATATTTAAGATAAACAATAACAATAAAAGAACACTATATATATTCATAAATAAATTAAAATTAAAAATATGATAATCAAAATAAAATGTAAAATTACAAGTCATGCCCGCACATTGGGCGGGCTTTGAGACTAGTATATATATATATATATATATATATATATATATATATATATATATATATATATATATATATATATATATATATATATATATATATATATAAGCCCACCCCTTCATGTTCATATATAAGCCACAAATTTTAGGCTTAGCTTATTATAATTAATAAGGTAAAATGACCAAAAAGTATATGAACATTAAATGGTGTTGTTGTTAAATCAGATTATAAGAGTTTATATATATATATATATATATATATATATATATATATATATATATATATATATATATATATATATATATATATATATTGTCATATAAGCCCACCCCTTCATGTTCATATATAAGCCACAAAATTTAGGCTTAGCTTATTATAATTAATAAGGTAAAATGACCAAAAGTATATGAACATTAAATGGTGGTGTTGTTAAATCAGATTATAAAACTTTTTTTTTTATATAAAATTGTTATATAAGTCCACCCCTTCATATATAAGCCACAAAATTTGGGCTTATCAAAAGCCTCTTATATAAGCTCATAAGCCCACTTATATTAGCTTAGCTAAACACTTTAGGCTTATTTATCATATATAAGCTAATAAGCTCATAAGCTGATAATATAGGCTTAGCCAAACACCCCCATGGCCCCATATATTATGCAAAAATGGCTAATTAATTACACCAGTCACATTAAAAATATTCCACCAATAATAGTAACAAACTTGTTTCATAGCATAATAAAGGCCAACATATGTTTTTTAGATTAGTTTGATACTTTATACTTTGTAGGGCTGCACTGAACAGGAAACTTTGTTCATTACTCGGCTCTTAGCTGCTTTTCAAAAATTCCAAGCTACAAACGTGAAAGAAAGAAACGAAAAACACACCAGGGGGCTATACCACCTGTATTATAATATCAGCCAAATAGACAATAACATATTAGGAGCAACCAAACAACAGCAATTTGCACTGCTTGACTTTGTACTGGTTTTTACCACATATATCATTAACAAATTACACATGATTTTCTTGCAGAAATATATACTTGTTTCATACTTGACTCAGCAACAATTAACTTACAAAGGCGTTTCATATAATTTGAGAAATATATAGTACTTGTTTCATACTTTATTACACACAAATAACATTACAAAACTTCTACAGTTATCATGGTAAAATAAAAGTGAAGCATTTGAGTCTAACAATAACATATATTCTGGGATTAAAATATTCCATAAAAACTGAATAGGACTCCCATCCAGAAATAGTGTTTTGGAAAGAACTTATTTGCCAAACAAAAGTGATTGAGACTCCTAAATCACAAACAAAGAAACTAATTTGTCTAAAAGTGATTGGGACTCTCCCCAACACAGAAACCAAATTGTCCAAAAGTATTATTTAGAAAGGAAACTTGTCCAAAAAAACCATTCAACGGAAACTAATAAACATCAATATATTGCCACTACCCATACTCAGCACTTGTTCCAACTCTTCATGTAACACCCCCAATTCAATGATGCAGCGGAATTTAAACTGGGTGTTGCTCGACGGCACAACAGTCATAATAATAGAAAACGATCTATAATTGAGTCGTTTTAAAGGATTTATCATTCAAATTATATAAATATCAGAGAATACAACATGAGGTCCCAGATGGTTTCATGTTTACAAATTACATTAAACGAGTTTTTGAATGATAATAAATTTTATAGCCATCTTGAATATCCGTGCCCTTCCGTGCCATCCTTGATCACCATGGACCTGAAATACATGCTTAAGAGGTCAACACAAAAGTTGAGTGATATTCATAGAGTTTGTTTAATGGTTGAACACAATATGTTGGTAGTATGAGTTAATTAGACTCATACTCATGGTTGGAAAACAAAACAGGTAGGCTACGTTATTATACGCCCATAAAATGTATTATACACTAAGCTTATGACACCAAAACGTTAACGGGTACCAATATCAATCGGCGGAGTTATCCCGGTAGGTACTTTGCTAACATACCTAAATCTCAAATATAGTGCATTTGTTTGAACTTAGTCAATACAAATGGGATTCATCAATCCCAATAGGCCTATTCACAATATTCGCGCTCACTATTACTAGTGATTAAATGGTTCATAATAAGGGATATTGGTTTTAGCAAGGATAGTACTTAGTGATAATAAAATAATCAGGCAAGCATACAATTGAAAAGCTTTGTGTTCGGTTTAAAATAGCATGTATTCCCCCCAAGGGTTTGTAAAACAATTAAGTAATGAAAAGTGGGGCTATGAACTCACCTTGAGTTGGATAATGTATAATGAGAATGATGGATATGCCGTGAGAACTTCTACGAGCAACCTAAAATAATTGTTGCAACTTAGGTTTGGAATAATGTCTAAGAATACGAAGAATTGCCTATATATGTCTTGCATTTAGTCCATGATGTAGTACTTAGTATAGTGTAAGTCTTTGAAAAGAAATGGTTCATGAAACATGTATAGTTTATATATCGTTTACTACCATTCGGGCCGACATAATTCAGAAGTCATGTAGTAAACGTTCGAGGAGCCAGGACACTTTAATTCGTAAATCCACAACTCATCTCGACGGCTTACTTAATGAACTCCTCACATGAGGCTCCCTACTATTGTAGTATTTGATAAAGTATATATATATATAAGTTTTGATCCGAAAAGTTACATGTCCAATATTTGAATAAACTTAGGAAAGTTTATTTTTACATGAAGATTGTTATTAGGATGAGTTTCTTAATCTTGTATGACAATTACTTGTAAAATCTCATGGTTCTTTTAATGGAGTAGATCCAAATTGTATGTTTTAAGTTATCGCCTAGGTAAGTTTATATGGTCATTTAGTTATGGCCTTGTCATGACCTTTGGTCATTGTTCCATGGTCTTGAGACTCAACCTTGGCTTTAGCCATGATTGTGGTCTTGAATTTAGGTCATTAGACCTCTTGGTCTTATTAAACCATAACTATTATATAGTAACTTTGGTATATAAAATTGCTGTTAAGAAACTGAAGAAAATCTCATTCGTTATTGGTTTTCTGGATACGTGCACCTGAGTTTTTGAAGAAAACGTGATTCTGGACAACTTTCGTGCTTTAACTTTTTCATGAAACAGACCAGAAGGGCCTCTTGTTGCGTGTTTAAGGTTCTGTCACAGAAGGTTTTTAGGCAGTTTTGCCGTAAAGTTTTGGTAACTTCAAATGGTCATAACTTTTGACTCGTATACTCGTTTTAGGTAGTTCAAATTGCTATGTTTTCCTTGTTAAGTCCTATACTACAATATGTAATTGTCCAATATCATTTATATACTGTTTTGATCAGAGTTTTCCATAAAAATCACTAGTTTGCTTGTTTACTTATCATAAGTTAACATATATATATCATAGTTTGTTTTACCCATTTTTATACATCATGAACTTAATAACAAGATAATATATAGTATGAAGGAAATACAAATGGCATGAAAATGATATTTAAGCAAGGAAGTGTATTAGAGTTTGCTTACAACTTTAGCTTTCTACAAGAAAGGTAAGTAACATGTAAGGTAAGGACATTGATTGATTACTTCTCTTCACTTCATGCAATCTTTCTACCCTTGTATTCTTGAAAGAGAGATGATGAAAGTTGAGGTGACTTGAGTAGATTCAAAGTCAAGAGAAATCACCAAAGTTTCTAGGGTTTGGAAATAGTTTGATGAATCAAAACCAAACTAGAGTTTAAGTGTTGATATTGTCCTTGATTCTTGAATAAAACTTGAAGTGAACTAGCCAAAAGGGTATGGTGTTTGTGTGTGTGTTGTGGGACGGCAAGAAAGGAGGGGGAGGGGGTTTTATATGAGCTTGAGGAGGTGCTAGGAAGTAACTAGGAAGGTGTCTTAAGGAGGTGCAAGACTTAGGATATTTTTAGGAAGCTTGATGGCCAAGTTTAACACTTGTTTTAATCCTAGAGCTAGCTGTTTGAGATCAAGACACACAAGGGTGACTCCCCCCACCCCCTAGAGGCGGTTCAAGATGGATAAGGGGGAGTGAGCTGGCTTGTGATGATATTATCCTAGTTATATTAATAGTTTTGACTCTGTAAATTGCTAACCGTAAGTGATTAAGCCTCAAAACGTAAAACCGGGTATCGTAAAAATGTGGAACTTGAAAGTATTGTTAAACATGTCAATATACTTCATAATAAAATATAAAATGAGTGGTAGGTTCCATTGGGGTGCTAAAACCCTGCTAAAACTGGAAATACGGGTCTAAAACGCGTAATACGTAAAATGTACGAATATTGTGTAAAATTGAGAAAAGTAAAATGTTACTTTTCTAATATGATAATAATGATTTAAAATGACTTATAATGTCTAGACTGGGCTCAGTCTAGTGTCGGTTGTTATTTAATGTCTTTTAGACATAAAACCGTAAGCCTAAAAATCAAGGAATGATTTTTGGTCAAAGGAGGAGGGAAAAATATGTTGACTTATTCCAAAAATGTGAAAGCTCAAATTGTCTTAGAAATGCGGTGCAGGTATAGGCTAAGGTTACAGCTAAGTAAAAGCGCTTAAAAATGAAAATTTCTGTTTCTCACGGCCGAGGTTTATTTGGTCACATTTTTCTCAGTCATGATTAATTCTCAAATAAATCATGAGTGTATCAAACATTTTTCTGATGCGGGGAAAATTAACGCGGTCGAGTTTCGTTGTGCGTAGGATTTTTGAATGACGTTTTACCCTAAAACGTGTAGTTCCTTAATAACTTTCGCGAAAATGATCTGATGAGTGTCAAACTTTTATTTTGTCATGGAAATGATTTATCACACGAGAATATGAAATAAAAATCAAATTTCGGAAAATGAATAGTAAAAAGTGAATAGTAAAAATGAATAGTGAAATTTTCGGGAATAGTAATTAACCTGAAAATGCGAATTGTTACACTTCATGGGGTCTTTCTCGATCTTCACTTGCACAACTTGCTTCTTACCAGTGGACGACTCACTGCCTGCTTCGTTATCAGCGGGCCTCCTGTTTTTGTTGTCCTTTGTGTCAGGACTCCCTGATGTACTTATTGCAGAAGGGAATGTCGTTTCACCCCCTTTTCATTATCTGATCTGCACATGGCGAGCGAATTAAGCGATGAAATTAGACAATACATTAATCCATGATATACAAAAACAAATAAAACATTACTTACAGATACATCAGTAACTGTAGCCATCCGTTGACCCCCACTCTTGGTGTTATAAAGTTGTAACAATCTCAACAACCAATGGATCTAGTGGTCGTTAATTCATACATGCATATAAAGTATCGTGTTACTGTTTAGTATATGGTTTGGCAATTTATGGTGTGCAAAATGAAAAGTTTTCATCCATCTACCACTTTGTACATAATGAGAGGAAATGTAAGAGGTGTTGTTACACCCTTGTTCGAGCTTTTTGAACATTCCTGACCCTGTTGAAACAAACAATATGATAAAAGAAGTTAAAAATCTGGTTCTTTCTTGAAACTTCGTATTTGTGTAATGAAAATGCACTTGCCATTGAAAATTCGATTATATAATACAAACAACCATGTTTCTGTTACATTATAAACCTATCCAAACACTATTTATATTGTTTAAATCAACATAAAATCAGCAAAACAAACATAAAAACTATTAAAAAAACATATAAAAGCTAGAAAAAATAGCATATAAACCTGCAATAGCGCTCCAAATAGCCATGTTTCCTTGTTAAATCACTTGGAACATCTTATATTATCCGATCAGTGCATTCTGTCCTAACGTTGAGCAGATGTCAAGAATCAAGGTAGCTCCCACCACCATGGCTCTTAATAGCTCAGAAACCTGCACAATTTGGTAATAAAATGGGCAAACGAAAACAAAAGGCATAAAAGTGTGACAAATTTTTTTGGGCATCAAAACTCAAATCTAATATCAACTTCTAATGTTACGTGTCCCAAATCGCTTATAATAAAGCAAACTATTACGTTGTTTATTAAACATGAAACCTGTAACAACAAGCTGAAGTACAACCATCACATTTCTTTTATCTTCTGCCAACTTACCATTACTTAATATGATCTGCTCATTGAAGAGCTGCTCGACACTGTGTCTAGACTCCTGACTGAATAGCCACCATTGATCAAAAGCACCCTGGCCTTGTATGCGTTAGTGACATCTAAACAGTAGGGCCAAGTGTCAAACTCATCATTTAGCCTTATGTGTGATAAAAGGCTGAAAACCATAGACATTTAAATGGGACGAAATAGACATGGAAATTCTTAGCCAAGTAATGGAAACGCACAATGGGGCCTCAAATAATCAAATTATGTAGGAAAAATATTATTTCGTGAGATGAAAATCAAGAGATTAATGGATCAATTTGATTAGCTTTTGTTGAGCTGAATCGTTATTAAGCTTGCAAATAGCACATGCAGGTGCCTAAAATTAAACACAGCTGAAATATCACTCTACCAGTAAATCACCTCTTTCATAGTTGTGCCCATAGGAAAAGAGAGGCATAAATTACCTCTAGGTACATTGTAATCAAGCATCTGTAACGAAATAAGCAAACATTTTGTAATGTTTAGAGCAATGTACGAATGTAGAAGTAAGCAAACATGGAAAGTGATTTTTTTTAACTTCAAAGTTTTATCTTTCACATACTTTGCATGATAAAAGTTATTTGGGACCAATACAGCTAAATCTTAAGATATAAATCAAGTACCATCTTTTGATGTTATTTATTTGTGGCTCAAATTCTACAACTTCCTTTGCTAATAGAAGCATCCCCTGTAAAGAAAAAGAAGTATTAAATTATAACATTTTTAATAATGACATTGTTTCATACTAAGCTAATGTAAGTGGAGTTGTTTTTAGTGTATACATAAATGGTTTGAAGTGCCGTCTTCTTGACATAAACAACAAAAACACCAGTTAATATTTCAGATATTGCTTGAAACCTCAAGGTCACTGAAATCTAATACTGGTACAATAGAAAATTCAGTTCGATGTGGGAATTGTCTTGTGCAACTCTTTTGGCTATCAACTTCCCAAAAAGAGTTAAGAATTCCACAATGCGACAAAAGAATAATAAATCAATGTAACATACCTAGCATGATGTTAACACTTTTTTGAACATTCGTATTGCCATCCATCCTGCAATTATAACACAAGTAAGTGGTCATATCCCATAACTGAACTTGGTTAAAATAGGGAGAATGAAATATGATATTTGATAAAATGTGTATGTCTCTCTATTTTTTTTTTTTTTTTATGGCAATCTCTTTTGGTTGCGTTTAGGTGTGCGTAAATTTCAAACTTACATACCTGTGCAAACCAACTAATTAAACACATTCAACATAGGAATCATCAAGTACAACATCATTTCTTGGTTATAAGCAATCATAATGTGCTTCATTTTTTTCCCTACAAATGACATTTACATAGATACTACAATTTATCAAATAGTTGGCGTGCATAGAAAACACACATAGAACATAAACCCAGGTTTTATTTTATAAAAAATCATACAAAAACATGGGTTTTGCTAAAAATCACATTTTTAACAAAACCCAAATTTTATTTTTTTTAATTTTATATTTTTAGGTTTTGTTTTATTGTTAGAGGTTGAAATGTAGTGAAAGGAGGAAAGTATTGGGGTGATTCTGTATTGGAGGAGTGCGTTAGATGTTTAAGATTGGAAGGCTAAGTAGTAGTCGTAACGAAAACCGATTTTATAACTTTAGGACTGATCTTGTATATGATGTGCGTTAGTGGTTTAAGATTGGAAGCATAAGTAGTAGTCTGTAATGAAAACTTTGCATATTAGTTTAAGGTTTGAAAATTATTGTTAGAGGTCGAAATGTGGCGAAAGGGGGGAATATTGGGATTGTTTATGTATGCGATGTGTGTTAGTGGTTTAAAGGGGTGTTTGTTTAATCTGATTTCGATTTTAAATTCACATGCTCGAATGTTTTGGTTTGTTTTGCGATTTTGGGTTTATATAAGTGTATTATGTAAGTATTAAAATAAGCTGGAAAATTTGAACTTATGAAATATAAACCGGAATTAGATAATCTCGTTAGCCCACAATTAAGCTTAAACAAACACCCTTTAAGATTAGAAGCATAAGTAATTAAATTTTGAAAATGAAGTTTTTTATAGTTAGAGCTCAATATGTGGTGAAATGAACAAAGTTTTGAACTGATTTTGTATATGATGAGCGTTAGCGGTTTAAGTTTGGATGGAAAACCGATTTGATGACTTAATATTTTCAAGTTTGAATGAGTGCGTACAAGATATTTTTGAATATGAAGTTGTTTGTTTTAGAAACTGATATGGATGTGTTTAGATGTTAGCTCAGGGTTATATCTCGCTGTATAAGAAGATATTAGGTAATGATATGTGTCTTAGTTAATGAGCGAAATCGAGTGATTTTGTATGCAATGACACGAGAAATATTTATACATTGAAGGATACGTTTTTGAGAATGTCTTTTATAAGATAATAATGCTTAAGATCTTAAAACTTAATTAGATACCTAACAAATGCATATGGTCTATAGAATTTCGTTTAAACTTGTGTTCTTTATTATGGGACTGGGTCGTTACATCTCTTATGTGTAGCAACTCATAATAAAGAAATAAACTTTTAAGCGAAGTCGAACTCTTTTCGCATATCTGATGGTAAGCTATTGTTACCACTTTCTCGTCATGTAAACATCCTTCAAGCAGTTGGATTCGTTCAATCTACATCCTCTCTATGGCGGTACGTTAAACACTCAAACTTCATAACCCACTGAGTTCTAGTTAATTATTTGCCCCTTGCATCTTTTTACATTTTCCTAATTTAACTTTTGGTGTGTCTCAGGTTGAAAGGCTTTTCAAAGATGAAGCTACCGAAGAGAAGGGTGAACGCGCTAGAATGGTGAGTCTTCTTATCTTCTTACGTCATATGTTTGGCTAGGAGTTTATGCTTAGCTCTAATAAATTTGTATTACGTGCTATTTTCGTTTCAGGCATCCTTTGTTGGAGCTATGGCAATAGCTGACTTGGTGAAGACGACCTTAGGGCCCAAGGGAATGGTTAGTGTGTTGTACATATGTTTCCGTTCCCCAGAGAGACGATTAGCTTCTTATACGCATACTAATTGTTCTTACTATTCAAATTTTGCAGGATAAAATATTGCAGTCGACAGGTAGAGGACACAGTGTCACAGTGACGAATGATGGTGCTACTATCTTAAAGTCTCTTCATATCGATAACCCTGCTGCTAAAGTCCTTATTGGTATCCTTATATTAGTCCTTTTTGTCTTTTGCATGCTATTAAAACTGTCACGTCTTTATTGAGGCTAATGTTAAATTTCTTAATTTTATGATTAGACATCTCGAAAGTTCAAGACGATGAGGTGGGTGATGGGACTACCTCTGTGGTAGTTTTGGCTGGGGAACTTTTAAGGGAGGCCGAGAAGTTGGTAGCCACAAAAATTCATCCAATGACAATTATTTCAGGTCTGTTTTGATGTGTGTTAATAATTTAATATACGTTTAACTTTTCACGTGAATGTATGTAATCCTTATCTTCTTTCAATTTTCAGGTTACCGAATGGCTGCTGACTGTGCTCGTAGTGCATTGTTGGAAAGGGTCAAGGATAACAAGGAAGATGCAGGTTCGTATTGCTTACATCAAATATACTTTCATAAACTTACATTTTGGTGTAGCTTCTCACTTGTACTTTGTTACATATCATGACACTTGATATTTAGTTATCTGCCTAATTAGTAGCACCTATGAAATCGAGTTTTGTTACTGCATATTAATGAGAGTGTACCCTGCATGTTAATGTCACGTTTAATGGTTTTATACAGAGAAATTCAGATCAGACTTGATGAAGATTGCAATGACCACATTGAGCTCTAAAATTCTCTCCCAGGACAAGGAACATTTTGCAACCTTGGCTGTTGATGCTGTGATGAGGCTAAAGGTGAGTAGTCATTGCGCACTAATAGACTAAACTCGCATTGTGTACCATAACTTTCCTTCTTATTATTCTGCAAATAATAAGTCTGATTAGTCGATATGATTTATGCTATTTGCTGGTATATTAAACTATTTAAAAATAAGATAAAAGGTCATACGTAAATCATTTCAGAAATGGAGCAAAAAGTATTAAGTTCCTTTATCTGTATATCTGGTGATGCATATCCGTCTGTTATATCTCAAATTTTAGTCTTACATATGCCGGTAGACTGTTTGTACTCATATTGTTGCGCAATATCCCTTTCTAACGTATCTTTGTCTTGATGTGTCAGGGAAGCACAAACTTGGAGTCAATCCAGATCATCAAGAAAGCTGGAGGGTCACTAAAGGATTCTTTCTTGGATGAAGGGTGAGTTAGATAACCTTTTTTTCTTTTCATTTTCTAGTACCTTCATATTCGGTAAATGTTACTTCTTTCATATGGAAGTTCGAAAATGCAATTTCATCACATTAGATACTTCTTGGATGTTAGTACATCTTCTAGGGTATAATTTATGCTATATTGCTTGTGCAGATTTATTCTAGACAAAAAGATTGGTCTCGGACAACCAAAAAGGATTGAAAATGCCAACATTTTGATTGCAAACACAGCTATGGATACCGACAAAGTTAAAATCTACGGAGCACGTGTTCGTGTTGACTCAATGGCAAAGGTTGCTCAAATTGAAGGAGCTGAAAAGGATAAAATGAGAGAGAAGGTGCAAAAGATCATTGGTCACGGTATTAACTGCTTCGTGAACAGACAGTTGATCTACAATTTCCCAGAGGAGTTGTTTGCAGATGCCGGAATCCTTGCAATAGAGCATGCTGATTTTGACGGAATTGAGCGTCTGGCCTTAGTTACTGGTGGTGAAATTGCGTCGACTTTTGACAATCCTGAGTCTGTTAAACTTGGACACTGCAAACTTATTGAAGAAATTATGATTGGTGAGGATAAGTTGATCCATTTTTCAGGCGTTGAAATGGGTCAGGCCTGTACTATCGTTTTGAGAGGTGCAAGGTATGACATGCGCTATACAGTATTATGTTTGTTATTATTAAGATGTTGCATCCCTGTACTATCATTACAGCACATGACCCAAATTAACATTTTTGTTAAAAGGCACAGTAATTACGTTATCAGTTCCGAAATCAAAATTCCGAAGTATCATCTTTTTATTGATGACAATCAGACATATATAGTGATACTTGTTTTCTTTTTGCAGTTTCCATGTTCTTGATGAAGCAGAAAGATCGCTGCATGATGCTTTATGTGTGCTATCTCAGACCATAAATGACAGCAGGGTTCTACTTGGTGGTGGATGGCCAGAGATGATCATGGCTAAGGCAGTTGATGAGTTGGCCCGCAAAACTCCCGGCAAAAAGTCCCATGCTATCGATGCTTTCTCACGGGCTCTGCTTGCGATCCCAACAACCATTGCTGACAATGCTGGTTTGGACAGTGCTGAGTTGATTGCTCAACTTCGAGCTGAGCACCATAAAGAGAATAGCAATGCAGGGATTGATGTGATTACCGGCTCTGTAAGTGAAACAAGTTCATAACATAGACTGATTAACTGGTTGCATCGTAGCAAGACAAGTTTAAAGTTTTGATGTTTTGTTTTGCGTTATTTGTTAAACAGGTTGGAGATATGTCTGAGCTTGGAATATCCGAGGCATTCAAGGTGAAGCAGGCGGTATTGCTTTCTGCAACTGAAGCTGCAGAAATGATCCTAAGAGTCGATGAGATAATCACTTGTGCCCCAAGAAGGAGAGAAGACAGGATGTGAAGTCATTAATAGTAATGGTGTGTGTTATCGCGAGATTTTGTTTAGACATATTTGTTTATGTGCACGTTATGTTAAATTGTTTTGACACTATGTTGAAGCTAGAATATCGTAGTAGTGCTTGCGCGTTGGTTTTCTCATTGTACTCCTTAAGTGGATTCTTTTAAGCACCTACTTAATGGAACTTTTTGGTTTAGTTTTGGTTAATTTTTATCATACGCGCTTCACCGTATCACTACTAACAGTCAAATAACATTAAGCATTTCTCAGTTACCTTAAAAACATAAACACAACAATTCCCACCTTCATTTTCTTTAGGAAAACATACATGTGACATACACATACTACGATTATATAAAACTATGTTTAGACTAAATCTAACACTTAAAACTTTGTAAATATGCATAAATGTGAACCTGAATTGCGGTTGCAGTCTTCAAGACTTCATTGTGATCTACCCATGATACTAAAGCTTTGATTTTTATCTAAGTTTTCGTGTCAATGATGAAATTTGGGAATTTCTTGTACAAGACACTGGCCGGTTTTCCTTGGCCCCTCTTTCAATAAAGAATGTAAACTTGCATAAGTTTAAACATCATCAGTTTCAGATGTGATCTTCCTTTTTGTTCACCATTTAATACAATGCAATTAAAAATTTGCATCCAAACCTGTGGAAGTTACAAGGGGATCATGTGTGTATCCAACAGTATGCCAAAAAGTGTCTAATTGTAAATAACTGAAACAACATTTGAAGTGAATGAGAATACAATGGCCAAATGATCCTGAACCGGGTCTGAGGATAGGAATTTGTAGACGCTTATGTGACGAGAGGATGACTGTATGTTGCTTAAAAATTGTAACATTGGTAAACTAAGTGTTGTAGAATAGCGTTTGTGTTTCTCTTGAATTGGTTGTTCATGCATCTATGACTCTATGTATCCATTCTTGCTTAGTTATTGTTGCGTTTGAAATTTATAATGAAGTACGATGTAGCAGCTGTGTTTACTCTCGTCACATAAGCTTCTACAAAGTGTGCAATATCTACATGATAAGAAATTCTAATGTGTAGAGCCTACTGGTCCTGAAAGTGTTTGTTTGACAATATGTTCTAAAAAGCGCTTATGTGATATGTGAAGCTAGTGAGTGCAATATAATCCATATGTGAAGCTAGTGAATGCAATATCTACATGATTGTTGGGTCAGTGTTGCGAGGAGGCTGCTTGTAGAGCCACAAAGGACAACGTCATTGTTGGAAATGATTTATCCGTTCTTAAGATATATACTCCAACTTGGATAGATCAAAGGGATTGGGACAACTTGATTGATTGGGTCTGGAATATCACAGAATGGAAAAAAGAAAGTCAAATGTGTCTCGAGAAAACAGATTAACTGACGTACATGGTCATGTGTCGAAACACACCGCTGGATCCATTATCAATATATTTATAGGTTTTGCTTGGTTTGGCCATTGTTCTTTTGTGACCAATGAGCCATTGTGTTATGCTGTCTAAATGAGTGAACCATGTAGTCAGCTGTTAAAACAATGCTTCTGCTCTGTCTTAATGTTGATCTTGAATTACTTGCTTGAAAGTGAGCTCAAATTTCTATCCCTTCGACTAAACTGTGTTCTTGGAATTGACTTCCTATCGAAGACGATGTATCTTGAAGACCGGACAGTTCGTCTATAGTTGTGGCAAGTTGTTCTTACTACCGGGTAACTGCTCGTTTATTTTAGGGAGGACTAGTGAGTGAAGTTGCAATTATGAAAAACACATTACATAGTCTGCAAAAATTATAAATATGGATTTGACATGCATTTACTTGGTACAAATATGCATAGTGCACATATGAAGGACATTACCATATTTGACACTCAGTCATTTAGTTTCTTGGAGGTGGTGTGGGTATGTGGGCAATGCATATTGTAATTTATTCTTAGTTACCCTGAATCTATTGCCAATGTACCAGCATGAAAAGTATGCGTACTTGGTACTGTTGCCATAGAAATGATAAAATGACCATATTAACTAGTACCAAAAAAGTAACCATATAGACCTGTTACCAAAATGACCCATGTTGACCCGTTTCAGTAATACCTGTTTTGACCCGTACTTAAAGTACCCATTTTACCTGTTAACTCGTCCATTTCACTGACGTCCTTTAATTACGAGTCATTAATAAATTTCTTTTGTGTAGGATAAAAGGGTTGTTTGGATAAATCTAAAGTGCAGCCGGCTCAAAGCCCCTTTTGATTTACAAAACGCAGTTGTTATTTGGAAATATATGGTTGGATCAGAATAGAAGTTTTTGTTTGGCTACAATCATCTATACTTATATTCCTGGCTCCTTGACAACGAGTTATATATATGCGGTATAATGGTGTGAAAAAATGTTGTGTTTGATCAACTTTATGGAGTTTTTACGGGACTGAATATAACGTAGGCACAAACTCTGGAAAAGATGAGAGCACGAGTGGAAAGAGACATGACAAGTGCAGGAACACATATAACACAGGTATTTGAGGCGAGTGCTCGCAAAAAAGCTCGAGATAGGATTGCATAAAGTGAGGTTTAAGCTGTGAAATTATTGTATCTTTCCAACGCAAATGTGATCCTTTACCGACTGTAACTTTCTGACAAATTTCTGAAAAAAGTTTTACCGACAATTTTCCGACATAAATTATACCGACTGACTTTCGACGGAAACATTACCAACAAATTTCCGATGCATGTTCTTTGTCGGAGTTTCCAAGTGAATTTCGACGGATAGTAATTACCGACCATGGATTTCCTGACAGACTATTTTTGTTACAAACTGTCAGAAACTACTTATACCGATGGATTCCCAACAGAAAAGTCCGTCGGTAAAGACCTGCTATGTAGTAGTGACATTATCTTTGTGTTTATGAGTTTATGTGTTGACAAAACTAGGTTCCAGTTAAAATATCACTCAATTAATCAAGTTAATATTTTGACCATATCTTTAAGTTGCCGTACATCTTTTTACGGTTCGGTTCTAGGTTCCACTTTTTCCATATTTTTGGTTCTAATATACGGTTCGGTTGCGTTCTTGCTTCCACTTTTTCCATATTTTTTGGTTCTCGGTTCTTTCGGTTCCAGTTCCGGTTCGGTTCCGGTACCATGGACACCCCTATGTAACCACCAAGAGGCAAGAGTTAGTTAAGCTAAGCAAATGGTGTTTCCACACACAGTTTGTGTCACTGTATGTTATACCACTGCATCTTTTGTGACCTTTTTGGTTTTATAGTGAAACTTCTGCATGTATAATAGAAACTTCAGTATAGAACATTATCTTTGTGTTTTCGAGTTTGTGTGTTGACAAAACTAGCAAAAGTTTTTAATGAGAATAATCAAATAGTTGTTACTTTTAAAGACGGTAAGGCATAAATCAAGAACGAAAGAGATTAAACATATTACGATTTATTTTAGGCATTATAAGCCGGAATTTGCAAAGTACAGTCTAGCTAGTAGGGAATCCATGCTACCTCATTTTCGACAAGGAAATGACAGACAGCAAATATTCCAGGGTTTACATCAAGAACTTGAAATGCTAAATGTTTCGGGTTCCATGAAGAAGTATCTGCATGGCAAACCGATATTGCCTTGGCTTTTACGTTTTTGTTATCCCCAACCAAAGAAACCATATACGCGTTAATCTTGGATGCTTTATGGCAATAATGGACAGCATAGCCATAGTATTCTCGGTGGCAAACAACAGCTTCATCTCCATTCAGTTTCCTTACACCTTCGACTTTGTACCCTTGTAATGCCGCGTTCTCAGTACCATCCACTTGTGTTGAGACTGCCTTAACTCTTTTCCCTAGCTTCGAAGAAGTGAAATCCGCCATTGACTCCAACGAGTTCGCACAATAGTGATCTTCTTCTCTGTTGGAAGCCTTCTCGCACTTGTTGCATGTTTTCTTGTATCTTGATGAATAAAAAGGTTAGATACTTGGACTATTTATAGGCACAAGAATGCCCTATGTCCTTGAAAATTTTACAATCCATATACATCCACTAACTATTTGTTAGGAAAATGGATTTGCGAAATTTGGAAACTATTTAATATATGTATACATATGTATATGGTTAATAGGTTTGCGTTTTCCTTGAAGAGAACTTCACAACGAGCAAAAGTATGTTAAAAAAAAAAGAGTTAATATGAATGAAATATTGTGTTTTAAAGTAGGTCGCTTGAAACACAAAATTTTTAAAAAATGTTGTATCCCACATCGCCTAGTAAAGGAAGTGCAGAGGTGTTTATATAGAAGTCTTGATATCAAATATCAAATTTCTTTGTTTAGTTTTACTCCAAAGTCTACATCCCCTTGTAGGGAGCATAAAATCAGATTTCTTGGGAAAAATGAGTTTCAAGCTCTGCTTGTGAACTCCGCCACAAGAATGCAGAAAAATCACATTTCTGGGCCAAAATGGGTTCCAATCTTGTGAAAGTTCTGCGGACACGAATGCAGACACCTTTGTGTGCAAATCTTTTGGCGAATCTCTTTTAAGGGAATCACGAGCCTCGTGCCATGACATTTTATTGCTTTATTTAATTATCGTTATGGAATCGTGTTAAACACGAGCCTCGTGCCATGACATTTTATTGCTTTCTTTAATTATCGTTATTTAGAGTCTGTCTTTTGCATCTACCTTATTTTGTCTGTTTAATTTTCTGTTCTTAAATTACTGTAAATTATTATTATTGTAATCGATTTTATCAATAAAAGTGTAACAGTTTCAATTCCCTACAATCTTAAAACAGATTATGTGTAAGAGAATTAAAACGCTTTTTTTAAATTGGATTAATTTAATTAACAGATTTTATAAACAAATTTTTTTGTCGAAACCAAGATTACGTTTCTTTGGAAAATCATTTTCTAAGTAAAACAAATTTTATTAACATATTTGGTGTTATAGATCTACAACGATTTTTTTAAGCTGTTATTTTATCAGTTTATTTTGAGACCAAGATTGTGTTTCTAATACTTTCACTAACCATCACTTTTTATTTTGTGTGAAATAGAATTATAATGTGACCAAAGCTTACTTCCCCATAGTTCCGCTAACCATTGTTTTTGGTTTTTTGTGTGAATGTCATTTTTCATGTGATCAAGTCTTCTAGGTGGAAAAACTTTTAACACATGAAATCAAGGCTGTCAAGAGAGATCGTTTTATGTATTATTCTTATTTTTGTAAGAACCGAATAATAATTTTGAATAGAGATGGTAAGATCCTACTTAAATGTTCATGCAACATCCTAAATTTATAAAACAAATAAATATAGTTAGAATTACTTATTAATTAAGAAAAGTAAGGAACTCGAAGTTCACGGGCCAAATGTGTAACTTAATAATAGTTCTTAGTCCGGGATGTCAATTCTTGACATGACACGATAAACGACACGAACCCAACATGAAGTTAAACAGATTTGGGTCAAAGATAAAAAGGTTTGGGTAAAAATAGATCAACTCGTCTAACCCATTTAATAAACGAGTCGTGTTTGGGTTGAGTAAGTATTAAATAGGTCAACCTGTGACATCGTTTAATTACATAAAACTTTAAAAATAAATAAATAACCTCGTTTTTATGTTGGATGTTGATTAAATGCATTATGTTATATACTTAATATGGTTCAATTACGATTATACTTCGGATATCATTGAAATTAACGTCAGAAAATTGTCGTACAATTATTTGTATTTTATTTTTGTCATATTTTAAATTCTCATATAATTTTTGCATTTAAACTCGTTAAATCAACAAACCACTAACCTTATTCACTGCTTGACCTATTTACTTAAATGGGTTACAAATTGGTTACATATGTTATGCAGATATAAGTTAGGGTTGAGTTTCTTTACATAATTAATAAATGAGTTGTGTTTGGGTAGAAGTTATACTAATCTGCGAACACAAGAACTCGAATAGGTTAACATGAACACGATTCGATTGTCACCCCTAAACCTATGTGTTAAATGAAATTAGTTACATAATTTAAGGGCTTGTTTTATAAAGATACGTGTCTAAGGAGAAGAAGGTGAAGCCGTGAAGGGCACCTGCGTTGACAAGGTTGAAACAATTGAAAACGTGTAGCAAGTTGACGTTATAAACTTTGTTCAAGATTTAGTCCTTTTTGTATTTAAGATTTAAGAAGCAGCAAGTGTAAGAAACAAATTCTGTTAAAAAAAGTGTAAGAAACAAATGCCTTAAATCTATTTCTGAAATAGCCGGGTACTTGAGCATTGTGTCGGTTGATATCATGCAATTAAAAAAGTTAAAAAAAAATACTTATATAGATAACGAAAACCTAAATGTTAAAGAAATTAGTTGAGGTAATTTTAAATAGTATAATTATTATATATATATATATATATATATATATATATATATATATATATATATATATATATATATATATATATTATCTTTATTTTCAGAACCCTGTTAAGTGCGGGAACTGCGAGAACTCTAATTTTGCATTAGAAAACATGCATGTTCATATAAAACAAGTATTTTTTCTTACATACACCTTAATACACATACATGCATAACATACATGTTCATATAAAAACCTGTTAAGTGCAACAAATCAATGCAAAATGGTTTTATTTTTAAAATCCTGTTAAGTGCGGGAACTACGAGAACTCCAATTATGTATTAGAAAACATGCATGTTCATATAAAACATGTATGTTTTCTTACATACACCTTAATACGCAGGCATACGTATTAAGGTGTATGTAAGAAAACATACATGTTTTATGTGAACATGCATGTTTTCTAATGCAAAATTGGAGTTCTCGCAGTTCCCGCACTTAACAGGGTTCTGAAAATAAAGCCCTATATATATATATATATATATATATATATATATATATATATATATATATATATATATATATATATATATATATATATATATAAAAGAGCCTATAAATATATTTTACTTGGCACCCTATCTTTTTATATGTATCAAATTATTATTATTTTTCTTTTTGCTATTATAGGCGCCCAACTTGCATTTTGCGTCAATTGTGTGTATTATGTGACTTTTTTGCCCTTCAATTTATTAACATTCCTATTACCCAGAAGGGCAAAAAAGTCACAAAATACACACAATTATTGCAAAATGCAAGTTTGGTAAATAGAATAGCAAAAAAGCAATTCGATACATATAAAAAGATAGAGTAACAAGTAAGATACATTTATATGTCATTATCCCTAATATAATTAGCACCTTACACATTTGCATCCTTTGCTTTGAAAAAATCATCCGATTTTTTATGAAACACATTTTTTAGGTTTTTCAGTAAGTTCTATCGAAAAATTCTAAAATGTGTATAGGTTGGTTCACGATACACTCTTACGATTTAATAACATTTTACGAACATAGTAATTTCGTGTGCATTTTGAAACTCTATTGATATAATAATATTATTTCTGAACGACTTTTATTGGCTAGCCGAACGGGTGGCAACTCCGATTCCCCGTTGACAGATTCGCAGGTGCAGTAATATCTATATCTTTTCAATCCCAAATTAAACAAATGCTTAATAAGTTGGGAAAATTGTCCAAATATACATTCAACTTGACACCTTTTACTATTGTATGCACCGAACTTTTTTTTTTCTATTATATACACAAACTTTACTAATCACCCTTATTGTATAAATAAAACGCCTTTTTGATGACTAATCATCCCTATTGTATCCTTTTTGATGACTAATCATCCCTATTGTATCAACTTGCCACGTCATCAAAAAGGCGTTTTATTGATACAATAAGGATGATTAGTAAAGTTTGTGTATATAATAGGAAGAAAAAAAAGTTCAGTGCATACAATAGTAAAAGGTAGCAAGTTGAATGTATATTTGGACAATTTTCCCTAATAAGTTGTAGTTGTGATTAGCATGTTAGAAGGCAAGTGTTTCATCCACGGTTAAAAATGTTTATTTTTAACTAGTGTATACATTATTATGTCGTCATTGTTTAGCTGATAAAATTCAACTGATTTAACTACCTAATTTGGACATTTGCCATAATAGAAATAGTACGTAGTACAACGAGCTTTTCATTAAACAACGAGAATTAAAACAACATGACTCTTGAGTACGTACGTCTTGACCCATATCAACTGATGATATGTTCCATTATTGTAGATACATGTACATGACACACCATATATTTGGATGCATGAATTATTTATTACCACAGACACACTCGATCATTCATGCATAACAGACTCCCTAACCCACACAAAAGCCTTGAAAACAATAGCCGCAACATGTGCCGAGGACGCAAGGTAGGCCTGTACGAATACATTGAGTGGTTTTACATGTTCCAGCAAAATAACCATCACAGTAATAGGGATCACAGCAAGGATCAAGAGCCCCGCACGGCTGGCCAAGATCAACGCAATAATTCTCGGCCGGGGATGATTTCCGAGAAAATTTCAATACCTTCCCATCTTCCAAAATCATTATTGCCATTTGAACCGGATTTGCCTGCACAAAGGGACGGTAGAAGAGGATATTATTCAATCTTTAAAGGTGTCTTTGTTTCTTAATTTCAAATTATGAGAGCTAAGTGAAGAAGGTTTGCTAGCTAGTAATACATGAAATACTAAATGTTAGTGCATGCAAGCATATCTTTAGCTTAAGCAGTTAGTACGTACTTTATTAAATAACAATCTAACACATGCATGCATCATGCATGTATGTAATGTACCTTTCTAATCCCTTTTCCTGCATCATGCACGGTCGGTTGATCTTCCACAACGACCATGGAAATTTCATCATTGTTTGAGGAAACACACAAAGTCGAGCTCACACTCGTGATAAAAACCAGAAATAACACCAATGCATGCATATTCTTCATGATGAAAATATCAAAGGTAGCAAAGTAAGTATTTGTTTATGATGTTGTGAGCTACTGCTACAACTCGTCTAGCCTATTTATAGACTTTATTATCTATTTTGATCACGGATTTTCCATCAGAACAGACATACAAATATTGGGACCATTTATCTTTACATCCTTCATATATTTTTGAATTTTTTTTCAAATCGGAAATGTTCTTCTAAACTAACATGGAGATAGAATTTAAATGGTACCATAATATAGTAAACGAGTAATACGAGGTCCGCATGTTATTGAGGGTTTATAATAGACGTATATACTTTTAATTTATTTGTTATTGTATTTACATTACTAAAGCAAGATGATGAGAGATCTTACACAAATTAAATCTCAGTCGCTGAGAGAAAAAAAAAATGAAAAGATTAATTAATAATATAGAATGGAATGTGCTTACCCAAACACCCCACAAACACTTATGGTACATGTTATAAACTAAGAGAAGTGATACAACTACACAAAAATTCTTAAAAAATAAATCCACAAAAGGAGGTGTATGCATTTGATTGGCTTAGTACAAAAGAAGAGAGAGAACATTTATCAAGTACGTCAATCAAATGCATACAACTCCTTTTATGGATTTCTTTTGTGGGAATTTTTGTGTGGTTATATCACTTCTCATAAACTAAACTTGACTCTTGAAACTGAAAGTAGTACTTTTTGTAGCATCATCTAAAACTACATAAACACTTAGGGTGTGTTTATTTCATTAAGATATTTTAGGTCTGAATCTGACTATCACGTCTTACTAGTAAAAGGTGACTAGAAAGTTTAAATCTGAATAAAATAATGTTGTTTGTTTTTATATAATTGTCTGAATGATTTTAAGTGCTCATTTCTACAATTTATTTATTAAACCAACGCAATGCAATAATAAGTAACTTATGTAAATATGAAACAAAACTTTTTATTGTAAATATAACATAATTAATAAACAATCAAATATATTATATTAACACGAGTCTTCAATATCTTATTGAGTAAGAGGCAATAAGACAAGTCCCCACCTATTACTGAGTAAGATGTTATATATCTAACAGGGTCTGACTCAAAAAAAAAAAAAAAAAAAAAAAAAAAAAAAAAAAAAAACATCTGAAAACCCAAAACTTCAAATCTAGAAACAGTGTTGGCTTAGATATAAGAAGAAGTGGCTAAGTGGATTCATGCTTTGGTTGTAAGACAGGTTGCTAAGTGAATCTCTCACACTCAAACATCCTTGTGTTTTTGAAGCCAATACACTTTTATTTATTATATCATCAAAAATATCAAAATGTCACTGCCAAGCAAAACATAACCGACAGCCACGTACAACCCAAAGAGAAAAACTGAATATATTTTCGGTATAAGCCATAATAAATCGAAACACAAAAAAAAAAAAAAAAAAAAAAGCAGTGTTTTTTTTCATATCTCACATATGCGAGCAGTAACACACAACTACGCAAACACAAAGACCCAAAATATGAGAGATAACATCAAAAAGTTCATACCATTTAACCCATTAACACAAAGCTAGCCTCCACAAAACACCACCAAAACCACAATATCGTCACTCAAACCATTAACACCATCATTTATTTTTGGCAAAATTGGTCAAATCCACGGTTACGGTTATAGCGATGCCGACAACAAACCAGCAAAACTAAAAACAAAACCACAATATCCAAATGCTGATTTTGGTGATGGTAGTGATAGTGGCGAGTTTTTATAAATACTTTGCAGATTCAATACTTCATTCCAGCCTTGCATTTTAATGTCCACCATTTTAGTTTAATGTTTCCTATATAGTCAAAGTTTCCAGCAATACCAAAGGCCATATGTTTCAAAATGAAAAAAAGTTTGATTAAGATTAAGTTTTCGACTACTTTTCTCTTTATAAGTAGTTAAGATATCACATGCTGTATGAGAATTAATCTCTAGGGCTTTAAAGAAATTTTCTAGAGCTTCCAAAAATTCATTGGATTATATTGATAAAAAAACCATAAGGTGTAAAATAATATAAACAAAAAAGTACCTACATTAGTTAAAGTTATTATTTTTTAACTAATGTCGTAGACGGGCCTCCAACGGAAAAAAGGCATAGGGCCTCCTGAATTCACGAGATGGCCCTGAATGCCGGTCAACCAATCAGAAGAAGATACATTTAGTGAAATGGTTCAGAAAGATACGTGGAACTTTGATGAAATTTTAAAACATGTGAATAAACATAATAAGTTATGAATGAAAAATCTAAACATATATGGTCTAACATAATACATATAGAGGAGAAATTCTTACTATTATATAAATTACATGGCCAATCATGAAAGTTAAAAAGTGGATGTGCATAGTAAGACGATCATCAATAGTTTACATCTTTGCATTAAAAAAAATGATTTGTATACTTTTATTTTTTATTTGCGCATTTCAAACTGTGCATTAAATAAATGTATATTTTTTATATTCTGGTTCTGCATGTTATATACTGAAATGTGCAGATAAAAAATATGAACTCTCTTAATAAACCCTAATTCTCTCTCTCTATGAGCGATTCCCCTGCCGCCTCCTCTTCATACTTTTCCAGCCAAAAACCAACTCTATAATCGCCTCTCTACTTAAATGATCTTCTGATTCGTTTAGTTAGTATGCAATCGATTGTAGGGTTGTGTATTATAAAAGAGGAGGCTGTTTGAAACCCTAACATACTTTATTTTCAACCGATTTTCTTTTAATCCGTCTATAGATCATTCTGATTCTTGGTCGTTTTTTTGGAGTCGGTTGGTTTTTTTAGGGTTTTGGAATTTGCACCTGTTGTTTAGCCGCCATTATTATCCTTAAACTTCTATTTATACCTATTCATCAGTCGCCTAATCGATTGGTTTAGGTGGTATTATCCTGGATTAAGTGGCGGTTGTAATGTTCTTTCCTTTCTGCGATTTGTATTAATGTATATGAAATCTTAACTTCTTAGGGTTATTATTATTATCGCGTTTTGGAGGCGATCTGAGCTTAATTGTTAAAGTGATACCTTAATTACTAGGGTGTCGTGGTTATTTAGTCGTGTGGTACTGATTGATGGTTGTCCTTTGAATGCTATATCTGTTTTGTTGCTATGTAACTAAACCCTCGTTAGGGTTTTCTGGGTGCACGTCAAACCTGTTAGGGTTTGTTTTATGGATCATACGATGATGGAAGGTTTCTATGGGAATTGTAAGTGGGTTTAAGAGAGAGTAAAGTCTGCTGTTGATCGATCTGGTTGTTTGGGTTTCGCTTGCTACTGATATGGTTCTGATTATACCCCAGCAGATCGGTGTGGTTGTTTCTTGTGTAAGTTAGGGTTTTAACCCTAGGTTTGGTTCTATTGGATCGGCTGTATAGCGTGATGCTACTACTGCTGCTGCAATGGAGGTTGTGATGTCAGTTAGGGTTTCGTTAGCCCTATGTGTTGCCTCGTTAGACATGTATTGTACGACACTGGTTTTATGGTCTATGATTCGATGGCAATGCTGGAAGTTAGTGGTTTCTCGTCCATTTCTGGTTGAATATTCATGTATTGTTATGTTATTATGTATACCATGGGATAATGGATTGAAGTTGCTACTATGGATTGTAGTACCTTTTGATGAAAGTTCTGTTTGGGACAGATTTATGTTATAGATGGAAGTTAAGTTTTTGGGGGATCTTGTTCAAAACTCCATTCACACGATCACGGATCAGTGGCACTCTCATTCATCTTGGGGCACGTGATTGTCTATATCCGTTACTGGTCATCATGTTAGGTGTTCATTATCTTGTTCCTTATGATTTGTGTTCGGTTTTGCATCTAAACATACACCGTTGGAGCAAGTTTGTGCTTGCTGCTCTATCCATGGTTTTAGAGTCTCTCACCAATTTTTTGTGTGAAATTTGTGAACTGAATCTCAAGATTGATGATCCATGAGTAGGCAAGTTGGAGGATTCTTCATGAAAGTAGGTGGACCGCTATAGTGATTTAGAAGGCTCAAGTATTTCTTAAGTAGTATTGTAATGTTTTATTAACTTTTGTCATTATTGGTAGGTTCATTTTTGTAAGTTATAAGAATGGTGTGTCATTCTTATATTAAAGTCTGTAAGTGTCTTAAGGGACTGAGATGAGGGAAATCACTCTCATCCTTTTTACCTCAACGTTTTTTGGAGTAATAAATTTTACCCGGATGAATAAACCCTTTTACCAAAAAAAAAAAAAAAAAAAAAAAAAAAAAAAAAAAAAAAAAAAACTCTTAATAAATTGAAAAAGATTTAAATATAATACTAAAAATGTATTTAACAATAACAAAAGAAAAGAAAAAAAGTTGCAGAAGAGACAATGAAACAATCAAATTGATCAAATTAAATAATGCAATAATCACGGTATTATGAGTATTTCTATAATTGATTTGAAACAAAAGTTCGTAACTACCATCATTCAATAAGCAAGGTGCATTTTTATTCAAACTTGTTCATATTTTAAAATGAAGAAAACGTGCTTAATGTCTCTCGAATATATAGGCAAAAAAATAAGATAAGGATGAACCTTATTTTAAATGGTCGTGATTTATTTCTCATTTAATCGAATGGTTAAGAATTGATGACACATTACCTTTTTTTTTTATTAATGCTCCGCCAATAATATAAAGTGTATTTTAAATATTTCATGAAGCATCAATTGTTAAACAATTTGATATAAGTATTTTTCTATAAATCAAAAAAAAAAAAAAAAAAAAAAAAAAAAAAAAAAAAAAAAAATCCGGCTTCTCAATGGAAAACACATACTCATGACTTTTCAACAATATATATTCGAATTATAAATTATAGGAGTTCATTTTTACCAAATGTTCCTATAGTTACATGCTGAAAAAACACATTTGGTAAAAATCACATTTGATTCAAATTATGTGGGATAATTCACATGTGATTTTATATGTTTTATCAAACTTTTATAAATTAACTTTGCTAATCTACAATTCGAAATATAGTGTGTTATATATGATTGTAGAAACAATTATTTTCATTTTATTACATGTTTGGGTATTTGAATATTCAAATTAGTGTTTAATTATATTTGATTTCTCATGCAAGTAACAACAACGAAAAAAAAACACTTTTGTGGCATGTTTTAAAAATAATAATTAAAAAAATACAATGTAATTAATATAAAAAGAAAAAAAAACATTTATAATCATAACTATCTAATAAATGTTATTTTTAAAACACTTCTGATATGAAAAATATTTGTTATTATACATATTATACAAGCTAATAAAATACACAAAGTTTCAAACAATTTATATGTAAACAAGTTAATGGTACATATAGTTTTAAAAACCGGACTCGAGCAACGGGTTCAACCGGGAACCGGAGTCGCCACCGGTTTGGTTACCAGTAAAATCCACTCAAAAATTAACCTGAGATGACCACTGGAACTGGTAGAAACGGCCACCTGATATAACTTAAAATGTCTTCTCATATTCAATGTAAAGATATTATTAAATCAATAGAGTTTCACAATGCATACTAAATTACAATATTTGAAAAATATCATTAAATCGTAAGAGTGCCTCGAGAACCAACATATACGTCATTTAGATTATTATTATTTTTTTTGATAAAACATACCGCAAAAACTAAAACTGTATTTTATAAAAATCGGATAAATGATGCAAAGATACAAACTGTTAGGTTCTAATTGTATTATTTTATATTAATTATTATATTTATATTTATAATAATTATACTCTTCTAAGTAATCTCATATGATTTCTGTGGACGTATGGTCCGGACTGGATCCTACAGCGGCCCACTCTACGCCTAAACCCTAATCCATGTCCTATAAATATAGGGCTGGGATTCCATTCACAATAGAATACAACAGGTTACTCTAAACCTAATTCTCATATATGCTACTACGCATCGACACTAACTTGACCATCGGAGATGGATCCCGGGGCTACGGCCTCGGGTCCACTCCTAACGGGTTCTCTTTGTTGACAGGTCTATTTAGGGCTTGAGAAGACGACTAACGGCCCAAGGAGAGTCGTCGAATCCAGTCCGCGCCAGATTATGCATCAACAAGTGGCGCCATCCGTGGGACCTGACTACGACAAGTTTCGTGTTCTCACATCACCGGAAAGCAACCATTGAGTTCAAAAGCCGGTATTCTTTCTTTATTTTCTGCTAGTACATGATGCGCAGATACAAAATAATTCACAACAACACTCGATAGTATTAAAACCTAAAGCTAAAAAATTACTTTTAGTTTTCCTGGTCAAAGATATACGGCTCACAAACAATTGCATTATTTTCTTTTCCCTGCGATTCGACAAAGACAAAACAGAAAGAATTGTTTATCGCTTTCATATACAACAAAACCTAAATCGTACTTTTTTGTTGTTCTATTCACTGACACAAAATTAATACCTAAAAGCATTAATCGCTTTCCATTATTTCCTTGGTCGAAACTCAAAAGTTGTTGCGGTAGACATCTACACAGATCATATATATTTGTTTTGTTCGAAGGGAATATAACAAGAATTATAATTCTTGTTCTTTTGTCTATTGTCCTCTTTTATATATACGATGCAACATATGTTTATCTTTTTACATATTCAAAAGATTTTATGTAAATCTTTTAAACTTGGTAAACACGATTTTACCTATAACCGCACTAAGTCCGCACGATCGGACCTACTTTATATTTTAGCCGCGAACAACGTAGTCACGATAAATCTACCCGCGTTAGGCCATGCGTTCGGACATCTTCGCAGACTGGCGCCATGAGCGCACTGTCACGTACAGGCACCACGATGCTAGTCAATCGCCATGAGCGCACTGGACGAAAGCCGTGGTCCTCTGCGATCATCCACAAAACGTTAGAGTCTATGCTGTCACGATAAATCTATCTGCGTCTGTGCGTGCAACAGAAACTATTAGTCGCGGTCATGGTACGTCCATCCGCGCCATTGTTTTTATTATAATAAAAAAGAAAAAAATAAAAAAGAAAAAGATCAATCAATCGCCATGCGCGCACTGTTTTTATTATTAGCTGCGTGCTACTTCTTTTATGTAGTTTGTAAAACCTCACGATAGGTGTAATTCACACTACTACTTCTCTTATGTATTAATTATATATGCTATGTGCTATATATTGTTTCACGCTAATCTTTTACTTCATTAGATTTTATATGTTGCGATTTGCGGCATATACTTTTAAAATTTGCATTAAGTGTTTTTCAGGATTTGAATAAATAAGTTTAATGCTCCTACAAGAGTAGCACCATCAAACTTGGGGGGCTACCAGGGTATATAGTACCACTGTTTCCGTACGCGTCACGCAGGTATATTTGGAAGCAGATCGTACGTAAGAGGTATTGCAAGCCCGGTACAAAGACGGATTTAAATATTCGCACCATCTTGCCGCAGGGGAGACGTCCTCTGTCGGTTGTAAATACGAATGTAATGTTCGCACACAGCGCGCACAGTGCGCACCTTTGTTTCGCACCATGCTGCATCGCTACTGGTACAAGAAGGTACGCCCTTACCCAGGATACAACATGCGGAATCCACCTCCACCATTGTGAGACAATCACAATCGCAATCCTAGTGCGCACTTACGCATTTGGGTTGCGCAGTATGGTATGTCCCATGTGCGCACCCGAGTTGCGCACACATGGTTGATTGGGCCTACGCGGTGATGAGGCGAAAAATGAACCACTTTTAGGGGGTCGTTTAAGCCCGGAATTGAACTTATTTTATCAAATATTGCCCTAAATCGTTCCTTTTGTAATTTTAGGTACTTTGGGAGTGAAATCTGGAAAAGGAAGCAATTCGGACGTTTTTGGAAACGCCAAAGTCTTAATTTTCCTTGCTGGGAACAGTAGGTGACGGCGTCAAGAAGGAATTCCTGACGGCGTCAAGAGTAATTTCCATGACGACCCAGTACAGATTTGACGGCGTCACGAAGTAGGGCGTCAAGAGTAAAATGCATGACGGCCTGGAAATGCACAACACATGACGGCGTCAAAAGTAGATCAAGGCAGTCCGAGAATTATTTTGGCGGCGAGGTGACGGCGTCACCTATTTGGTCTTGACGCCGTCAGACCCTATTTCCTATATATATTTTTCTAATTTTCACATTAAAAGGAGAGAAGTTTTGGAGAAACCCTAAGTACGAACTTGGTGCAAATTTTACAGGTTTTTCAAGGGTTCTAAGCCCTTAATACCTGTCATGTGTAATTGAGATAAGTATTCTTTTAATTCAATCAATATGTCTATGTGTTGGTTGTCTATATCTTGTTCTTGTCTTAATTCCATCATGCTAGGCTAGATCTATCTTGTGTTTGCTTAGATTTAATGAAACCTAGATGTTAATTATGTGTTGATTACTTGTTTATAATTGTATTGGATGAATAAATTTTATGTTAGGCTTAAGAAAACTGGCAGATCTCCAAATGGTAACATGCTTGAACGTCTTAGGAAACATGAACCGATGTGCACTAGGTCTTTATTGGTTGTATTTAATGCATGAGCCACTGTTTATAATCCCTATGGTTGTGCTGGGCATGGCATAGGAGGAGATAAGAGCTCATAGAATTGGGGAGTTAAGTGCGCTACCCCATGAATGGTATTAAGGAATACAATCCGTCATCCATGCAACTATAACAAGTAATTAACGTGTAAAAGATATCTAGGGAGTAGTGAAATCTAAGTAAACACATTTTCTCCACTTATTGCTCACAACTTTAGTATAATTTAGTTTATTTTCATTTTTAGTATTTTATTTTGATTGCATCTTTAGTATTGGGTTAGTTGACTAGCAACTAATTCCGCCCAAATCCTTCAAACCCGAGATTTTAACTTGCTTTCTAAAAAATATAAAAAATACAAAAATAATCATCCCTCGCCTTTAAAACTAGTATTTAGGTTTTCTAATCCTAGCGACACTATTCCTAGCTGAACGATCAATCCCCCGGTACTTGTCACTATACTATACTACAACGATCAGGTACATTGCCTGGTGGGGGTTGTAAGCTTCTCAAGATCCCTTGAGAGGTAAGCCTGGTGCGATTCCCACATATCAAGTTTTTGGCGCCGCAGCCCGGGGAATAGTTATTGTCTAGGTTAAAATCTCTTTTTATTAGGTCTACTTGCTAGATTCCTTTCTAGTAAGATTTTATTTTTATTTTTAGGTTTTCTTTAGTCTATCTTATTTCTTTGTTTCCTTTGTTCGTAAACTATTTCGATGGATAACAATAACATTGATCGTTTGATTCTTGATATTCGTGTTTTTTGTCGTAGGATTTTCCAAATGCCCGCCCCACTCCCTTTAGTTGAGAATGAGAACCCACCTAACCTCTCGCCCAACCACCACTTTGACAATAATTCTGAGTTAGAGGAGTCTGATCATGATGATGACCGTAGGGCTAGCCCTTTTTACTATTCAGAATCCGATGAGGATCTTGATGATGGTGATGTGATTAATGAGAATAGGATAGAAGAAGAAATAAACCCTCTTAGGTATGTCGACCCTAGAACTAGGATTGAGTGTGATAGTTCATTCAACATGCAATTTCCTTGTAAAATCGGATTTAAGAGCTTTAATGCCTATCTTAACTCATCTCTCCCGATGAACATAATCTCGCGCAATGAATATAATAAAATCTTGGTAGATGAGTTAGAATACAAAGGAGAAAACATTATTGCTAGGGCAATACCATTGCATATGTTTGTAGGAAGTTTGGTCTATCTTGTTGAGTTCATGGTTATGGAGAATCTAGGAGAATTTATTGATGATAAGTTAACCCAAGTTGTGTTTGGAAAGCCTTTCAAACGGTTGACCAACCTCGATGAAAAACTCATAGAAGGGTTAATTACATTCTCGGATGGGGATGAAGATTTTGTCTATCAAATGCCCCGCACCCACCCTAGGTTCAAGGATTTTTTCATGGAAAAGTGTAGTAGGTATCCGCCCATAGAAATATTAAGTGAAAATGATAAGAGAAAAGGACTTAAATATACTCATGAAAAGAATAAAAGATACTATCGCGGATGCTTAGAGTTGGGAGAAGATTATAAGAAAGATGAGGCGACTATTAGATGGCTCACACTTGGTTACGTGAGCATAAGTGATACACGTTAGCCCATGACCTTGAGTCTAGCTACAAGACTCGTAAATAAAGAAAAGCGCTTCTTGGGAGGCAACCCATGTTTTGTGTGATTTTATTTTGTTTGTTTGTTATTTGCTTCCGTATGCATGCTTTGTTTTTATTGTTGGTTGATCATGTTTCTAAATTAAATAGTGAAAATACTTTACTTTGTTGTTTTGGCCTAGTCTTAACTCCACCTAAAAGTATTTTTGCAAAAGATAAGTGTAAGGGAAAACCCCAAATATGTTTTTAAGAAACAAACCGATCATGATTCCCCACAATATTAAATGAACATGTATATTCGTATTTGTTAGAATCAAATACTTGTATTGAGTCATAATGAAGTTTTGCAGGATTTTCCAGGAAGTAGGACCAAGTTTTTCCAGAAATTTTCCGGAAACTTAACATAAGAATTTCTACAGGTCACTTCTGATGGCGTCACGAGTTAACTCTTGACGGCGTCACGTGTAAAAAATCTGGAAATTTTACCGGTTTTGTTTTTCTAACGGAGTCTTATGGTTTTTGTGAATTATTAAGTTTTATAATCTCAAGGAAATCTGCAAACTTCATTCCACAAGCATTATATCATATCTTGTTTTCTAGGATTTAGTAACTTATATAGGATGCCGCCGATTTTACGCGAGGTTGTCTTGTTTGTTTTTTCAGGATTTACAGGTTATGTATGACAAGAAGATGATTTATATTTCTGGAAGGGAAGCTTTGATTGTTCATTTTCTTGGAGGAAGATTTAACCTGGCCACCTTATTATCCATACCGAGCGAATCAGGGGAGTATTTGATTTCATTCTTTTTACTTTTTCACTTTTACATTCTTTACTTGAACATTGGGGAAATGTTCATCTTAAGTGTAAGGGGAGGGTAAAAAGATGATACCTTACATATACACTTTCGCTTGAGTTTGTTTTGTCTAATGGTAGATGTGTAATAAAACTATGAGAAATACTTGTTAGTGAAATTTTAGCGCCAAATTTAAAATTTTTTACAACATTTAGGAGTGAAACTTTAGCCATAGCAAGCGTCTCATTGATAGGAGATTGTATGACTAGCACATAACCGTATATTCAGAAGAATTTTTCACCCAAATATGTGAGGTTCGCCTTTAGATTTGATAGGAAAAGCATTCATTATTAGTGCTTATGAGTGTACCGGTAGCATTTAGATTCTAGAACTTGCGTTAGTGATGCATCCCGAGACCGCTAGTGAGACTACATTCGTGTAGTAGGATTTACTACATGATAAGAGGTATTAGGATCACCCTTGTGTTAAACCCGTATCATAATTACTTGACCATTTAAGTCATATTACTTGGCTAGTTAAGTCAACTAATTTTTCCCACACCCTTAGCGTTGTACTCATTTTTAGTACACGAAACCCCTAGTACACCCCTCCGAGCCTATCTTTTCGTTTCTAACTTTAAGCATCTTACTTAAAGGAAGAATTTGTTACACCCCACTTAAATGTACAACCAAATCGCCTTAGCCTTCCGTGTATGCACTCATTTTTAGTGCATTATTATTATTTGTTAAACCCTAAGTTAACTATCTAATTGATTACATGGTTGCTAAGTCAAGTCATATCCTTGTACATATTGTTTTGGGACGATTGGGACTCATGGGTAAGTACTTATTTTATGGAGTAATGGGGAAGAACATCATTTATTACCCCCATATGTACGTTAATCTTAAAAGTACTCCAAGTGTTTTGATTTTCTTAATTCGAGTCATTAGATTAGTTTATTGTAAAGTATGTAAAAATTCAAGTGTAAGGGGAATGTTCATCCCCTATGATGTATTATTTTTGATGGTAGGGTAAGAGTGTATGCAAAAAAAAAAAAAAAAAAAAAAAAAAAATCGAAAAATCAAGAAAAAAATATAATAAGAAAAAGAGAAAAAACATACGGACTACCATCCCTTTTTATTCTATGTTCATTTTATGTTTTTGTTATTTTTCATTTATTAGCTTAAGTCGAGTCTAGTCTTGGTTTAGCAACGCCACATTGTACATGTAATTAACCAAGATTGTTAACTCGCCACCAGTAAAAACTTCCTTTGTCCAACAAAACCGTGTATTTCATATCCCTACACCTAACGTTACAACCCTTTAAAAGACCTCTTTGATAGTTTATCCTAGGTGCTTACGCCATGTGGTGGAGATTTGATCCTTTCCCAAGCCTATGGTAATCTATTTTGCTATGACAGGTAGTGAGAGATATCTTCCGTTTCCATATTGTAATTTATACTTTATTACACCCGAGAGATGTGAGTATCTAAACACTATTTGTGAGGTGCTAGTATATGACCTCCGTGCTTGTCTTTGGTCTTTAGTGGAACGATTATTTGTTGTAATTACTTTTATATTAGTGTTAAATGACCCCTAACTTGTATTTTGATTAGAATAAAAGCGCATTTGCTTGAGGACAAGCAAATCTCAAGTGTAAGGGTATATGATGAGGCGAAAAATGAACCACTTTTAGGGGGTCGTTTAAGCCCGGAATTGAACTTATTTTATCAAATATTGCCCTAAATCGTTCCTTTTGTGATTTTAGATACTTTGGGAGTGAAATCTGGAAAAGGAAGCAATTCGGACGTTTTTGGAGCATAAAAGTGAAGAAAACGCCAAAGTCTTAATTTTCCTTGCTGGGAACAGTAGGTGACGGCGTCAAGAAGGAATTCTTGACGGCATCAAGAGTAATTTCCATGACGACCCAGTACAGATTTGACGGCGTCACGAAGTAGGGCGTCAAGAGTAAAATGCATGACGGCCTGGAAATGCACAACACATGACGGCGTCAAAAGTAGATCAAGGCAGTCCGAGAATTATTTTGGCGGCGAGGTGACGGCGTCACCTATTTGGTCTTGACGCCGTCAGACCCTATTTCCTATATATATTTTTCTAATTTTCACATTAAAAGGAGAGAAGTTTTGGAGAAACCCTAAGTACGAACTTGGTGCGAATTTTACAGGTTTTTCAAGGGTTCTAAGCCCTTGATACCTTTCATGTGTAATTGAGATAAGTATTCTCTTATTTCAATCAATATGTCTATGTGTTGGTTGTCTATATCTTGTTCTTGTCTTAATTCCATCATGCTAGGCTAGATCTATCTTGTGTTTGCTTGGATTTAATGAAACCTAAATGTTAATTATGTGTTGATTACTTGTTTATAATTGTATTGGATGAATGAATTTTATGTTAGGCTTAAGAAAACTGGCAGATCTCCAAATGGTAACATGCTTGAATGTCTTAGGAAACATGAACCGATGTGCACTAGGTCTTTATTAGTTGTATTTAATGCATGAGCCACTGTTTATAATCCCTATGGTTGTGCTTGGCATGGCATAGGAGGAGATAAGAGCTCATAGAATTGGGGAGTTAAGTGCGCCACCCCATGAATGGTATTAAGGAATACAATCCGTCATCCATGCAACTATAACAAGTAATTAACGTGTAAAAGATGTCTAGGGAGTAGTGAAATCTAAGTAAACACATTTTCTCCACTTATTGCTCACAACTTTAGTATAATTTAGTTTATTTTCATTTTTAGTATTTTATTTTGATTGCATCTTTAGTATTGGGTTAGTTGACTAGCAACTAATTCCGCCCAAACCCTTCAAACCCGAGATTTTAACTTGCTTTCTAAAAAATATAAAAAATACAAAAATAATCATCCCTCACCTTTAGAACTAGTATTTAGGTTTTCTAATCCTAGCGACACTATTCCTAGCTGAACGATCAATCCCCCGGTACTTGTCACTATACTATACTACAACGATCAGGTACACTGCCTGGTGGGGGTTGTAAGCTTCTCAATATCCCTTGAGAGGTAAAGCCTGGTGCGATTCCCACGTATCACGCGGCCATGAACAGAACTTAAGTTTAGCATAACATAGCTACGCGCTATGTCGTACTAAACTTGGGGGGCTTGTGGACGTATGGTCCGGACTGGATCCTACATGGGCCAGACCCGGCAGACAGCGGCCCACTCTACGCCTAAACCCTAGTCCATGTCCTATAAATATAGGGCTGGGATTCCATTCACAATAGAATACAACAGGTTACTCTAAACCTAATTCTCATATATGCTACTACGCATCGACACTAACTTGACCGTCGGAGGTGGATCCCGGGGCTACGGCCTCGGGTCCACTCCTAATGGGTTCTCTTTTTTGACAGGTCTATTTAGGGCTTGAGAAGACGACTAACGGCCCAAGGAGAGTCGTCGAATCCAGTCCGCGCCAGATTATGCATCAACAATTTCTTGAATATTTAGGTTATCTTTTTCTTTAAAAATACTACTCCTTCCGTATCATATTAAGTGTCCACAATGAAATCTTTAGATGTCCCAAATTAAGTGTCCATATTCTATTTCAACAAATGAGATAAGACTTTAGTGGGTAAAAATGATATTTGATTGGTGGAGAGTGTAGTTTGTGAAATTTTTTAAAACTTTGTGCATGATATAAACGGACACTTAATATGGGATGGAGGGAGTATTTTACTTGTATTTTTTTTTACCTATGTAGGATAAATATAACAAATATTGTCAATAATTCAAATAAGTGTCAAAAGAAACTTATAAGGTATATTTTTAGATAATTAAATTTTCTTAACATGATGTGAGTGATTTTTAAAATTCACTATGGTGTTTTATTTAAAAGTAACTTGCAACTATGAGCCATTGTGAGTTACTTTAACCTCATACATTTATAATATACTAGCTACCGCATTTGTTTTGGCACAACATCACATGGGTAATTTATAGTTTTTATATGAGTTAACTTTTTATTGCTTATAATCACTCAACACTAAACTTATCGTCATTCGTAAAGCCGTTGTATCGTAAAATATAGAACTAAAAAAGAAAACTTTTCAATAAAACTTTTAATTATATAATACCCGCCGTTGTAATGCACTTGCTACTTCTTAAATGAAAAAGGATTAATTAATTCTTGAGCATAGTTTATAACGTCAACTTGCTACACGTTTCATTGTTTCAACCTTTGTCAACGCACGTGCCCTTCACCTTCTTCTTCTTTGACATTTGTATCTACTGTTCTTTCTTTTATTCCTTTTGTATTAATTATTTACAAAACAGGCCCTTACATTATGTAACACATTTCATTTACCACTTAGGACTAAGAACTATTATTAAGTTACACATTTGACCCTTGAACTTCGAGTTTCTTACTCTCTCCATCCCATAAATAAAGTCAACTGTTGACTTTTGAAGTCTTTAGTTTTCAACTTTGACCTTAAATACTTTTATTTGTGTGATATATTATTTGATGCAAAATATATGAATGGATTAAGTTTTAAATGTATTTTTCATTGGTATAATTTTTATCAAGTATTATATAACACAAATAAAAATATATAAGGTCAAAGTTGCAAAACGAAGACTTAAAAATGTAACAGTAGACTATAATTATGGGACAGAGGGAGTACTTTAAGAAGCAATTCTTACTTTATTTATTTATTTTATAAATTTAGGATGTTGCATAAACATTTAAGTATGATCTTACGATCTCGATTTAAAATTATGATTCAGTTCTTACAAAAGTAAAAACTATACGTAGTAAGATTTCGATCTTAAGAACCTTGATTTCATTTGTTAAAAGCTTTTCCACCTTAAAAACTTGATCACATGAAAACACACAAAAAAACCAAAAACAATGGTTAGCGCGGGGAAGTAAGGTTTGGTCACATTATAATTCTATTTCACACAAAATGAAAATTATAGTGCAAGTAAACCTTGGTCACATTGAAATTGTTTATTCACATAAAAACAATGATAAAAACAATTATGATTACTAAAAGTAAGCTTTGATCACATTACAATTGTGATTTACACAAATACAGTAAAACTTATATAAATTAATAGTGTTGGAACTAGGATATTTTATTAATTTAGTGAGATATTATTATATTGATAAATTAATAATTTATTAATTTAAAATTAAATTTTCAAGTCTAATACACTAGCTAGTTACAATGTATATATTCATTAGAGACGAAAAACAAATTTGAAAAACAAGTTCTAGTTAACATTTTATAAATTCACATTCACATTTTATGAAAATAAAATTAACACTTTTGTTGCAATACGAGAAGACACCGCACCAACTCTTTTGAGCAATTAAGAAATTCTAAGATAAACTCAATATAGATTTGAAGTTCAACAAAAAAAACGAGTGACTATGGGTTCATTTTTTATAAACAATTTTAGGATTTTGAAATGTATCTCTCACACACTCATATATAAATATAGAATTTTTAGTAATTATTAATTTGTAGTTTCTTTGGGACTATGATGCGTGGGAATCGCACCAGGCTTTACCTCTCAAGGGATCTTGAGAAGCTTACAACCCCCACCAGGCAGTGTACCTGATCGTTGTAGTATAGTATAGTGACAAGTACCGGGGGATTGATCGTTCAACTCAGGAATAGTGTCGTTAGGATTGAAATTAATCTAACTAGGTCTAAAGGTGAAGGATGATTCTTTTTGTATTTTTATATTTTATGAAAAGCAAGTGAAAATCTCGGGTTTTGAAAGAGTGGGCGAAATTAGTTGCTAATCAACTAACCCAAATGCTACTAATTAAACTAATAAACAAGAAAATAAACTAGGGTTCTACAAGATAAGTGAAGCATGTCTACCTATGATATGTTACTCCTTGCTAGCTATCCAATTCTACCTATTGACTGTAAACCTTATTTTAATTGACGGGTGTATTCCTAGTAACTCATGGAGTGGCATACATATCTCTCCAATTCTATGAGCTCTTATCTCCTCCTATGCCATGCCTGGCACAACCATAGGGATTGTAAACAGTGGCTCATGTGTTAAATACTACCTTAATAGCCTAGTATGCCTTGGCTACATGTTTCTTAAGACGTTCAAGCGTGTTACCATATGGAGATCTGCCAGTTTTCTTAAGCCTAACATCGAATTCATTCAATCAAAACAAGAATCAATAGGAAACAAGAATTATAAACTAAACCAATTAGATCTATCGAAGTGTCACGCCCTAATTGACGAAGATAGACACAAACATCAACAAGGAATCAATAAGATCTAATCAATTATATACAAGTTTCACACAATCATAAGTAGACACAAGGTGAATTAACAAAACATAATCAAAGAAGGACAATCAACAAGAATAATGAAAGACATAGTTGAGATAGAATCATCAAACCAATACATGATGTTTATGGAGTGATTGAAACCCTCTAAGTTGCTGGAAAAACACCCACCTAAACCCAGGAATCGACTTTAGGGTTTAGGGCTTACAAAAAGTGAAGTTATGATGTTATATTTATAGGCATGTTTTCTGTCGGCCCTTCTTGACGGCGTCAGCCCGTTACTCTTGACGTCGTCACGACCATTTTTTCACCAAATTGTAGATCTCTTCGTCCTCTTCGCCTGGGCTTTTGAATCACCTAAATCCGAGTTCGTATGCAAAAGTTATGACCAAAACAATATCAGCTACTTCGCGCGCAAGTTTTGACAAGTTAACACGTGACGGCCTTGGGTGATGCCTTCACGTTCTCTTTGGGCCGTCACCACTTTTACTCTTGACGCCGTCACCAAAATGCTCTTGACGCCGTCAGGTACTGTTCTCAGCATGGAAAATTAAGTCTTTGGCGTTTTCTTCACTTTTATGCTCCAAAAATGTCCGAATTGCTTCCTTTTCCAGATTTATCTCCCAAAGTACCTAAAATCACAAAAGGAACGATTTAGGGCAATATTTGATCAAATAAATTCAATTCCGGGCTTAAATGACCCCCTAAAAGTGGTTTATTTTTCGCCTCATCAGACTAATATATATACACTCAGGTTTTAAAAAAAAATTATTATCTTATTATTTTATCAATTGGGGTCAAAATTTGTACTAGTCCGAATTTAGGACTGGACAAATTATTAATTTTATCAAGATTATTAATTTACCGAGTATTAATTTATAGAGGTTTTACTGTACATATAGTAAATAGTGCAGGAAAATTGTTACACTTTTATTACTAAAATCATATAGAACAAGAACAATAAGGGACTAAAGGGAAACTGTTACACTTTAAAGTAAGCTTTTAATTGTTCAAGGACACTAATAAAAACGTGCGAAAATTACGTGTGTGCCCATTTTTACAAAGGTGTTAGCGAGTAGAGCCCAAGTTTTTTTTTCCATATT
Source organism: Artemisia argyi (assembly GCA_030686995.1). NCBI lineage: Eukaryota > Viridiplantae > Streptophyta > Magnoliopsida > Asterales > Asteraceae > Artemisia > Artemisia argyi. The sequence continues at coordinate 206,837,803 of CM060684.1, read as the reverse complement.
ACCCGTGGTGTTCGGGTATGATCCTACACGATGTACACTAGAAATGGCAATGGGGCGGGACGGCTATCCCCGTCCCCAAACCCGATTACAAAAGTAAACCGATTGCTAGTGTGCCTTGTCATGTGCTCGTGTAAAAAAATATACACCATGTACCCGATGACCTGATAGTGCCCTAGGAAACTATGCTACACTTAATTTACAAAATGTTTGTATTGTTGGTGACTTGGTGTAGACCGTTTATACTTGATTTAATTTACAAGATTCTTAAACAACATGAATGAAAATGATAATTTGCTATCTTTGGTCACGATTTAACAGAAAATATTTTTATTTGTTAGGTAATTTGATTTTTTCTTGACAAAACATAACATATAGAAAAGTTCGTATTCTACTTTGAAATTTCAAGAACTTGATTTATAGAACTTAGTTTGTGAGTCAAGTGACTCACTTTCACGCACGATATCTCATTCATGTTAAGTCATTTTTCTACACGACTTTAGTTTGTTACGAAGACCTTGTCAAGAAAAAATCAAATCACCTAACAAATAAAAATATTTTCTACACATACGTATGTTAAATCATGGCTAAAGATAGCAAATCGTCATTTTCATTCATGTTGTTTAAGAATCTTGTAAATTAAATCAAGGTATAAACGGTCTAGACCAATAATACAAACATTTTGTAAATTAAATGTAGCACAGTTTCTTAGATACTACTAGGTCATCGGGTACATGGGGTATTTTTTTACACGAGCACATGACAAGGCACACTAGCAATTGGTTTACTTTTGATCTTCACCATACACGTTTTGGTCATGTACATCGTGTAGGATCATACCCGAGCACCATGGGTAATATGGAAATATGGAAGGAAAAAAAACTTGGGCTCTGCACGCGCCACCTTTGTAAAAATGGGTACACACATAATTTTCGCTAAAAACATCGTGACCCATGTTTCAAAACGGTATTTGAACAAAGAATACAACAAGATATATAAGTTGAAGAACGACTACATCTAGGAAGCCTACAAAACCATTTGCTTTTGTTTGTTTAAATAATGTAAATGATTATGGAAGTCCAAAATAACCTTTACCAGGTGCCGAAAACCAATCTCTGGCCACAAAATAGACGGTGAATACAAGAGGCAGCTACTGCTTTGCCATAAAAGAAAATTACTTAAGCGGGTCTCACCAGACGTACGGATTATAATATCAGGGTCCGGCGCTACTGCCATGTACATATGCCTTTCAATATCCGCCACATCGATAATATTCTTTTCATCTTTTGTTTCACAAGATTCATGAACAGCATGCGATATCTCATCGGTGGAAGTATATGCTATACAAATCAATAACACTGCTTTTGAGTTCTTAGCAGTAGCATCCATCGCCCGCTCTGCAGCAAACCTCACGGGTTTGCTTAAAAGTTTAAGATTTCCAATAAAGTAGACCCTGACTCCATATTGATTAACTATGCTCTCCTCTTTTATAAACCCTTGGATCTTTTCCTCCATCAAGTCCATCAATGATTGGACTTCTTCTGGACTTCGTTTAAAATTCTCTATGCTAAAGGCGTAAATCGTCACATACTTCACCCCAAGCTCACAACAGTATCCAAGCATTGACATTAATGATGAAAACCCTACCCTATGTCCTGCCCCGTCTATTAAATTATGATGCTTGAAGTATCTAGCTTCTACGACCATCCATTATGAAGGCAATATGATTAGGTAATGCAGCTACCGAAAGAATCCCAAAAATAGATTCCTTGCTAAACTACCTACACTCTCATATATTTTATTTCTTTGTTTAACATCCATACCAAAATTCCAAATCCAATATCCCTATGGTCGAACCTGCTGATTTAAAAAAAAAAAAAATGTGTTAGTAACTATACAACCATATAAGAACACATACCGAATATATGTTTTTAGTGGCTATGCAATGAAAACTTAATTTACACATAAATGCAAGCATGTCAAACACAAACATAAAAAAAACAAACATATCAGCCATATGGAAAACAATAGTCATGTTTTTAATCCTTTTTTTTTTTAGAAATTTTTCGAATTTTTTAAGAAAAATTTTTATTAGAATTTTTTTTTCAAATTATTGTTTTTTAGAAAAAAATTCGTCAAATTTTTTTTTTAGAAATACATATCAGCCAAATGAAAACAAAATGTATACGCAAACTACCACCTCCTAACAACAAAGAGAGACCCTTCAACGTCCCTGCGACTCGGAAAAAGGAAACAAACATTCAATGGAAATGAACTCAGAAAACATCAACGATGGACCTCTCACCCCATCTTATGGTAGCTACAAAATATCCTTTCTAACAATGTTCAAGTTCAGATTATACTGCAGATCTCTGTATACATAGTTTCTTCATAACTACATTATATGAGCACACAAAACATTGATTAAAGTATTCACTGATCGTCCCCTCTACTTGTTATTCATGATGTATATCTCAACATTTTGATTTTTGTTTCTTTTTTCAGCCTTTATCATGTATTCTGGTTTGGGGTGTTCATTGGTCCGGCTTAGATCTTAATACTATTATGCTCAAGTCACTAGCTTAAAGTTAACACCAGATCACGTTACAGTTACTAAACGATCAGATCATGTTCTCAAATTTTCAGCACGTAGATACTCAGGCACGCTACCAATCACACTTACAGCAAAGAAAAAAAAGAAGCAGTTCCCATCTAGTACAATTTAGCATCTATCCAGTTCCGTTTGGTTTTTATTTTTACGCCTATTACGTTTAAATCAGTAGCTCACAGTTAAACTCCACTTCACATCACATTTACTAAACCTTCAAATTTTCGGTACTAATATTCTCGAATTTTGGCACATGTATCCTCAGGCACACTACACAAGTACACAGTAACAATTACAGCATCAAAGATAAACCAATTCCGTTCCAGTACAAATGTCCATCCAGTTCGGTATCTAATCACTAGCACAAAGTTTAAGTCCAGCTCAAAATACATTCACTAAACCCTCCGATTCTTCGCTACTCTTATTCTCAAACTTTCTGCACCTATATACGGAACTCGAGCTCAAAAACATTGACATTAATCATTATAACTTGCTGGTCTATGCTACATCAAAGGTACTGCACCTTATAGAGAACTCATATATAATACTACTAATAGCAAGAAACACTCTCTTGAACCATAATCTTTTCTTCATATTTGACTTTATCTTTGTTTAAATCTGATAAAGCAATACGCTTTTTAACCGAAACAAAGGTTCTCGAAAAACCCCTTGCTAGCCATGGAAAAATAAAAGATACAGATTTCTTAAGCTTTAAGTAAAAGTAGCGATGAAAACTGTTTAGTAGTTGCTAACAAACACATGTAGGTTAGTAACAAACGCAGTGATTTAATAATCGGTTTAAGCTAGCAAGTATGATGCAGTTGATGCTAGTAGCAAAGAGCAACTACATACGACACCTAATACTCGAATCAAGAAAGGGCAAAAACGCTTCATATACAAAATGCTGTTAACAACAAAACTGGATCTAATCATTAAGTAATTCAAACAAAGACTATAGCAAGAAGACATGTTGTTTCTCCTATCATATATATCAAGAAACCATAAATATTGCAGCCATGAACATACACAAAATCCTTGTAACAAGTAACAACAAACAGAAACAAAATCAAGAAAAACCCATACACAAAATCATGAATCTTACACACATATACTTGAAAAAAAAACAAACCAAAACAACATTAATTCAAATAAAATCATGAAAAAGAAAGAAAAAGCATACCTAACCTTTTGCAAATGAGATATTTTTGGCAAAAACAAACACAGCTTACACTAATATCTTGTAGTTATAAACTCTAGATTTTTAATGACTGACGTAAAATAAAGTGATAACAGTTCAAAATGTCTTTTGCTACATACCAAGTCACTTTTTTCTTACTTGATTCGCGTTGCCGCGGATAACTTGAAATGATATTTTTAAAATGTATTTTAGTTTAATAAGTTCTTTTGTCGTATCAAGAATTTCATGTGACGTATTTCAAGTGCTTAACTAATGAATTTATTTCGTTTTTTTTAAAGCTATTTGTATAACATGAGCCCGTTTGGCCCGTGCCTGTTCGGGCTCGTGCCCGTTTGGCTCGTGCTTGTTCGGCCTCGAGCCAATTTGGCCCGCTCCCCGTTCGGTCTTGAATATTTGTATAATGTGTTTTATTATTTGTATTAGTATAATTTAATGCAGGAGTTGTGTTTAAGTTGGTTGTACAATATGCTTGATAATTTGTATTTTTTATGTAAGGGGTGTTTTAATAACTGCATTAATTGTATTTATTGACCAATCAATTAATTGACTACATTAAATATCTTGACCACATTAATAGTGCTTTGTATTGTATTTAATGTTAGAAAATGTATTTTAATTAGTTGTACTTTAACTTAAGAACTAGTAATTCGGAATTTCTATAATTAGCAAACTGAATTTTTAAGTATTAATATATATAGAAGGTCTTCCTCCTCTAGTAAGATATATTTAATATATGAAGATAATATATTAAGAAAAAGCTATGCATAAGAGCGTCACGTGTGATGGCATACCGTTTGGCATGTCATTTGGCATTCTGCTTAGTGTCGTTAAACCTTGTGTAAGCTTGTGTATGGTTTGTTCTGCCTGAAGGAGCGTGTTGATTAGTGAAGTAACTCTCAAGTGTGGTACTCGGGGAGTGGAGTAGGATGAAGAGGTGCTTCGTGCCGAACCACTATAAATCATCGTGTCCGGTTTGCGTTTTCTCTTCCTATCTCTTTACTTTCTATGCTTGCATTACATTTATGTTTGTGTAGCTTGTTGTGTGTATGCTTATGATATTAACTTATTAACTTAGAAATGCAAAACACAAGAAAACTTAATCACATGTAATAAAATGCCCACTGGTGGTGGTCCCTTATACAGGGACGGTCCCCAAACATTTAAGGGACCATCCATACATTTTAAGGACCGTCCCCACTGTAATCTGAATTGGTTAAAAACGTTTAAACCTCATTTTATGTTTATGTTTATGTGATTGCTTGCATACTTGTTATTAAGTGACATATATGTTTGTTATGAGTGACATAACTACCATTTATATTTAGTCACACTTAATTGGAAATTTCATACGAAACATTCTAAGTTTTAAAGAGGAACGTAGCATTAGTTAGCTCGTAGTCTTAATTGTTTAGGTTTAGTTATAGTTTAGATATTGTAACATCGTGGAGTCGGGTCGGGTCTTTACCCACTGTCAGCCCGCTCCACAACCCATTTTAGGGGAGTATTGCTTGTACTATATAAAGCCCTTCCCACCCATGGGAAGGGTTGGACCTTTCACACACATTAATCTAATCTCTTGTGTTTGGGCGTTGGTTTTCTCATTGTACTCCTTAAGTGGATTCTTTACGCACCTACTTAATGGAACTTTTTGGTTTAGTTTTGGTTAATTTTCTTGTATCTTAGTGTCATTTCAAATAGTTGCCAACTGCACATGTATGTGGCAAACAATCAGTCTCCACAACTTATCAATTTAATCAGTATAAAGCCTATCATACTTGCATTTCTTCACCGTATCACTACTAACAGTCAAATAACATTAAGCATTTCTCGGTACCAAAAAAACATAACACTACAATTCCCACCTTCATTTTCTTTAGGAAAACATACATGTGACATACACATACTATGATCATATAAAACTATGTTTATACTAAATCTTAACACTTAAAACTATGTAAATATGCATAAATGTGAACCTGAGTTGAGGTTGCAGTCTTCAAGACTTCATTTTGATCTACCGATGATACTAAAGCTTTGATTTTTATCTAAGTAGTGTCAATGATGAAAATTGGGAATTTCCAGTACATGACACTGTCCAGTTTTCCTTGGCCCCTCTTTCAATAAAGAATGTAAACTTGCGTAAGTTTAAACATCATCAGTTTCAGATGTGATCTTCCTTTTTGTTCACCATTTAGTACAATGCAATTGAAAATTTGCATCCAAAACTGTGGAAGTTAAAAGGGATCATGTGTGTATCCAACAGTATGCCAAAAAGTGTCTAATTGTAAATAACTGAAACCACATTTGAAGTGAATGAGAATACAATGGCCAAATGATCCTGAACCGGGTCTGAGGATAGGAATTTGTAGACGCTTATGTGACGAGAGTATGACTGTATGTTGCTTAAAAATTGTAACATTGGTAAACCAAATCTTTTATAAACCTGTGATAACACGCGGGCCTCAAATTACTCGTAAGCATAGTACTTTTAAAAAGAATTTAACAAAATATGTAGTTTTGAAAATATTTATAAAAAGATAGTACGTTTTCAAAATTTACATCTATTCAACATGCATCCATTATGAATACAAAACTCATAATAAAAACTTCAATCATCAAATCGCTGTTTTGAATTAGACGAAAATACTACGAAGTAGTTTCCTTTCTGATGTAATAAGTTCAATTGCTTAAAACCATAATTATTGGAGAGTTCAAACAACATTCTAGTCTAATAGTTTATATCTTTTGCTTTAATAAATGGCGATGATTTGCACATTTTTATTTTTTATTTCCACACTCTAAAATATGCATTTAGCAGTTATATATTTTTTATATGTTGCTTCTGCATGTTGTATGAAGCGTGTAAATAAAAATGTGAGTGTTTCAATCAACTCTCTTTTAATAAATTAGCAAAATTTTAAATATAATATCAGAGAACATATTTATTGATGGCCAAGCAAGAAAAGGAGTTGTGGAAGAGATAGTGAAACAATCAACTTGATCAAATTAACGAATGCAATAATCACGGTATTATGAGTATTTGGATATTAGGTTTGAATCGAAGGTTCATAACTACCATCTTTGACTAAGCAAGGTGCATTCTTTTTAATATCTTTTAATGAAGAAAACGTGCTAAATGTCTCTTAAATATTCAGGCAAAGATATACAATAATGAGAGTTAAGTACACGTTTGGTCCTTGTGGTTTGTTGCCGATTTCACTTTTAGTCCAAAATTCAAAAAAGTGTTGGTTTTGGTCCAAAACATATAGTTTCGTTCCACTTTCAGTCCAATTTCACTGACACCGTCAGTTTGACTGGTTTGACCGTTAATTAAGAAGGTATTTTCGTATTTTCGTTATATTAAATTAAAATAATCAGATGGGACCCATAAACTCATTATTTATTTTTTCCTTATATCTTTTTTTAATCCTTTTTACTTTATCCTTTTTTCCTCATCATATGGCACATCTTATTCATTCTCTCTCAAAATCCCTAAACACAAACACCTTCATCACTCACTTCCACCACCACCTTGGATGATCTTGTTGTGATCTCCCCGTCAACCACCACACCATACCCACCACCAAACATCCACTAAACACCATACGTACCACCATCTCTCAAACAACCATGGCTGCGGTTCACAAACGCCGCCACCACCGTTGTCGGGTCTTTCATGATATTATCAGATCAACAACCTTCACAAACAACAAGATCTGTCATCATATTATCACCTTCAGTAGTCGAATCTGCCACTGACGTCACCACCAAACCTCCATCGTCGTCCATCTCACAGCCACCCCCACCTAAGCCTATTTACTCAAAGCTTCTTCATGTTCTTTAGTTAGGAGAGAGAGAGAGAGAGAGAGAGAGAGAGAGAGAGAGAGAGAGAAAAAAAAAAAAAAAAAAAAAAAAAAAAAAAAACTTTGTTTGGGGTTATGATTGATTCGAAAGATTAGGGCTCACGGTGGAAGAAATCGGGTTTTAGAAAGTGGTTGTGTTGTGAGATGATAAAGAAGATGAGGGTTTAATTTTTATGTGTGTTTTCTATTTTAATTGATCTACATTGTGGATTTATTTTTAATGGAAGATGATAAAGAAGATTAGACTATCAAAGTATACGGTGGATTCATTTGTGTCTAAAATGTTTAAAGTTATTTTAATAACAGTAATTTATATAAAGAAAATCTTATAATAAATTTATTATTAACAATAATAATAATAATATTAGCAGAAGGCGACTTTGTAACTTACAATATGAAAATGAGAGTATTTTAGTCATTTTATACAATTAAACAAGTGAAACTAACTAGGTTACCGGAATTGGACTGAAAGTGGAACGAAACTATATGTTTTGGATCAAAACCAAAACTTTTTTGAATTTTGGACCAAAAATGAAATCGACAACAAACCACAAGGACCAAACATGACTTAACTCAAATAAAGATGAACTTATTTTAAAGAGTCGTTATGATTGAATGATTAAGAGTTGATGCCACATCACTTTCGTCAACAATATAAAATATAATTTAAATATTTAATGCATCGTAACTTACACGTTTCTTAACATTTTTGTCCAATTCTTTCACATCTAAGAGCACAAGGTATGGTAACCTTGCACCCGAGTTAATGCTTAACTTGGCATGCGTTAAGGCTGAGTTACCATACCGTGTTCATGCGTTAAGGGTGGGCGTTAAGGGCTGCGTTACCATGGTAACGCAGCGTTAAGCTTAGTTGATTAAAAAATATGACACCTTTACCCCCTAAACGGCTATTATATTTGAATTCAATAATAATAAATTTTTCTTTCCTTTTTGTCTAAATAGCACATCATTTGAGATCAAGTAAAATTTATTTATTGCATGATGTGATCCTTTAATGATAAAATAGTCCATGTCTATAATAACACCATCCTTCTCATACTATTTTATTCGCCTAATAGATCTCCCAAATCTCTATTTTAATATGATAGGACAATCTACAGTCTTTGTTTTGATTGAATGATAGAAATTGTTGAAACAATTTTCAACCCTTACCTTTTTTCTCATCCCTCTATGTCTAACAACCACTACCCATCTTTTCTCATCCCATTTTGACCAGGGAATCACAAACCAGTGGTCTTGAGTGTTGGCCACTTTTTCTCTACAATATTGATCTACTCATTTTCTCTTCCATGAGATTTGAAATAGAAGATATATGTACATTATGAATAAACAAACTCAATACAATTATAAGGAAAGCTGTCTCATGCCCATTCAATGATAAGCAAAGAGCTTGATGTCTGTACATTATGAATAACATGACATAATGTAAAGTATATTATGTACTAATTAATTTTCAAAACAAAACAAAATCTGATAGTTTACATCATAAAATATTTGATGGTTGGGATTGCTTAGGTAGCATCAACGTTTTGAAACCCGGGTCGACCCGGCCGGTCGGACCGGAACCCGGTCAAAAAACGGGTTGTTTTGACCCGGGTTTCTAAAACCGGGTCAACCGGTGTGACCCGCCGGGTTTTGAGTGACCCGGGTTTTGAAACCCGGCCGGGTTTGGATTTTCTCTATTTTTTTTTTTTTTTTTTTTTTTAATTTAAATTTTGACTCTTTTTTATTTATTTGTCATTATTAAGGTGCTATTTTTGTTTGATATAACTTTCTTATGGTGTTTATTCACTCATATTTGTGCGTAAAATCGATTTTTGGAAATGTGCGTAAAACCGGGTCTAACCAGGTTGACCCGGGTTGACCCGGTGACCCGGTAACTCGGCCGGGTCGATCCCAAACCCGGGTTTCAAAACATTGGGTAGCATTGTAGCAACACCACTATTCGGTTGTAAAAGTCACTCATTTTGTCGTTGAGTGTTAATCTTAGTACAAACAACATGAAAAAAATAGTGAATGGGGTGGGCCAAAGATCTTAGTGGATGAAAACATTTGAATCGTTTGAAAGATCTTATAGTTAAAAAATTTGTTTCTCACGTATAAAATGGGGTGGGCCAAAGACTTTTGAGTCCTTTACAAGTTTAGTGTGATGTTTGATGCAGGGGTGAGCAGAAAAACCGAAATATCTGAATAAACCGAAAACCAAAACCGAATCGAACCGAAAATAATCGAATCGAACTTATAACCGAAACGAAAACCAAACCGAACTTTTAATTCGGTTCTCGGTTTGGATATGGTTTTGATAATCAAAACCGAAAACCGAACCGAAAACCGAATTCATATAAATTTATATATTTTTTATATATTTATATATATAAGAAGATCAATAAAACGTTATATATATATATTTATATATATATAAATAACAAAAAAATTCTATCCTAATATTAAAAAATACTTTTTATATTTGAAATAACTTTTTTGGCAAAATATATTTGTATATATATATATATATTTTTAAATAAAGTGTGTAATTTGGTTAAACCGAAAACCAAACCGAACTAGAATTTAACCAAACCGAACCAAAAACCGAATTTGAATTCGGTTTGGTTTGGTTCACGGTTTGACCCTAAAAAAAATTAACCGAATAAACCGAATAACCGAAAACCGAACCGATCAACACCCCTAGTTTGATGATACATATAATTTTTTAAAGATCTGACGTGTAATTTTCTTAGGGTGCTACAGTAAAAAACTTCTTTATTTATATAATAAGGGTTTTGCTAAGACAATCTTTGGGGCTGTGGTTAACAAGATGTATTTTATTACATTGTTATGAATAATTGATTATGATTGGTTGATAATTCCAAAAAAGATGGGCACAATCCCGAAAAATATGAAACCACAACAAACAACTGATTGTTATAGGATTATTCAAGTTACTACAATGAATTGTAGTAAAAATAAACTAGTTAACCACAGCCCTAAGAGTTGTCGTTAGCAAAACTCATATAAATAGGTAAGATATTGAACTAATATAAATTGCGTAAACATTGTCTTTTCGAGTTTCCAAGCCTTACCAACGAAGGAGTCAATTATATTGGACGTGTAGATTAAAAAATATCACTTGTACTCACAACTAGGGGTGAGCAAACAACCCGAACGGACCGCACCGACCAAGACCGGATCAGACCGGACCGACCACATTCGGTCCGGTCCTCGGTATAGGCTTTTTGGCTAATTCGGTCGTCGGTCGGTTGGTCCGCTTCGGTCCGACCAAAAAACCAAAAATCTTGCCAAAATCTTGCCTTTTTGGACCAAACCGGACAGACCATATTCGGTCTCGGTCCCGGTTTTTACCTTTATTCGGTCTCGGTTTTTAGCGGTCCGGTCCGGTCCCGGACCGATGCTCACCCTTACTCACAACTACAAAAAATTAAATTCTAGAAAAGGACTCAGAGGGATGAATAAGTAACTAAATAAGAAGAAGCGGATGAAGAAGCATGTAACAATTGGCGTGTTCTGTGTAGCCAGGAAATAAATTACCAAACTAATAAATGAAAATGTCATTGTACAAAAAATCTGTTAATTAAAATATGATTTTTCAAAAAAACACAATCTTGGTTTTAACAGAAAACAGTTTGTATAAAATCTATTAATTAAATTTATCTGATTTTACCAAAAAAATGTTTTAATTCTGTTACACATAATCTATTTTAAGATTGTAGGGAAACGGTGACACGCTTCCTTTAAAACAAATTCGTCGTCTGTTTCTCAGGGTACAACAGCCGAAACAGTATGTTGTATAGTTGAGCTAAACAAAACTGCCTGAATTTCACCTTTTCATATGCGTACTCTATATGTTGGAAATCAATAATACTTATTGATTTGATGTGTGTCAAAGCTATGAAATTAGGCCTCTATTTATACACAATAGAGTATACACAAGTTTACTCATCCCACCAATGCAGGATAGAAAAAATAAACATAATTTCTCTTTAAGCATGGTATCGAATGCGTAACTTTGAGACGCGAAATCGCGCTCACATCAACTCCATTTTGAACACATCAAAGTTCATTTTGAAGCTCTCTACCAGGAGAACGCGAACTTACAAACTATTAATTATATATATGACACATACACATAGATATTGTGTCTAAAGTTGGTCAAAAATCACTTTGCCAATCAAATTTCTAACAATTAAAGTTATCTACATCTCACCTTCGTACCTCATGAAAGACATGATTGGGTATACGTCGATTCACTAATCAATTTTGCTATTTAACTATTGAGCCTCTTAAAGTGCAAACAATACATTTGTTCACAGATTTACATGTGAATTGTGACTCTTTAGTTTTCGCTGAACCTTCTTAACTAGCAATTGTCAATGTATCATAGTCATGATTTATAACTTGCACTTCAGTTTGTATGTAGATTTGTTACGTATGCTCTACCATTTTTATGAAAAAATTACATTTATAAAAGTCAATTACTTATAGATGATGAAAAAAGTTATGATGAGGCATCGTAAAAGTGTGGTGTAACAAGATGAGTTTTAGCATGGTAAACTTGGTGAAGTGTTAAATTGGGTATTATATATGTCATCCACATTCATAATCACTGTACCAATTATTTTCTCCATCGTCGTATAACAGGTGTACTAAAACCATCAACTTCATCACTTAAAACATACCTCACTTAATTGCAAATACGCAAAACAAAATACTCTCACATTGACACAATTATTTTAACTCTTTACACAATGTGGTGGTGTGCACCACATAATCTCCAAATAATTAAAATGGGGTGGATAACTCCTCGTGCTTTATTTCTTGATCGAATATGAATTTTAACTTTGAGTTTCACGGTCTTTTTTTAATTGTTGAAGAAACATCAACTTTTCTAAATTGCTTTATCAATCAACAAAAGAAAAACTACTTCAATTCACTTTTAGGATGTTTTCTATATGTCACGTTTATTTAAAATTCAATAACTAAATGTATGCATTATAGTTAGTATACATGTAAATTTTCATGAGCGGTATTAGTCACAACCATACTTGTTTAGGCACGAATCTTTATAAGAGCAAGAGGTGTGGTAATTAGTTTTACCTTCTCATTTGAGGCCCACGGGTGCCACATCATCCCAACACCTCTTCACAACTAACCCCTTCTCACTCATAACTAACCTCAACTTACTCATTTGAGGCCCACTACTTACACATTTATTTTTTTAATTATTTCACTAAATAAATTAAATTCATTACACAAAAATTAAAAATAACACACCAAACTAAATTTATTTCTTCAAATTAAAAAAGTTACAATACGGGAAAAAAATAACGATACGAAAATTAAATAAAAAAAACAATACGAAAATATAAAAAACGACACTACATGCATATTAAACATTTTATTCATCGGCATCCTCATCGAGTTGTTGGTATTTCTTCGTTATTTTCGCTTGTCTCCTGCGAATGATTTCGGCTCTGACCAGGTCAGTAACCAAGCCGGGATCTAGCATGAGCATATGCATTTCCTGCATTTCCAAGGCTCATTCTTCCCTCCTCCTCCTCGCCTCGTAACAAGTCGTCTGAGCGTCTTTGGGTTGCGTATACTTTTCGGATAATTGTCCCGAAAAAGTACTCGTTTGACTCCCACCGGAGCTCGCAGCGCTCGACGTATCCGTCGACTTTTGTTTCTTTCCAGCTCGTTTGTTGGCTCTTTCGGGACGAGGTCGTGCGTCCGTCCCGAATATATCCTCGAGACAAGAAACGTTCAACGGATCCTCAGCATTTCATTTTGGGTAATTTCTCAAAAACTCCCAAACATGCTCGTACGTGAAACCCCTCGCACCAAAGCATTCTGCGAAACTCGCCTTGGCATTGTTGATTTGATCATGCTCATTCTCACCACTTCGACGCCCCAAATGCTTATATATAGCGTTGAACTTTTGGCAGTCGCCGTTCATCCTCGTCCATTTATCGGTAAGCATATTCTTGCCTCTAGGGTCATCCACAGTTTGCTGGTTGAACGATTCTGCAATTTCGTTCCAAAAGAAATCGTCGGTTTTGGAATTGCCCATTTCTTTGTCTTGCGAAAATTCTATCCATGTTTCCGCAAGGAGCTTTTCTTCGGCCTTGGTCCATTTCCGATTCACACGCGTTTGACCTGCAAGTTCCAAGTCTTCGTCATCATCGGCATCTAAATTTATGACTTTTTTTCCTTTGACGGCCTTGGTTTTCTTGCCTCTACCTTTGGCCGGTGACCGTGCTTTTGGAACTTTAAACTAGGGTTCGACCTGAGGTTGTGGTTCGACTTGCGGTTGTGATTGATGAGCTGGGAACGAGGATGCTTGAGACGGGTTAAAAAATTGTGCAACATTCGTTGAGGATGAGCTGTGAACCCCGCTTGTTGCAATGAAATTTGTTGATTAGTATAAACGTCCATCGGATTGAAAGGTTGTGAACCATATGGCGATGAAGGTTGTGGGGAATTTTGCGACGAGGGAGTAGAAGTGTTTGATGATCCCCGTATCGTTGGTTTGAGGTTAGGAGGGTTGTGAAATAACCGGGTTCGTTCGGGTTTTGAGACATAGTGATGAAACTTATATATTTGTTGAGTTGAGAAGATATATATTGTTGAATTGTAGTGATGAAAGTATGTGAAAATAGTTTAGTATTTACAGGGGTTGTAAAAGTTTTTAAAATCAAAAAAAGAGAGAGAGAAAAAAAAAGGACCGTTTGTTTTAAACGGTAATATTACCGTTTGTTAATTTAATATGCATGTTACTCTCTTTTTCGTACATGGTGTCAGGGTTTTTCCTTCGTCGTCTGCACGAGGATGAAGGCTCCAATGAGCCACGACGAGCCATCGCCGGTGTCGTGGCGAGCTACGGCGAGCTCCACGTCGGACGACGAGGACGAACGACTAGACCACACCTCTTGCTCTAAGGGCTTTTCAAGCTCCATGTTATGTAAATCATAAATTATACCCTTTACCTAAATATATATGACTTGTGTGCCTCAATATCAAATAAACAAATGTACTTTTGTTTCTTTTACTTTTATAGACCTTTGTATAATGCTATATATTGAAATAAACTATGATCTTCTTTGTATGATTGTTAGGTGGCTTTTTCTAGCTAATAAGCCAAAGAGTGAACTAAAAACTAATATTTATTTCAATATTTTGGTCCCGACATTGTTTTTGGGCCTAATATATTTAAGGAAAATAATTTGTAGGCCTAACTCATAAACTTAAAGATATACCTACAAATGTGATTGGTGAAAATAAAATATTTAAATTATAAAAAGATGAGTATAATTGTATTTTTAATTTAAATATCAATTTATCTCTTATTTTCCCTCAACAGAAGTAAAAAAGCAAGCTAGCTCCTGACCTTTCTTTTCTTTAATGAAAAAAAACTCCCCTCCGGCGATGTGGGTGAGAAACCCAAATTAGAAAAGCTCAGCAAGCCAATGGCTCAACGGTTCTCACCACCCTCCTCTGGTGCAAAAACCGTTCGCTGCGCTGCGCTAATCACTAGAAGCCGGGGAACTCTTTTGGTTGGACTTTACGATGATAGTCAGTCTGAAGTAGGTTTTCTAGTCTTTTAATTGAATATTGGGGAGATTTGTTTATTAGTATGTGACAAATGTTTGATATGTGAAAGACATATATATATATATATATATATATATATATATATATATATATATATATATATATATATATATATATATATATATATATATATTATCTTGTTACAGCATTCCTTTCTATTGCGCCTAAAATCTCTATTTCTGCTAATATTTCACGTCTTTCTATTTATAGTTCTTATGGAGCGCCTTGTTATGTAAATACAATAACAAATGAATCATACGTATACGTGTCTTTTGTGAACGGTACCATTTAAATTCTATCTCCATGTTAAATTAGAACTGTTCCGTTTTGAATAAAACTTCAAAAATATATGAATGGTGATAACACTACTAGAAATTGACTTTCACTGACGTATTTCCCAACGGATAGCTTTCCGTCGCTAATTACTAATGCTTTTCCATCAGATTTACAAGAGATGTTAACTTTTAATATTCGGGCGGAAATTTGTCAAAAATAAATATTATTTCCGATGGACAACTGACAGAAAACTAAACAACGACTTGTTGAACTTAACAGTCTTTAATCTTACTTACAAGTTGATATTTATTAAAGACTTGATTCGAAATTTAATAAATAGATGATAAAACTTTTTTACTCTTCTCCTTCAACTATCACACACTTCACTTTTACACACCATTCCATCCACTGTCAACCACCATTCCTTCGTCATGACCGTCGTTGTCGATCATATCCCCACATTTGTACACCATAAGTTGTCCACCGTGGCCGTCAGTCATCGACCACATCGCCACCATTCGTCCGATCACCTTCATAAAGATTTAATTCTTCTATTTCAATTGTGCTTGCTTTTCAACTGAACGTGTGTTTATTTTTCCCTAAATTACATGCCCTAATTTTTGCCCAAATTATTCGTCCGATCACTTTCGTAATAGATATGTTTATTTAATTGTCTCATTTAAGCTATTTCATATGAAGGATTACTTAAATTTGAGTTGCAATCTGTCCAACTTATTTTTCATGAAAACTATATGACTATTTCCAAGAGGTATGTGACCCTTTACTATCTAAGGTTTACCAAAGGATTTCTGACGACTTTCCAACGGATTTCTGACGAATTTTTTACAGAAAAAATACCGAGAGATTTTCGACTAAAAAATTACAAAAGAATTATGACACAAATTTATGTCGCTATTTCTGACATAACTCTAGCAGATACTAATTAGCGACTATAGATTTTGTGACACACTATTTTTGCCACATATCGTCGGAAATCACTTATACCGACGGATTTCTAACAGAAACATCTGTCGCTAAACATCACGTAGACAATATCACCAGGAAAAAACTTGATGCAAAGCAGAACCATTCAATATAAATTGCGTACACATTGTCTTTTCGAGTTTCCAAGCCTTACGAACGAAGGAGTCAATTATATTAGACGTTTAGATAAAAAAAATTATCAATTGTACCTGCATATCACAGCTACAAAAAATTACACTAAATTCTAAAAAAGACTTAGAGAGATGAATAAGTAACTATATGAGAAGAAGTAAATGAAGAAGCATATAACAATTGGTGTGTTTTGTGTAGCTTGAAAATAAATTACCAAACTAGTAAATGAAAACGGTCGTTGTTCAAGTCCAAGTGTGTTTGTGTTGATTTCATAGTATTTTTTCTTTAAATGAAGCATATGTGGTGTATTTATGTTGCCGTTTACATTAGTTTTCATAATCAACTTTTTTACATTAGTTAGTTGAATGTTTGAGATGTTTTTGTCAAAATTAGCAGTATGAGTGAGTAATAGTGTAGTAGTTGTGAGCCAAAGAACATATAGTTGTTTTTACTATAAATACGTGTGGTAATGTAACTGTAGTTGTAATCACAGTATGTAAAACAATGTGTGAATACCCGATACTTTTAAAGACCACTTAATGAAGCGTTGAGAAACAAGAATTCTAGAATAAACTATATATAGTTACTTGATGCTTGCTAAAAACATTTAAAAAAAAAGAAAAAAAAAGGTGCAATATTTACCTCTCCTAAATGCTTTGCGTCAAACACATCATATAAACAAAGATTCATGTTATACATGGGCGGTTTTGGGCCGGCGCACCATCAGCAACCGAGCCGGGCCCAACCCACTAAGGGGCACTAAATTTTTTTATACCCATTATATGTACTATGCCCAACATGAAAGGAAAATTTATTCGGAACCATGGGCGGTCTATGGATATTATAATATAGGGGCACTTTTTTTTCTTCGTGTCGGGCCTAATTTTTTTTTTTACGTTCTCAGCACCGCCCCTGAATTGTTATATCATTTACTATTAATTTAACTTTTTATAAATTAGTGTTCATATACATATGTTCTTAAAACGAGCGGGGTACCCGCGCGTTGCTGCGAAAATGTTGTGGTTAATCTAAACTCGAAATAAAACTATTGAAAAAAAATATTTTTGTTATTAAAGACTAAATTTGCAAAAGATCGATAACTGCAAGTACTATTTTTTTAAAGTTAGTCTTTTGGGACTAACTTTGAAATTAAAACATGAGGTGGTGTTTAAAAAAAATGAACAGTAATTTTTAACGGGATCGATATGTTGCAAAGTTAGTTCTTTGAGACTATCTTTGAAATTATAATTTAACATGAGGTGCTGATTTTGTTAAATATTTAACCTCATGGTCAAAAATTTTAAAAAAAATAATAATAAAAAATAAAATAAAAAAAAATAACTCCTGCTACAGTACCGAAGCACACATAATTACTGTTATAATCACTGTAGCTACAGTAAATTGCTACAATACTCTCACTGACTTTTAGTGTATATATATATATATATATATATATATATATATATATATATAATAACGTATATTCAAGCAACACGCGAGTATTGAACTTGTATAAAAAGATGGGTGTAATTCAATTTATAATTTACATATTATTAATTAATCTTTTCATTTTTTTTTCTCTCAACGAAATGAGATTTAATTTGTGTAAGATCTCTCATCTTGCTTTAGTAATGTAAATACAATAACAAATAAATTAAAAGTGTACACGTCATAAACCCTCAATAACATGCATGCGGACCTCGTATTTTTTGTTTACTATATTATGGTACCATTTAAGTGTAGTATTCTTTGAAACAAAATATTCCAAGTTACAAACCACCATCTCATGTGTAAGCAATTAATTACTCAAATACGAAAATTACAATGTTTCATAAGCAACTTAATGAACATTGTAAAACCCGAAATGTTTAATTAGATTAGAGAAGATGAATTACGAACCATTTTTCGATTTGAGGTATGATTCTTGGATGGCATCTTTCATATCCTGTAAAATTTCAGGAAATAATTAGTCTCCTCCTAGATAATACAACACCCCTAAATTATGAATGTTATGTTGTTCAAAGAGAAAAAAATATTCACCTGTTGTTTGTGGACAAAGACCTTGGATAACAATTGACAAAGATGACAAATATATTGGAGAAAAGAAAGAAAGCGGGAAAAACTTTTGCCAGTCAATATGTTAAATCCGGAGCCCCTTGGTGGGTTTTCTAGAACCCCACAAATGGGGGGTTGAGTCCCGGTTTAAAATCCCATAGATGTTAAACAAACGTTTTTTTTTTTTTTTTCTTTTTTTTTTTTTTTTAAGTCCAGTACCCCTAGCCTAAACACCCATACCAAACGGGCCCTAAATTCTATCTCCATGTTAGTTTAGAAGAACATTTCCGATTTGAAAAAAAAAAAAAGAAAATCAAAAATATATGAAGGATGTAAAGATAAATAATAAGGCCCGTTTGGTATGTGGGTGTGAGTGGGTGTGGATTCAAAGAAATTTTAAATCAAGTGTTTGGTACAATTTTTTTTATGACACATGGAATTGAATGATAGATTTCATATATTTAATCATACTTGGCCAAGATGGTTGTTCGGGTCTAACCCGAAACTCACGGGTCAACCCGTGATCATAATGGATAATAAAGTCTATAAATAGGCTAGACGAGTTATAGCAGAGCTCACAACATCATAAACAAATACTTTGCTACCTTTGATATTTTCATCATGAAGAATATGCATGCAATGGTGTTATTTCTTGTTTTTATCACGAGTGTGAGCTCGACTTTGTGTGTTTCCTCAAACAATGATGGCAATCAGGAAAAAATTTCCATGGTCGTTGTGGAAGATCAACCGACCGTGCATGATGCAGGAAAAGGGATTAGTAAGGTACATTACATACATGTATGTGTTAGATTGTTACTAGTTAATAAAGTACGTACTAACTGCTTAAGATAAAGATATGCTTGCACTAACATTTAGTATTCATATATTACTAGCAAACCTTCTTCACTTAGCTCTCATTTGAAATTAAGAAACAAAGACACCTTTAAAGATTGAATAATTAATATCCTCTTCTACCGTCCCTTTGTGCAGGCAAATCCGGTTCAAATGGCTTTAATGATTTTGGAAGATGGGAAGGTATTGAAATTTTCTCGGAAATCATCCCCGGCCGAGAATTGCATTGGTCTTGGCCAGCCGTGCGGGGCTCTTGATCCTTGCTGTGATCCCTATTACTGTGATGGTTATTTTACTGGAACATGTAAAACCGATTATTGTGTTCGTACGGGCCAACCTTGCTTCCTCGGCACATGTTGCGGCTATTGTTTGAACAACCTTTGTGTGGGTTAGGGAGTCTGTTATGCATGCATGAGTGTGTATGTGGTAATAATTCATGCCTCCAAATATATGGTGTGTCATGTATCTACAATAATGGAACATATCATCAGTTGATATGGGTCAAGACGTACTCAAGAGTCATGTTGTTTTAATTCTCGTTGTCTGTGTTCGTTGTTTAATAAAAAGTATTTCTATTATGGCAATGTCCAAATTAATTAGTTAAATCAGTTGAATTTTATCAGCTAAACAATGGCATAATAATGTATACACTAGTTAAAAATAAACATTTTTAACCGTAGACGAAACACTTGCCTTCAAACATGCTAAACTTACTTTTAAGTCTCACAAGTTCAACTTAAGCATTTGTTTAATTTGGGATTGAAAAGATCGATATAGACATTACTGCACGTGCGAATCTGCAATTATGGCTACGTGTCTTAAGTTAATGCTTAACGTATAGCTTTATGACTGTGCGACTTAAGTGTTAGATAATTATATAACTCTACTCTTTAAAACGAAAATTTTGAACTGATATAAATGTTTTTATATACAATAATTATTACATTAACACAACTACGGGCGAGCAAATGGACCGAGAACCGAACCGAAACCGACTCAATCCGAACCGCATTTTAGAACCGCGGTCCGGTTCTCGTTTCTTAGATATTTCAATTTTCGGTTCTCGGTTCGGTTCGGTTCGAAACCGCGGGTATCGGTTCCGGAACCGAAGAACCGCATTATTTCAAAAGTCAATTATTTAAGTTTTTGATAATACATCAATGTATGTGTTTATTTAGTCATTATTGTGGGTTTAATTGTCTTCTTGTTATAAAACAACTAATTCAGCATTGTAGCAATTTTATTTTAATTTTTGGTTGTCAAATGTGACATGGTATCAACAAACCCAAACATCTAAATTTAGTCTGAATCTAGTGAACTAAAGTGGCATCATAAGTACTTCCCATGTTCAATATTAACGTATTACTTGCGTCTTGACATAGAAACTTCCCCAAAGATAATTATTACAAACGGATTTTGATTAAAAGTTTCAAATCCACTCTTAGCTAAATCAAACAATACGGAAAAATATTCTAGCTTTCCAAATGTAACATAAGTACTTCCCATGTTCAATATTAACGTATTACTTGCGTTTAAAATTTTGGCTATTAGTTGCTACTTCATACTCCTTGAGTTTTATGTTTACTTATTTTTTAATAGCCACATCAAATATGGAATTTTATTTTGTGTAAATGAAAGCCACGACACGTATTTGAGTTTTGCCTACTAAATAACCAGTTGCACATGTACCTTCATAGAACATTATTAGTTATATGCAATGAAAACTTTAAACGGAGAGTAACAATTATCAAATACATAGGATTTTTATGGGATGTTTAACTTTTTTAAGTTCACGATTACATTTAGTTATTTTTGCGGTTCTAATCGGGTAGAACCAAAAATACCCGAACCGGACCCGAGAACCGAACCGGAACCGAAACATGTTATGCGGTCCGGTTCTCGGTTCCTAAATTATGAGTATTTCGGTTCTCGGTTCTTGCGGTTTCGGGTCGATTCCGAGTGATTCCGGAACCGCGCCCACCCCTATACACAACCATATTGATGTGTAATAAAGTACATAAGAGACATAATAACCATGATTCCCTCTCATACACATTATCGAATAAAATGAATACGTTATGCTTTAACATAATTCGTGCCTCGACAAGTAAACCAGTAAATTAAATCTAAGTTTCATCATTATTCCAACTTCACATCAATATCAACAACACAATTAAATAATCAATTGTGAAATTATTATATTAGGTATGTATGAATTATTGCAGGGGCGAAGCTAGTAGAGTGACTAGTGGGTGCCTAATCAACCTACTTCATTCATTATTTACTTAGACTACGAGTCATTTTTCTACTAGTTTTTTACATTCAGTCACCCTTATTTTATAGGCATACCTACAAAATTCAATAATGAATAACTTAAACAATAAAAAACAACACTATAAATTAAATTCTGAAACAACATCCATCACTATGACTTGCCTTAAGCATGGTCGGCCCCCCTTAACTAAAAATCCTGTCTCCGCCCCTGAATTATTGAGAAAAGAAATATTAGATTCAATATATATATATATATATATATATATATATATATATATATATATATATATATATATATATATATATGGGGCTTTATTTTCAGAACCCTGTTAAGTGCGGGAACTGCGAGAACTCCAATTTTGCATTAGAAAACAGGCATGTTCATATAAAAAATGTATGTTTTCTTACATACACCTTAATATACATACATGCGTAACATGCATGTTCATATAAAACCATTTTGCATTGATATATTCACTTAACAGGGTTTTATATGAATATATATGTTACGCAGGTATGTGTATTAAGGTATATGTAAGAAAACATACATGTTTTATAGGAACATGCATGTTATCTAATGCAAATTTGGAGTTCTCGCAGTTCCCGCACTTAACAGAGTTCTGAAAATAAAGATAATATATATATATATATATATATATATATATATATATATATATATATATATATAGGCGGCCATTCATGTGAGAAATCTAATTTTTGTGATAACGCGAGAACTAATCGTAGCCACTCCTTTTCTCCTTCTTAAACTTTGATCTAACGACTATTATTAGCTAATGATTTTTTTTGAAAAATTTCAAAAAAATTTCAAAAAAATTACAAAAAATTTTCGAAATTTTTTTTTCACATGTGACGATTTTTTTTTTCACATGTGACGGAATTTTTTTTCAGATGTGACGAAAAAAAATTTACATGCGACGAATTTGAATTTTTTTTTTCACACATGACAAAAAAAAAATTTGTAAAAATTTCCAAATTTTTTTTCACATGTGACGAATTTTTTTTCACATGTGACGGAATTTTTTTTCACATGCGACGAATTTTTTTTCCACACGTGACAAAAGAAATTTCGTGAAAATTTCCAAATTTTTTTTCACATGTGACGATTTTTTTTTTCATATGTGATGGAATTTTTTTTTACATGTGACGAAAAAAAATTTTACATGCGACGAAATTTTTTTTTCACATGTGACGAATTTTTTTTTCACACGTGACAAAAAAAATTTCGTGAAAATTTCTAATTTTTTTTCACGTGTGACGGAATTTTTTTTCACATGTGACGATTTTTTTTTTCACACCTGACAAAAAAAATTTCATGAAAATTTTTAAATTTTTTTTTACATGTGACGAAATTTTTTTTTCACATGCAAATGGAATGTAGGTTGAACAGACATTTATTACGCTTTTATATTCCCAAACTTTATTTATCACTAATCACTTATTATCCTAACAAGTTACTCAACAAACAAACACACGCCCTGATCATAAATCCTCACAACTGTAAACCTATTTTTTCCAATTAACTCATTCAATGGTTAGAATAAATTAATGAATAACGGTTATACATAAACAGTACCAACTGTAACCCACCCGTAGTAACTTTTAGCCTACCAGTACTAACTACACCCAACAGTACAAACTTTTTTTCTCAACAGTATTAACCTAAATTGTTTGAGAAAATGTCTTTTGTACCTTTTCTTGTTATGCTTACTGAAAATCACATATTTTCTATGTATTGACTAATTCAATTGCATTTCTAAACTAAGTTGTTTGAATTTGTAATTTTATTTCCAAACAATCCATAAAACATCAAAAGGTACTGCACATGCCTATAATTGACTTTTACAAGTCAACTTCAATCAACACTCAAATTATAAACTCTTATATAACTAGACTTATAATCCTTACTACGTCCAACAAACAAAAGTCAAATGTTGTAAACATAGAAAACTGCATATTTACTAATAGTAGATAAGTATGTTACTTTTTACAACCAAACAGTTGGAGCATTTCCAAATGTAATTGAATGTCAAAAAAGTTGGAACATTTCCAACTATAATTGAATGTACAATATAGCAGCAAAAGTAATTGTTTATACACATATAATTAGAACAACCCATACATCAAGTCAACTTCAAAACCATTAAACATCTGGAGTATCTCGAGCTCTTAAACCAATTATGACTCCAGTCATAGGTGGTGGCCTCTTGCCTATTGGAGCTAAAGTTGATGGAGCTTCTGATGGAGGAGCTTGTGATGGACCTTTTATCTTTTGACCACCTGTTTTTGAAGATGGGGAAGGTCTGCCTCTAGGTCTTCTGGGAGCAGGTGAAGCAGTTGAAGTGGAAGCTTTGCCTCTTGGAAATGAAGTTGATGGAGCTGTTTTCTTTTGACCACCTGTTTTTGAAGATGAAGGAGGTCTGCCTCTGGGTCTTTTCGGAAGATGGAGTTGTTTTCTTTCATCCAATGTCGCTCCATACTCTCTTAATAGTCCTGAAACGAATAATGAAGAAATAAGACATCACTACTAACAATTCTAAGCATAAATAGTTAATATAAATGGGAAATTGACACTTAGAAAATTAGATTATTTTACATCATCAGCACCTACGTTTCCCACTTTTCAATGTTTAACCATTTTCTCTTTATAAGTAGTTAAGATATCACATGGTGTATGAGAATTAATCTCCAGGGCTTTAATGAAATTTTCTAGAGCTTTTGAAAATTCATTGGATTATATTGATAAAAAAAAAAAAAACAATAAGGTCTATCATAATATAAACAAAAAAGTAAGTACATTAGTTAAGACAATATTTCACCGTTCGTCCCTAAACTTGTCGCAATTCGCACATTTCGTCCCTAAACTTTTTTTTTGGCATTTTCGTCCCTGAACTCTGCATTTTTTGCGCGTTTGGTCCCTGGAACCAACTTTTGGCTGACGGACGTTGCTTTGCAACGTTAGTTGACCAGTCAACTAGGTTTTTTGTCATTTCACATTTTTGTATTGGCGCATTTGGTCCCTTCCCTCACTTTTTTTCCCGCCTATCTTCTTGAGAACCTGATGAGGCGAAAAATGATCCGTTTTTAGGGGGTCATTTAAGCCCGAATCCGACTTTATTTGATCAAATATTGCCCTAAATCGTTCCTTTTGTGATTTTAGGTACTTGGAGAGTGAATTCTGGAAAAGAAGCCATTTCGGACGTTTTTGGAGCATAAAAGTGAAGAAAACGGCAAAGTCTCAAATTTCTATGCTGGGAACAGTGCATGAAGGCGTCAAGAGTAATTCTTGACGGCGTCAAAGTCCCAAGAATAAAATACCGTGGTTGATGACGGCGTCACATAGGCCGTCATAAGTAGATCAAGGCCGTCCGAGGAAGTATTTGGGGCAAGATGACGGCGTCACACCATTGCTCTTGACGCCGTCACCTCGATTTTCCTATATATAGTTTTCTAGTTTTTTACATTAAGAGAGAGAAGTTTTGGTGAAACCCTAAAGACGAATTTGGTGCAACTTTTACAGGTTTTTCAAGGGTTCCAAACCCTTGATACCTTGCATTGTAATTGAGATAAGTGTTCTTCTAATTCAATCAATATGTCTATGTGTTGGTTGTCTATATCTTGTTCTTGTCTCAATTCCATTATGCTAGGCTAGATCTCTTTTGTGTTTGCTTAGATCTAATGAAACCTAGATATTGATTATGTGTTGATTACTTGTTTATTCTTGTCTTGGATGAATGATTTTATATGTTAGGCTTAAGAAAACTGGCAGATCTCCAAATGGTAACATGCTTGAACGTCTTAAGAAACATGAACCGAGGCGTACTAGGTCTTTATTGGTTGTATTTAATGCATGAGCCACTGTTTACAATCCCTATAATTGTGCTGGGTCATGGTGTAGGAGGAGATAAGAGCTCATAGAATTGGGGAGTTATGTATGCCACCCCATGAATGGTATTAAGGAATACAATCCGTCATCCATACAATTATAACAAGTAATTAACGTGTAAAAGATATCTAGGGAGTAGTGAAGTCTAAGTAAACACATTTTCTCCAATTACTGCTCACAACCTTAGTATAAATTAGTTTAATTTCATTTTTAGTATTTTATTTTGATTATATTTTAGTTTTGGGTTAGTTGAATAGCAACTAATTCCGCCCACTCTTCCAAAACCCGAGATTTTACTTGCTTTCATAAAAACATAAAAACACAAAAATAATCATCCCTCACCTTTAGAACTAGTAATTAGGCTTTCTAATCCTAGCGACACTATTCCTAAGCTGAACGATCAATCCCCCGGTACTTGTCACTATACTATACTACAACGATCAGGTACACTGCCTGGTGGGGGTTGTAAGCTTCTCGAGATCCCTCGAGAGGTAAAGCCTGTTGCGATTCCCACGCATCAGAACCGTTCAACAACTCGTCAGCCTATTTATAACCTCGTTTGTATACCCTAGATCACACACCAACACAGAAATCCCTTTGAAAAAGAACCACACTTAAAAATGGCCGCCCCAAATGCAAATGGAGGTTTTCCAAGTGAAGTTGACGAATACGAGTTTGTCTTAAACAACGCCTTGTGTGTTCAATCAATTCGGGTATGATCCCGTATTGGAATTTTGGAATTACAGGCATGTTAGCACCGTGATGAGGACATAAATACTGAGGTGGGTGCGGAGACAGGACTTTTACTAGGATGAAGTTTTGGGGTTGAATGAGAAGAAGATATAGATGAGGAGAACCAAAAGGAGGTGGGGGATGATCAAAATCAGGTGGTGCAGCAGCAAAACGTGGTGAAGCAGCAGAATAACGTGGTGAAGCAGCAGCATAACGTGGTGGAGCAGTAGCAAAACATGTCGGAGGAGTAGCAAACTGTGCTTTTGGACAGCATGGTGGAGGAGCGAGTCTCCTAGGTTATCGAGCAGCAAGATAGATTGAATTTGGTAAGCAGGATTAGGGCTCTTGAAATTTTCTTAGAAGAATTTAAAGAAAGGAAGGATAGGAGGGAAAGTGATGCAAGCAGGGAAGAGAGCTCTGGTTCGAACCGGTGGGGGTGAAAGTTTTTATGATTATGGTGTTTGTATGGTTTTAGTATGTTTGTAATCTGGTTTTTATCTGATGTATGGAATGGTGATGTATGGAATGGTTGCTACTTGTTACCTCTATGAATAAAAAATATGAAGTTTAATTACTAGTCGTTGTTTATGGTTGATTGTGAATGTTTGATTGTCAACTCCATATCAAGGGCTGTTCAATTCTACCACAAATTACTCTAATTGTATCCGATCTCAACCTTTATCATAAAGAAGTCATGATTTGCAGAATTTGTAAACTAGAAACATGAAAAACATTAACCATTAAGTAATTAAAGTAATTAAGTCAACTACATCACAGAACCCAAATAAGTCTACTACATTAGCACCATTCATAGTAAGTTAAGAAGTATTTACAACCATCATCAGAAGTGAACAAGTTTTTCAAAAGTATAAGTTGGACATGATACATCATCTTCATGTTGCCTTGCCTTTCCCCTTGCCCTTGCCTTTCCCTTTGGCTTTATCTGTTGCCTTTGCCTTTGCCTTTGCCTTTGCTGCTTTTACCATTATCCTGGTCACATTTACGTTTCTTTGCTGGAATTGGCTGCTCATCAGGGACAGGCAGAGCTAGGATAGCAAGGTCAGCTGGGAGAGGCTGAGAAGATAGAATAATGTTGGGATCATACTTTTGTATTTTTTGTCAAGTCTCGGTCATTACATTTTTGTAATAGGTTGCTTTAGTATTTATTTCATTTTGTTTAAGTTAATGGGCAACATGTAAAAGCCCATAAGGCCTTAAAGCCCACGAAATTAAGGATAAGGGAGGAAGGGAGTGTTGCCCTAACTCCTCCCTTATAAATAGTGAGCTTATGTTAACATTTCATTTGTTGGTTATTTGATTACCTTAAGGAAACTCTTGCACTTTCACCTTTCATATTGTCTCATAATCAACCAATCTCATTTCTCATCTTATTTCTTATTATATCATACTTGTGTTTACTAAATGGTGACCTAACAAGTGGTATCATTCGCCTACTAGAAGTTTGAAGTGTGTTTCTTTGGTTAACGTGGAGAGTGGTGCTTATTTCTTCATCTTTTTGCATTTTTCTTTGTTTCTTTCACTCAAATCTTGAAGCTTGGATAAGTTTCAAGGTTGATATAGTGATTTGAAGCTTAGTTTTTGCATAAAGTTGTGATTTTTAAGGTTTTTGTTAAGGTTTTATAGCTTCTTTGATATTGGAAAACTAGTTTTTGGTAGCTAAATCTTCTAAAGTTATTGTTTTCTAAGTATTGGTGAAGTTATTTGATCAAAAGTACCTTATTTCTAAGCATTTTTCTTCAAAAAGTTGAGATTTTTCAAGTTTCTGACCAGTTTACGCGTAAAATAGGTGAATAGTACGACTCTGTAGCTGTCAACAGTACTTTTTGTCCTTTTTACGCATAACTTTTGGCTTAAACCCTTTTCTTACGCGTAAAATAGGCCTAAACCCTTTTCTTACGCGTAATATTGGACAAAACCCTGATCCTACGCGTAAATTGCTCTTCTACGCCTTAAAACCTACGCTTAAGTTTGATTCTACGCGTAAGTCAGAGTTACGCGTAACTTGCCAGAGTTTACGCGTAAGCTTCATCTACGATCTTCTCCTCGTGTAACGGTGACTCAGTACTTCCCTAGCTTGGATAAGTTAGTGGAATACTTCGACTACGGACATCTTTCAAGCTTGGATAAGTTTGAAAGATTTGTTTGGTTGTTTAACCTTACGCATAAGTCTAAACTTACGCATAAGCATAAGCTTACGCGTAAAGAGAAAACTTACGCATAAACTTTTAGTTTACGCATAACCTACTCTTTACGCATAACCTACAGTTTACGCGTAAGATTAAGTTACGCGTAAGAATTGAACTTACCCCAAGGATTTTGGAACTTACTCAAAGGAACGTGCATTTCAATCTTCTACAAAGATCCATTTCTACACAAGTGTTCTAAGATGTCTCAACCTCCAAATCATTACTTCCCTCATATTCAGCAACCTCAACATCAGCAGTCTCAGCAACCTCAGCATCAGCAGTATCAGCAACAACAATACCTTCCGCACATAATGAATCAACAACCTCCTAAATACAATCCACTACATCATTACCTAATGATGCAACATCAGATCATTCCTCAACAACAATCATATCAAGTGCCACAACAAACCAATCAGTTTTCCTCCAAACAACCTCACTGGTTTGACAGAATGTGTGAAGTTATTACAACTCAACAATCCAGACATGAGGCAGGATCACTTGAAACACCTCCAATGCTTACACCTGGGAACTATGTTCAATGGTCAAGTCGATTCTTACGATTTGTTGAACTAAAGAAACCTCATGGGAAATTCTTGAAGCAAGTGATACTTGAAGGACCATTTGAGTGGCCAACTAGATTTGAAGCTGGTGATCCACATGCTGATCCTCCACGTCCTCCTGGTGATAGACCCCTTCCAGAATCTGTACTCACTGAAGAACAGAAACTACATCGTGAAGCTGATCAGTATGCAATGGCTTATATACTTCAAGGTATACCTAATCCGATCTATCGAAGTGTCGATGCTCAAAAAACAGCCAAAGCTATGTGGGAACACGTTCATCTCCTTATGGAAGGAACTCAATTGAACAAAGATGACATGGAATCCAAGCTATACATGGAATACACTGACATCACAATTGAACCTGGAGAGTCACTTGAATCCTACTATCATCGTTTCACAAATGTGGTTAATGATCTGGAACGTCACAAAATCACAGTACCAAGGATCGCTGTGAACTCCAAATTTGTTGGTAGTCTTGGCCCGGATTGGCATAAATATGTGACATTTGTTCGTCAAACAAAGAATTTGCATGATGCTCCATATGGTTTGTTGTATGATTTTCTGAAACACCATGAACCTGAAGTGGAAAAAGATCGAGCTCTACGAGGAGGATACACACCAACTTCTACACCAAATTCTTTGGCTCTCGTAGCTCAGTCTTCCTACGCTCCACCACCAATGTCTAATCATGCATATGTTCAAGAGCAGAACTACTTCAGTTATCCACAATCTTCCACCTCGAACCAAATGGTCCCTTATGATTCATCTCTACAGAATACTTCTACTCAACTTGTTCCGTCAAACAACAATGATGCTGTGTACTACTCCAACTCCAATAAGGATGACGATGATGACTTTAATACGTTGAATCAGGGACTTGCTCTTATTGCTCGTGCTTTCAGCAAATTCTCCAACAAAACAAACAACCGTCAACGGTCATCTTCAAATACAAGGAATCAAGCGGTTGTCCATGATGGAAGAGTGGAAATACAGAATCGCAATTATGGTCGATTTGGTTCAGGAAGTTCTTCCAGAAATTATGGGAATGATCAGAGGTTTGGTAACAATACGGGGTTCAAGAACAACTCCGGATCTTCTCAACAAAGGTCTGACTCAGTTGCAACAAGGAACTCCAACTCAGGGAATGCAGTTTGGTGCTACAATTGTAATGAGCAAGGTCATATAGCTACAGCATGTCCCAAACCGAGAACTCGCGGTAGTAAGTTTCACAAGCAGGCATTACTCATGGCTCTTCAAGATGAAAAAGACGGACATTTCCCTGAACAAGATAACAACTTCATGGCAAATGTGAACAATGATGATGACATGGAAGATCTGGAAGCTAATGCAGCTGTGATGCTTATGGCCAACATGCAGGAACTTAAGCTCAATGATTCAGGTCCAGTGTATGACACTGACGGCTTGTCTCAGGTACATGACCTCAATGAATGCTTTATTAATGAAATAGTCTCACCTTCTGCTTATGAATCAGATATGGCGCAAGTTGTTCTATCTAAATCATCTTCTTCATCTCAAAAAGATGAACAAATAAGCACAGTTGTCATATTCGATGATGACACAGTTGTTTCATTTGATGATCCTATTGAGAATGATGAACATGATAATTTAGAACAACATGACCCATCATTTGATCCAGACCCTGACCTAATATTGTTATCAAAACAACTGGATGCTCAACGATTGCAAATAATAAAATGCAACGAAATAAATAAAGTTTTAAAAGAACAAAATGCGTCACTTGCAAGAGATATTGAATGTTATAAAATTCAACTTTCAAATCAGGAAGAAAAGATTAAAAATGCAAAAAGTTTTGAAAATGCTTTTCAGGATTCTTACAATAAAGAACAAGATCTTCAACGCAAAATACAAGATTTAATTGAGTCAAACGGAAAGTTGATTTCGAAACTTGAAAGTGAAAAGTGTGAATTGAAAATGCAAGTTGAACGTCTTCAAACAGAACTTTCAAAAACAGAAACAGAATTGTCAAGTTGTCAAAAAGATTTTTGTGAACATAAAATACGAAAAAGGAAGTATATAGATAACTTACTCGGTGATATTGTTGATCTTGAAAAACAACTCAAAGAATTTCGTAACATTGTTTACAAACACGGGAACTCTGTCACAACAATTCAGAAATTCACTTTAAAACCGAGACCCAGTACAGGATTTGCACTTGGCGATTACAATTCAATGTTTCTTCACACAGCATTCAAACAAATTCCTAAAATTTACAGTATGGATTATTTGCTTGATGATACAATTGTGCGTGCTGTTGTTTTTGATACTGAGGAAGAAGAAGAACTTGAAGATGAGAGTCGGTCAAAAATGAGTAATGTTCAATATTGGACACCATATGACTATTCAAAAGATCATATTAAATTTGTTACTCAAAAAGACTTACCTGAGAAATCATGGTTTATCGAAGAGTCATATGTTTCATCTTCTAATGCAGCCCCTGTCCAAACTATAGCACAAATAAATGGTCCTTTACCATCATCCGGTGAACTTTCACCCTTACCAAAAAATGTTCGTGTCTTAAATTATTTCAAAACCTTTATGGAAGACATCGAAATTTTGGAAGAAACAATTGAACGTAATTCTGAAATAAAAATTGAAACTTTTCAATCCGCTTACGAGCGAGAAAAGAGAGATATTTTTCAAAAACAAATGAAGCCAATTGTTCAACACCTCCGTCTATGTGCTACACGTTGGGATCAGGAACTTCAAAAGGAGGTCAAACATATGATAAACGTTTTCAATGAAACTGAAAAAGAAATTTTGGTTCAAAAGCAAAGAACTAGAGTTTTCAAAAATGATGCTGATCGACTCTTGGAACAAGTTCTCAATGCTGATATTTTGTCTGTTATCATGAATGATCTCTATAAATCTGGTACTTCTATGCTTATGGATGATCTTTGTGTTGATAATAATTTGTTGAATGAGGAAATTGAGACACTTAAACAGGAAAATGATAAGTTGAGGAAAAAGAATGATGATGTGACAAAACAGTTTTCAAAAGAAATTTTTCAACTCAAACAAAAGCTTGATTGGTGTCAAGCTCAGAGTCTTAATAAGGAACTCAAACTTCAAAGTCAAAATGTTTCTAACTCCTGTCAGCTTTGCAAAAACATTGAGTCTTTCAAAAGTTTGTGTCTCAAATATGAAAAAGAAATTGCGGACTTAAAAATTGAAAACGTCGAATGGCAACAAAACCGCGATGACATCAAATATTGCAATGGTTTACTCGAGTCTGAAATTCAAGATAAAAATCACATCATCATCGATTTAAAAGAGAAAGTTAGGCTACTTCAAAAAGGAAAGATGGTTGACACCACGGTGATAGCACCAGGAATGTATAAATTAGACAAAACGGAAAAAGGAAAGGTTGTTCATAATACTAATGTTGATACCTCCACTTCTACAGGACTAGTCTCCACTACTAGCGTTAGCAGACCCAAGCGGAAAAGTAAAAGGAAGAATAGGATCTTGCAACGTAAGAGAGGACACCTAGAAGCTCAAGAAGTAGAAGACCAACTTAGGAATTTGAATAAAACTCATGTTGCATCAGATTTAGATTCTAATCTGGCAAATTGTAATCAAAATCTAAATGTAACGAATGATGAACCTTTGAATGTTTTGAATATTAATGCATCTTGTGTGTTTTGTCGTAAAAGCGTATCATTTGGTGATCATACAAAATGTTTAGCTAATTCTCTTCTAAATCGTCATAAGAAACGTGGAACACGCATTCCTTCTAGGCCCACTATTGCCTCTAAGTCTAACTTAGGAAAGCCGTCTTCTACGGTTTCTAATGAAGCTGAAGTTACCCCCATAGGTGCCAAGAACAAATCTAGGATTGAGCCCACGACTAGTGCATTTAACATTAAGAAAGCAAATACTAGTTGGAATTGGCAACGTTGGTTACAACACAAACCAGACTTTAAATGGATTCCTAAATTGTTGAATAAATGTGTTTCTAACCAACAGGAACCCGCACTGTCTTTGGGTTCCACCCTTACTTCTGTTCCATCTGTGTCCTCTTCTTGTGATGCAGGTGGTACAGATCATTCTCTGGATTGTTGATAGCGGATGCACCCGACATATGACAGGCAATCTCAAACTGTTGAAAAACTTTGTCTCAAAGTTCATTGGTACTGTCAGATTCGGGAATGATCATTACGCTTTAATCATGGGATATGGTGACTATGTAAGTGGGAACATCGAAATAAGCCGTGTTTATTATGTGGAAGGCCTTGGACACAACCTTTTCTCTGTTGGTCAATTCTGTGATGGGGATCTAGAAGTTGCATTTCGTGAGAAAACTTGCTTTGTTCGTGACTTACAAGGAAACGATCTTATGTCTGGCTCACGTGACTCCAATCTTTATACTATATCAATGTCAGATATGATTGCAACATCTCCGATATGTCTTCTCTCCAAAGCAGAGTCAACTAAATCTTGGTTATGGCACAAACGTCTTTCGCACTTGAATTTCAAAACCATGACGGACCTTGCTCGTTATAAACTTGTTGATGGATTTCCAAGATTCCGTTTTACCAAAGATCACTTATGTTCAGCCTGTGAACAAGGAAAAAGTACTCGTGCTCATTTCCCTTCTAAACCTGAACACAGTACGAATCATGTTCTGCAACTGCTTCATATGGATTTGTGTGGACCGATGCGTGTTCAAAGTATCAACGGTAAACGCTACATTCTTGTAATTGTGGATGATTATTCCAGATGGACTTGGGTTTATTTTCTACGAAGTAAAGATCAGGCTCCTTCAATGATCATCACCTTTCTCACTAAAATTCAAGTTCAGTTACGCAACACGGTCCGAATAGTCAGAACTGACAATGGAACTGAATTCAAGAATCAGACACTTAGGTCTTATTATGAGAAAGTGGGAATTGAACATCAAACATCTATTCCTAGAAGCCCAGAACAGAATGGAGTTGTTGAAAGATGCAACAGGACGTTAGTGGAAGCTGCTAGAACTATGTTGATTAATGCTCAATTACCAGATTACTTGTGGGCAGAAGCTGTTTCAACTGCATGTTACACTCAAAACCGTTGTATGATCACAAAACGTCATCGCAAAACACCATATCAAATTGTTCACAAAAGGAAACCAAACATCGATTACTTTCATGTTTTTGGAGCACTCTGTTATCCGAAAAATGATCGTGATGATTTAGGTAAACTTAAAGCAAAGGCTGACATCGGAGTGTTCGTTGGATATTGTGAAAATTCTAAAGGTTTTCGGATTTGGAATCGTCGTACTAGAGAAATTCAAGAAACCATTCACGCTAATTTTGATGAACTCACCCAAATGGCTTCTGAGCAACACAGCTTAGGACCCGAATTTAACCGTCTTAACTCTCCGACATCTTCAGCTGAACCATTGCCACTTAACCGCAAAGAATTAGAAACCTTGTTTGCTCCACTATTTGATGACACAATTGAATACCGTCCTACTGAGGTCTCACCAAATTCCGCTGCTCAACCTGATAACATTCAAGTACCAGACTCACCTCAACAAACCACAACAAGTGTTGAGAGAGACGGTCCTCCAATTGTATCACCATCTACAGCAGAACAAACTGGTTCTAACTCCCGCCATCCAGCTGAAGATCCAACACCACTATCAGTTCCACAACCCGCAGAGCATGATCCTGATGCGTTCTTTAATCCGTTTGCACCAGCTACTACAGTTCCTGATATAGCTGAGTCGTCAACACATAATCTGGATCCTGCTAACATGCGAGATACTTATCAACTACACCCTTCTACACACAAATGGACCCGAGACCATCCACTAGTTCATATTATTGGCCATCCAGATGCACCTGTTATGACAAGACAACGACTTCACACAGATGGAGAAACTTGTATCTATGCACTCACAGTTTGTCACGAAGAACCTAAGAATATCAAAGAAGCAATGACTTATGACAACTGGATTGAATCTATGCAAGAGGAATTTCAACAGTTCATACGATTAGAAGTCTGGGAATTGGTTGAAAGACCTGACGGAGTATTTGTCATCGGGTTAAAATGGATCTGGAAGAATAAGCTTGATGCTGAAGGGACTGTCATACGCAACAAATCACGTCTGGTAGCGAAAGGATATTCCCAACTGGAGGGACTTGATTTTGCTGAATCCTTTGCTCCAGTGGCTCGACATGAAGCTGTTCGGATCTTCTTGGCTTATGCTGCACACAGGAATATGGTGGTTTACCAAATGGATGTGAAGACAGCATTTCTTAATGGAGAACTCCGTGAAGAAGTTTATGTTAGTCAACCTGAAGGCTTCGTTGATCCTGAGCGTCCTAATCACGTTTACCGACTCAAAAAGGCACTCTACGGACTCAAGCAAGCCCCACGGGCGTGGTATGACAAACTGTCCACTTTCTTATTGGCCAATAAATTTTCTAAAGGATCGGTGGATCCAACATTATTTACTAAAACCTACGGGGAGGACTTACTTGTTGTTCAAATATATGTCGATGACATCATTTTTGCCTCAACAAAAAGAAGTTACTCTAATGATTTTGCTAAATTAATGAAAGATAATTTTGAAATGTCCATGATGGGTGAACTTTCGTTCTTTTTAGGACTACAAGTTCATCAATCACCTCGTGGAATTTTTGTAAATCAATCCAAATATGCTCTTGAAATTTTGAAGAAACATGGAATGATGTCTTGTGATACTTATAATACACCAATGGGCTATACCACAAAACTAGATGCTGATTTACATGGGACTCCAGTTGACCCTACCAAATACCGAAGTATGATTGGGTCCCTCATGTATCTCACAGCTAGTAGACCTGATATAGTATTTGCTGTCTACATGTGCTCTCGCTATCAGTCCAGACCAACTGAAAAACACCTCAGTGAGGTCAAGAGAATCCTTCGATACATAAAGGGAACCATTAACTTGGGGATCTGGTATCCGAAGGATTCTGGCTTTGAACTAATTGCGTTTTCAGATGCTGACCATGCAGGATGTTTAGACACACGCAAAAGTACATCTGGTGGATTACAATTTCTCGGAGACAAACTTGTGTCATGGCAATCTAAGAAGCAGGACTGCACTTCACTGTCGTCTACAGAATCAGAATACGTAGCCATGTCTGCTTGTTGTGCTCAAGTCATCTGGATGAGATCACAACTTAAGGATTATGGCTACCTATTCAACAGGATTCCTATCTACTGTGATTCAAAGAGTGCAATTGCTATCTCCTGCAACACTGTACATCATTGCAAATCCAAACACATCGATCTCCGATATCACTTCATCAAAGAGCATGTGGAAAAGGGTACAGTTGAGCTTTATTTTGTTGGAACTGAGTACCAATTGGCGGACTTACTTACCAAATCCTTGGCACCATCCAGGTTTGCTAGTTTAGTTCACTAAATTGGTATGCGATGTTTGACTCCAGAGGATCTGGAAAAGTTTTTAAAACACAATTGATTGTCAAACATCAAAACTATCTTTGTAAAATATTTTTTTCAAAAACAAAATACAAAAATATAAAACCAATGAAAAACTCAAAAATATTTTTGGTCATTTAAAAAAAAAAAAAAAAAAAATGCAAGTATAAAACTCTTTCAACACTATTTTTTTACTAAAATGTCTTCAATCATTTAAAATTAGTGTTGAGGGGGAGGAAAAGTAACGTTTTTTTTAATTTCCAGAAATTATTTTACTTTTTATACTTGCATTTTACCAAAAACATTTACGTTTTTATCTACTAAGTTGATTCAAAAGGATTTCGGGTTACTCTCCTTGATCAAAACCAATTAATTTTACCATGTTCTAAGGTCAAGGGGGAGTACGACAAGTTGTTCTTATCATTTCTTGGAGTTAATATACAAAGACTATATGTGTTAAAGTGGTTAGGCATTAAGTTTAAATGTTTTGTTAGGTTAAGGGACTAAAATTGTCACTTTGTGTAACTTGAATTAACCACAGTCAAAACAAGGTTTGATCTCTCACATTTACTTTTTCTGCAAATCATTAACTCTTTCACCTACTCTATCCTACGATCCACAATCATTCTATTGATCTAATCAACCATCCTTGAATCTGTAAGTGATAACTTGTTTTGATCATGATTGCTAACAAGGGTTTTTAATTTTTTTACAATCCAACGGTTCAATCTAACACAATCGTTTAAATTGCTTTTTGAGTTATGCGTAGAATTCAAACCCAGAAAGTTGTGATGTTATGATTGTTTTGATTGTTGGGATATGGTCTATGGTTGATTGTTTACATGTTTTCACACTCTAATTGCACCCAGAACCACTTAATCGATTGATTGGCACTTAGGGTTCATGCGTATGATTTGGGGGTTCTTGAGTTTGAGCAATAGGATTGTAATTAGTGATGGGGATAGTGTTTGTGTATGCCTAGGATCATTCGAATATGGTTTAATTAGATCTTAATCATGTTTTGCTCATGAATCTAAGGTTTAGGGTTCGAAGGTCACTAGCAGATTCAATCTTAAGATTTTGTGGATAATTTGTGTTGTTATTTGAAACATATGATCCTTATGATGTTTGTATCACTTGCCCCATGTTAATTCCTACCCAGTAACATGTTTTATTAAGGTTGTGATTAGGTGTTCATGCTTGTTTACGCGTTAAGTTGTAATTGGCATGTTTACGCTTTAAAATGTGTGAATTATGTATGTTGGGTTTGTTATTGATCAGTGGTAATGTTTGTACACTTTCAGGAAAATAACAACTCGAATTCATAAGGTGAATTTCTGGAAATGGCATGATTACGCGTTAAATATTCATCCTACGCGTAAGATTAAATCTTACGCGTAAGATTCGACACGTGGACAAATTGTGTCTTGGATAAGACATAGTTTACGCATAAAATTGGTCTTACGCATAAGTTCTGACCTTACGCATAAGTCTAGAACTTACGCGTAAGTCATTACCTACGCATAAGTTACAATTTACGCCTAAGGGTAATCCTACGCGTAACTTCAATTTCTACGCCTAAGACTTGTCTTACGCATAAAATTGATCTTACGCGTAAGTATCACTTTTACGCGTAATATTCTACCTTACGCGTAGATTTTGCACTTACGCATTATTTCTATACTTACGCTTAAGTCAGGTTACGCGTAAAAACAACTACTTACGCGTAAACTTGTCAAAATCCAAAATTTTTCTAAGTGTTGGAAATTTTCCAATGTGTAACTGGTTGTAAATGATAAACTTATGTTGTAACTGAATTGTTTGATGTTTCTAACAAGTAATATAACTCAAGTTTGTCATATATCAAAAGTTTTCACACACACAAACCCCCACTGATCAATGTCAAACATGCAAATCTATATGTACACATGTTTAATGAATGTCTATGCTAACATCATCAACAATTGCCATGTTTGTGTGTTTATGATCTATTTAGATGGCAGAACACAATGACATCCCATACGGACCAGATCCTGAACCCATTCGTGCATGGGAAGACACCTTTCCTGAAAACTACTCCAGAAAGATAGGAAAGAACAACCTGAGAGTCAACTTCAACAAACTTACATGCAATGAGTCTTCTTGCCTTGTTGCAGTTGATGCTCTTATCTATCACCCATGCAAAGTTCTACTCACCAAATCTGCTGCAGTGGCATGCTTCTACATACATCAGTTTTGGCACACACTCCACTTGGACCTTCTTGAAGAATCCTTTACTTGTATGCTTCACATGAGACAAGTCACGGTCGACAAGGATCTTCTCCGTAGTGTTCTTGGACTTCCCGAACTTGAACCTAATGAAGAATACGACCAAGTTCCTAGTGAAGAAGAATTGATAGAATGGCTGAGAGATATTGGGTATGATGAGTCTGAAGGGGTAATGACTAGGCACTCTAAGGTCAATATCAGATTTCTTCCACAGCCTTGGAGAACTCTCTACATCATCATTGCCAAGTCACTATCAGGTAGAGACACAGGCCATGAACACCCTAAGCTCCAACATCTCAAGCTGTTTTGGGCTATTGCTAATGTCAAGAAAGTTGATTATGCCAGCATTATCTGGGAAGACA
This sequence comes from Artemisia argyi, assembly GCA_030686995.1. Lineage (NCBI taxonomy): Eukaryota > Viridiplantae > Streptophyta > Magnoliopsida > Asterales > Asteraceae > Artemisia > Artemisia argyi. Next base: position 206,798,417 of record CM060684.1, on the reverse strand, counting down.
TTGTGTGGCATATACAACACAAGACGACCAATATTCCATTCGTCCGTTTCACCAAGCTTCTTATTGCAAGCTTCCTCCATGAATATGATGACATTCCTCAAAGATTGAATGATGAGTTTCAGCACACATACAAGAATGAGGACACACTTAAGGTCATCAAGAGAATGGATACTAGTACAAGGAAACAGGGAAAGAAACTTCCAGATAACCTCTTGACTGACAAAGTCAAGGCTTGCAATAACTACAAGTACTACCTTCAGGCACTTGAAGCAGAAAAAGTTGGGTTCTTAGACGAAGCTGTTCTACCATCATACATGCAGAAGAAGAAAGGTAGCAAATCTGGCAGCTCAGAAAGTTCTACCAAGACCAAACCTAAGAAAAGGGGATCACTTAAGATCAGAATTCCTGCAAAGAAACCAACTGCGGAACCTGGGTGGTTTCCCTCATCACAACCTTCTCCAAAACCTGCTGACTCAGAACAAACCGAATCCGACGAAGGTCCGATTTACAGTGAAGCCTATGCCAATATTACCAAGGAAGTCAATCTTGATGAAATTGACGATAAGGATTTGACATTCGAAGATTGGGAAACTAAAATTGATGCGTTTGCTGACAATGCTGTTTACCCAACATATCTCAATCAAAGACCTTTCACCAAAGCACAGACAATGCTGGAAGAAGAAAGGATCAGAAGAGAAAAGATGAAGGAACCAGTTACAGCTATACAAGAGCCTGAAGGCCTTTCAGTAGAAGAAGAAAATGAAAGGGCTCTCAAACTTGATCTCCTCCACAGCCGAATCGACACCTTCAATGCTGATATACCACCACCTCCAGTGATCTCCCAAACCACCACCGAGGCTGGCACTTCAAGCAGCATCCCTGAGCCTACCACTGAGATCCATACTGACTTAGTAGTTTATGATAATCCCTCGGTATCTCCCACTGACGTTGAGATGACTACAGCAATGGGAGAGGAAGGAGAAGATGATCCCATGGACACTGATGCTCCAAGACTTATGTCCATGAAAGAAATGGAGCGTAGAGAACGGGCTCAGGAAGAAGAATTGAAGAAGAAGCAAGAAGCTGAGGAGGCCAGGCTTGAAGAGATTGCTCAAGCTAAGCTGGAAGCAACAATCAGAATGGAAGAAAGCAGGAAAGCTGAAGAAGCAGCCAAACTGGCTGAAGAAAAATTAAAGAAAGAAGAAGAAGCCAGGGTTGCTGAAGAGCTAAGACTGAAAGCTGAAGCTGATAAACTGGCAGAAGAACTAAGGGTGAAAGAAGCAGCAGCCAAAGAAAAGGAAGTTGTACAACCCGAACCACAGCAAAGTGATGACAAAGACACTACCACCATCATTGAATCCTCACAGTCATCTCCTCCTGCTTCTGAATCAACACATGACAAATCGATCAAGAAACCTAGCTCCAAAGCCTCTGCTGCATCGAAGTTACTCAAGTCAGCTTTCAAAAGAGTACATGAAAAGAAGAGAAGCAGATTGGAAGATCAGGTTGCAACACTTGTAACCCAAGTTGCTGAATTGACGAAGCTGAACTCGAACGTCCAAGAGCTACAAGACAAAGTTGATACTTTCTTAGCTAAAGACGTACAAGAGAACTTGGAAGCCGCTCTAGCAGCTCAAGCACAAGAATACATGGCACAACACTTAGTTGCTGAGCTGAAAGATCTGCTGGCACCAATGAGAGACGAACTCACCAAGTTCGCTGAGCAAGCAGTCAAGAAAGTTATCCGATCAACAACCTTCACTCTTCGTGCCGACAAGTCCACTGCTCCTCTACCAGGTCTATCTCTAGATGATCTGGAAGCTCAACTCTTAGAAAAGCTGGTAAACAAGGTCACCTTGACTCCTGAAGAAGCAAAAGTCCTGGAAGCACTGAAGGACAAGATGAACAAAGAAACATGCAGCACAGAGGCAGATAAGCTGAAGCGTCAAAGAGATGACGAAGACAGGGATCCCAATTCACAGGCTAAGAAACAAAAACAAGCCGAAGGACCCTCATCTCGAACACCGGTCATTCCCCCTACTACTACAACCTCCACACACCAACCGAAAGCATCAGGTTCTGCCCCCAAAGAACACGATCACTTCGAATACACCGGTGGTGACGACATTCCTCTAACCGATGAAGTTCCAGAACCATCAACCAAGAAGAAGAAGAAAGAAAGGAAAGGAAAACATCACCAACCCAAACCGGACACCTCATCTAAAGAAAAGGAACCCAAGAAACCCAAAACCGTCCTTCAATGGCTCGATAAAGATGAGACTGCCGAGTATTCCTGGTTTGAGAAGATGATTAATTCCCAACCACCACTGGAAGACAATCAGGAACCACAAGATGGTCGTACAGTGGAATATGCTCAATTACTTCAGCACAAGTTCAAGATGAAAAAGATGAACAAGAAAGAACTGCGCAGAATTGAGAATGATGCATTTAATCTTCTCAGAGATCGGTCTGCAAACTCCATCGAGCTTGAGTATCATCTGGAAAATATTGCTCGAGCCATGTCAAGCGATATTGACTGGATTAATCCAGAATCTTTTGTCGACCCAGTCACGAAGAAGTCAGCACCTTACATCACCGACTGGTCAAAACCACTACCGATGATTGGGAGGCCCAAGGAACCAAAGATCCCATACAAGTTCTTCTTCAACACCGACCTAGAATTTCTGAAACTTGGCAGTGCTACTGAGAAGAAGTACGTCACCTCACTCGCCTTTCTCCCGGCTGCTCGTTATCTCAACAATGCCATCGAAGAAGAAGCCTCAGCATTATTCGTCGACAAACTTGTTGAGTATGACCGAAATGCACTTTACGGTATTCATCACTGGCCAAAAACCAGGGCACAATACTATCGTAGCAGCAGACTGAACCAGACAATGGGAGAAGTGACAAGTGATCTGAAAATTGTCTCAATTCAGTTCATCTCAACTGTCACTCACTTCGGGTACCCCTTTCTCAGCAAAATTACACTGAAAAGGATTGATGAACAGGAGTACGACATTTCCGAGTCAGACTTTCCTCGCCTACTTCTCAACGATATCGAAGACCTGTACCTGCTCAAAGTGCAAGGCAAACTCTGTGGTTTACCCAAAGACATTCAACTTGCCTTCATCCAAGCACTCCTCATTTATATCAGGCAAATCGTAATCAGAGAACGTGTCGAAGATCTTCAGTTGGGAGTAGAAAGTTACCAGAAGAAGCTCAATCTTACCAAACCTAACATGTTCGACATCCCTAACCTTCAACATCTGCCTCAATACACCCTGGTCAAGCATCCTTTCGGGTTCACCTACCGCAGCATTAATGGTCGCAACTGCTTCATGGCTTACAACGAAGTTCAGAAGTTCTATGATGAAACATTAAAGTTCGTCAGAGACGGCATCAAAAGCAGAGTAGATGACATTGCTTTGGGTAAATCGAAACGGTGGAACACGACAGAGGTTAGGGATGCCCGCAGATTCATCTCAAGGATCGAGAACCGCTTAAGGCGCAGGGATCAGTTTCGAAGGTTGGAGAGCTATGTGGGAGGCAGACAGAAATTTCCGGTGTTGACATTTCAGAGACCTGATTGGTAGATCATTGTAAGAAATTTGATTTGATTTGTCAAAAAAATTTACTTCATAATGGCTTGTGCACGCATTACAGTGCACAACCCGAACTTGTAAAGAAAGGACCCTGAGGTACGCATCAGTGCCTCAATCCTAAATATAAGGAGCGAAGGCTTCTTACTTTTGAGTAGAATTAATCAAACATTTATGATTTTTCATAATTCTGCTCAAAAGGACAAGTATTTCACCTCAATAAGACCTAATCACTTGTTGAGGGGGAGCACTTGTCAAAACAAAATACTTTGCTCTAAATCAAAAGTTCTTGATGAATCTCCCCGAAAGACTCAAAAGGCATATTTTAATCTAAATGTTTGTCAAAAACACCATTTTATATGCTATTTTTGAGGGGGAGAAAATGAAAAAGTGATTAAAATATACGAAGTCAAAGCTTTAAGGTGTATCATGTGCGAGCTAGACTCAGTATTGACCCAGGAATTGACGAGATAATACAAGTTAGTAATATCGAAAGGACATAGCCTCGACGGGTAATAACATCAAGTTATTTACTAGAGCTAGTTGTCACCTAAAAGCTGACAATGCATCTCTTTAACTAACCACGTAAGCGTGTCTCGAAAAGGATATGTCTTAGTAGAAATGTACCGTCTCGAGAAGCTTTCTGTGAACTTGATCAGGCCGGGTAATAACTTCAAGCTAGTCTAACTAGTGATGTAAGCGTGTCTCGAATCGGTCTTGTTTACGGAAAGTGGATCAATTCAAAAGTGCTTGCTCCTCCCGCATGTGCAAATTTCTTAAATACTTATGAGCACATGTGCAGGGGGAGCCCTTCAAAAGTGTACACAAAACTCTCAAAGTGTTAACCAAAATATTTGATTATCACAAACACTTTGAGAGATTTTCAATCAAAGGTTTCTTGGCTACTGTCGGAGTTATAAGGTGATTAAGATAGGAATATCCGTCCTATGATCCGCCAGAGCCGGAGGGATCTACCCAAGGACATCTCCCATAGTTAGAATTAGAAGTCCTTAGGTATGATACGAAAAAAAGAGAAATGAATGAAAGGGAAAGAAGGAGTTGAAGAATTAAAAAGAAAAGCAAAGAAAAGGGTGAAAAGAAATAGCCCTCCATATGTTCAACCTTAGGGCAGACACCGGGTTCACTACGTATGCTACTGGCTGTTGCAAAAGACAACACCGGTATTGAAGATTAAGTCGTCATGGACCCAGTGACGCAATGCACTAAACCTTCTTAACCACTCAAGTTCTCTTAAAAGGACTTGTTTCATTCTCACGGGGAACCCGCGTAACCTATCGACCTATCTCTTAGAGACGGTTGATATTGAAGCAGGAGACACCTCCCCAGTCTCCGCATAGGAAACCTAGGTGTGCACTTATAGAGTCTAGAGCCTCGAGATACATCAAAGATCTCTTAGGAACACTTAGTCTTTCTACAGCTGGTGTTCTACATCAATGGGCATCAGTTGTAAACTATCGAGTCCTTCGCAGATCTTAGCAATCTGCCGAGAACGTTTATGAGAGGATTACGTATGTATTTCTCAATGATTGAACGGAAATCCTGCCAGGGTCAACATCAAACAGCCCTGACAGCAGGTCACTTCGGTAACCCCACAAGGGTTACGCTTAGTGTTTGCGGTGGTTCCATCCCGGTCTACAGTCGTGGAGTGATCCCCAGCGACTCACCCAGTCATTGAGCTACTTAGTAGGTCTCGTAAGCTCCTTCGGGAGTATCTGATATGGGAACGGCCTGGATAAGGATTAGAAGGAGTCTTCACACTATGCTGTTGATGAGCTCTAATTCCTTATCCGTAAGTACCGGTTGTTTTATTGCTAACTGTTTACTCGCAGGTACCTCATTTCCATGATGGTAGATTCCAACATGCTCATACATACATCTTGAAGTCAAAGAAAGCTCCCCCAAAAGATCTCAACAACACAAAGTTCAAAGAAAGATTCTACACTAATAAGAAGAATCTACAAGGTATAATGACAAAGATCTCAAAGCATGTAAAGGAACTTCTTGTTCGTAAAAGTCAAAGTCCAAAGATGTATGAGTATGTTGGAATGGCGAACAACCACCACAGACGCAGAAGTGACGAACGGCAGACAACTTCATAACTTATTCACTACATCATCACCAAAGAACAAAGACAAAGTGCAAAGTACTTTCATTCTCATTCACTCATTTTTGAAGACGTCTAGAGCTTACATGTCACAAGTCAACGACAAAGATGAAGACGTCAAGCAACCGTGATGACCGACCCTTAGGGGGAGATTGTTGGGATCATACTTTTGTATTTTTTGTCAAGTCTCGGTCATTACATTTTTGTAATAGGTTGCTTTAGTATTTATTTCATTTTGTTTAAGTTAATAGGCAACATGTAAAAGCCCATAAGGCCTTAAAGCCCACGAAATTAAGGATAAGGGAGGAAGGGAGTGTTGCCCTAATTCCTCCCTTATAAATAGTGAGCTTATGTTAACATTTCATTTGTTGGTTATTTGATTACCTTAAGGAAACTCTTGCACTTTCACCTTTCATATTGTCTCATAATCAACCAATCTCATTTCTCATCTTATTTCTTATTATATCATACTTGTGTTTACTAAATGGTGACCTAACAAATAACTTGAGAGGTACAGCTTCTATTGGCGAATCAGAGCTTGTAGAATCTTCAATTGAATACTCAGAGGTTGTAGCAGACTCAGTTTCTTGCTCTTCAATTAACCAATCAAGCAATCCGGGTGGGATTGTGTAACCACCAGAACTTAAACTAGAACTGCTGGAAGATGAGCTAATTGTTACTGGGTCACATTTAGGGATGAGTACGGTACGGGTCCCGTACCGATCCCGTACCGAATTAGTGGTACCGATTTTTTCCCGAGCATAAATTAGTAGTACCGGTACCGTACCGAACGGGATTCGGATACCGGTATCGGTATCGGTATCGGTACCGGTACCGGTACTAGGAAATAGGGATTTCCCGGTTTTTTTTGGGAATTTCCCGATTTGGTACCGGTCCCGTACCGAATTAGTGGTCCCAAAATTTTTTTTTCTCCTTATTTCGTAGTACCGGTACCGTACCGTATATCAGAAATCGGTACCGTTTTGGTACGGCACCGGTACGGTTTCGGGATTCGGTTCGAAATGCTCATCCCTAGTAACATTAATATAATTGGTACTGTTAGTGTTCAAAGGTAGGTATCAAACAACATTAAAGGCACAATACATTTCGTTCAAGTAGGCACAAGGCATGTGTCACAAATGAAGGTGAGGAGTGAAAAGTTTGATCAAATAATAAAATAAGCTCATTATGGTCTTTCTAATCTTAGTGTTCAAATGTAGGCATCAAACTACATTATGGTCTTTCTAATCTTAGTAAACACATACAAGCAAACAAAACCCCCAAATCTTGTCACTTAAAACAAGGTCAAATATGTTAAACAGGATAAACAACAATTAAATGGTGCAAAAGATGTATCAAATGATAAATAACAATTCCAGTATAAATACCTGGACGGCTAGGGGAGCTTCACTGTGTTGATTTGTTTTTTTTTTTTTTTTTTTTTTTTTTTTGGAATTTAGGGTTTGATCGGGTGTAGTTACTGTTTGAGTGTTATGTGTTTAATGTTACCAAGTGTGTGCTCAATACGCTACCTTGCTTTTTATAGTAGGTAAGTTGTTTGACTTTAATTAGTCAAATTTATTGAATGGCACATTCAATGCTTGTTCAACGGATGGTTGAAAGTCAAATTAATTGCTAGATACAGTTTGTATTTTTTTTAATGGCACACACAGACATGTAAGGAAATGAGATAACATATTACAAATGTGACATTGTATTATTAATCCACTAAATTCTTTTGTGCTGAGTAATTCTGCATTGATAGATTGTGTAGGTCATCTTGTTTGAACTTGTTGAGAAGCAGTGACTTCTTTACTCCTTGATTGTAGCAGTACCTTCTTTAATTCTACCAGTATCATTTTTTTTCAGCAGTACCTTCTTTAATGTATGGTCACATTAAAGTTGAAGCAATATATTGTCATATTAGTCCTAACAGTTATTATACAGAAATGAAGGAAATGATGAAACTGATTTCATTTCATTAAACTGAAACATATTACACAAGATAGTCAAACAAAGCAAACATATATCCATTATTTGTTTTGTTACACAAGCAAGCCCCAAAGCAGGTTATACTCCTCTTCTTCTTGTTGCAGCCTCTCTTGGTCAGCCTTTACAAAAGCTTCTTCTTCTTATAATGCAAGGTTTAATGCTTCTTCATCTAAACTGTGCTGAATTTCATCATCAATAACATTTCCAATTACCTGCATCTCCAATTCACCCTTTTCTTCTTCTTCCATCAGTTTCATTATTTCTTCTTCCTCTAAAATTCCACTACAACGAGGAAGCGTATCTTTTTTGAATACCTTAACTAAGTTTTTCCTGGTAATGTTAAGATAATGGCCTGATTTAGGTGAAAACACTGAAACATTACGAAGAATCAAAGCAGCTCCTACAGTAATATCCTTTCCATAATCCCCCTCATTAATGATTTTATGATGTATTGTACCAGATATTTCACCTGAGAGATCTTTGACAGTAACTGTAAGATCTCCAAGCGCATTTGGGGTACACGACTTTATTATAGCAACAACTTGTTCAATTTTCCCCTTATTGATAAAGCTTTTGATATCACCTAAATGTCCAATCACAACCCCCCATTAACATTCACATAGTCCACGGCACTAAGCCATGACCCACGTGTAAAATCCTTATCCTCACCCATGTCTTCAACAACTTTCCTCATATACTCCTGTGTGGAAATTATAGACATCTCTCCACCTTCCTGGGTTTCCTCTATTTTACGTAGCTTCGCCCTTTGACAGACACCCGCAGGACCTGGTATGATCCTAACGGGATGTTGGCTAGAAATTTCATCATTCTGGTGATCTGATGAAGCACGGGGTGAGTTACTCATGTTGTTGTCGTTTTCTGTGACAGCAAGAACATTCTTGCCAATTTATAGTGTCCTTTAAGTTGGTGTTTGTGAGGGCCAATAACGCGATTCTGCAAACGGGGACGATGCATGTAAAATGTTTTCCCAATTCAGGGACCTAAAACGAGATAAAAGGGTTCAAATAATGCTCATTTGCCGGGATTTTTAATTTTCCCACCAATTATTTCTATCTCACAGAGTGTGTGTTTAGTCCCTGAATTACTGACCTTGTTTTACCGTTAGTCCTCGAAATTCACATTATATGTTAGTCCTTTGGTCATTTTTCCCGCCAAACCACCATGCCACAGACAACTCTCATTTGTTCCTATAAAACATGGCCCATTACCCTTTCCATTTGCAGCCACAATTTGCATCCAACAATTCCAAATGGCTAAAAAGAAAAGCAGTCTGTTCATTGCAACCCACAACTCCCAAATGGAACAATCAAGAACAAAATGGGCATCAATGCTGGCATTTATCAAAGATGTTGTTGACCATCTCCCTGAATGGTCTGATGAGGGCAGTGACGATCCACTCAACTTCACTGAGCTATGGTTGAACAGGATTCATGAATACCACAAGTTCAATAATCTGCTGAATGCCATTAAAAAAAACTTAAGGGAATAAGTCGACATGTTAGAAAACAAGATTACAAAGCAAAAGGTTTGTCCAATCAAGGCATGGGCAGATTGGAATGAAACCTTAGACAGCACACTTGTCAAACTAACTAATGGTGCAGTTAATGTGCCAAGAGTTAAACATGAAATTGTTGTTGTTGATCTTGTTACTCCTGAAGCTGTTGTTGATGAATAGGTGGAAGCCAATGGAAGGCCACTATAGAGGAAAAGGGTGTATGCTGGTGACAAGAAGGATTTGGTAACTGATGGGTGTTTTTATGTTTAGTTTAAGGTTTTTATGTCTTGGATGTTGTTGTTATGGGTTGCTTAAGTTAATGTCTTTTGTACTCACCTAATATGCTTAATAAAAATAAGTTATTGTGTGTGTGTTGACTAATTGTATGTTCTACAAAATGAACCATGAAATAATATACCCAATATTGGTCATGGCTTTAATTGACTTTCAAAAGTCAACTAACTTGTGAAACTCATTGGAGCAAAATGTAATATTACTAAACTTAAAATACTTACTAATTTCAACAAACATAATTCAAATCATTTAAAATAAAAGCTAACAAGACACAAATATGTTACTTTTTTACAACTAAATGTTTGAACATCTACAAACATAACTTTTAGACTGTTTGATCATTTCCACACATAACTTTCAGACTGTATGAAGATTTTCCTAAGCAGCTCTTTTGCCATCTGAGTATCTTCTTCGACAGTCAACTTTACAGATAATATCACATTGAGAGCATGTGTTGGTAATGGGTATTCTTTCTCCACCAGCATGTATATGTCACTTCCACCTTTTGTAGACACATGGTGAACTCCATATATATCATACAATATCCATTTCAATGATGCTTCATTTGCATTAAACTTCCATAATTTGTCATCTTTATCTGGTTCAAAAAGCCTATTCAATTCAACCCATAGCATTTTTTCCTTGTCATCAGCTATCTCTGTTAACTTGAACCTTTCAGTGACTAAACTCCATAGCTTGACCAAATCTTCCCTGTCAAATGCTTTCATCATATCTTGAAAGTGTTTGTATACCTCAGAACGATTTCCACCTCTTATTATCTTCCAGTATTTTCCAAATTCACCAGTGTAGATCTCCCAGTCAATGATTGGATATTTGGCTTGTAAAGCTTCTGCATTCATACAGTCATATGGAACAATTTGCATCATATGCTGAAGCTGTTCTACACTCAATTCTTGTTTCTCTTGGTCTGCAACATATGCTTTTTGCTTCTTTGAAGACTTTGATTCTAAATGTAAACCACCTCACTTAAATCTTCTACTTTCTTCTTCTGAATGCATTGGAATAAAGTCGTCAACCTTCCTGCGAGCAATTCTGTGTAGATTTACAATTTCCTGAAAGGATTTTCCTTTCAGTCGACTTGCAGTCCAATGATCTTGATTCATCATATATCTCTTCATATAGCTCATCATTTGTGCTTCAGTTTGGGGTTTCTTCTTTTTAGCTTCTGCTTTCTTTGCAATTTGTTTGCTTTTAATATTCTCGAGTAGATCATTAATAGGATTATCTCTGATATGAACTAATGTCTGTACAGCTGTTTCATCAATATTCGGAGTACTAGCAGTACAAACAGATCCGCCACCAGTACCAATATGTTCAACAGTATCTTTAACAGTATCTGCACCATCAACTTTAAAAGGGATATCAAATCCCATTTGATCTTCAAACCTACCACCATTTGCACTTTGAGTAATGCAGTTTGACTTGCTAAAGTCAATCTGGATAAAGGCCCTTAATTGCTAAAGTCAAATTGCAGATTCACTTAGGTAAATCATAAACTAACATAAAGAGCATTCATTAGAGTCACAACAAAAGGGCAAATCAACATCAAAATGGTGTAAACACATGCTCAAGGTTGGCCATTTTAAATAAATACCAAAATTCATACCTTTATTCTCCTCTGCTTGCTTTCCCTCCATGGGTTTTGAGGTCTGACCCAACACAGCTTGAATGGTAGGAAATTCCTTACTGGGTCCTTTTTTGAGAACTGTCAAAATAAGATGGGGCAGATGATCAAAAAAAGGTCAACTCAAATCATTTACTCTAAATTTAACTATAAACAAGAACAATGCAACAATGTGCTAACCTTCCACCATAGCATAGTTCCATAAGGTGTCTAACATTTCATCAGACACCTCATCTCCTGACTTTCAGCTATCCTTATAGGTTTCATAAAGATAATCTTTCATGTCTTCAGTCAACGTAACTTTGCTCTAATCTTTGTTGGCCATTGCAAGAATCACGGTGTGTATGAGATTGTTTGTGTGTGACAATGATCGGGTTGCAGAGTAAGAGTTTGAAGATGACCGGGTTTGCACAGTGACAAGTGACCCAATAGGGTTGTAATAGCCATTTTATATTCAGGGACCAAGCATTCAATTAGTAAATTACTAAAATGTGAAATGACAAAAAACCCAGTTGACTGGTCAACTAACGTTGCAAAGCAACGTCCGTCAGCCAAAAGTTGGTTCCAGGGACCAAACGCGCGAAAAATGCAGAGTTCAGGGACGAGAATCCCAAAAAAAAAAGTTTAAGGACGAAATGCGCGAATTGCGACAAGTTTAGGGACAAACGGTGAAATATTGTCTTAGTTAAAGTTATTATTTTTTAACTAATGTTGTAGACGGGCCTCCAACAGAAAAAAGGCACACGGCCTCGAGACGGCCCTGAATACCGGTCAACCAATCAGTAGAAGATACATTTAGTGAAATGGTTCAAAAAGATACGTGGAACTTTGATGAAATTTTAAAACATGTGAATAAGCATAATAAGTTATGAATGAATACTAACAAATCTAAAAATCTATTGTCTAACACTAGACAAGTACCTGTGTATAGCAAAAGGATCTTATAACGGCAAATAGTTGTAGCGATAAAAAAAAAGTTTATGGTTTATAAACGAAAAATAATAAAAGTTTGAGGATTTGGGATTAAACATAATGTTTTGAAACTCGGTTCGACCTGGCCGGTTCCACTTGTTGAACCGATTCTGATCGAAAAAACGGGTCAAATAAAACCGTTTTTATATTTTCGAAACCCGGTTAGACTCGAAAATTGTGTTTGTATATTTTTTAACTAATGTTGTAGAGGGGCCTCCAACAAAAAAAAGGCACACGGCCTCGAGACGGCCCCGAATACCGGTCAACCAATCAGTAGAAGATACATTTAGTGAAATGGTTCAAAAAGATACGTGAAACTTTGATGAAATTTTAAAACATGTGAATAAACATAATAAGTTATGAATGAATACTAACAAATTTAAAAATCTATTGTCTAACACTAGATGAGTGCCTGTGCATAGCAAATAAATCTTATAACGGCAAATAGTTGTAGCGATAAAAAAAGTTTATGGTTTATAAACGAAAAATAATAAAATTTTGAGGATTTGGGATTAAACATAATGTTTTGAAACCCGGTTCGACCTGGCCGGTTTCACTTGTTGAACTGATTCTGATCGAAAAAACGGGTCAAATAAAACCGGTTTTTATATTTTCGAAACCCGGTTAGACTCAAAAATTGTAATTGTATATGTTTCCAGAAAATTAATAAAATGTATTTTTCCGAAATTTGGTTTTGTATACTATCCATTCAACATTCTGAAAAAATTCAACATTTCATATATTGCATTAAATATTAAATACTTTCCTTATTCATTTTTCAACAATTCAACAAAGTCAGGAATTTAAGTTTGACCATTTTTCCTTTTTATGTATTAAAGATAATACATATAGAGGAGAAATTCTTACTATTATATAAAGTACATGGCCAGTCATAAAAGTTAAAAGTGGATGTGCATAGCAAGACGAATAGTTTACATCTTTGCATTAAAAAAAGAAGATGGTTTGTATACTTTTATTTTTTATTTGCGCATTTCAAACTGTGCATAAAATAAATGTATATTTTTTATATTCTGGTTCTGCATGTTATACACTGAAATTTGCAGATAAAGAATATGAGTGTCTCAATCAACTCTCTTAATAAATTAAAAAATATTTATATATAATACTAAAAAACATATTTAACAATGACAAAGCAAGAAAAGAAAAAAAAGTTGCGGGAGAGACAATGAAACAATCAAATTGATCAAATTAAATAATGCAATAATCATGGTACTATGAGTGTTTCTATAATTGATTTGAAACAAAAGTCGTAACTACCATCTTTGAATAAGCAAGGTGCAATTTTTTCAAACTTATTCATATTTTAAAATGAAGAAAACGTGCTTAATGTCTCTCGAATATATAAGCAAAAAAATTAAGATAAGGATGAACTTTATTTTAAGAGCAAATTCTATGAACGGCCCAGTCTATACATTTTCTAAACCAAAGAAAAGTGACTTCTCAAAATGACACAGGAGACTTGGGCGACTTTTCATATAACTTTAAATCTTGACAAGTGTCCATTTTTTGTACTTTTGGCGACTTTTTTTTAGATGATGGCTATATTTGGCAAAACTAGCTGTAAGTTGTATGCTGTAAGCCGTAAACTGTAAGCTGTAAGCTGCAAAGCTGTTAATATGAGCTACAAACTGTATCTTTTTTTCCAATATAAGTGTTTGGTAAATTAGCTGTTTAATGTAATTATTAGCTGTTAACAGTAATTTTATGTTTTAACAGCTCCAAAACATTTTAAAAGCTTCATGAATCAGCTTTTCATTTTTGAGCTACTTGTTTAAATTAAAAGCTTGAAGTTGATGTATCCAAACAGAGCTACTTGTTTTGGAGGAGATTATTTTTGTAACAAAAATCTTACAGCTCCAAAAAAAGCTGCGTACCAAACAGGCCCTATGTGTAAGATACTTTATGTACTTTTTCAAACATGTTTTTAGGAGATCTATAATTAGATTTTGGGTGACCTTTTTTTTTTTTTTTTTTTTTAAATTAATGAGTCAAACAAAAAAAAATTGTTAATCAAGTACTTTAAGAGACTTACGGCTCGTGTACTTTAAGAGACTTTTTGGTGCACTTTAATTTTTTTTAGTTAACTACATTCAGGGGCGGATCTACCTTGTATAGAGGGTATGCACGTGCATATCCTGAGTAAATTCTTAGTAGCGTAAAAAAAATTCGATTTTTCCCAAAGTTAGTATAAAATACACTACAAGTTTATGAGTACATACCCTTTAAAATAATGAAAAATTATCAGTGTATACCCATGGATTCCAAAGTAAAGAAAAAAGGAAGAAGTAAAAAAAAGTACTAGTGTAAATCTGAATAGGTCGGCACTTGCAGAGCTGCAGTGTGTTGAAGAAGAAAGTCAAATGGTTATGTTTTCTTTTAGGGCACAATAGTAATATAAAACTAATTACTATATATACTAAAAGGTAGAAACAATTCCTGTAGCAAGCACTGTAGCTGCAACAATGCTTGCTACAGTAAGCTACATTAATTTTTTTTCCGCCACGTGTCGCTACAGTACTCGCTGCAGTTTTTTTTTTTTTTTTTTTTCCTTATGAAAATTTGTTTTCTACAAAAAAATAAAAATAAAAAAGCACAAAAAATAATACACTTACAAAAAAAATTCTTATACAAATTTGTATCTTTTAAAATACCGAACAAAAAAAAAAAAAAAAAAAAAAAAAAAAAAAAAAAAAAAAAAACCCAAAAAAATTTCAACCGCAACGCAAGCAAAAAAAAAAAAAAAAAAATCCGTAAACATAAACAAATTATGCTTCCAAGTAAACATATGCATACTTCAAATAACAAAATTATTAATTACACCATACAACCCACAAAATACAAAACACAAAACACACCCGCCGCAATGCGCGGGCTACCTAACTAGTATATACTAAAAGGCAGAAAGGGTTATTGTAAGAGCACTGTACAGTATGCTACAGTAATTTTTTTATTTTTTTTGCGCCACGTGTCGCTACAGTACTCGTTTTTTTTTTTTTTTTTTTTTTTTTTTTTTTTTTTTTTATTTTATTTTTTTTTTACATAAATTTCCTTATGAAAATTTGTTTTTTCAAAAAAATAAAAATAAAAAACATAAAAAAATAATACACTTACAAAAAATTTTCTTACACAAATTTGTTTCTTTTAAAATACCAAAAAAAAAATAAAAAAAAATAAAACATAGCGAAAAAACAAACAACCCAAAAAAATTTCAATCGCAACGCAAAAAAAAATAATAATAAAATAAAATAAAATTCCGTAAACATAAACAAATTATGCTTCCAAGTAAATATATGCATACTTCAAATGGGTAGGGATCTAATAAGAAGAATAATTAAAATGAGAAGGGTAAGAAGTAATTCTAGCCACATATTTTTATATAGGAGGGAAAATTTGAATGAAGATGCATCCATTTTTGTAGGTGCATCTAGAATGTGTGGTTGTGGTTACTTCTTATCCTTCCTATTTTAATTATTCTTTCTATTTGATCCTAACTCTACTTCAAATAACAAAATTATTAATTACACCGTACAACCCATAAAATACGAAACACAAAACACACCCGCCGCAACGCGCGGGCTACCCAGCTAGTTATTTCTAATATTGAATTTTGAGTGCACATATTTCTTCTCAAAACCCAACCCAGCCCACTAAAAGTTGCACTTATGATTTACCATTGAATTACACTAGTTATAATGTCCGCGCACGCGCGGGGTTTTTTAAATTTTTTTTTAAAATAGTTAGAAAGTGCAATGTAAGTACAATATGCTCTTTACCTTGTGATCAGTATAGTTCTACTATTCAATTTCTTCATCCTCTGTTTCCCATGACTAAAGTTACTCTCTTCTAGCCATAAGCATAAAAAACCATGTAAGAACTTGAAACTCCAAGAAACATTGCAAGTCTTCTAGAGTAGGCTTGTCTGCCACAATTCGAAAGAAAAGTGTAAACATAATTTGTCAGCCATGTAAGAAGACTAACAAAGAGTTATCAAATTGACATATAAATTACCTGAATGACTTGCAGCGTAAATATAAGTCGACCGCATGATAAAAATATCCACTCCCTTAAACACCATTTAGAAGAGAAGTAGTTGGTACAAACTTGAAGAGCATTGCTTCAGGATTAGTACCTACCAACTGTCTAGAGCCAGTTTGAGTGAGTATCAAAAAATACATCCCCTGTTCCAATTAGCCTCTTTTGCACTCAATAATTGTGAGGCCATGTTCCAATGTATGTCGGTCATACATCAGTTTTCCATACTTGATGGGTGGTTCAGGTTATGGGTCCAAACTGGCAATAATTTTATGAATCATAATGGGTTGGATTGACATTAAACTCTTTTGTTCCAACAGGGTGTTAAATATGACTACAAATGTCAAACCATTTTAATAATAGTATAAACTTAGGAACCACATAAAATCTTTAAAAGGTTTTATGCATTAGAAATATACTTTTGCCGCCTTACACCTTTTAACCCGTTACCTTATAAGCTGTTCTTTTACCAATTTATATAGTTAAAACAAAACCCAAATCAACCCAATCATGCGTAAATGGGTTAAAATTCCCACCTCTAATTGATATGCTAACAGTAAATGTTTATCTTATTCAACTTACATCCTTTGCTAAAGTTTCAAAATACGGTTGAAGACATCATGCACCTAAAAAAGGGTCGAGTTGTTATCAATTTAAGCTTAAATGAAAGTTCGAAAAGCAAAAAACTACAAAACTAAAGACGTACAATAAGTTAAAAATTAGTTTTTGTTTGGCATATCTTTGTTTTCCACTCGATTAGTGAAGGACTTCGCCCATCTGAAAATGAACTCTCTCCAAGATCATCCATATATCTTTTTCAGTTCTTCAGGAGGAATAGTGGACGACGGTTTATGTTTGACACATACTAAATCTTGACCTCCAACGGCCACCCCGACAATAATGTGTGTGCCATAAGTCTGAATGGAACTGTCATACCCATATGTAATATATATCATAAGAATCAAAAAGCAGCATTTTGCAACACAATTGATTGAACTTTGGTTAGAATGTATGCATAAAAGCATTAGATATGTAAACAGATATGTACCTAGCAAGTAATGATTTATTCCAATAAGTATAATAGCATGTGCACTTGCAATTGCAAATCCACCTACTAAATGGATAACAGACAAACTGTAGGACCGTAGAACAACCTAAATCACTATTGAATAATGCCTTAAACCTAGAGAGAGAGAGTGGATGGGAACTCTAGTGTGTGGAATAATAACCTTGATATCACTAAATGAATCACTAAGAGAACCAACCTCTCAAATGAGGTTTACAAGAGTATTTATAGTTGAAGTCTAGGGCATCATCTATCTTATACATAATTACACTAATGGCCCTTAGACTTTCACAAAACATGAATACTACACATAAACTTCATCATAATGATATTCTAAAGCAACCTATAACTATACGTTAATGACCGACACTTTTTATAAATAAAAATACGATGCTAACACAAACATCAGGTTCCGGGCGATCCCACTATCTTCACCGACTGTCAACCACCACAAATTTACCTAAGAATTGGAATTTGCAATCAAAATAGGATTTTAAGCAATACCTAGATAATTATATATTAGTTCAAATGTTTAATTCTAAGTAATAGAATATGTATTCAGTTAATTAAAAGCTGTAAAATCCAGCAACCACAAATTATGGAGTCAACACTCGAGTCAATTGTGATAACACTAATCTCAAAAGACATAAATGGATCCAAATGCTACGTCATGCAACCCATTATGTTATCGTTTCCTACTAATTTCACCTACTCTATATTATTTCAACTGGAAAGAAGAAAACCTCTAAAGGAAAACTATCTAATTATAAGTATTGGATTATCGTATAGTTACTTTGTAAAAGCACATCCAAACACCCCCTAAATCATGTAACGACACATTATATTAATGAATCATGAAATTATACGGAAAGAACATTATCAAAGTTTGAAAGGAGACTCTTAGAAAAAAGTGCTCGTGATCCAACGGCTAAATAATCATGAGCTTTATACTATGACAATGCTAATTTTATACTTTAGCAAATGTTACATTAAATTTGTAATTATGTTAAAGACACGCACCTGTCAACAATTCATATGCATAGATAGACTTGGACTGTGGCGCGTCCTCTTTGCCTCCAAACCACGCACCAACTGCGTCCCTCAGCCTATCATCAAGCATCAAACCCATCAAACAACAAAAAGATTGCAGTTCCAGTAAGACTATTGAATATCTATGGTTGCAAAGTTGTAACATGTTAGTACCTGAATTATATACGTCAAATTATGAAATATTAAGTGTACTGGTCTTTAAATCTGTTATTGTCCTGTCAGCCCCACAATGTTACAGCAACCACTAATGCAGCAGCAATACCAATAGTGTAACTGTCCCTTATTGCAGTCGAGAGAAGCTCTAAGTGATCCATTATTTCACCTATATTATTGCAGTGGAGAGAAGCTCCAGTTTCATAATACAATAATTGCAAATCAGTCACAAAGTTTTAAAAACTTACAGATTTTGTCCAATGGTGTATATATTGCCTTTTCCAATTGCTTTTGAATATTTCGTTATCTAATTTAAAATATTGCTTGTTGCTAACACTTGTAATTACCCAATATTAACAGCTTATAATTGTTTCCATGTGAGTGCATGAGACTTGTTCCAGCACCTGTGGCAGCATCTGCAACAAATAAATGAACAAAGGTCAGCATACCACTATTTTCAGCCGTCCAAGAAAACAAAAAACATAGGTGAGAACGTGCAAGCCCAAGTACATAGACAACGGTGATGGTGCGTACCTCGAGGGACCGACCCAACGCGATAATTGTTTGTTTGTGACCTCGTGTTACTTGCCCCAGTGTTGCGACAAATACCTATGATAATACTAAACACCCTCCTAGTTTAAAACCCAATTTTAATTATAAGCATAACCGAATCAAAGATTTCATACCTCATCGAGCTTCCATCAGCGGCAAGCAGTTTATTTGGAGATCCCCATACAATGATGTCAATCCGGACTTGATTTAGGCTAATAACTGCAAAAGAACATCATGAATCTAATAAGCCACATCATACAATAAAAAAACAGACAAAATTATCAGTCTACACAATGATTTTATCGGTTAAATGAACAGATAGTTGTGCTATTTTTTTTGGCATCAGATCGATTATGGTTGTGTTAGGTTTAATATTCATCAAGCAATTACACTACCTTTTACCACGACATGTGTTGGTCCCTTTTACTTGGTTATCAGTAACTAAAAAGCTAAAGTAACCAAGTTATATGACTTGAACACAAATGTATGAAAATGATTAACAATAAAGTAACGTAAAAATAAGAGACAATATTTTCCAACGTTTAATTCTTTATTAGAAGTTAATCACAAAGAATCGTACCCAAGTGTTTGCGGAATAACACTTGGGATTGAAAACGACAAGTATTGTATGGACTCCTCACTAAACTCAAACTATGTTGAGTGACAACTTAAATTACCCACTGAGCTATCTCAGGGGCTTGTGTTGTTCTTTGGAGGAGTAAAGTGGTTTGTGAATGCTTTGCATTAATTGCACAAACTTGTCAACTTTTACTCCTCACATTTGCTTCCTATTTATACACAAGTATAGAACAACTAAATATACATTGGACCTAAAGCTTCCTTAACAATATCTTGAAAGATATTATTCTTCTGGCAAGGAACCTTCATTGAGTTAGGTCCAAAAGGCACTTTCTGATGACAGACTGGTTCTAACCATTTTGGAAAAGTTTGACATTAAAGTGATAAAGCACTTTAATAATGCAGCTCAAACTTTCCCACCCAGTCCCGCCAAAACTTCAGTCTTCTTGTCATCAGTCTTCAGTACAATTAAGTTGTTGAGGAGTCATGGGGTTCAGTGAGTTATTGTCATCCTCACTGAACCCATCACCTTCTTCTTGGCTTAGATCACACTTCACTGAGTTCCGCCTCACTGAATGGAGAACCTTTCTTCTTAGGTTCGGTCTTAGCATCCTGAAGGTGACTCACTGAGTTACTGTTCACACAGTGACTTGTTTATACTTAGGTTATTTTACGTTCAAATCCTTGTAAGAGGAGGATTGGGGAATTCAGTGACCCAACAATCTTCCCCTATTTGAACATACAAATAGCCTAAGTGTTTGTTGATTCAGCATGAGTTGTCAGGGTACTTCTTCTCTTGCTGAATGTTTGTTGTAATTGTAAGTAGGACATAACATTTAAACAAAAAACATCAGTTTATTCATAGCTATTACATTTTCTTACAAATTACAAACAAAATAAAGATAGTTGTTGTAGATCAGATGTTCAGATGATAGCCAAGTCCCTCAATCTTAGCTTTCTTTGATCTCAGCAGGTGTTTCTCAGGATGCTTCTCAATCTTAGCCCTAAGATCCTTACAGAACCTTTGGTTTGCCTCACTTTGTATAGGAGAAGCTAACATCAGGTACGTTACCATTGCCTTGACCCCTGCCTTGTCTATATCAGACCATCTTTGGAAAGCATGGTCTCCATATTCATCCGTAAAGCATAGACCTCGTTCAGGGTGTTCAAGTACAGTGTTGTTCACGAAGGTGATTCCTTCAGTAACGGACCTATCACAATCCAATCCTGGGACCTTGATCTCAGGCTCGGATTCAATGTGCTTCCTTTTTCTTTTGGTGGCTGTTGATGAAGCAGTTCCTGTTGTTGGAGCAGGAAGAAGGGAGGGAATGTTGAGGGCTTCAGGCATTGCTCTCAGTCTTTCATACCTTTCACTCAGTGACTTGAGAAGGTGATGAACAACGACATTGTTTTTCTTGGCAATGATGGGACGGAGTTCATCAAGTTCAGTAATCCCAAAGTCAGCGAATCTGAATGGGTTATGAGTGTCCATGATTCTTTTATCAGCCCCCCTGAAGACAGTGACCATTGCGGGTTTGGTGTTCCTGTGGATTTTAATGTCAGTGATGGTTTCAGGCTTCAACCTTTCCTTCATCACCCAATGATATCTTTCAACCCTGATCTTTCTAATTTGAGCTTGCCTTTTCAGCTTTTCTTCCCTTTCCCTTTTCAGAGCATTCATCTGTTCTTCCTGAGCCTTTTTAAAGGCTGCACCAGCTTGCTCAGTAGCTAGTGCCTCAGCATCCAGACCAATCTTTTCAGCTTCCTCATGAACAACCTGTATCAGTTCAGGCTTGCTCAATCTCTCTTCTTCAGCTACCTTTGCCACTTTCTCAGTTCTTTCCATGTAGTCTTGTATTTGGTCATGGGTGAGTTGATAGATTTTTCCATTGATTGCAAACGGGACCCTGATAGGTTCATCAGGGTCAACTCTGACCATTGTGGAGGCAGGCTGGAGTCTTACTTCAGGTTCTGAGGTGGTGGCTATACTTTTTCCTCTGTCCTGAAAGAGAGTGGAGGAGACTGGTTCCTCTTGTGGTGGAACTTAAGTGATCGGTGTGGCTTCAGTGACATACTCCCCCTCAGTGTGAGAGGGCTGTCCAGCTTCTTGTTCATCAGTAATAGGGGTTTTAGGAACATTCTCCCCCTCAACAATTGCCGGAGCTGCAGTGATGGCAAGTGTTGGAGTTACTGAAGATGAAGTAGAGGTGCCCTTGAAGGCTTGAAACATTTCCGTCATCATTGACTTGATCTCCGCAGTATCCTGATGAATGAGAGATACCTTGGAGTCAAGTGTAGCCTGAGAATTTTCAAGGGCAGTCATCCTGGATCCCATAGTCCATGCCAGAGATGTGGACTTCAGGGATTGAGCTGTCACTGATGCTTCCAACTGAGTGAAGGAAGACTTGAGGGACTCCACCGTGGAGTTGAGATTCTTGACATTTGAATCCCTTATCAAACCAAGTAACTCAGTGAGAGCCGCCGAATTGACCTGGTACGTCTCAGATGCCTGAAGAATTTTCTTGTTGAGCTCAGGATCATCCTTGACTGATTCTTGAACTGACTTAACCCCTGTAGCCAGCTCCTTTAGGGATTCCAAAAACTGATTGATGTGCGAAGCCATTTGTGTCAGGGAGTGAGAGACAGTGGAATTTTGCTCCCTGACATCATCATTGTAGTCTTCAACAGCATCTTTGAGGAGGTGATAGTGGACTGCTTGCTCAGCATGCATGTCAAACACCTCTTCAGTGACCCCCCCTGTACAAAACATTAATCATTTTCTTGATGAACTTTTTGAAGGCTCTTTCAGTGAGAGGAGTTGAAGCATCTTCTGAGGTTTCCGGCTCGGAATGGTGTTCATCTTCATCATGGTTAGAGGATTGAGGAGACTGAGTAACAGGTTTAGGGACTGTCTCCTCAACCTCCATTTCATCTCCGGTCGTGAAGACTTCCTCATCACTGTTAAATTCATCATCAGAAAATAAGAACGCCTGAGCATCTGCCAGGGAGGTAATCTGCAACAAATGGAGGTTATCCGGCTCCTCTTCATAAGAAGATTTGCCTTCGTTTTGGCCAGGTCCTGACCCCTCAAATCCGGTAGGTTGGGTTTTACCTACCTGGTCTTTAAGGCCAGTTCCCAAGTAATGCGCACCTCCGGGAGTGGTTTTGGGTTCCATATCAGCGGGTGGTTTATATCCCTCTGAATCTTTGTCCCCCGTGACCCCTTCAGACACTGATGGGTGTTTCTCAGTGCCATCACTAGGAGCCGTGATTGTTGTGTCCCTATCAGCGGGTTGTATGTTTCCCTCTGAGTCTTTGGGATGAGTAGTGGTGCCCTCAGACAAAAGCTTTGATTGGCGAATGTCCTCATCAGGCAGTTGAGTGGTTGTGTCCCCCTTTCCAACAGGCTTGTTCTGGCCTGTCGAAGGTTTAGGAACTTGTATTCCCTGATGCTTGGGTTTTGATTTACCCGAGCCTTTAGCATGATGTGATTGTTTGTGGACCCCTTTCTCAGTGGAGTAGTGCTGCCCCACCGAGGATTTAGGATCCCTTACTCCCTGAGACTCTGGTTGTGATTTGCCAGAGCCTTTAGCAGGATGTGAAGGTTTGGTTTGTTTCGGCTCAACTGTCTTGTTTATGACAGTAGAGTCTTTGGAAACGGGTATGCCCGAGGACACTAAGTGTGATGTCTCAGTGCCCTCCGATGGCTTTTGTTGCAGGCCTAGTGACTGGGTAATTATTCTCAGGGTGTCCGCAGTCAAGGGTGGTAATTCATGCCCCTTTTTGGCAGCCTTAAGGTCAGAGGTCTCAGTGTCGAGTGACTTGGGTTGAGCCACCTTCCTGGACCCCTGTCCCTTCTTCCTCTTCACCTTTTTGGTGGGAGAGGGAACTGGTGATATAATATTGTCACCCTGGGTAGCAGTACGCATATATTGGGTCAGGGTGACTGGTGTAACCTCTAGAGGGTCACGAGAGTAATTAGCCTTGTGTAATACTTCAGGCTCAAAGCCTATTGCATCAGGCTTTACATACTCAGACCCAAGCAAATCTTGTAGGGCATAGGAAATGAATCTAGGGTATGACATAAGTTTTTGCCTAGACTTCCCCCCTAATTTTGCTATGAGGTCCTTGAAGATCAATTCTCCAAGGTCAATAAATCTACCCTCAATGAGACTGAACAATATCATTGCTTGAGTATTGTTCAATTGCTCAGTAGAGGATTTATTTCCCCCGAGGACCTGAATGACAAAGGTCATTATTATCCTCCAGGGAGCTGGGAACCAGGTCTTGATGATTGGGGCTTTGGATAGTAGGGCCCCAGGTGACACTTCAGGGTGAAGTTTGTTATAAGGCCCTAGCGTCAGTAAGACCTCCTTCACATCTTTATCAGATGGTGGGACAACGAAGGTCTGTGTGTAATCAAGCCCAGTGGCTTTGACAAAAGTTTTATAGTCAAGAGTTAGGGACTTAGTTCCATTCTTGACTGTGAACTTTATTTTGGCCTCTTTGGGCACATCAGGGCTTTCAACCACTGCTGTGCACCAAAATTCCCTCAAATATTCAGGGTAGATGACTGAGGGGGTTTTTGTGAATGCGGTGGTCAGAAAGCAGTTCTGAAGGAACTTCACCACATCCCTGTATTCAGGGAACCCAGCAGGGTAGGCAAAGTTCCCCACCACATTGTTCTTGGTAAGGTCTACACTTTCCATTTGGAAATCCACATTGGGTGCGTATTTTACGACCTTTGAAGAAGCCATTAAGTTTGGATACAAAGGCCTGGTTTTTGAAAAAATGGTATTGGTGAGGGAAACACACGCAGTTTTGAAAACAATTTGCAAGAGTTTAGTTATGATTTTAAAAGCGTGTGTGTGTTTCCCTTTTTGTGGGGGTATTTATAGGGTGAGAATTAGGGTGGTGATGTTGCGGATACCAAAGGTTTAATTTATTTAACCGAAACGGCATAATAATTTTGGTTTGATATCCGCATTAAATATCACGATTCCCATTACCCTATTTTCTCTCACATCGTGGATGAACAGTTGTGCGGCTCTGCAAATAATGCACTTTTGCAGAGAGAAATTACCACAACTTTTGTGTGTGAGGGAGCATTTAATGCTCAGTGATGTTTGGTGAGAGGGATGTGGGGGCCCAAGGAGTGGATGCCAGTTGTGTAAGTGACATATATTCCTATATTTAATAGGATTCAGTTACCTACCTGGGACATTAACTAACTAAATACTTAGAGCATTTAGTTAGTGTATTCAATGCCATTTTTCATCATGAGCCCCCCGAATGGATTGTCATTCAAAAAAATTTCAGGAAGGGTGTGATCAGGGACCTAGAGAATTTACATCAGGTTGGAACACTTTTGATCAGTTTCCTGATTCTATGTCCAACATGCCCAATTCAGCTTTCAATTTTGCGAAAGTCATCCAAAGGTTTTGTGAAGATATCAGCTAGCTGATACTCAGTGGGGATGAAATGTAGTTCAATTTCTCCATTTGATATATGGTCCCTGATGAAGTGGTATCTGATGTCAATGTGTTTGGTTCTTTGATGAAGCACTGGATTGTTTGAGATGGCTATGGCACTTGTATTATCACAAAAGATAGGTACCATCTTATACTGAATGCCATAGTCACTCAGTTGGCTTTTCATCCATAGTACATTTGCACAACATCCTGCAGTAGCCATATATTCAGCTTTAGCTGAGGACATGGCCACTGACTGTTGTTTCTTTGTACTCCAACACACAAGTTTACCACCAAGAAATTGGCAGGATCCTGAAGTACTTTTCCTATCCATGTTACATCCTGCATAGTCAGAGTCAGTGTACCCTTTGAGATCAAATCCTGAACATTTTGGGTAATACAAACCAAGGTTTGGAGTACCCTTAAGGTACCTGACGATTCTCTTGACAGCAGTGAGATGTGATTCTTTTGGGTCAGCCTGGTATCTTGCACACAGGCAGACTGAGAATTGGAAATCAGGCCTTGAGGCAAGTAAGTACATCAGGGAGCCAATCATTCCTCTGTATTGGGTTTGATTCACTGATTTTCCAGTGAGATCAGGACCAAGGTTGTTTGGAGGAACCATAGGAGTTTTTACTGAAGAGCAGTCAGTGAGCTCATACTTCTTCAGTAGGTTCCTGAGGTATTTCTCTTGGCAAATGGATATTCCTTTTTCAGTTTGTTTAATTTGTAGTCCAAGAAAGTATGTGAGTTCACCCATCAAGCTCATTTCAAACTTTGTGGTCATAAGTTTTTCAAATTGTTTGCAAACTTTGTAACTTGTTGAGCCAAAGATGATGTCATCAACATACACTTGGACAAGAATGACATCATCCTTTGTTCTGTAGATGAACAGTGTGTTGTCAATTCTTCCTCTGACAAACTTGTTTTGGATCAGGAAGGCTGAAAGAGTTTCATACCATGCCCTGGGTGCTTGTTTCAGTCCATAGAGGGCTTTGTTCAGCTTGTAGACATGGTTAGGGTATTCACTACTTTCGAAACCAGGAGGCTGTTGCACATAAACATCTTCTTTGATGTTACCATTCAGGAATGCACTTTTAACATTCATTTGGTAAACTTTAAAGTTCATGTAAGTTGCATAGGCAAGGAAGATCCTGATGGCTTCCATTCTAGCAACAGGTGCAAAGGTTTCCTCATAGTCTATACCTTCCTGTTGATTATATCCTTTGGCAACCAGTCTTGCTTTGTTTTTGATGACTGTGCCATTCTCATCAGTCTTGTTCTTAAAGACCCATTTCATACCAATGATTAAAACACCCTGGGGGCATTCAACAAGGGTCATGACATCATTTCTGTCAAATTGTTCCAATTCATCTCTCATGGCCTGGACCCAGCTTTCATACGTCAGGGCTTCTTTAACATTTCTAGGCTCAATTTCTGAGAGATAGTCAGCAATGATGTTCACAAGCTCAATGATTTTGGATCTAGTCCAGCTATCCTGAGGTTTGGGATAAGGATTTGAGCTTGAAGGAGCCTGATTAGGTTCAGACTCAGGAACATGAGGTGACTCATCAATATGTGCTTCAGTGACAACTGTAGGAACAATTTGTTCTGCGGGTTCCTGAACATTTTGTTCAGTGGTGTCAGTCTCATTTGAGACAGGCTGAGTTTCTATGAACTCACTGATAGGTGGTTGGGGTAGGTTGTGAGGGATGATGTAATAGGAGACATCAGCATCAGCTTGGTATTGAGTTGAGGGATTGTTCTCAGGATGATACTCATCAGGAGGATATCTTGATGAATCATCAATACCAATCTCTTCTACTGAGGAATTTGAGAACCTGATGGATTCAGTGCTCTCATCAATAGTAATGTGAAAAGTTTCCTCAGTTTGTTGTCTCCTTGTGTTGAACACTCTAAAGGCTTTAGAAACCAGGGAATATCCCAGGAAGTATCCATCATCAGCTTTGGCATCAAATTTACCTAAGTGATCCTTGTGGTTATGTATAAACACAGGACACCCAAATACATGAAAGTAGCTGATGTCAGGAATCCTTCCTTTGAATATCTCATAAGGAGTCTTTTTATGCCATTTCACAATGATTGACCTATTTTGAGTGTAGCAGGCTGTTTTAACTGCCTCAGTCCAAAAGTGTTTAGAGACGACTGAGCCATTTAACATTGTTCTTGCTGCCTCAATGAGTGTTCTATTTCTCCTTTCAGCTACTCCATTTTGTTCAGGAGTATAGGGAGAAGTGAAATTTTGAGAAATTCCTTTCTCATCACAAAAACACTCAAGGTCTTGGTTTTTGAATTCAGTGCCATTGTCAGTCCTGATCTGTTTAACTTTGACATCATTTTGATTTTCAATGTTTCTGACAAATGACATGATTGTTTCAGCTGCCTGACTCTTTTTAGTCAGGAAGTAAACCCAAGTATATCTTGAGTATTCATCCACTATGACCAGAGTATACTTCTCATGGTGAATGGACATTGGACTGACAGGTCCAAAAAGGTCCATATGAAGAAGATGTAGGCAGCTTTTGATGGAAAAGGTTTGTTTGGTTTTGAATGATGCCCTGTGGTGTTTTCCTTTTTCACAAGCAGAACAAGGCTTGTCTTTGGTATACACCAGGGATGGAAGGCCCAGAACTTTGTTCTGTTTGGCCAGGTTGTTGATGTTTTTGAAGTTAAGATGAGAGAGTCTCCTATGCCATAGCCAGTTGATTGTCTCACTTGCCTTAGAGAATAGACAAGTCCCATTTTGAGTCAGGGATGACATGTCAAGGACATATACATCATCCCTTCTAGGGGCAATCAACACAACTTCCTTATTGGCATTAAAGATGGTCCCTCTCTTGTCATCAAACTGAACTATGTATTTGGCATCACATAGTTAGGAAACACTTATCAGGTTGTACTTCAGACCATTAACATAAGCTATTCTTGTAAAAACTATACCATTGCAGTTTACTGAGCCATAACCTTCAGTGGGAGCTGATGAGTTATCACCAAATACCACTTTGGGTCCTGGTTCTTCCACATATTTGTGCAGAAAACTTTTCACACCAGTCATACTTCTGGAGCATCCACTGTCAAGATGCCAAGTAGGATCCTTGATGTGTTTCTGCACAAACAGTAAACTGGGTTAGTTTTTCTTGTTGACCCACTTTCTAGTGGGCTTAGTCCTCAGGGACTTTTTAAACTCGGTTAGTGAATCATGGTCTGAAGTTGTGTGACCTGAGCTTCCACATGTTTTACATTTTGTGGAGGTTGATGCCTCAGGTGACTGAGAAGTGTTGGTTTGGTTTTTCCTTCTGGACTGAATCACTTTGTCATGCCCCCTGGTTTCATGGGAGGGATCTCCACAGATGTCACAGCATTCTTTCATCATACAATCATCAGGAAGATGATCATTGAAACCACAGTGAGGACATGGTGAGAAAGGCTTAGCCTTCAGTCTTTGTTTGGAAGGTGTGGCATACTGATAGCCTTGGGTTTTGTATAGACCCCTTGCCTTTAAAGAAGCAGTGTGGGGGATGTGATCACAAGTTATGTGGTCCTCTTTTTTGCATATCATACAAAACAGGACTCTGTAGCATTTATCAGTGCTGTGATTTGGATAATTGCATAGTTCACATCTCCCTGAGGGTCTGGGTGTGATTTTTGGTTTGGAAGAACCTGAGGATACTGAGGGCTTTGTTGATTTTGAGTCAGAGTTTTTCTCAGTAGACTCAATTTTCTCACTCAGCATCCTGACAAGTTCAGCAAGCTGATCAACCTTTGAATCAGTGCTTTCAGGCTTCACTTCAGTTTTTACTGAAGGTTTTTGGTGTTCAGTTGGTGCAGGAGTGGGTCTTTTCAGAATAGTCCTTCCTAATCCTGATTTCTCTTTAGGAGAGTGTGGTTGAAAGACTAATGGTGCAAGGTCAGAATTGGGTTCTGCTCCCTGAAGTTGTTTCAGTGGAGGGATTGATGAATCAGACTTAGACTCAGTGATGGACTCAGTAGGACTAAGTTCATCAGTGACTCCTAGCAGCTCCTTGATAGCCTGACTTTCAGGCTCCAGGATTCTTCCAGTGTTAAAATTTGGCAATTTACTATCAGGATTGTTTCTTTCAATCCAATCACTGGGTTTAGGAGCTAGTTCTTTGCTAGAGAGTATGTTGGTTAATAGAAAAGTTGTGGAATGGCTACTCTCCCCAGAAACTTCAGTGAGTTGATCATCACCCAGACCAGCCTTATTGGGGCTGGGTGAGAGACTCATTGTTTCGTAAAGTTTGGGGTTTTTCTGAGTCCATTTCCAAATAATTTCATTTTCTTTCTTAAGTTCTTCCTGAAGAGCTTGATTTTGTTTTACAAGTTCAGAGTTTTGAATTTGAAGTGTAACACTTTCAAGCTTGGCTTGTTTTAAGGCAAGTAATTCATCTCTACAATGATTTAATTCAAAACTCAGTTTGTTAAATTTTGAAAACAAATTAAGTCTTTGCTCTTCAACATACTTAAGATCAACATTAATATAATCTAAG
Source organism: Artemisia argyi (assembly GCA_030686995.1). Taxonomy (NCBI): domain Eukaryota; kingdom Viridiplantae; phylum Streptophyta; class Magnoliopsida; order Asterales; family Asteraceae; genus Artemisia; species Artemisia argyi. Next base: position 206,768,821 of record CM060684.1, on the reverse strand, counting down.
TAAGATTTCCAATCATCATTATCATCCATAGAAAGTAAAAGATTTACCTTTCTCATAGTGATGTTGACCCATTCTCCATTTCTTGCATGACTCTTCCCCACAGCAAGTTTGTTGTCTTCTGACAGAGCCATCAGGGCACTGATGTGAACTTCATCATCATCAGAGGACACTTCAACCTCATCCCAGTCATATGTTTCAGCTACAAGCCCTTTGTTTTTGGCTTGAGTAGGCTTTGGAGCCTGAGGAGGCTGAGAGACTGTTGAGGATGATTCAAGAAGGGCAAGTTTAGCTTTTGCCTTTCTGTACTTGGCTTCAAAGTCAATTTGAGGAACTTTTTCAAATCTTTGACTAGACTGAAGCATTTTTGGTTGAAATTTGCTGGGGCCTGAAAAAGAGTTATTTCCTGAAAATTTGAAAGATGGTTCTGAGGTTGTTTTTGAAAAACAATCTTTAGCAAAATGCCCCATTTTGCCACATTTAAAGCATTCAGTGTTGTCATTTGCTTTAGAAGGAAATTTGTTTTTCTTAAAAAACCTTTTTGAATTAGCAAGGAGTGCTCTTTCATGAAATTCAATTTGAAGATCATTAAGATACTCCTCACTGGTTCTTTGGTCAACCTCATCATCAGATCCATCCTGAAAATCCTGCACAACACCTTTTGAATAGAAAGCAGTTGATATGGGTGTAATTGTCAAGGCCTTTTTGGTCTCCTGAGCTTTACCAGGGTATCTCCTGGTGATAAGATTTTCTTCATAGACAAACTTCCCATAGATGGCAGGGAGCTCAAGGTTCTGAATGTGGTTTGCATTTCTCAATCCCTGAGAGAAGTTTAACCACTTCTCAGGGAGACTGTTGACAAAACCAACATTGATTTCATGTTTTGACAGTATAACACCATCATTGGTCAGCTCATTCAGGAGGGTCTTATACCAAGTATAAGTCTCAGAGAGACTTTCAGAATCCTTGGCCCTGAAGGTGTTGAATTCAAGCTTCAGGTCCATGATTCTATTCTCTTTGGTATCAGAAGGCCTTTCATAGCTATGAACCAGGTCAGTCCATGTCTGCTGGGCAGTGGGACAGTTGATCACTGATTCCATTATATCATCAGGAAGGCATGATATAATGATGCTTTTCAGGCGCTGGTCTTGATTGACCACCCTCCTTTCATCTGGGGTCCACTGAGCTTCAGGTTTGATTAAACCTTGGGCAGTTGTTGGGACATATGGACCCTCATTAATCAATTTGATGTAATAAGGTTCCATCCCAGTTAAGTAGCAAAGCATTCGCTTTTTCCACTTATTAAATATGCCAGCTTCAAGTCGAGGGGCAGTTGTTGAATAACTTCCACCCTTTTTATCAACAAGCTGGGGAACATCTATGTCAGTCATAGTGGGATCTTGATTTTAAAAACTTGAGCACTCTTAGGTTTTGAAAACAGGTTTAAGTTTTACAAATCAGAGGCTCTGATACCACTTGTTGGTCCCTTTTACTTGGTTATCAGTAACTAAAAAGCTAAAGTAACCAAGTTATATGACTTGAACACAAATGTATGAAAATGATTAACAATAAAGTAACGTAAAAATAAGAGACAATATTTTCCAACGTTTAATTCTTTATTAGAAGTTAATCACAAAGAATCGCACCCAAGTGTTTGCGGAATAACACTTGGGATTAAAAACGACAAGTATTGTATGGACTCCTCACTAAACTCAAACTATGTTGAGTGACAACTTAAATTACCCACTGAGCTATCTCAGGGGCTTGTGCTGTTCTTTGGAGGAGTAAAGTGGTTTGTGAATGCTTTGCATTAATTGCACAAACTTGTCAACTTTTACTTCTCACATTTGCTTCCTATTTATACACAAGTATAGAACAACTAAATATACATTGGACCTAAAGCTTCCTTAACAATATCTTGAAAGATATTATTCTTCTGGCAAGGAACCTTCATTGAGTTAGGTCCAAAAGGCACTTTCTGATGACAGACTGGTTTTAACCATTTTGGGAAAGTTTGACATTAAAGTGATAAAGCACTTTAATAATGCAGCTCAAACTTTCCCGCCCAGTCCCGCCAAAACTTCAGTCTTCTTGTCATCAGTCTTCAGTACAATTAAGTTGTTGAGGAGTCATGGGGTTCAGTGAGTTATTGTCATCCTCACTGAACCCATCACCTTCTTCTTGGCTTAGATCACACTTCACTGAGTTCCGCCTCACTGAATGGAGAACCTTTCTTCTTAGGTTCGGTCTTAGCATCCTGAAGGTGACTCACTGAGTTACTGTTCACTCAGTGACTTGTTTATATTTAGGTTATTTTATGTTCAAATCTTTGTAAGAGGAGGATTGGGGAATTCAGTGACCCAACAACATGTTATTTTGTAAAAGAGTTCCACCTATAATCCAACTCAACACTATCAATAAACAATGGCCTACTACATAAAATATGTTTTCAATCAAAATAATATACAACAACCCTTTAAACATATAACATAATTTTTATCTCTGTATAGCAAAGTAAAACAACATACTCATTAACATTTTAAGTAACAACAACTAAATATGCAACCTAAATCTAAATCTATTTGCTAAAATTGCTAATCAAATAACGCAGTTTCTACAAAGTATCAAATAAAATTCATGGTAAAACCAAAAAATATATTAATCATATAGTCAATTTACCATAACTAAATAACAATAATCTGTCTAAACCTACACAATCATATCAACTATTATAGCATCATGTTTTTCTTGCCATATGCCTTTAAAGCTGCCAGCCGTTGCTCATAAGTAAAATGAGCATTTAGTGAAACTGTAAAAAGCAGTACAAAAAGGTACAAACACAATACCTTCCATTTGTCTCTGCCTTTTTTCTCTTTGTTTTTTCAAAGTCCTCTCTGAAGTTGACACGGGTTTAGGCCCAACATACACACTTGGCTGAGAAGTAGAAACCGAGTCAGCCTCACCTTCACGTTTCTGGTGTGCCTGTTCGGCCATTAGTTACCATTTAAATAGCATGTCATCTCCTCCTACAGCTGCTCGCGCTGCCACATTTGCAGCTGTTGTCCGCACCTTACTATCTTCCTCTTTGTTTACCTTCAATTAAACAAACATTTTCACGACTTCACCAATATAACTTAAAATGGTTACAAAGCAACTATGTATGTCGAAAGGCCCAAAATGTCCCCTCCAAAAGGGGTATCTGTTGTAGTGCGTATCCCACAATTCTTTTGTTGTCTTCATCTCTTTAACCATGTTTTTCGGTATATCATTTAGTGAAGCGATGATGAAGTTCATGACTTGTTTATCTGCCCTTTCCGACCATGCCGGTTCCTCTGAATATTTCCACGAATCTTGCAACTCCCCTTTAGGACCACGGTCTTTTAAGTCACCATTAACGTAACCTAACATTCTCTTTTGTTTTAGAAAAGTATTCATTTTTGACACCCAATTGTTGTACTGGACTTTGTTAATGTCAAGCAACTTGAAGGACACATGCCCTCTTACTCTGACGAAAGAAATTTCACGGCTATCTACATGACAATGACAATAGTATTAATTAGGAACTTTGTGTGAAACTATGTTATATAACAACATGGATGATCTGTGTTAGTAACCCAGGAATTGAAATCTAAATATGCCATTTAGTGACCAAATCATATAGAAGTCGTTAGAGTTAAAGACTAAAGAGATAATCTAGCAAATATTTTTAAATATATACAGAGAATACTATATGTGTATAATCGATCAAATCAAAATTTTATATACAGTATTGTATAATTATCAGATTAAAATCCATATGCAATGTCGTGAACCTTTCATGTATCTATATTGTGGATAGGATTTGAAGTTCTTACCGAAATGAGTCCATAACATGCCCCATATAGCTTTCGATGTCTTAGACTCTTTAACTACTTCCTTCAGTGTATCATCTATTGAATCCCTGGTCCATTCCATGACTTGTGTATCAAACTTTTCCCATTTCACAGAATATAACCTCACATTTTCGTCTTGGCTCTCCCCTTTAGGATCAGGGTCTCTTAATGATCCATCAATGAAACCTGTCATTTTATTTGACTCCAACGTTTCCTTCATTTGCTCCTCTAAACAATGTACTATCACCATGGTCTTTAGAAGACTCTGATATATTGAGCTTAGCATCAGACTGCTGTAGCATAAATATACCCATTAGAGTAATATATTGTAATGGAACAGAAACACCATTAGAGCTTAGCATCAGTCTGAATAACGCAGAAAGTTATTAATTATATGTTGCAATCCAGTAAAAAAACAGTTCTAGTCGTTAAAGACTACATATGTCCAAAAGTTTGAATTAGTATCATATTATTAGTTCATTCAAAATAATATCTCACCTTTGAGCTAAGTAACTTCTGATTCTGGAAAGACATAACAAATTCAGCAACTTGAAAAAAAGTAACAATGTCGTTGTTTTCAATAGCATGGTGTTCTTTCTCAATATCCACACGGATCGACTGCATTAACACTGTTGAGGATGCAGTTTAGAGTTATTATATGGACCAGAATGTAAGACGCCCAACAGAAGTACTAAAACCACAAATAAACTGATAGTTTCTTTGATATTACAACATTTATCATTATAACCTCCCGCTAGAAACTGATTCGTAAAATCATGGAGTAGGCGAAGGATGTTTTTGTTTGTTGTGGGCATCCTTCCGCTGTCCCATAGCATCTTTTTGGTTGGACCAAACTGTTTTGTATGACCTTTAAGCACTGAGTCATGAGAATCTGAGCAAGGATTTCCTTTAACTAAAACTTTGGAGCCAACCTGTTCAAAAGGCCAATCACTGAAGTTAGCGAGGAAGATGTTAATGAACACATGACAGCTAAAAATGGCAAAATTTCGACACATTTACTTATAAACGGGTCTATTCTGGTTATCTTTAATCTCTAATGGATCAAATAGGTGCTTAGATAGCTAAAACAAAAAAGGTCAAATGGGTCACGCATAACCTGTATATTTAATGCATAAAAAAATCTGAAAAAATCATTAGTATATTTTTAGAACTAAAAATACTACTGAACAAAGATGATTTTATAACAGGATCTGGCACACCAAGCTTTTATAAAAATTATAGATTTTGGACAAAAAATCTCATATCTGTCCAGCACAGCTAGTGTCGACCCACACAAAAATGACCCATTACCCGGCTTGCCCATCTGGCACCTCTAGTTTAAGTGCATATAAATCTTGTACCATAGTAAGTCGAGTGAATGATCCAGTGAACTTTGATCGCGAACCCAGATTACTGAGTATTATTTGCCTTATTTTTGCTTTTTCCTCTTCCATAAGAGACTTGAGATCAGCGGTAGAAGCTTCTGCATCTCCCTCTACCTGATGAACAAATGCAGTTACAACTACCTGATGAATAGATGCAGCTAAAGCTGCTACTTAATGTGTTTTTTATTAACAAAACAACAAAAGTTTAAATTGCCATCTGCTAGCAAGCAAATTAAAGGTTAGCCCCACTGAAAGTAACAATTAAAATTCTATATTAATAATACTTATTGAATAGTAACATTACCAGATGCACAAGATTCATGAATGTCTGGCCTATAGGATTCAAAATAATAAATTGCAGTAAATTTGGGGAAAGAAAAGAGATAAAGCAGCTTGTGTCTTGCTCATATTCAACATCAAACAACTATTACGTAGTGTTACACTACAAAAGAACAAACTTCATAGTCTATTATTTTATTTTATCCTCTAACAAATAGATTTCCATTGATATTTTTGGCACAAGTGTTCTAACTAATGTGCAATAAAGTGATAAACTATTCAAACAGCGACAAGAATAACCACCTTTATGTCGGCATCTGGATGAGCTTTTGCAACCACCTCTGGAACTTGACCCTTATATATGTAATAGAAAGTCTCTAACAAAAGCAAGTTATCCTGACGAAAACAGCCGCTCTGACCACCAACATGCTGTGTCAAAACTAAGATCAAGTCCATCACATTCTCTTCAAACAACAGTTCTAAGAACCGATCTCCAAGAAGTATACATTCAGAGGCTGATCCAGCAGCTCTCTGCTGCGTCGTTATCTCTTGAACGGCTAAAATGCTGCAAAATAAAGTAACTACCAACTGCACCAATTTCCAATCGTCCTCTGTGAACATATCCCTGCTTCAAATAAATTAATACCACAAATAAAACAAAGGTAAAACAATATCATCATAACAATAGCCTAAATAGATATGGTTAGCCAGTACTAATCAGAGACATGAAGCGAACAAATAATTTTGAGTAAATTGCAAAAATCATCCCTAAAGTTTGACCAATTTGCATGTTTCGTCCTACAAATTTCGAAACTGCAAGGATCGTCCCTAAAGTTTCGCCCGTGTGCATGTGTCGTCCCTAAAGTTTGGTCCGTGTGCATGTATCGTCCCTAAAGTTTGACCAATTTGGGACGATATATGCCCCAAAAGGACGATATTTGCCCCAAAAGTTTGCCACAGGGACGATTTTTGCAGTTTCAACAGTTCTGGGACGAAACATGCAAATTGGCCAAAGTTTAGGGACGATTTTTGCAATTCCCTCAATAATTTTTAAGATGCAAAATTGATCAAAAAAACTCTAAGCATCGTCATGTTAAAACAATAGGAATTCACTTTCCCATCAATTTTAAGCTATATCGTGGAATTCACAATCAAATCACTGCCACTGCAAAAACCTTGAATACCTCATTTAACATACCAAGAATACCTTATTTAACATATTGTTTACCTTCTGGATAATTACTAACTAACTTAGTATTGTACTAACTCGCCGTTAAAAAAATAAAATAAAGAATACCATACTTTAACGGGCGTTCAATCTTGTTAAAATAATAGTCGATAAAAAAAACATTTACGCGTTCACTACCGTAGTATCTTAGATGTTATAAGAAACTGCCATAATAAACTCTTGCGTAGGTGGTACCTGAATAATCATGACAACTCATCCTGCATTACAACCAATCAACATTCTTATTAATTTAATACATAAACATTAAACAGCTCTAACACAATATCACAGTGATTACCTGGACATGAACCGAACGTACCCTAACTTCTTTATTCGTGTACTGCTGCAATATTCTTTTGCTTTAAGGTTTTTTACACTCGTTTTTAATTATTCATAATGGACCTAGAGCTATAACATCTTGAATTCACTGATAGAAAACGTACCTTTGAATAACCAAATCGTGACAAACACAACATCCGTTGAATATCACACTGTGTAAATAAAAGAGACAATGAAGGTTCCTGATGTTGATTTATACAAATAAAGAACAAAAACAGTAACAAACATCATTCTTTTTATAACATGTATGAGTGCGACGATCATAATGCAAATAATAATAGTTCAAATAATAATTACTCTGTACGATACTCTGTACGATCAAACTTATATTGAGTTCAAGAGTGCACGGCATGTCAACTCAGTTTCTTATTGCAAACCTGGAAAACCCCAACCTCTGGCACTTGTCTATATGTTGTTTTGGAAAACAATAAAAGTAGCTGACTACTTCATATCCTATTATCGCCTTCAGTATACAAAACCAAACACCATATTATACTTTACTCGATCAATTATTATTTGATTCTGATTATTCATATCACAATAAACAGTTTTAGAAAAAATATCTTTTATATAGTTGCTAAGAATTATAGAGATGCAGTGTCTTCATGTTTGTAGTGTGGAAGCATAGATTTATACAAATAAAGAACAAAAACAGTAACAAACATCATTCTTTTTATAACATGTATGAGTGCGACGATCATAATGCAAATAATAATAGTTCAAATAATAATTACTCTGTACTATCAAACTTATATTGAGTTCAAGAGTGCACGGCATGTCAACTCAGTTTCTTATTGCAAACCTGGAAAACCCCAACCTCTGGCACTTGTCTATATGTTGTTTTGGAAAACAATAAAAGTAGCTGACTACTTCATATCCTATTATCGCCTTCAGTATACAAAACCAAACACCATATTATACTTTACTCGATCAATTATTATTTGATTCTGATTATTCATATCACAATAAACAGTTTTAGAAAAAATATCGAAACAAACCCCTACATAACTCATAAAGATACCCTAAATCTATGCTTCCACACTACAAACATGAAGACACTGCATCTCTATAATTCTTAGCAACTATATAAAAGATTACATTAACTCAAAGCCTCTATAAAAAAAAGTATGACCTTTGTTGCGGGATACTTGTGTCCAAACAATGGATGATCGGTTTCATGATGATTCGATTTGTTGCTGATGATGATCGATGATCTCATATTATGATAAATAATGGCGTTGATTATGATAGACATATATGATTTATAATTTTCTGATAGCAATAGTATTTAGAACTTTAGAAGGAATGTAACTCTCATCCGTAGGTTTAGGTTTTTGCCAAATAAAGAAATATGTAGAAGAAAAAAATCAGATTGAAAAAATTATTACTAAAAAAGGAATGAATTGATTTTTTTGAAATGGAAAAATTCCAATAGGGGTTTTATTTTATTATATAAAAGATATGGTCATTTTATTTTAACACAACTCTATTTTACTTTTTCGAACATATACAAGTCTGCTATAAATACTTTTATTTCTTTTGAGTTGTAAATTGGGAAATTTAATTTATTTGGAAAATTGTTTTTAAATGTTTAAAAAAGTTGGTTGAATACTTGTTATCGTTGAATTATATCTTGTCGATCACATGATTGAAAAACATAAGAATTTAGTTTGTTACAAAATATTAAATGAGTTACATTTTATCTATTTGATCAACACATAAAACGAACTAATTTTAATCAAGATATCATACAGCCTAAATTAATCAGATCAACTATAGTAACTCGGTTCCGAAAAGTGAAACCAACATGCCTAATCCTAATACTGTTATAAAAACCCAACCCGGGAAAATTTAACATTTAAAACCGAATTATATATTTAGTCTACAAAATAGTGCATACCCTAACCTGAAATCCTGGGCCACTGACTACATTTATACTTGCATCGACGGTTTCCCCACATGGATGATCCTTGCACTTTCGTAACGTTTGAGACGAAATATGCAATTTGGCCCAAACTTTAGGAACGATTTATGCAATTTACTCTAATTTAATTTTACAAAGGGGTTTTACAAATTGGTATGCATATTTTACCAAAAGGGTTCCAAAAATCAAACATAATCGTCATCATAATTGAATAATTTCTTCTGGGCAATTCTTAATTCTCATAATTGACACTAAATTTTATATAAAAATCAAAGCTTTAGTGTTATGGGTAGATCAAATTCAAGTCTTGAAGACTGCAAACCCAACTCAGGTTTAAGCAAGAACACACTCACTAAGTTTCATATTTTAATCCATATGTACATAGTTTTAGGTGGTATGATTTAGTATAAACATAATTTTATATGATCATAGTATGTGTATGTCACATGTTTTATGTTTTCCTAAAGAAAATGAAGGTGTGAATTGTTGTGTTATGTTTTAAGGTAGCTGAGAATGTTTAATGTTATTTGATTGTTAGTAGTGATATAGTGATCAAGGGGTTAAGTTGTCGAGACTGATTGTTGTCACTTGCCATTAGGGGTGTCCATGGTACTGGAACCGTCTCGAACTGGAACAGTCCCGAAAGAACCGAGAACCGAAAATATAGAAAAAGTGGAACCAAGAACCGTCTCAAGTTCTTCGGTACGGTTCCGGTACGGTACTCGGTTCCGGTACGGGAATTTCGGGTAATTCCCACAAGAACCTAAATGTTTAAATAATTTATTTTTTTCATTGTCAATCATTCACAAAGACATGCTAATAATGTTATAACAATACAAATAAACACGGTATTTAACTAATGTACATGATTAAATATTGTATACTTAAACAACATATATACTTTACTATACTTGATTAAATATTGTGCATCATATTGAATCGAAAAGCATAAACTATACCAACACCAACTGACCAACATTTTAATATAATATAACATGCATTCATACTTCCAACCCATTATATTCGTTAACTACAAATTCGTCATTTGTCACATATTGCATTATATAATTCACTTGATTTTTCTATTACTATAGGTAAGTATCAAATTTACGATAATGATCTCAAGATAAACATACTTTCATGTTGAGAAATGATGATGATGATGATGATGATCTTTGAACGGATTAAAGGTTTGGTTTTAATTTTATTATGTGTTTTTAAGTTTTAGATTTTTTACGTTACAGTTTAATAATGAGTGGATTTATTTATTATTTATTTATTCTCCTTAAAATGCTATACACATTACACAACGTCCCAAATAAACCTTATAAAATTTCATATTTTTAAAGTAGTCGGTTCTTTCGGGAAAGTACTGGAACCAGACAGTCCCGACTCGAACCGTCCCGAAAACCTAAAATTTGGAATTTTAGGAACCAAGAACCGTACCATGGTTCTAATATACGGTTCGGTTCCGGTACGGGACCGGTACAGTTCCTCTGTTCTTTTGGTTCCTCGGTTCTTTTGGACAACCCTACTTGCCATTGCGGATTAATGTTTATGCTTTGTAGACCAACTACCGTTGTAGAACTTTTTGGAAAAACATTGAATTACTAGGTGCCTACGTTGTAAAATTGTTCACGCACGCATATTTGATGTGTTGAAAGTAATAGAATATCTCCATGACAAGCTTGTTGAAAGTTATGGTATAATTTTGTTATACATCCCCTTATTTTGTTTAACATGTGCAGCCCGTTGACTTATTTTATTTTGTTATACATCCTTTTTTTTTTTTTTTTTACAAAACTCATTATTACACTTGAAACCTTATGTTTTGCTATTTTATAAAAGCCTATACCGAAACCTAACATCTTACGCGTTAATCCTTTATTTTACGACAACCTGAAAAATTATCATTTTCAAACCAAAGTTTCCAAAAATAGAATTTCACACTCATTAACAATATAACCCATAAAAACCAAACTCTACTTATTTAATAACCCTCAAAAGCTCAAACAAAACTCGTTACGCAAACACCGAACATAAAACAACACAAGTCATTTCTACACAACCAAGGTGATCAAAATGAACTTATCCCAAAATCAATACTACTCAACTCACAACGATAACATCATACAAAGAGATTTAGTGCCAATACACACTCATCTCATACATATATCTAGGGATGAGCATTTCAACCCGAATCCCGGAACCGAACCAGAACCGTACCGGTACCGTACCAAAACGGTACAGTTCCCGATATAAGGTACGGTATCGGGACTGAGAAATAAGGTGGAAAAAAATCGGGACTACTAATTCGGTACGGGACCGGTACCAAATCGAGAAATTCCCGAATAAAAATGGGAAAACCCCGATTTCCCGGTACCGGTATCCGAATCCCGTTCGGTACGGTACCAGTACCACTATTTATGCTCGGGAAAAAATCGGTACCACTAATTCGGTACGAGATCGGTACGGAACCGGTACCGTGCTCATCCCTACATATATCACTTCAATCATCTAAGACACACCAAACAAACGTCAAACGAGTCAAGACTATCAGTTAAACTGACCTGCTAAAATCACGGTTTTTACAGAACATGTATAAGTATATTATTTTTTGCAATCATATATGTGGTGTAGATATTTATGTTGATAATATGTTTTATATAACAGGGTACCAAGATCCATGCAACCATTAGTAATTTAGTGGTTTATGATTTCCAATTCCTCATTCGCCAGGATGATACTCACTCTATATCAAACTTCACTGTTAAAAGTAATACATACATGCTTAGACTAACTTCTCATGCATGCAAAATTTACTTTCTTAAAAAAAAAACAAATGTTCAACGATGTTCTGATTTTGCTGATATACAAGAGCCTTTGGACTTTGTGTCTTTTGAAGTTTTTTAGGTCATAGAATTGATCCAAAGTGTTCCTTTGGTAAGGTTTTTTTTTTTTTTTTTTTTTTTTTTTTTTTTTTTTTGGAATTACATGTGTCTCTTATACAGTATTGCATATGATTTATCTTTCTTAGATGTTATTTTAATTATCAGAATTTAATTTGTTTCTTATACAGAAATGCGTATGATTTATCTTTCCTATATGTTATTTTGAGTATCAGAATTATATTTGTTTCTTATATAGTATTTTTATATAGTATTGCAAGTATCAAAATTAAATTTGTTTCTTATACAGTATTGCATGTGCTTTATAAAAAACCCATATAGCAAAATATTCATCACACATTAAAACCTAATGAGGCATTTAATCAAACACTTGGTTGGTGATCAATCAAAAAAATTAAAAATAAAAAACGTTTCTTTAAGATCTTCACCATGCAAATCTTGAAGAATATCAAGAAACTTATCTAAAAGCAAAGCATCATACTCAATCAACTTATCATCTTCAGATACTTTACTAGGTACCAACAGCCTCAATTGTGCATCTATTGATGCCAATTTCTCCAGGTTCCTACTTGCCATTTTTAGTGGTTTTTGTTGATGAGTAGGTTAATTTGTGATTGGGAATTTTGGGGGATATTTATAGACAAGTGGCGAATGTAGGGTTCACAAAATAAAGAAAGTCTTCGCCAAATTGGCTAACTCCACGCCTACATTATTGGGATATTTTTTTTTAATCAATTTTTTGGTTCAAAATTATTGTTACCCTAAAGCGAAAATAGGTAAAATTAACTTACCCTAACCCACAACAATTTTATAGAGTTAGATTGGAAATAAATTAAAACCTAGGTCCTTTGTTATCGTTATTGATTTGGATCTGTGTGTGTTTGTGTGTTAGAGTTAAGGTTTGGATCTGTGTGCGTTTGTGTGTTAGAGTTAGCGTTTGTGTGTGATGAATATGGATGATGCAATTTATTTGGGGGTGAAGGTTTATGTGTGTGTTGTATATGTTTTGATCGGTTGGTGTTATCAGTAATGTGTGTGTTAAAAGTGTTTGTTTGAATATTTTTATAAAATACATTTGTATTTGTATAAAATGTATTTTGTTAAATATTTTCGTATTAAGCATTTGTATTTAAAATGTATGGCATAATAATCGAGAAATAGTAATACATTAAAATAATATAAAAATGTACTCGTTACCTAACTAGTCGCTTAAAAATAAATAAAAGTGAGACCCGGTCGCCTAAGAATTATGTATTATTATATCATATTAAAAGACTACACTTTTGTACAAAAAGACAAAAAAAAAGTCGCCTAAGAAATAGTGCGCCCTAGTCGCTCAAAAAATACCTAGCGTGTACTAGGCAGTACTTGCACAAGTACAAATGGGGACATGTGTAAAAAATCTATGATAGTCGCCCAAGATTAACACCTTTGCCCATTAGGGAAATGAGATTTTTTTGAGCACATGAGGTAATTACCTTTATACTTGTAGGTAAATCAGCTTGTTGCTTATTTGACATCTATGAAAATACAAATTAACTCAATGTAGTTAAAAACCAATTTCGTTTTATTTTAATTTTACAAATTGTCATGCCATATTTGTTAGTCCAACAAGAAAATACCATTTTACATTTTTACCAAAAGGGTTCCAAAACCAAACACAATCATCCTCCAAATCAAATAATTTTTTTCTGGGCAATTCTTAATTCTCATCATTGACACTAAAACTTAGATAAAAATCAAAGCTTTAGTATTATGGGCAGATCAAAATCAAGTCTTGAAGACTACAACCCCAACTCAGGTTCACATTTCTAAAAAGATAATCAAATTTAGTAGTTAATGCGTATTTACATAGTTTTAGGTGTTAAGATTTAGTATAAACATAGTTTTATATGATCATAGTATGTGTATGTCACATGTTTTATGTTTTCCTAAAGAAAATTAAGGTGTGAATTGCTGTGTTATGTTTTTAAGGTAGTTGAGAAATGTTTAATTTTATTTGATTGTTAGTAGTGATACGGTGAAGAAATGCGCGTATGAATAGGATTTATAGTGATCAAGGGGTTAAGTTGTCGAGACGGATTGTTGCCACTTGCCATTGCGGATTAATGTTTACGCTTTGTAGACCAACTACCGTTGTAGAACTTTTTGGAAAAACGTAGAATTACTAGGTGCCTACGTTGTAACAGAATGAGTAATAGTATTGTGAGGGTAAAATTGTTCACGAACACATACAAATACACATATAAATCCTGCTATTTTGTTTAACATGTGCAGCGAGTCAGATTCATCACATGAGAGTAATAATCCAGAACAAATACAAAGAAAATCTTGTTGGAATATTGCATGAAACTGGCTCGAAAGAGGTTGTCATCGTGTGTCACGGATATAGATCCTGCAAGGTTTGTCAATCGTGATTTGTGATATCTATTCAGCCTGTGTATACATTTACGAAAGGATGGTTTTGTAATTTTATGTCTGTGTTATATAGGACAGGATTCCTATGGTGAATCTTGCTGCTGCTTTTGCAAATGAAGGAATTAGTGCCTTTCGCTTTGACTTTGCTGGCAATGGGTAATCTTGTCCGCTAGTAAAGTTTTTCCAATAAAAATTTAGAATATATCATTTAACTTTGTTATTAGGATTTTACCATGTTGACGATAAGTTCTTTTGTTAAATCTGTCAGAGATAGCGAAGGTTCATTTCAATATGGGAATTACTACAGAGAAGTTGATGATTTGCGGTCGGTGATGCAATATTTTGAGCAAGAAAAACGGCCGGTCACTGCAATTATTGGGCACAGCAAAGGTCTGTTTTAAGTTTTCTCAGAATCTAGTTCTATTTTTCTTTGGTATATATAAGTTGTTATATTGAATTATTGATCAAAAAGATATTTGTAGGAGGAAATGTGGTGCTTTTTTATGCTTCGAGGTTTAAAGATGTTAATAATGTGGTCAACATTTCTGGTCGATTTGATCTGAGAAGAGGTATTGAGGGTCGTTTGGGTAAAGATTACTTGAAGAGAATCAAACAATATGGATTCATTGATGTTGCCAATAGAAAAGGTAAGCTTTCGGGTTTGTGGGTGGATAGCATGTGTGCGCGTGTGTTATCTTATATTATAAGTGGCAAGATGGGCCGGTCAGGGGTGGTAACTCGTTGAAACGAGTTCAGTTGTAAATTGTTTTTTTTACTGCCAACACTTTCTTGAATATTTTTTTATAATGATTAATCAAAATTCAAGAACTATGCGTTTGCAATGGTATAAATTTAGGTGAGTATCAACCCACATGATTTTTTCCCCTTTTAGCCAATTGTTTATTTGACCCGTTTGAGAAAAATATATATATAACCTAAATTGACCCATTCATAAAGCAACTGGGTCAAAATTGTCACCTCAACTTTTTTACACTTTGGATCTTATATGAACTTGTCACCAATATCAGGGAATATAGAGTACCGTGTGACTGAAGAAAGTTTGATGGACCGTCTAACAACAAACACAAGTGCAGCATGCCAACTGATTCCTCAAACCTGCAGGTTCTTAACTCGTATCAGATTCTGTTGGTTCTTTTGGTCAATTCGTATTTATACTTACATAAATTGTCAATCGTCGGTTCATTTAAGTCATAGTGCTATTTTTGTAAATAATTTGTGGGTTAGTTATAATTTGCGATAATTTTACTCACGTTTCGTACAGTGACATCAGTAATTGTCATGATTGCAGGGTGTTAACGATCCATAGTTCTGCAGATAGGATTGTACCTACAGAAGATGCTATGGCGTTTGCAAGGCATATATTCAACCACAAATTGCATATCATTGAAGGAGCTGATCATGAATACACATCTCATCAGAATGAGCTATCTTCGGTTGTGCTTAATTTTGTTCAATCTGGTTCTAGTCATGACGATGCACAATCAGAAAATAAGTCTCGACGTTCATTCTTATAACTAGATCTATTGCTTCAAGTTGTCTTCATTTGCCAATAACTTTTTATATCTCATCCATCTACAAGTTATATTCTCATTGAATACTGCTTAAAAGTAAACGAGTCTATATTGCCAGTTCGCCACATACATGTGCAGTTAGCAACTATCTGAAATGACAGTAACATACAAGAAAATTAACCAAAAAGTTCCATTAAGTAGGTGCTTAAAGAATCCGCTTAAGGAGTACAATCAGAAAACCAATTCGCAAACACTACTGCGATATTCTAGCTTCAAGTATGCCTAAACAAAATCTCAAGATAATGACCTCACATCCTGTCTTATCTCCTTCTTGGGGATTGTGATGACCTCATCGACTCTTAGGATCATTTGTGCAGCTTCAGTTGCAGAAAGCAATACCGCCTGCTTCACCTTGAATGCCTCGAATATTCCAAGCTCAGACATATCTCCAACCTGTTTTAACATATAATGAAAAACAAAGCATCAAAACTTTAGACAAAAGAGGTGGCCATTTTGACCAATTTACTTCGGACAAACACTTTAAACTTGTCTTGCTACAATGCGACCAGCTAATCAGTCTTTGTTATGAACTAGTTTCACTTACAGAGCCAGTAATCACATCAATCCCGGCATTGCTGTTCTCTTAATGGTGCTCAGCTCGAAGTTGAGCAATCAACTCAGCACCGTCCAAACCAGCATTGTCAGCAATGGTTGTTGGGATTGCAAAGCAGAGCTCGTGAGAAAGCATCGATAGCATGAGACTTTTTGCCGGGAGTTTTGCGGGCCAACTCCTCAACAGCCTTAGCCATTATCATCTCTGGCCATCCACCACCAAGTAGAACCCTGCTATCATTTATAGTCTGAGATAGCACACGTAAAGCATCATGCAGCAATCTTTCTGCTTCATCAAGAACATGGAAACTGCAATAAGAATACAAGTGTCACTATATATGTCTGATTATCATCGTTAAAAAGATGGTACTTCGGATTTTTGATTTCGGAACTGATAACATAATTACTGTGCCTTCAACAAAAACGTTAATTTGGGTCATTTCATTAATAAAATTCAAACATCTGATTATTATAAATTCCAGCAGCATAAAGCACATCCAAACACTATTTCTAGTGCCCATCCTATTACAACTGATTATCTGATTCTTGGATTGAATACCATGAAATCACTTTCAAAACACACATCCAAACACCCTTCAAACGACGACCAATCTTTGATTAGACAGATTTGTGGATGCACTATGGATGCACAATGACATGTTAACAGGGCCAAGATTTATAAATGAACGGAATTTATTAGAAATGTGAACCTGAGTTGGGGTTGTAGTCTTTTTAAAAATGCATTAACTACTAAACATACACGTAACAAAGTGAAAATAAATACTAGTCACCTGTATCATTTAACAAATAGAGTATTCCAACATGTGTCAATAGCAGCTCGAACTTTTTTTGGTTTACAAATTTCTTGAATAACAATTTCCCAGGTAGATGCTTTTGGTATAAGGAACTTTTGAACCATCACTTCAATAATTTTAGAAGCTCCTACAATTCTCCTTCGCTTGTGAAGCCGAATTACAAGTTCTTCCAAAAATTCACTCCCATCATTCAGCCCGTTTACTTGTTCTTTTAACGTTTTCAAAAAGATGTTACATGTAACCAAATCTGGATCACACCCACGATCAAGCATGCCATTTAGCAGATCAATAGCATGCGAAATAGAACCATTTTTACACAAACCATTGAAAAGTATGTTATAAGTAACTATATCTGGTTCACATTCAGACCCTGCAGACAGCATCTGGTTAAAAAGTTTTAAACCTTCTTCCACAAATCCATTATTGCACATACCATGTATCAACGAACTGTAAGCAATAACATCAGGTTTATACCCTTTTGAAAAATGATTCTCCCAAAATGTTAAAGCTTCATTCAGCTTCCCATTGTTGCATAACCCATGAATTACTACACTATAACAGACTTCATTTTGCCCAAAATCATTCATTTTAGCCTCTTTCCAAACATCAAGAGCTTTCACAGTGTCACCGGTGCTGAAAAACCCCTTCATTAGGGAGCTATATATGAAAGCATTCGGCTTAAGACCCATTTTCTCCATTTCATCTAGAATGTCTTTAGCTTCATGTGGTTTCATATCCCGACATAAACCATCTATAAGAGTACCATAAACTACAATATTCGGTTTGCATCCCTTACTTATCATCTCCTTCCACATGTTCAATGCCATTTCAGGTTTTCCCTCTTTGAAAAACCCGCTTATAAGTGCTGAATAAACATACTGATTTGGATGACCTCCCCTTTCCTCCATTGACACCAAAATGGATACACCGTCAGCTGCCCTTCCTTGCTTTACTAACCCGTTGATGAGTGTACTGTATGTAACATCATTTGGAACACATTTGCTCTGCACCATTCTATCTAAAAGACTAACTGCCTTGTCTAATTTTCCCTTTACGCAGAGACCATGTATAAGAGTGTTATATGTTACTTCATTCGGTACACACCCTTTTAGAAACATATTGTCTACAACTTTTGATGCACGTGCCAAGTCACCCTTCTTACACAATCCATTAATTAAGACATTAAACGTCACTGCACTTGGAAAGCAACCCTCGACTTGCATCTCATCCAACAGACAAACCGCTTCATCAATCCTATCTTCCTTACACAATCCATCCATTAAAGTACAATAAGTAAAAACGTCTGGTGTGCATTTTCTAAATGGCATCTCCCGAAACGTCTTTATAGCCCTATCAATAAGTCCTAACCTACACATTAGTTTAAGGATCAGATTGTATGTTAACACATTTGGTAAAATTCGCTTTTCTTGAATAATAACATAAGAATAGAACTCTAGAGCCTTATGATACAATCCCTCATGTATAACTACATTAATCGCAGAATTAAATGATCGAATACTCGGTCTACATTGGTACTCAACCCACATTTTATCAAACAAGTCTAGAGCTTTTTCCGCTCTCTTTGCTTTCCCATACGCTTTAAACGCTAAGATGAAATTACCTTCTATAAACACTCTTCTTTCACGCTTCAT
Organism: Artemisia argyi; assembly: GCA_030686995.1. Taxonomy (NCBI): domain Eukaryota; kingdom Viridiplantae; phylum Streptophyta; class Magnoliopsida; order Asterales; family Asteraceae; genus Artemisia; species Artemisia argyi. The sequence continues at coordinate 206,749,859 of CM060684.1, read as the reverse complement.
TTGACAAAAAACCTTCTCCAACGATGATAAGTCTCCTGATTTCGCAAAGTTCTCAATGAGGGAGTAAAATGTGGAATCACCCACTCTAAAGGAGCCCGATTTTTTACTGGATTTGAATATGTCTTCATGAACTGGTGGTTCAATACCCTCTTCCTGTTCACTTTCAGGCGCTATATTGGGGCTGATGACAGAAAAATATCGAATTTGGGAAAACCCTTTTAAAATCAGTTCTTTCCTGATGGAAGTAATGATTTTAGAACTGATGTGCATCAAATGTTTACACTAGTTACCTACAAAAAAATATATGTATATTCTTTAGAAAATATAATCAGAAATAAAAAATTTAAAAATTAGGTAAAAAGTATTAAAATAAACCGCTGAACAGAGAAAAACAATCAACCATCCAAAATTGTATTACATGTCCCGCTCACTTAAACATATTGTAATAATATTTTGAATATAGAAACGGCCTTTTTGCTTCTTTAGCAGCCACCCTCATCTCCTAACAAATGCCGAGGGAGATATCCTCCTTTGAAACTTAAAAATATATATAAATAAAAATAAAAATGATAGTTTCTATTGTTTGGCTACGCAGCTGCAACCTTTGAAGTGTAGACAGCATACTTTTAGTGCAGAGTGCACACCTTTTTTTCAAGAACAGCAATAAAAATCATTGTTTGTCTATGTTTACACGTTGCAGATAGTACCCAATACACTCTAGAAACAAGTGATAGCAAATACGGGCTATCGTTAACGCATCAACTGTTTGCTTGTGTTCCCATTTTAGCTATGCAGCTGTTAACTTATTCATTTGACATTGGTGCTTATAGAAATTCCATGAAACTAGATTCGACAGATAAGCTAACAAAGCCTATAGTTATGATCTTTTGGGTTAAGGGATGGAAATATTAATTGGGTGCAAATGAGAAATTATACATTGCTCAGTTTATCATGTGAGTTAAGTGGTCTTAAAAACTAGAAGTGACAACAAAGGATAAGTTAGCAGAAAGTTGAAAATCATCTTTAGTCTCCTAGCTTTTGCCGAAATTTAAGCTAATATAGGGGGTGTTTGTTTAAGTTTATATGTGGGCTTATGAGCTTATTTGATTTCGGCCTATATTTTATAAGCCCTAATTTTCCGGCTTATTTTTTAGACTTATGGGCTTATATAAGTTTATCATATCATAATAAACTTATATAAGCCCACAGGCCTCAAAATAAGCCGGAAAAATTTAGTCTTATGAGATATAAGCCGAAACACAAATAAGCTCATAAGCCACATATAGGCTTAGGGGATGTTTGGGTTAGCTTATTTACATGGCTTATGGGCTTATTTGAACATGGAAAAGGCTCATAAAGCCCACTCTTTAGAGCTTATTAACTTGAGCTTATTGGCTAGATGATAACGTCATAAGCTCCAAAGAGTGAGCTTATCGGCTTTTCTATATTCAAATAAGCCCATAAGCCAGATAAATAAGCTAACCCAAACACCCCCTTAAACAACCCCCCTCCCCCCTCTCTTAGCTTGCAGCTGTTAACTTATTCATTTGACAGTGGTGCTTATACAAACTCCTAGGTTTTGCCAAAATTTAAGGTAATGTAAGTTTATTAAATGGGTAAACGGATGATGTTTTCCTTGTCTAGGTTACCCTGCCCACCCAGAGAGGGCGGGCGCGTCTTTTAACTCAAGTGTAGGCGGCCTAACTGACTAACCATTACAGAATCATCATGATGTGGGTGGTGAACAAATAATATATAAACTATTATTGGTTTTATAAATTTATCATTTCTGGTGATTGAATAACACATATTTTAACATAACAAAGAAAATTAACTATAGAGCATAATGATTCTTTAACAAAAACTAATAAGGTATTTAAAATAAAAAGGAGAAGCATTTAATAATAAAATTAGGTGAGAAACAAATTACCACAAGGAGGAGACTTGTGAAGAAGAGGGTTTTGAATCCAATAATAAAGCAAGGTTTGATTTTTATCTAACAAGTTTTGTTGGGTGAAAGAGGGTTAAGAAGAAAACAACAAACAAACAACCAAAGGGGTTTAAGTCATTTGGAGGACAAGAATCAAAAGCGCTAAGTGCTTTGTTGATGGTTTGACTTTACAGATATGAAACAAGATAAAGGTAACTAGTAACTATTTGGTGTCGTCTATTGGTGGTTAATTTTGGATGATTTATGCTCGAAGGTTGATCCGGCCTTAGGTAGGAGTACGTCTACGTCACTACGTCTCAACCTCTCCCAAACACCGTGAAAGACGGTATTAAGACCCATAACCCGTGAAAGATGGTATTGGGAGTTACTTTTTTTATGCTCGAAGGGTGGCTTTGGAGCTTATTTGTTTTTCGGTTTATATTTCATAAGACTTATCAATTTATTACTACTTTATCTATTTTTGCGGGTGTTATATAATACTTGATACAAAATATATAAATGGATTGGGTTTTAAATATATTTTTCATTTGTATAATTCTTAATCAAGGGTTATATAACACAAAAGAAATATTTAAGGTAAAAGTTGAACCAGTTTGACTTTAAAAAATCAAATTGGACACTTATTTTGGGACGGATGGAGTATTATATAATAAGTTTATATAAACCCAAAAGTTTTAATATAAGCCGAAAAATCGAGGATTATTAAATATAAGCCGAAATTAAAATAAGCTCGTAAGCCCACATATAAACTTAAACAAGCACCCTCAAAGTATAAAGATTTAGGGCTTATTCATGTTTCACTTAATGTGAAAAAAATTGTGAACCCAAACCCTAATGTTTTTTAATTGGAAGACTTATCAAAACCAAAATCTCCCAATTTAAAAACTAATTAAAATATTTGCTTCAAACCACTTAATTTAGAAATACACCCTTAAAATAACACGGTTAAAGTAGGTGAAACAGTTTGATGAACTTTTAGGGTATGTTGGGATTACTTGTTTTGGGTTGTTAGTGGGCTATTCGGATTTATGAGTTATTTGGGCTGCAAAAATTTTTATAAAAAATTTGTTTGTGCCGAATGCCCAATGGACTATGAACATGGTAGGCTAAATGACAGCATGCAAGAGGTACTGATTATTGAATGTTAAATTTCTAACTCCTCTTTTCGATTCTATCTTGCATCATTATATCTGCCGTCATTGGTCTAATCGATATCAATGCTCCTATTTTAATTTGGAAAATTGACAAACTGTAGGGTGTGTGGTGGTATTACTAAATCTTGGATAATTTAAAACTTGTAAAGCTTTATTTGAGTATTGCTACGTTTAACTCAATCATGAATGGATTATGTATGTCTTAAAGTTTATACCTTATTTATACTACTTATAATGGAGGAAGGACTCTTTCTTCAAAAAAAACATTCAGATGTACAAAAAATGATGCATGGTTTACAACACTTTAAAGCAAGTAATTTTTATAATTACAACAACCAAAGCACTGTGTACAACAAAAAATAGCATGAATCAAATTTCAGACCACTTTTCTTAGAATTCTACAATTAATAGCATTAAAAACACCCATACACCCAATATTACAATCATTTAAACATAATGTACAACCCTCATTCTATATTAATAGCATTAAAAACGCCCCTACACCCAATATTACAATTATTTAAACACAATGTACAACCATCATTCTACATTAATTGCACAATCATTTAAACATAATATACAACCCTCCATCTTAACCTAGACATGAACATGTGACCAAGACTCGACTCAATAAAACTCAACTTGATACACAAGGTTGTGACCAAGCAAATTTAGGTATCGGAATGACTTCCCGTGACATTTTTATTAATTCTATTGAAAATTTTTATTTCAGGGTTTTCGCCGCTGCAACGTGCGGGTACCCTGCTAGTCTATTTTAATGTACTGAATGACCAACACCAAACTTTTGTAACTCCGACAAATATCAGAGAAAAAAAAATCCCCACGACAACGCTCGAGTGCCACATTTCTCGTATATATTATAGCGTCGATGAAACGACGACGTTTTCCGTCGTTTAAAATATTCGAATCAAATAAAAATAATAATATATTTTAGCCCAACAAATGAGGCCGGCCCAAAAAGTTAGTAATTTTTTATTTTACAAATGAACTATGCAACAACATAGTGGAGAACCCGATAACAAACCCACTAACCACATATTATAATCACTCTAAGCCGACGGCTCGGCTCAGCTTGTCGTGTAAGGAGTGTCAGCTCGAGCCGTGGCTCCACAGTGCACCAAAGCCGTCCACTGCCTTAAGCTGATCTCCCACTCAGGGGCTCCGGAACAGTGTCGGATCTCAAAACACTTCAATGAAAGTTATATAGTCCAATTTGTTTCACTTATAGAGCCGGTAATCACATCTTGCCATTAATTTCAGACAAAAGAAAAATAATAAGTTATAAGGTTATTCGTTTAGATCGGATCCTTTTGTCGTCCAGATCTTGCCGACGATTCTTCGTTGTTGGAGTATATCCATTAGTTTGGTTTTCGTGTCTTTTTGCATTAATAGAGTAAGGATCCAGTGAGAATAAAACTTAAAATGAGAAGGATGATAAATAATTATAACTACATATTTGAGATGCATCGACTTGATTTAGATGCATCTCTATCCATTTAGATACATCCCAATTAGTTCTGAAAAGTGATTTGAAGTGAAAACGATGCAAAGTAGTACTAACAACAAATTTGACCCGCAGAGGACGAAAAATGTATAGGATTTGTCTAACTTGATGAAATTCATCTAATATATGTATATGCATATAATTTTTTTGCTAGAAAATATATTATGATGCATCTAAAAGATTAGGGATGCATCTAATTTAAGTCGATGTATCTCAAATGTGTGGTTATAGTTATTTCTCATCTTTCTCATTTTAAGTTTTCTTCTTATTTGATCCTAAGTCTGCATTAATAATCAATATAGTAAGCTGTTTACATACTCATTCTTGTATTCAAGTCTTAATGCTATGTGCAAATCACACCCAACACATGCAGAAACCAAGATTTTTGTCACCACATCTTTGCATTATTAACTCGCTTTCTACGTTTTTCCAAAAAGTTCTACAATGGTAGTTGGTCTACAAATCGTAAACACTAATCTGCAATGACAAGTGGCAACAATCCGTCTCGACTACTTAACCCCTTAATCACTATAAAGCCTATCATACGCACATTTCTTCACCATATCACTACTAACAATTAAATAACATTAAACACTTCTCAGTTACCTTAACAATATAACACAACAATCCCCACCTTAATTTTCTTTAAGGAAACATAAAAACATGTGACATACACATGCTATGATCATATAAAACTATGTTTATACTAAATCCTAAGACCTAAAACTTTGTAAATATGCATTAATTACTAAGTTTGATTATCCTTTTAGAAATGTGAACCTGAGTTGGGGTTGTAGTCTTCAAGATTTGATTTTGATCTACCCATAATACTAAAGCTTTGATTTTTATCTAAGTTTTAGTGTCAATGATTAGAATTAAGAATTGCCCATGAGAAATTATTTGATTTGGAGGATGATTGTGTTTTATTTTCAAATTTTTTTCGGTGAAATAGTATTTTCTTGGTGGACTAATAAATATGGCATGCCAACTTGTAAAAATAAAATTAAATAAAATTTATTTATTTATACATAATAAGATGCTATTTATATATTAACCGATGTAGTGAGGTCTACCCTCACCTTTAACCTCTCAACCTCACGCGTCACCTCGCTGCGATGGGTCTTCCTCGCGCGTCACGAGCCAGAAAAAAGGGACGAACGGTGAGCTTGTGTCATCTCTCGGCATTTTTGCAAAGTGAACATCTTTTATTATTAAATACCCACTGTAGCAAACTTATATCAGATATTGAACCAAACATCATTGAAGCTCACTCACACCATTATTTGCAGTACACACTGAAGTAGACCTTATATTAGATATTTGAACCAAACACTACTATTACATACTTCAACAGAACATGAGTTAGTTTATTTGTTAACTCAATGCAGATAGGGGTATTTTAGACTTCTTGCATTTGATCATGAGGGTACTTTAGTCCTTTTGTTATTCTCATCTTCAACCTCTAATTATCTCTATTAATCAATAACACTCATCTTCATCTTCAACTTCAACCTCCAATAACAACATCAAATTCGTTTAAACATATTAATCATAAAACTTGTTTCAATTTTTACAAAAACCTAAAAACCAAATAACCACAATTAATTACCCCGAGATCAAACAAGAACCTCTTACCACTACTAAAAGTTACAGCTTGTAACAACTAAACACAATTTATTTATTGACAATATATAATGATTGCTTGTGGTGTTTTTTACATCCGAAATCAAAATTCCGAAGTACCATATATGATTCATTAACACTGCTTATAGGGGTCAAATGACTTAGTTTAGTTCGGTGTATGGGTTATTCGATTGGTCCGTTTTATTTCGTTATGTTGGTTGGTGTTTTGGTTGTTTGAGGTGGATATACAACTTATACATATGGCAATTGGGTTGATTAATCGCCAGTTAATGCCAAGGCTGACATATAACCCAAGAACGACTCTGCATGAATTGAATAGTCTAAAATTAGCTTTTGTGCAAAAGCAATATTGTAACCCCTACCACATCTATGGTTAATTCATATGTTCTTTATTTTCATCATATCACTGTCATCTATTTTTTATATTGCTTTTTGGTATAAACTCATTTGAGCATGGATCATTTGTAACAACCACTAGTGATATTGTACGGAACATCCATTTTGTGCCGAATCTATATTTGTTGAAAATTTAGTGTTAGGCTGCTTTCAAATTAATGACCCAGGACGTTATAAGTGTTAATAGTAAAACATGTGATGGTATAAGTGTTAATATCAAAAATTGAGTATCTTGTTATTGTAATATCAAGTGATAACGGCTATTTGGTGGTCATGTAATCAGTTTCAGATAAATGGTAAAAAAACTTGATTATTTAACTAAAAGCATTTTTATCCACACTTTGTAAGCATATTTTAAGTATCTTTCATTTGTATTACATCAAAAGTTGACTTTAGATCCATACAATCAATTTATTATGTAAATGTTGATTTAAGTGTAATGATAAGAGAAGTTTTGGTTAGTTTTATCTCAAAGGGGTAGTTGGTTGTGTGAGATAAGGATGAAAGTTTGAAAGAAAAATTTTAAATTGTGGCTCGAATTATTGAGCAAAGAATATTTTAAAAATGATGGCCGAATTTAGGGCTGAGCATTGGGCGAAAACCGGACCGGACCGACCAAGACCGGACCGGACCGAGGACCGAGAACCGGAAAAACCATAGACCGAGACCGGACCGAATATGGTCGGTCCGGTCTCGGTCCGGTCCGGTCCAGTCGGTCTTCGGTCGGTCCGGTCCAATTAGGCAAGTTTTTTCGGGTTTTTGGTCGGTCCGGACCGGACCGGACCGGACCGACCGGACCGAGGACCGAATTTGGCAAAAAGCTTAGACCGAGGACCGGACCGAATGTGGTCGGTCCGGTCCGGTCGGTCTCGGTCCGGTCGGTTTTGTCGGTCGGTCCGGTCCATCCGGTCCGTTTGCTCAGCCCTAGCCGAATTTGAAGAGGTGGCTAGAATTATTTGAAGTTACGAGGAGAAAAGAAAAAAGTTGAAAAAGATATACAATAATCGAAATGAAGATAAGGTGGATGAATAATTTATTATGTGATCTCATGACAAACAAAACCAAATATGGTCTGATGTATAATGTGTCTCGCATCCGTCCTAAAAGTTACGGATGATACCTAGAAGTTTGAAAACTTCATAAGAAATCCCCATATTGCGTTTTGGCTACTGTCTTTGGAGTTATGATCAAATAAAAAATATAATTAAGATAAAAAGAAAGAAGAAAATACAACCATAAATTTCACATGCAAAAAAAAAAAAAAAAAAAAAAAAACAAACAAACTTCCTTATTATTTTTTCCTTCTTTATTTAAATATGTGACTATAATTTCTTCTTACTTTTCTCATTTCAATAATTATTCACATTAAATCCATTCTCATTGTATTTAAACCAAGTGAAATCGGATAAGAGTATTTGTCATTCCATTGAAATTGTATTCATGCAAGCGTTTCCTATTTCTCTTTTAAGTCTTCAGAAAGATTCAAAGATAATATAAAAAAGTTATATTATGTGGTTATTATGCTTGAGAATACGATTCTTGTTAAGAATTGATGCTAATTGTATGGGATGTTTGATAGATTTATCCAATGTAGATAACAAAGATTTTCTTGTATATCATACGAAAACCTATGCTAAACAAATATTTTAAGCATGTAAATATCATTATTCAGACATTTTAACAGACATATTTAATATCCTACATGTAATTAAAATAACAATGTAAGATCCTTTCTCTTTGTGTGGACTGGCTTAGGCCTTGTTTCTTTTTCTATTGTAGCGTTTGTGTGGAATATGAGTGAGCCAGTGATAGTAACGTTTTTTTTATATTGTTTAGGCCCACATAAATATGTTAATATGTCTATATAACAAAGGCTTTAAAAGGCAAGCTCCTACCCATCTAAAGCAATTAACAAATATGGGCCCACATTATTTAGAAACCCTATGTAATTCTGTTTTAGCTCCTTACTAGTTTTTTTTAAACATATGTTTTTGCCGTTAAAAAAAAAGATAATAAAAAAAATACCCTTTCTTTGTTTTAGATACGTAACATTTTTCCACATTATTTAATAAAAAACAAACAAAAAAAGTTCAAAAATACGGAAAAATGAAGAAAAAAAACTAAGTCACAAAAATATGTAATAATAATAAATAATATATAAACCCGAACCAAACCCACCCAACCCACTTTCAACACACAAATTTCCCCTTCTTGTTTCTTATTCTCCTTCTTCTCACACTCAAATTAACAGATTCATCTAACCCCATATCAAAGATCTAATCTTTTATAACAAGAAAAAAACCCGACAAAAAATGACCCTTAATCGCCTTCTTATTGAGGTATATCATATCAAGATTTGTACTTTTGTTATAAAGTTTATTAATTTATGTCATTTTATCATATGGGTATTCATTATTTATGCTTAATTTGCTGTCTTTGTTGTGTTATGCTAGAACCCATATTTTTATTTTAGCTTTTAGGGTGATTTATATGGTGTTTTCAGTTGATGCTTTTTAGGGGGTGTTTGTGTCTTGGATTAGCTTATTTCTAGGGCTTATGGGCTTATTTGGATTTGGAAAAGCTGACAAACCCGCATTTATGCAAATGGGTATTCGCTATTTATGCTTAATTTGCTGTCTTTGTTATGTTATGTTAGAACCCATAATTTTGTTTTAGCTTTTAGGGTTTAGGCTGATTTATAGGGTGTTTTCGAGGCGTAAAGTTGATGCTTTTTAAGGGGTATTTTTGTCTTGGATTAGCTTATTTTTGGGGCTTATGGGCTTATTTGGATTTGGGAAAGCTTACAAACCCACATTTATGCAAATGGGTATTCACTATTTATGCTTAATTTGGTATTTTAGTTATGTTATGTTAGAACCCATAATTTTATTTTAGCTTTTAGGGTTTAGGGTGATTTATATGGTGTTTTGATGCTTTTTAGGGGGGTGTTTGTGTTTTGGATTAGCTTATTTTTCAGCTTTATGGGCTTATATGGATTTGGAAAAGCTTATAAGCTCAGTTTTTTCGGCTTATATGGTGTTTTCAGTTGATGCCTTTTAGGGGGTAGTTTGGATTAGCTTATTTCTAGGGCTTATGGGCTTATTTGGATTTGGAAAAGCTTACAAACCCACATTTATCAAATGGGTATTCACTATTTATGCTTACTTTGGTATTTTAGTTATGTTATGTTAGAATTTGTTTTAGCTTTTCGGGTTTAGGGTGATTTATAGGGTGTTTTTGAGGCGTAAAGTTGATGCTTTTTAGGGGGTGTTTGTGTCTTGGATTAGCTTATTTCTAGGGCTTATGGGCTTATTTGGATTTGGAAAAGCTTACAAACCCACATTTATGCAATGGGTATTCACTATTTATGCTTAATTTGGTATTTTAGTTATGTTATGTTAGAATTTATTTTTAGCTTTTAGGGTTTAGGGTGATTTATAGGGTGTTTTAGAGGTGTAAAGTTGATGCTTTTTAGGGGGTGTTTGTGTTTTGGATTAGCTTACTTTTCAGCTTTATGGGCTTATTTGGATATTGAAAAGTTTGTAAGCTCTATTTTTTCGGCTTATGATGTTGTGAAGCTGAGCTTATGATTTATATAAGCGATAAGGTGAATTTGATAAGCTTATTAGCTGTAAAAAGAGGGCTTATGAGCTTATTTGGATTTTAATTGAGACCCGAATTTTATTTTAGCTTTTAGGGGATTTGAGTGTTTATTTAGTGTTTTTGATGCTTTTTGGGGTGTTTGTGTTTTGGATTAGCTTATTTTTCGGGTCTATGGGCTTATTTGGATATTGAAAAGTTTGTAAGTTTGATATTTTCAGTTTATGAGGTTATGAAGCTGAGCTTATGGCTTATATAAGTAATACGGTGAATCTGATTAGCTTATAAGCCGAAAAAATGTGGGCTTATGAACTTTTCCAAATTCTAATAAGCTCATAAACCTGAAGAATAAGCTGTTCCAAACACCTGTTTAGTCAAACGTGGTGGGGATATGGATCTTTATAGCAGTTTGGTTTCATAAAACCGAAAAAAGTGGGCTTATGAGGTGTAAAGTTGATGCTTTTTAGGGGTTAGTTTGGATTATCTTATTTTTCTGACTTATGGGCTTATTTGGACATGGAAAAGTTTATAAACTCACATTTTTCGGCATATGAGGTTATGAAGCCCATAAGCTCGTCTTCATAAGCCGAAAAAGGTGGGCTTATGAGCTTTTCTAAATTCAAATAAGCTCATAAACCTGAAAAATAAGCAATTTCCAAACACCTTATTAGGCAAAGGTGGTGAGGATATGGATCTTTATAGCAGTTTGGTTTCATAAACCCGAAAAATAAGCTATTATAACATCTTTTAAGTTTAAGATGGTGAGGAAATTTTGGTTTTTTAATATAAGTTATTGAAATGGATCTTTATAGGAATTTAGTAGCATATGGTGATATATATCATGTTGTCGAGGCATAAAGTTAATGCTTTATAGGGGGGTATTTGGATTAGCTTATTTTTCGGGCTAATGGGCTTATTTGAATTTGGAAAAGCTTATAAACCCATATTTTTCGCCTTATGAGTTTATGAAGTTGAGCTTATGGACTTAAATTAGTCATAAGCTTAGTAGCCAGAAAAAGTGGGCTTATGAGCTTTTCCAGTCTCAAATAAGCGCATAAACCCGAAAACCAAACTATTCCAAACACTCCATTAGTCAAAGGTGGTGATGAAATGATGGGTTTTTATGATAAGTTGTTGAGATGGTTTTTTATAGCACTATGTTAGGCTGTTAGCATATACTGGTTTATATCATGTTTTCAAACTATTAAGTTAATGCTTTTTAGTTGAAGATTGTGATTAAGTTACGGGTTTATTTTGATAATTTGTCTCGATGCTTGCACTTTAGTTGTGTATAGCCATATAGTGTATTAAATCAATGTTAGGCATGCTAGTAGTAATGATTGTTAGGAGTTATAAGATAAAAAGAGCCTAATTCATGAAGCTGACGTTGAAATTTGAATTCTTGAAAATAATTTTTTGACACCAACAAAGTTAAGACATTCAACATCTGAAATCTTATAGATTTTTATAGCTTAGTTGTTTGGGATTTCATTAATTGCAAATTGTCAATCTGCTTGAAAAATAAGCACGCAAAGACCCGTTCTTTTAACTTCTTATATACTTGACTTTTAAGCAAATAAGCAATTTTTTGTACCTAAAACCGCCTACCTGCTTATTTTCATCAAATATGCAGTTTCGTGTACCTAAATCTGCTTATACGTTTATTTTAGAGTAAATAAGCACTTAAATGTTAGCAGGATGACACCTGCTTATTTTAAGCAGATACACAGTTTGTACAATACACAAATTAGCAGTTTTACTCAAATAATTAGAATTGCTTATCTGCATAAAATATAAGCAAATAAGTTATAGCTGACATCCTCTTAGTCTTCCAATACTCATGTTTTGTCGTGCTTATACAGGTTCTGAAGCAACGTCCACAGGCGATCCTTTCAAAAACCTTGTATTCTAGATCTTATACCACTTTACAGAAGTTCAGATTTAACGAAGGTATATAAATGCATAGAGGTCAACTTTATATTCTCGTATTGTCAAGAATAAATTACTTAAATAGTGTCAATGTGCAGTAAACAAGCTTCAAAGTGCTCAAAAAAGGTTCCAGTCCAGTTACTTGGGAAGTTTTGCACGGAGATCTCGTGATGACGTAGACCGATCAATCAACGCATCTTATCTTAGGGAACTTTATCATCGGAATGATCCAGAGGCAGTGATTAGATTATTTGAAACTCAACCCTCCTTGCACTCTAGTCCTTCGGCACTTAATGAATATATAAGGGCCCTTGTTAAAGTTGATAGATTAGATGACAGTGAGTTGCTCAAGACATTGCATAGAGGTCAGTCAAACGTACTAATACAACTATTATAAATTTAAGGATTTTTTTTTTCTTTTTTTTTTTTTTTTTTTTTTTTTTCATACTGTAAATTACAAATGTTAAAATTACAGGAATGGCAAGCTCGGGTAACTCAACGTTCAATGAAGAGAGTGTTGGAGGCCTCTCGGTTTTTAAGAATGTCGGGAAACCAACAAAAGACGGTGTATTAGGAACTGCTGCTGCTCCGATTCATATGGTAGCTACTGAAGGAGGTCAATTCAAAGAGCAGTTATGGCGAACGGTTCGTGCTCTAGGCTTGGGTTTTCTACTTATTTCTGGTGTTGGTGCGCTCATTGAGGATAGAGGAATCACTAAAGGTGTCATTTTTAATATTAGTTTTATTTCTGTACCATCGTGCTTTTTCGTTTTTCTGTACTTGATAATTATGCTGTTTTCATGCAGGACTAGGTCTACATGATGAGGTGCAGCCCAGTATGGAATCTAACACTAAATTTAGCGACGTGAAGGGAGTAGATGAGGCAAAATCTGAGCTTGAAGAAATCGTTCACTACCTCCGCGACCCTAAGGTGTAAAACGCACTCCCTTCTATCCTTTTTTAGCTGTTTTTTTGGAGCTTAACCGATAACTACATGTCTTCTTTCTAGCATCACATGTTGGTTCCATTTACGGTGCACGCTAATAGAAAACCTCTATTATTTTTTCTTCTCATTTTTAGCTTCTTAACGTTACTTAAATCCAGCTATATGTGATCTAGTACCACTAATATAAGAAAAACGAATTACTTAAAAATATTTATTTCTGAATTACTTAAAAATATTTACTTAAAAAAAAAAAAAAAAAAAAAAAAAAAAAAAACCGTGTTGGTTTATGCGCTTGGTGATCAGTCTAGTAAAGTACAATAGATGTTAGCCAGGTTATCGTAAGTTTTCCAATTTTTCGTATTTCTTATAAACGTATTTTTCGGATGCATTGTTTTTTTCATCTTACAACTGAGTTTCCAGTAATGGAACATATTCTTGTAACAATTTTAAGGACCGAATACCTAAAGGCCGACAATAATGTCTAACCTTTTTATTTTCACTTATTATAGCGGTTCACTCGTCTTGGTGGGAAGCTCCCAAAAGGTGTCTTACTTGTGGGCCCACCTGGGACCGGAAAGACCATGTTAGCCCGAGCTATAGCTGGAGAAGCAGGTGTCCCGTTCTTCTCGTGCAGTGGTAGTGAATTTGAAGAAATGTTTGTTGGTGTCGGAGCTCGTAGGGTTAGAGATCTCTTTTCAGCAGCCAAGAAACGGTCACCATGCATTATTTTTATCGACGAGATAGATGCTATTGGTGGAAGCCGTAACCCAAAGGACCAACAGTATATGAAGATGACTTTGAATCAGTTGCTTGTTGAGTTGGATGGATTTAAACAAAACGAAGGCATAATTGTTATTGCTGCAACTAACTTCCCACAGTCGTTAGATAAGGCACTGATTAGACCAGGTCGTTTTGACCGTCGTGTGGTGGTTCCTAATCCAGACGTTGAAGGAAGAAGACAAATTATGGAATCTCATATGTCAAAGGTATTTTCTTTTTACTTTTTTGCAAAATAACGGTTCTTATATAGAGATGGGATAATGTGTCGGGTAACGGGTCAAAAAGGCAATTTGTATGCGTTTAACCTTGTGATATTCCGTACTTGTTTAAATAATTGTTTCATAATCAGCAAAAATAGTGTCCTTTGAAGGGCTTTTTGCATTCAATAGCAATGTCCGTATGGGTTAATAAAGATTTGGTTTTGTGCCCCTTTTGTTCTTTATGTAACTTTTTGTTTTTAGTATTTTTTATATACACTTTAACATTATATAAATATAACATTTTTTTTTTATAAAAGTTACTTTTGAAAGTCAGTTCTTAAGGTTAGTCAGTTTACAAAATGACCCAAGCGGGGCAAATGTAAAAATACATTTTTGCTCACTAGCAACCTGTTCTACCCGGTTTGCCAGTTTCATATTTGCCGATTCTTAACAATTCGAGTATTCGACCCATTGATAAGAATATGGACGGAATTTGCCAGTGTTGTAAAAATCGGCCATGGCGGCCGATATGGCGGCGCCATGGCGGATTTCGGTGGTCCACCGCCACGATATTTCCCATATTGGTCTAACTTGGCGTTTTTGGTCAAAATCAGTCAAAATCGGAGCTTGGCGGTCAAAATCGGTAAAAAATCGGCCTTGGTGGCGGTCGGTCAACGCCGGTCAACGCCGGTCAACGCCGGTCAACTTCAGATCTGGGTTTTTTTTTTCAGATTCACGCCGGTCAACGCCGTTTAACTTCAGATCTAGGGTTTTTTTTTCATATTCACTTCAGATCTAGCCTAGATCTAGGGTTTTTTTTCATATTCCTTTATAATTTATGGTCACCGCCATGGCGCCGCCATGGCGGCTATGGCGGATTTCGGGGGTCGACCGCCACGGTACCGCCGAGCGATATTTACAACCTTGGAATTTGCCACATGTAACAAAAGGCGAGTGATTAGTTCTCCGTGAAGCAACTAATACTTTTTATTGATTTATGTTTAACAGATCTTAAAGGCAGACGATGTGGACTTGTCTGTGATAGCCAGAGGAACACCTGGATTTTCAGGCGCTGACCTGGCAAATTTAGTCAACGTCGCTGCTCTCAAAGCCGCGATGGACGGTGCTATATCTGTAACCATGGCCGACCTCGAATATGCAAAAGACAAAATCATGATGGGAAGTGAACGAAAATCAGCTGTTATTTCAGACGAGGTCCGTAAACTAACAGCATACCATGAAGGTGGTCACGCCCTTGTAGCTATTCACACTGATGGAGCCCACCCGGTCCACAAGGCAACGATCGTTCCACGTGGCATGTCTCTTGGTATGGTGGCTCAATTACCTGAAAAGGATGAGACGAGTGTTTCCCGTAAAGAAATGCTTGCTAGACTCGATGTTTGTATGGGTGGGAGAGTTGCTGAAGAGCTTATTTTCGGTGAAGATGAGGTGACATCGGGTGCATCGTCTGATCTTGAACAAGCGACGGCTTTAGCACGAGCAATGGTTACGAAATATGGGATGAGTAAAGAGGTCGGTGTGGTGGCTCATGATTACGATGATAATGGGAAAAGTATGAGTACCGAAACAAGATTACTTATTGAAAAGGAGGTTCGAGAATTACTGGAACGGGCTTATAATAACGCCAAGAATATTCTCACTACTTATAGCAAGGAGCACCACGCGCTTGCAAACGCTTTACTTGAGCAGGAGACACTAACTGGAAAACAAATAAAAGAAATGCTCGCTCAACTGAAATCACACCCTCAACAACAACAACAATGTGTCATAGCACCTCAACCAGTACCACCATCGACACCAAATGCGGCAGCTGCAGCAGCAGCCGCCGCTGCCGCTGCTGCCAGTGCTGCATCTGCTGCTGCTAAATCAAAAGGTATTGCCCCAGTGGGGTCTTAGATATGATATTGGTAATATTCTTGAACTAATGTGAATATTTGGAATACGCTTGCTTATCATGGCTGCCAAAGATCTAAGTTATTGTTACTCCGATCTTGGACATAAGAAAGTTGTAGAAGGTCGAATTTAGCAGAAAAAGTGTCGAAATGTGGCATTCTTATCGGAATTATTAATTGAGTATCGTCCCTCACTAGTTTCTTAGATTCAGAGTCGATAATAATGAGTTTTGCAATGTTTATCATTATCTGGAGGTATATGTGGTTATACCAAAAGGTGCATTTTCAAAACCTTGATTGTAATCCCTTAAACCGCAAGCTTTTCAAAGAAGGTTTTGCTGTTCATCTTCAGCCGTCAAATTATCATGATTGGTATGTATTAAAAATGTAAGCAGACAACCTGTTTGCTTGCTTTTGTTGATGTTTAATAGATGTGTTGAATGGCGATATGGGTGTTGCGTTGACTTAGAAACACATTTTGGTAATCAGTTTGGTAATGATCTTTTTATTCTAGTATAATGATCTATGAGGTTTGTATGCAAGAGTTTGGACAATAACCTGTTTTAACTATGTTTTTACCTCGTTTGTCCGGTTCATCGATTCTCACTTAAATAGTACGAAACGACCCATTTGTCAGTTGAGCGTACCATGCACTTTTTGTTCTTTACAATAGCCGATTCTCAGCTTCTAGATATGGTTTTCTGGGTAGAAAAAAAATC
The DNA here is from genome assembly GCA_030686995.1 of Artemisia argyi. Classification (NCBI taxonomy): domain Eukaryota; kingdom Viridiplantae; phylum Streptophyta; class Magnoliopsida; order Asterales; family Asteraceae; genus Artemisia; species Artemisia argyi. The sequence goes on along the minus strand of CM060684.1, from coordinate 206,733,102 downwards.
TTGGAACATAACTTGCTTCAATGTATCTACACCTAATCTGCGAGGCACTTCCGTTGAGAGGTACCTTACTGTAATTTCTAAATGTTAGTAGTATTTGTTAACTAGATGATTTGAGATTTTCTTGTGTAAAAGATTCAAGTAGATTGTGCCTTTTTCATACCGAAATATCAAACAGTGATCAGCTTATTTGATCCAAAAGCACAAGGTGTGGTTTGCGTACTTGCATGTCAGTTTTTCAGTTCCCCGGACCCTCCGTAGCTCTATGCTATCCTGTATCCAAAGGCACAAGGTGTCGTTTGTGGCTGTAACTTGTTATAGGCGCGTCACATAAACTTTTACCCCTATAACACAATTCTATAACTCTTGTCACCCAAAAAATTTCCACAATTTTAACATGGAGTTATACATGCACCAAAAATGGAAGGGAAAAATCCCTTCTACCAAAAAAAAAAAAAAAAAAGGAAAGAGTAATGGACAAAACGTTGCGGTGATCGTGCTGAAACCTATAACAAGGATATGGGGAAAAATCCCTTTTACCCAAAAAAAATAAAATAAAATAATAAAAAATAAAAAAAACTATGGAAGGGAAAGAGTAATGGACAAAACGTTGCGGTGATCACGCTGAAACCTATAACAAGGATATGGATCGAGGTGTTAATGATCCGAACCGAGTCAAGTTTGGGCCTAAACGAGCTAGGCTCGTTTATTAACTACTCGGCTCAAGCTCGAATAAGCTTTTATAAATTAGCTCAAGCTCGAATATTTTTTTTTGTTCGGGCTCGAGCAGCTCGTTTAAAAATTTGATGCTCGTATAGAAGATCAAATTTGATAGACTCGTTTATTAACTCAAGCTCCGCTCGAAAGCTCATTTACAATTATAAAAATTGTTCTAATGCTCAAACTAAAGTTTATGCAACTTATAATAAATACTAGTTTGCATTTGAAGCAAAAGAATGTATAATAACCATACTTATATTTTTAATAATTTCAAGTAAATGTGGTTTGTTATGAAAAATGAAGTGAGTTTTTGTGTTATAGTGTCCATTTCTTTTCAATTTTCTTATTATTTTCAATGTATGATACTTCTCTTTTTTTAATTTTTTTATTAGGCAATATACAACTACTACACAAATTTTCAAAACATAAATTTTATATCGTTACATTCTCTATTATAGTTATAATTCTTAATTAAAAATATGGTATATATTTGTTTCCATTAACTTACACTAACAAATATACTAATTAAAGTAAATTACAAAGTTATTACACTTGATCCAATAATAGAAAAGAAGAAAAATGTGATGCTCAAAGAATAATTATTAAGGTTCATTAAGAACACGTAATTGATATAGTTGTATCATCTATAATTCCCTAGTATATGTTTTACCTCTTTGTAAATACATGATTTTCGAATGAGTATAGCCAAGTATATAATCTGTAAGCTCGATTCATGAAACTGGTCGAGGAAATTTTGTTATTTGAGCTAGAATCAAGATCATAAACTATTTAATGAGCTCAAGTAAATTACGAATTGTTTTAGTCGTTAACAAAAATCAGTTATGGTATGTGTGTATTTATGTATTTTCACGTGTCTCTTGTAAATGTATGTGTGTATCATATGTAAGAATGCATGTATATGCTTGTCTATATAAATGCTTATACAAGAGATGTGTATGCATAAACACATTTATATTCACATGTAATGGATTATAAATTTATATCAATAAACCATTATCATAAATATATATAGCACCTAGTTAACATAATTTAAACGAGTGTAATAGTAATTAAAAATTTACAATCAAAATATTTTGAAACTACATATATAGCTCGTATGGCTCTAATAACTAAATGGGCTTTCGAATGAGCCGTCAAAGTACTAGTTTTAAAACCTCGGCTCGTGAAATTATTCGAGCTCTACATTTTGTTTGAGCTCGTCTCGAGCTCGAAAATCATCAAACTCAACTCAAACTAAACGAGCTCGAGATCGAGCAGCTCGATCATTAAAAACTCGACTCGTTAACACCCCTAGATAGGTGTGACGTGTACAAGCCAAATATACAAAAAATGTCCTACAACACACCATTTGCTCTTATGAACTACTACCTCCGTCCCAAATTTATTGTCCCCTATTGACTTTTTCGGTCTTTAATTTTCAACTTTGACCTTAAACATTTTTGTTTATATTACATAATACTTGATACAAAATATATGAATGGATTGAGTTTAAAATGCATTTTCATTTGGTATAATTTTTACCAAAAATTGTATAACACAAACAAAAATATTTATAGTCAAAGTTGAGAAAGAATGACCGAAAAAGTCAATAGGGGACAATAAATTTGGGACGGAGGGAGTACATTTTTATGTGATTATACCAGTGTGGATGAAAATAAATACTTTTTGGTATTGTTTTTGGAAATCGTCTTTAAAATTTAAAAGTGATTCTTTGTCATGTGTGACACAAGCATTTCACCTAAATATATTTTTTTTAGAGAGAATTACATGTATATCATTTTTAAAATTTAATATTATATAAATATATGTTAGATATCAAACGTGTCTCAAGAGGTGTGTACGTGATGCCGTCGTACTGACCTCCACCTTAAAAAGGCCACATTTTATTTGTCTCGTATAAAGATACGTTAGATATTAAACATATATGAGACGTATAATTTAAGTTTACATACAATTTCTGTTCAATTTACAAGTATTTGGCCTCCTTGTTGTTATTGCATTGCGCCACCAAAAATCACGGAACGGCCCTGCTTCTTACTTTTGTAATTACATCAATGTTGGGGTCCTTGGGCCGTCCGAACACCATAGGGTGTTTTTGGTCGGTTTTGTTTGACTTAGGGAGAAAGTATTTATCTTAAATGTATAAATTATCTTTTTAAAATTAGAAAAGATGAATAAATATGTGTTAGTTTCCTAATACGATTAGGATTTTATATATTAACCTAAAACTTTATCACATCCAAACCCGTTACTTCAATTTTTAACCTGAGACTCTCTACTTGCTCGTGAGCCTCTTTAGTTCTCCACTTCCACCGTAAACCACCACATCGACGCCATGCAACATAATTGTTGGTCAAGTAATTAAAGGTATATATTAAAGCTTAAACCCTAAGTCACTATCTCTATGCATTTAATTTTGTATACCTGAATTAAGTCCAGTTAAATTTATCTATTACTAAATCAAGTTAGAGATTTTTAATTATGTTTGGAAACTAGGATGGGTTTTAGTAGACGATGAAAACGTTAACTAGCTTTCGGAATACGTGTTTCATGCTTCCGTTGTTTACTTGGATAATACAAACTGGACGAACATGGATGGAGCCTGTTCATGTTCCTTTGTTAAACTTTAATTGGATAAATGAACGGACAAATTTTCGTGTGTTCATGTTTGGTTAAACTTTAAAGTATTTGGAGTATGTCTACATAATATTGTGTAATATTATAAGTGTTATTACCTTTAAGTAAACAAAAAATATTAGTATATAAAGATACGATATACCAACATAAGCAAATAAATGAGCGTTAACAAATGCAGAATCGGACTATAAATGAACAGACGGGACTTTTGTTTATGTTCGTTCATTTAACTGCTAAACAAACGTAAAATGTTGTGATATTCGAAATAGGTAAGTAGCAATCAGAGATTAGCACCAAATCTTACCCAGTAAGATGGCTAACCTCTTACCGTGTCTGACTGGAAAAGAAAAACCAAGAAACCCGAAGATTGGGCTGCGGCTACATCGGCTGGATCGAGTGATTCAGATGTAATTTCACCTGATAGCCGCCCCAGGTCACCACAGTTTAGGTACCTATTTTATGTTTTCTATTATGAACTTTCGTTGTTATGGTGATTTTTTCCTAAAACTTAACATTCAAGGGCTTAATTTATTTAGAAAAGATGATATTACTAAGGCGCGTTGGAAGGAAGAGTTGGGAATGGCTGAGATTATCAGTAACAAAGGCAAGATGTGGCCAACAACAGGGATTGTGCATGATGGTGGAAAAATATTTATTTTTCTTGAAGATGTGTTGTAAGTCATATCACAATCGATATACATACTTTTTTATTCGTCTGATAAGAGTTCTTATATTTACACAGTGCAACTATATTGTGCGAAAACATGTAGGTTTTTAGCAGAGATCGGGGCATTGCATCTGTTAGACGATGAGGATAAGTGTATTCCACTAGAAGATATTATCATGAAAATTGCACAAGGCGTAGGTGGATCATCTTGGGAGTCATTTAAGGTATACCGACACCTTAAGCCTCTAGGCTACATTATCAAGAGGCACGGTGTTTCTTGGAGTCGTAAAACTGTGCCTGCATCTGCGGACGGTGAATCGGAGAGCCAAGAGAACGCAAGTGAAGGCATTGATTCTATAAATGAAATCAGTGAGTTGTTCAACACTATAAAGATAAATGAAGTGAGACCGGTTTTTGATGTTTACCCTCCGAATCCCAAGTTTAGAAAGTCTAGTCCGGGCAATCCAATGTTTATTCTCTGCGTAAATAGGTAAGGGAACAAACACTATACATTGATGTGTAGTTGTGTTCTGTGATCAAATTTGTAGTATTTGCAACAAATAACTTTTTTTTATTAAATTTGATTCCTGTGTGTTTTGAATTTTTTAGCGGGAATCCACCAACAAAGAAACATATTGAGGATCTTGAACGACAATGTGAAGGGATTCCTTTGATGATACATGGACGTGTAAGTTTCTATTCTTTCAATCAAATTGAGCTTCCCGTTCTTCCTTGACTTGTATCTATACGTACAAAGCATATACATTGAGCTTTATCTTATTACTTATATATATGCCCCATGTCAGGATATAAACTCAATATGCTATACAAGCATAGGAAATTTGATGTTTGTTGACATTTGTGAAAAAAAAACTTAGTTAATTAAAATTTTGACTTGTTACAAGGTTTAGTGTCGTGTTTACTTACATTCACCCCAAAAGCATGTATCACCCACTATTGGATTGATGGATGTCAATGGTTACCAGAAAATATGGTGCTAGAATTTTGCTCGAAACCCATTGAATACTTGCATTGTATGGTTAACACAATTCAAACATCATCTTTTCTTCATACCGTACGTGTTAGCTAGGGTGATGAGAGTTCACATTAATTTATCTTATCTAGTTGTTGGCTATACAATATAATCAAACTTTATACACCCCTACTGGGCAAGTTGAGTGAGATGGGTCAGGTGAGTTAAGATACACACAAATGAGATTAGACTCAAATCTAAGTTATTGTCGTAATCAGAAATCGCTAGGAAAATAGAAGTTTGATACTGGGTAGGGCTAAAATAAAATCTTGACCTGCACTTTGTGCGGTGAAAGTGTTTATTGAAGTGATGGAATCTGTCAACTTTCTTGAAGGATTATAATTAGATCACTTACATTCCTCCCAAAATATGTCTAGGAAGCAAACAAAGGGAATACATGCACACTTAGTTTGAGGATTCAAGGTTTAAAGAATATATAGAAACACAACTCATATGAATAATATAGCTAGTTTAAGGCCTATCGGGGGTTGCCCTTACCACAATCTACAGTTTTTATTTTATTTTTCACTTCGTGACCTAAAATCGGGTGTAGCTCGTGTCACACCTAGGTCCGTCCCTACCTGTTTGTAAGGAAGCCTTTTCAAGCTTTTTTAGAGCTATAACTTTATCTCCTCTAATTTAAAATCTTTGTTTGGCACACTAGCTTCAAGCTTCTAATTTAACCATATAGCCCATATGAAACGCTCCTAGAGAAAGCGTTTAAAATTTTCAGGAGCTTTTTGGAACTGTAATTACCTAATTGGCCTCATACAATGATACAAATGACCTACAATTAATGATTCGTTTTCTCATGCTGGTCATATCCTTTACGTGTCATTTTACGTGGGTTATGTTGTATTTTAAAACTAGCTTTATAGCCCGCACTTACCTAACGAAGTTTAATTGGACGTAAATAAATAGTGAATAAAGGCAAATAAGTAATTAACACAATTGAGTTCCAAAAGTATAAGCAGTTTATAACAATGTAAGGCTATAATGTTGTTTCCTTATATTATGTTATTCAAAATAACTAGTTATAATTCCCGCGCACACGCGAGTTTTTTTTTATATTTTTGAATCATATATTTTTATTTATTAAAAAATAAATAATTTAATCTTTGTTTTGTTTTATTTATGATGTTTAATTATAGATTTTTACTATTAAAGATAATTATTTAAAAATTTTAATCCTATTATTAATTGCATCTTATCTATATTTTTTGTATTTATCTTCTACTTGTGTCTTGTGTTATGGATAAATATAAAATGTTACCTAATAAGAAAATAATCTTTTTTTAAAATAAAATTATTACTAAATAAAGTATGAATTGATTTTTTTGAAATGGAAAATTTCCAATAAGGGTTTTATTTTATTATATAAAAGATAAGTTCATTTAAATACACATACAAAACATGTTTATTATAATAAAACATTTAAACTGAAAAGTAATGAAAGAACGACCAACCAAACCTTTTAAAAACACGCTATCAAAACGGTTTTAGTAATACCCAAATTACAAATCAACAACCAATAATACACATAACTATGCAAACTTAAAAATATGGATTCAAAAGCCATTAAAATGGCAAAATTTTCTGAAAATAAACCATCTCAATGGTGCAAACAAATAAACATTGCTTATAAAAAAGCCAACTTATTTAGGGATAATCAGAAAGAAACCCAAGAGTAGAAAACTAAAAATTGTTCAATGCAAGAATCACTTGCCAACCGGTAAAAATTACTAAAAACACCATAGAAATGTAAGCCACCTAGTATTCCTTTCAGTTTTCACCTGGACCAACTTTAGAGCCTTAGAGTTGCTACCTTCATTGTCTTCATCACTTTCAATCTCATCCAGATCAATAAAGACACGCTTCTTCTCACCACCAAAACTTTGTCCACTTCCAAAAGGCTCCATTTGTTTTCATGGTGTATGCATATCAAGCACACGGGTATTGATACTGAGGATATTCAACTTTGTTAGGGTTGTAAACTCCTCCTCCCGACCATCCTGATTTTGTGACAAATACAAGTACATTAGACTTTGATCACATGAAAATAGGCATACATTAATTCAAGCGTGAATTGACATTATACCTCGTCTTCCATGAATCCTTTCTTGAAATGGTTTATCATATCTGGTTCATCATTAAATGCGTCACACCGGCAGGTGTAACTGTTGTTGTTGTTGACATTGTAGTCAGAAAAGAACATCTTGAAAAGAAACATCTTACCAACTAGAGCATCCAACTCATTTGGCCAGTATTCATCTACAGTAATATTGTGCTTCTCCGTTAACTCCCATGCCGTATGTCCAGATAGCTTGTGGATCATGCTATTAAAAAACGCAATTGGCGCTGCAACCTGACTGATCAATGATGCGCAATTGCGCATTATCACCTTGAACCTGTTGTAAAACATGAACAAGTAATATTAATAAATGGACCACAGTAATGTAAACTTAAAAATATAAGAGATATTCATTGTGAATTCATAATTGTTATCTTGATGGCACCTGAACCTGCCTATGATCTTCACAGTAAAAAGGAGTCTTGTGACTACCTAATGATGATGCAGCTTTACTGGCCGGCCACGACACAAACCTTTTTGTTGCACTCCTTACAAGCAGTATATGCCCATCCACTCTCCTTGTGAATTTTGAGAATCCGTGCATACACAATCCACTGTGATTTCTCTATAATATAAGGACTGTAATGGTTTTATTTTATTTATTTATTTATTTATTAATTGATAAATATTATGGTCTTTCGTCATAGTTTATATATACTAAGCATAGAAATGTAAAGCACAAAATGAGAAACTAACTTGTTCACATTCATGAATGCTTGCCACCATCTTTTTCACTGCACCGTGAAAAAACTCGGCAATTGTCACAACTGGTTTCTGGGGTGTGAAGAATTCTATTTTGAATTGTGACTCATCATAGTTAGCTATAAACTATATATGGGATAAGTTATGCCACTGTGTATATGTGACATGGCATAAGAACGATGACATGGATGCCACCTCAATGATGACTGGGCATTTAATTATGACATGGCACTACTCAAACTTAAACATGTAAAAAAATTGTCACATATCAGGATCGAACCCTGGGCTGTTAGACCACACACGAGTGCCTCATATAGTTTATAGCTAACTTCGATGAGTCTCAATTCAAAATAGAATTGTTCACACCCTAGAAACCAGCTGTGACGATTGCAGAGTTTTTTTTGTTGATAGTTAACCTAAACTTTGGGTTAAATATATCAAATTAGAAAGTATGTATGTATTATGTAAATAAATAAAAGGGTATGACTCTTGGCAAAAGACACAACCAAAGGGAAGAGGCATAACCAAAGTGAAGGGGTGCAATGATTCATCAAGGGGTGGTTATTGTTAGTTAGTTATTAGGATAAAGTATTGTTTAGTGAAACAACACATTGTTTCATGATTCCTTTTAAGTGTTTATAAATAGGGTCAGTGTATTTGTAAATTGTATGAACAAAAATTACAAGTATCAATCAATAGAAAGTATATTCATATATTACCTGTGATTTTGTTGATCATTAGCAAGTCTTGTTCCAACAAGTGGTATCAGAGCAAGATCGATTCCGGGAAAGAAATAAGGAAGAAGAAGATACGTGTTCGTTGAAGAGAACGAAATACATAAACTGTTTATTGAAACCACCGATTGTGGTTACCCAAATCGGAGAAGGCAACCAGAGTAAGACCAGACATATCGTCGATTGAAAGCAACACTTCTGATCAGACCATCAATTGATTAAAAAGGGAAGAAAGAACACAACAAGAAGTTTTGTGATATTCCCAAAGGAGTGTTGAAATAAAAAAGGAACGAGAGATTGAAAGATCTTTTTGACTAAAAAATACAAAATTGCAAGTAGAACCCTTGATTCAAACCAGCAAGAAAGTAGAATCATGCGTTTTAATATCAGCAAGAAAGGATTAATTATTTTGATCAAAGCAAGCAAGAACCTGATTAGCAAGTGGGTCAGGAGGCACGAATTGATTAGCAAGTAGGTCAGATACGTGCAGTAAGAGCCAGATTAGCAAGTGGGGTCTCGAAAACACAATATTGATTAGCAAATTGATCAATATTAAGCAAGTTTAGCAAGAAAACCTGGTTAGCAAGTTGGCCACTAGCAAGTAAGAGTTTTGATCTTTTGATCAAACACAAGAGCAAGAAAACCATAAACCATCTCGATTCTGATTGTAAGAAGTAAGCAAGTAAGAAAGTACGCAAGTAAGAAAGCAAGCAAGAACGCAAGTAAGTAAGCAAGAAGCAACGTAAGTGAGAAAGCAACAAAGCATGAAGATATAGGAGAAACATGTATACCAACTCGTGAGCAAAATACAACACTTCAATGTGTGAAACTGAATGAATCAAACTACACTACATGGGCAATTATGATGGAAACAATCTTAAAAGCTTATGGTCTGTGGGAAACATTTGAAGCTACAGAAGTCGCAGGTGAAAAAAAAGATGAATACAACAAAAGCAATGATCCTCATAACATTACCAGAAAATATTCTAATGCAAGTTGCACAATACTCGAAAGCGAAGGAAGTATCTGAATCAATTAAGGTACGATATATAGGAGAGGACTAAGTTCAGAAAGCACGGCTACAAACTTTAAAGAGCGAATTGGAGAATTTGAAAATGAAAAACAACGAAACCGTAAGCGACTTTACCAGAAAATTGGGAAGCATAAGAGGCAAATTTAAAAGTCTTGGTTCAACTCTTAAAGACAAAACACTCGCCAGAAAGTTACTGAACTCCGTCCCAAAGAAGTTTCTACCAAGCAATATTCCAAGATTGATAAAATGTCATTTGAAGAAGCAATGGGAAGAATAATAACTTTTGAAGAACGCATCAAAAGTCAAGATGAACCGGAAGAAATATCAAGACAAACTTCTGATGGCAAGTTCAAACAACCAAATTCGTGGTAAAGGGCGAGGTAAAAATTACAACAAAGAAGCCAAGGAAAGCATGAAATGGAAGAATAGTCTAAATGCACGTGGGACAAGTACGAGTCAAGGAACTAAAGACAGGAGCACTTTCAGATGTTATGAATGTGGTGACTTCGGCCACTTTGCGAAGGAATGTACGAAGTGGAAATACAATAAAGACAAGCAAGAAAAGTCTTATCTCATTAATGATGACGAAGGACCAACGCTGCTGTGAAGAGCAAGATAAAAGCAAGTTGAAGACCTACCTTAAGCCAAAGTTTAGTTTAAGGGGGAGTGTTGATAGTTAACCTAAACTTTGGGTTAATAATATCAAATCAGAAAGTATGAATGTATTATGTAAATAAATAGAAGGGCATGACTCTTGGCAAGAGACACAACCAAAGGGAAGAGGCATAAACAAAGTGAAGGGGTGCAATGATTCATCAAGGGGTGGTTATTGTTAGTTAGTTTTTTATTGTTCGTTATTAGGATAAGGTATTGTTTAGTGAAAAAACACATTGTTTCATGATGCCTTTTAAGTGTTTATAAATAGGGTCAATGTATTTGTAAATTGTATGAACAAAAATTGCAAGTATCAATCAATAGAATGTGTATTCATATATTACTTGTGATTTTGTTGATCATTAGCAAGTCTTGTACCAACGTTTTTTCACTGTGCAGTGAAAAATAAACTATGACGAAACTACGAAAGACCGTATATTTATCAAAAACATTACCATCCTTATATTATAGAAATCACACTGTATTGTGTATGCACGGATTCATAAAATTCACAAGGAGAGTGATGGGAATACACTGCTTGCAAGGAGTGCAAAAATAGGGTTAGTGTCATGGCCACTAAAGCTGCATCGTATTCAGGTAGTCGCAAAGCTACTTTTTACTGTGAAGATCATGGGCAGGTTCAGGTGGCATCAAGGTAACAATTATTAATTCATAATGAATCTCTCTTATATTTTTAGGTATACATTATTGTGGTTCATTTATTAATATTACCTATTTACCTGTTCATATTCTACAACAGGTTCAAGGTGATAATTCGCATCATTGATCAGTCAAGTTTCGCGCTGATTGTGTTTTGTAATAGTAAATACTAGTTATAATGCCCGCGCACGCGCTGGTTTTTTTAAAATTTTTTGAATCATATATTTTTATTTATTAAAAAACAAATAATTTAATCTTTATTTTGTTTGATTTATGATGTCTAATTATAGTTTTTTATTATTAAAGATAATTATTTAAAAAATTTAATCCTATTATTAATTATTGTATCTTATCTATATTTTTTGTATTTATCTTTTACTTGTGTTAATTGTATCTTATCTATATTTTTTGTATTTATCTTCTATTTGTGTTATGGATAAATATAAAATGTTACCTAATAAGAAAATAATTTTTTTTAAATACAATTATTACTAAATAAGGTATGAATTGATTTTTTTGAAATGGAAAATTTCCAATAGGGGTTTTGTTTTATTATATAAAAAAGATGACTGGATGCACAAAATTTTTTTAACCATAATACTATAAACACATTTCGAAGGATCGGGTGCATTTATGATGCATTTAGAAAAAACCAGTGTTTTTTTTTTTTTTTTTTTTTTTTTTTTTTTTTTTTTCTTCAAAAATTAACACTATATAGAAAAAAATCCATGGGGTTCCCGGGCGTCCGCGGGAACCCTCTAGCTCCGTCCCTGGGTGTGACACATTTAATGATGAACCAGATATGATAAACCATTTCAAGAAAGGATTCATGGAAGACGAGGTATAATGTCATAACACGCTTGAATGAATTTATTCCTATTTATATGTGATCAAAGTCTAATGTATTTGTATTTGTCACAAAATCAGGATGGTCAGGAGGAGGAGTTTAAAACCCCAACAAATTTGATCAAACCTACCAAGTTGATAACCTTAGTATCACCCGTGTGCTTGATACGCATATACTATAGAAAGAAATGGAGGCTTTTGGAAGTGGACAGAGTTCTAATGGTGAGAAGAAGCTTGTCTTTATTGATCTGGATGAGATTGAAAGTTGGCTGACATTTTCATTGTGTTTTTAGTAGTTTTTACCGGTTGGCAAGTGATTTTTACATTGAACAATTTTTAGTTTTTTACTCTTGGGTTCCTTTCTGATTATCCCTAAATAAGTTGGCTTTTATTTTACAAGGTTGCAAAATCACGAATTGGTACTCGGGCGGTCGATCTCCATGTAGCTTGTAATTGGTGTAGGCGGGATTAATCGGTGATTAATTGGATTGACATTTTCGACAAAGTTTTCGGTATTTTCGACAATTTTTAAGTATTTCCGGCAAGTTTTCTGTATTTCCGACAAAATTTTTCTTAAAAAAAACATCTTGTAATAGATATAAACAATGACTATAAATTATCAAATAATTTTACGATAAGTTTAGGTATTTTCGGCAAGATTTAAAGTTTTCTGGCAAATTTGACCACTGTTAACCGTCATTAACTGCCGTTGACCACGGTTGACTGATTTATAAGCAATGGTTATTTGTTTGCACCATGGAGATGGTTGTCATTTTAATGGCTTTTAAATGCATATTTTTAAGTCTACATAGTTATGTCTATTATTAAGAGTAAGGTTGGATCAAGTGGTTATCACCCTTGCAAGGCCGGAGGTCATTTTCTACCTTTGGTAGAACCGGAAGCAGCCTCTCTACCTTAGATAGGGATAAGGCTGTCTACGTCTTAACCTCTCTCATACACCGTGAAACACGGTATTGGGACCCATAACCTATAGAAGACGGTATTGAGAGTTACTTTACTTTACTCTTTATAGTTATGTCTATTATTGGTGGTTGTTGATTTGTAATTTGCATATTATCAAAACCATTCTAATAGCATGTTTTAAGTGCTTTTAAAAGGTTTGGTGGGTTGTTTTTTCATTACTTTTCAGTTTGAAGTTTTATTTAATAAACATGTTTTGTACCTGTATTTGAATGAACTTATTATTTTGAACAAGATAGGAATGTAAGGAAACAACATTATTTTGAGTGATTCCTATATCTTTGTATGATCATCCATGTCATTGCTTGGATAACCAAGTCAAAATTTGTATGAATAACACACCCGAATATTCCAATACTTCTTCGGTTAATCATGATTTTCGAAGTGTTAGTCGACTAATCCACGTGGTTTAAATATTTCCAAAACATTAGGATACAGGTCTTAGGCCTTTTAGTTATACTATACTATTGACACAGGTTTTATCACGCATTAATTTAATAGAACTCCTGATATTCCAATAAATATTAAAACTATACTATTGATAGATATTCTTTTTTTTTTTTAAACAAATTATTGATAGATATGGATGTATACTTGTTTGTTGTCTTGCAATCGTTTTTACTAGTTTGACCATGATTTTGGAATCTTACGGATTTTTATATATAGATGATGTGAACTAAGCAGAATGACGATTAAAGAATGTAGCCGTCGGTTTAAACAAATTAGTATGGTACTATTAACTATAATAAATCCATTAATCTTGTATTTTTGTGTGTTGGTGTTGTATAGTATGTTACTTGCAAGAAAATATATTAAATCAAACTCAATACGGGAAACATTGATTTATAAGTAAAATGTTTCGTGTTTTGACAACACTTTCTTAACAAACACAGAATACAACGTGTACATGAGAAATGGTTTATAATTGAAGCACGTCAGCGTCACATCATCTTCTTTCTCACCACCTTTACCTGGTATCAATCATTCACCTCTCACCGCTTAACTATAACCTACTAATACTCCACTTAAACACACGTAAAGCACGAAACACTCACATACGCAAAGTACACCTTCACCTTTGTGCCACAACTTATGGTCACCACCACCCTCTTATCTCTAGCTAAATCACTCCGCCACGTATGGTCTCCCCACAATCGTAACAATGATATATATCAAAGATACTTGTTAAGGATCCCTTTGAATAAGAGAAAATGTAAATATTGTTATAGCAAAAAGATGTTTGTTATACTACTAATATTATCCTTTTTCTATGTACCCCAGAAATAAAAGATTCTGCCATGTGACTGTTACAAAAGTAGAAACAAAAATTGGCCAATTTCTTACAGTTGTACAGAAAACACATTCTTGTTTTACTCTCTACAAACCATCAAAATAAAGTGGTCCGTATTGCAGGACCTTCTTTTTCTTATATATGTATTTGGCTCAATTACTCTATAGCAAACATCATTTCTATACGAATTATAAAAGTTGTAGACTTGTAGCAAGTATATGATTTTTCAAAAGTTGATAAAACTCGAAAATTTACCAGAAGTAGAAAGGAGGAAATAGCTAGGCATTGAGTCAGTAACAAGTCACAACGGTTAAAATTTACCACCATTTCATATAGGGTCGTGATAGTTAATTTTAGATCATTTTCATAGATAAATGGCCGGAGATATCATTGAATGGCCGGCTTGATTAGGTTAGTAACCATGCCCAGTAAACTTGTAATGTAGTTCTCAGTCTCACATCTTTTTTTTTTTTTTTTTTTTTTTTTTTTTTTTTTTTTTTTTTCTTAACGGCGAAGTTTTATTAAGAGCTCGAGCAAGGTGCTAGAGCCAAAAACAATCATTACAAAGTAACATTTCAAGCACACTTCTAGGAACAATCCAATTGTGTGACAGCATTCTAATATCGTCCACTAACGTGTCTTTCCTTGGGGGTATTGGGTCGAAACAGATGTGATTCCTATAACTCCATATATATTGTCGACAAGGTGCGCGTGGTATGAACACAACATCAAAATATCTAACTTGTGTTAGTTGTCTACTTGAGCAAACTTATGCAACCATCATATCATATGACCTGTTAAACTTAGAGTATAAATAGATCAAACCACCATAAAATTTATATAAATAAGTTGAAGTTTGTCACATTTACCAAAAATTTGCTAACTAAGTAACCTAGCATGCATGGCAACATTTTTTTATATATATAGGTAGTACTTGTTATGATTTACAGCATAAAAGAACTTTATTTCCTTTTCCTTGTCTATTTCTTTTTGTTTCTTTAAAGTGGTTCAAGATACTCATAGTGTAGAACAACTGTAATACTTAAAAAATACTAAAAGCAACCACACCTTTCAGAAATCTAACCAACATATTGGAAAACTGACCTCAGTGTTCGTTACTAAAAACAATTTGAAAACCTAAAAGTAAAAAATAACAGAAAAAAGAACTAAAAGTACACCATAAATGGTGGCATATATGGCTAGTTCTCATCTCATCTTTTTCTTAACTTCAAATACTCACACTCAGATACCGCTAGGCCAAAAGCTAATTTATCTGAACTATTCAAACTAGCTAACCTTGCCAAGGTATTTGATTCTGATTTTGGTTCGGGTTCGAGTTGAGTTGATGGTTCATATGATCAAGACTAGCCATGTTGAGAAAATGTTGATGATCATTAGGATTAGGAAATCCTCTAAGACCTAAAAAATCTCGCGTTAACTCATCGTTTGCACCACCACCACCACCCTCTTTTCTAACTGTTTCGGATGAAGCTTGTGCTTGTTTTGTAGAATTGAGCATGCCATTGAAGATATCATGAATGTTAGTAGAGCCAACATTTGTAGAAGTCATAGGAGTGGTATGATGAAGCAGCTGGTCCATGCAACTACTGGTAACATTAGCGAAGGCATTGTTTTGTTCCAATATCACATGATGATTATTACCACTTGATGACAAATTTGATAAATGCTGTTGTGGATGATGATGATGATGTTGAGATGATAGGAGAGGTGCACACATGTGATCTTGCTGAAGGGTTTGTTGGGACCCGTTTAAAAGAATAGACTGCTGATGCTGATGTGGCATTGAAATGGCGGGATTGCTAGTTGTTACACCCATTTGAGCTGCTTTTTGAAGCAAAGCAGTAGCTGACATGTGTGAAGAAGGTGAAGGAAGATGTAGACTACTAGGACTAGAGTTTTGTTGTTGTTGATGATGTTGATTATGGTCTAACCATGATGGTAATTGGTGATTAGGATGTGGACTATTTGAGCCGATATTGAAGCTAAGTTGCGGGTTTTGGAAGAGATGTTGTGGTTCGGATTTGAGTGGAAAGTTTATCGGTAAATGAAGTGGAAGGTGGCTCAAGCTTGATGAGGAAGATCTTGCAGTTTCTTCTGCTAAAGCATCACAAAAGGCTCTATGAGTAATGAAACTGTCTCTCCTGTAATAGGAAAGAATAATAAGCATAAGAACAAGTTAACCATTTATCACATATTGCTAAAAGCCCAAAACATAAGTTGCATGCTAACTTTTGTGTAGTAATTTTACAATCTAGCTTTCGTTAAAGTGTAACCATGAAGAGGTAAGAATAGTAAATCGAGCCCGGTTTATTGACAAGTTTTGAAGCTCATGGGACACTTCTTATATATCATGTTATGAGATTATAATCGATCGACATGATAAATAAGCTCATGGGACATTTGTTATATATCATGTTATGAGATTATAATCGATCGGCATGTATAAATACACATATGATTGATCGTATTACCCCTTGAATAGGTTCCATTTGATACCATAGCAACTATTATACAAATATATGCTCGACAACTCACATGCGTCGTCTTGTCACCCCAATAATAAGCTTTACATGTAAGCGTTGATAAGACGACTATACACGAGAAGACGTGCCACGTCATGATCATGGGACATATCTACTGTTATGTTATTTTTTGTACATGTAGCAAATTCTTGATTGTCATGATAAGAAAAGTTAAAATATCGAACTATATTGTAGTATGGTTAAAAGAAAACCTAATTATTTATGTTTTCTACTATTCAACTTGTGAAGTTCTTGATATTTTGTTTAATTTGTTTGATTCTATCATTGCCCCTTTTGAGAAAATAAGTAGAGTGATATGATGCTCAAATTGTGCAATTACCTTGAGAAAAGGGTACCACAATCGCATCGATATTCTCGTGTGCCACAAATCTTGGAATGAGCTTTCCAATCAGACTGAACCGCGTAACGCTTTGAACACTTATCACATTTCCATTTCTTCTCACCGTGTTTTCGTGAGAAGTGTTTCTTAATACCGGTAAGATCTCCAAGTGCTCTCGATGGCTCGTGGTGCACACAACTCGGTTCGGGGCACACGTACACTTTCTTTCTAACCACCTCAAGTTTCGACTTTTGCTTAAGTTTCCATGGCAAATTATGTCCTCTTCTATGTAATTGAAGATTTTGATCTCTTTGAAACCCTTTGTTGCAAATCTCACACAAGAATCTGTTTGTTGCCATAAGTGATTTTGGAGATAAAGCTACCACCTCAGCTTCTGGATCTATTTTCATTCCAAAAATAGAAAGTCTTAAACTTTTGTACACAAATCACCAATTCAATCCAAGAAAAATGAAACTCATATTTTAATCTTCAAATAATCAAGTTCTTGATAAGAAAAGCTGAAAAGTATATATAGCATAAAATTTGTAATTAATAAGCTCTTTGTGATCATTGCTTATTATTACAACTGATTATTTATGTTGTTGCACAAAAACTTTTGAAGATGTTTGGATTTACTTATCATAAGTACTGTTGATCTGATTAGCTAGCTAGGTGTGACTAAAACAAATAGTTTTGATTTGATTAAAGAGATTTACCTGGATTGCCTGGTAGATTTCTTTTTTTCTTGTTGGATTGAGTTTGGTTGTTGGCACTAGTAGTGATTGGCACAGAACCAAAGGACTGATGCATCTGTGGTGGAGGGTACATAGTACCAATTTCATTCCTGTTGCCTGATGAAGATAGGCTTGCTTCATTTGATGCAGATGTTAAATTTGACATGGTGTCATCCAAAAAGATGCCTTTCATCTCACTAGCTTATAAATCTTTGTTCTTTGTACTATTTATATAATTTAGCTAGCTAAAGATCATGAAATGATGTCACATAGATCTGAAAAATTACAAGAAACCCTAAAGTAAGAAGAAAAGAACAAGCAACAAATGATTAGATGAGCTAGTGTTTTTTACCTTCTTTTGTAGTTTAGATAACAAAAGCTATAAGTTAGATAAGATGTGATAACTACAAATTAAAAGTGAAGAAAAAGCTCAAACCTGACACTTAGCAAACTTCACCTATCTCTAAACTGTCTCTCCAAGATGATATTCAACACAAGAATCCACACACTTGACTACAAATATACCAAAACAAAAGACAACCCAAGAATACTGTTTTTGTGTGTGTGTTTTCAGTGTGTGTTTAGTGTGTGAGAGATATGTGTGTGTGGATGAGAAGATAACTTTAAACTTGGGCCTCTTTGTAGCTAGCTCCAACCCATGAAAATAAAACCAAAAAGGCAACATGAGGGGCAAATTTTCTGACGCTACAAAACTTTGTCCTATTCATTGTTTTCTTGTCAATTTCAGAAGAATTACCACTTTGCATTATTGATTTTGCTTTTAGGAGTATCTACTAATCTTTTTACAAGAATCACTACTTTGTTTTTCCTTATATACATGTGTATATGTGTGTATACCTTTTCATTATTCTCCATACCAACTATCTAATCCTCTTAAAAGTTGGAAGAAAACCCTATGTTAGTTTTATTGATCATTGTGTTTGAATATAGATATACAAGGACTCATAAAGAAATAATTGAACTTTTTGGATTCAAAAGTGGTCATAATTAAGATGTTGATATGGTATATATGTACAAGAAATTCACATGCTGCTTGAAAGTAGAGGATAAATAAGCTTGAGCCACTATTATTTTTTTTAAAAGGTTTTACACATGGTAAATATATTGCTCCAAAAAGCGTTTTAAGTATATAGGATGTGAGTCACATCTCAGCCTGTTATATAGGCAGAAAACAAACACACCATTTGTGCTTCAAACTATACTATCGTAAGAATGACAAACCAAGTTTATGAACTACTATAAGGAAAATAACGACTAACTAAATTACATTTGACTAAAAGTGATACCAAATATAACGTAGCGTCTAATCTGCCCATGGAGAGTCATATCAAACACATCACAAAAAGCAATTTGTTCTTTTGTTAAGTCCGATACCACATCCTCATATCCGTCATACAAGTCATGCTCATCAAATTCACGTAGACTACGGTCATTATTTCCGCTACCTTGTCGCTTATATAAATAGGCCATAAACTGAGAAGTCTAATTATCATACTCTTCAACCTCACTTTCCGAACTACCATCATGCAAATTCATTGAAGTACTAGGCATAAAACCCGATTTCACAGTCACTCGTTTATCATTGTTAACATCCTCTACACAATTAGGCTTTGGCCTATATTCTTCCAAATTATTCACCTCCTTTTCACAAATGGCACTGAGGTAGCCCACGTCCTAGTATCCTCCACGTCACCCATATTTCCTAAAGCATCAAAAGAATAAGAAGTAGTAGTAGTTTTAACAACCTGTGTAGCACACGTAACCTTCGGATTTGGCTATATAGAATTAGTCTTTTTGTCGTTCTTTGGTTGAACCGGTTTATAAACAAGATGCGACTTTGAACCAATATGAACACCACAAACTACTAGCCTAGGTGCCTTAGTATTCTTCAAAACATCCGAGACAATTTTCTTTAGGAAATAATCCAAGACATGGCAAAAAAACCTTGCAATTTGAACATCTTGGTGGTTTCCACTCGTACTCGATTCGAATAGTGTTCAAAATATACCCATCGCCCCCCTAGTTTTGGGATTGCCACCACAAGAGTATCTTTCAACTCCACATCAGCCCGTAAGTCAATTATAGCTCTCGCATAAATTGACCTACCTCATGACTCCGTACACATAGTTGTAGTATAGGCATCTAACATCAATGGTGTACCAAGTTTAGTTGCAATAGCACTCAATCTATCTTTGGTAAACGCAATAAGAGGAACATCATGGTATTTAACTCAAATGGGAATGTTAGATAACTCCTCCTTTCATAAGTTCGCATTCGGAGACCACTTTTTCGGAATTATTGGCACATTCCGAATTAACGATGGACCATTTTCAAGTATTGCATCCATCACGTCCTTAGAACTAAACTTGAAAAAGAAAAAGCCTTTAGAGTTCTTCATTGTTCTAACAAGACCATATTTACTCCAAGTGTTCTTGACATAATTTTTAACAACTCGATATGCCAATTTTTTGCCCAAGAAAAACTCATAAACAGAATTGCTAAATTGTTCATTAGCTTCAAGCACCAACGCTAATGAAATAGAAACATCAGCCCATTACCAGCCGGTGCTACTAAGGTATAAAAATTAACAATTTCCTTACTTGGTTTTTCACTAAGATGATTCGCATATGAAATAGCCCCTCTACCAGTCAATTTCGCACCATCATTTGGACCAGCATTAGCCACTTTAGTGGATGCATTAGGGGTACCAAACATGTCTAACAATCATGGAAATGATTCTATTATATTAACTTGACCAGCATTCAAAGGTTTTAAAGGTACCCTATCATCTCCTAATAACACGAGCTTGCCTTCAAGCATTTAATATCATGAATCTTTGCAGCTAATGAACTTGTGTCTTCCCCATTCACACTAACAGGATCATCGTTACTCTTTGATGAGTAACCTACATCCTTCGAGCCAGTCATCTCCTTAGTCCTATCCTTTTTCCTTCCACTCCCTCTCCCTCCCGAATCAAGAAACCCACTTTTCATGGTTACACCATGCACTACCAGTAATCAAATAACTAAATACATAGGGGCGGAACTTGAACATTTTTTTGTGGGGGCTGAATTTATTTTGGGAGGCCGAATCAGAGATTTGTTTGTAACCTAAACTAAATTACCGTTAAAACCTATAATATTTACACTAAGTGCCGCAAGAGGGGGTGGGACCCTCCGCTGACCCTACATAGTTCCGCCCTTGCCAATACAGATCAATTAAAGGCTGTGAAAAACCCTAACTCGACTACAACAATATCAAAACAAACGTAGCAAAACAAGATGTAAACCCTAAAAGATTCAACCCGTACATACCAAAAGCGATTGTATAACCTTATTCGATCAACTGAAAAACCACTAACGATTTACGAGGATAAGGATATTAGAAACCAGTAAGTCACACAAATAATTAAATCGATTGGAATAAAAACCTAAACCTTCTAAACTCTAATCAAACTAAAGTTAATCTTACGACTAATTTATAACTATTGGTAACCAAGGATTAGAAACAATTTAAGATAGATAACAATCGATCTAAGCAGTTCAACAAACAATTATGTGTCAGCATAAAATTGCTATAACGCAACAACAACAATACTTCAACTTTTTTCTTTTTTTTTTTCTTTTTTTTCTGATCATTATTATTAAACCAACAAGTAAGAAGCTAGAAAATATAATAAAGATCGAGTAGATACAATCATGTATATATCACGTGGCAATCTCGCGCAGTTTATTCACCTACTCGAACCAGTTTGAGACCAAAATAAAACATCTTGCAAAACTAGGAAACAAATAAGCAAAAAGGGGCAAAATCCCAAGTCGTTAGACCAATTTTACGATGCATAAGTTAAGCTAATTTGACGACATGCATTAGTGTTAATCACTTTCCTAATCTCATCATGCATGCACTTCAAAGTTCCTTGTAAGCAAATAAATATCTATAATATAAACAAGCTCGGCAATAAACACGTACTATTAGGCGTTACTAATAACGCACAACAAGAAGATTATTGCCCATAGACATACGTCTTGAGTAGCAATTGAGGGACTACTAATACCAAAGGGCGTGTATCCCAATGGTACCGCTAATTGTGTGAGAAGCTCCTCAAAAAATGAATGCAGGTTTAAGTCATGCTTATGACATGTGAGATAGTTTGTGGTTTGTATTATGATATTGTTAGTTGCCGTTCAAAATAAATTAATAAATAAATAAATTAAAAAATTGAGAGACTACTAATCCATGATTACTTAATGGCAATGATTTTCACTTGGAAAGTGAGTGCTAGACGCACAATTTAGTCACTACTTTGTGCCATGGTTCTAAAAGGCTCGCAAAGGCCCCGTAAAGCTTCGCAAAGGCGTGAGGCTTTATCATGCCGCCACATCATGCCGTCATGCCGCCTTATACCACGTCTTTTTTAAACTGGATATATATAGGAAATATGATATAAATATATAAATATTTCAATATTTTATGCCGCCTTATGTCACGCCCTATAAACTCAAAAGCTTTCCCTTGGCCGCAAAGGCGTGAGGCTTGGTCATGCCGCCACTCCACGACTTGCGCTATTTATAACATTGCTTTGTGCTAATATGTATGTCTATATATGATTTTTTTTCCTATGCTAAAAAATTTGAGGTTTCTGAAGGAATCTGTGCTAAAGTTGTCTTTTTTATTTAAGGTTGCAGTTAAGGTTAATTAGGTTAATCGGTAATTAATAAATATCATTAGTGTGCAATTTAGGATTTACTTTAATTAGTCAACCATACACAGACACACCCATTATTTGAAATCAAGGAAGAAGACAAGCTTGCTGAAGTTGCAAGGAAGTTTCTCACATTAACAATGTTGCAAAGGTTAGTAATGATGTTGTCATTCGTAGGACATGTTGCATGATATGGATTTTGAAACCGATCGCTTTCACCCAAGACTACCAAAGAAAGGCACTCTTACTGAAGAAATCAAAGTATTCGATAACCGTTGGATTCTTCATAGAAATAGGAATATCAATCTCGTTTGGAATGATTGGCTAAATGATCCCGATTTCCCTGTGTACGAAGTTTTAAATCTTTGTAACTCTCTAGCTTCTTGCTAGTTTTGTTCATGCTCAAATAACTTCATCCAAATAAAAACACTTAGAGCGGTCCCTGAAATAGTAACCCAAACTTTCAGGGACATGCAACGTAAAGCGAAGGCCAATTAATGGTTCAAATGTTGACCGTAAATCATTGTGAATTGCCTTTCAAATGTTTACCGTGAGATCGATATATCGGCGACGAACGCCAGATAGTCACTTACTTTCTTTTTATACTTGGAACATGTACGTGCATGCATGCTTGTTTAAGACGAATGATATTGGTCATGACATAGATTGTATGTGAAGCTAATGTTATTAATCTAGATAATAAGTAGATATATCTATGGTTATAATTTCAAAATGCTACACACTAAGGGCCTTAGTAAACTACCTTTTGTTCAAACCTATGACTCGCGTATGTAACATGCAACATGTCTTGATCATAGTATGATAATTTGTACCTCCACTAGTTCAAGTTAAAGCTACCTTAAATCCTAGACAAGAAAGTACACATATTTATCATGTAATAATACATTATTATATATACTAAAAGGGCGAATGATTCACTGTAGCATCACTGTAGCAACACTGTAGCAGCTACAGTGACGAAACAGTGCAAAGGTGAGTTGGGGGGTACTGTAGCAGAGGTACTGTAGCAATAGTTTTTTTTTTTTTTGGAATATTTGGAAAAAAAAAAAAATGATATTTTGATTATTAAAAATTTTCATGAGAATACATTTTTGACAAGATTTGAAAAATCTATTAACAAAATTCATTTAAAGTGTCACACTGGAAGCAAGAATAGTCTTTTGCAATTTAGTCCATAAGCCCTAAGGTGTAAAAAAAATAATAAATAAATAAATAGCACGGCATTTCCGCAGCAACGCGCGGGTTCCTCCACTCGTATATATACTAAAGAGGGGGAGGAAAATAGTGCCGAGCACTGTAGCAGCTACAGTGCTCGCTACAGTGCTTTGTACAGTAATTTTTTTTTGCATCGCGAGATGTACGTTACGCATCGCGAGTTGTACATCACTGTAGCCGCTACAGTATTTAAAAAAAAAAAAAAAATCTTTTGGTAACACCGCATTCCCGCAACAACGTGCGGGTTTATAAAACTAGTTTATTGCTATTATATATTGGGTGGTCTTTTTCCCCAAGGTAAACTTGCCAATCTTTGTTTGTCTTATCTAACAACATTAAGTGTTTTGTCATTTTTGTTATTACAAGAAATTTCAACCAGTATTTACCTTTCTATCTCCCAAAAAGTTCTTTTTGAACTTCCAACTTTATTAGATTCCAAATGTTATTTTATACGTAGGTTTTAATTAGTTCTTCTAATTGTTGTACTGGTACTATTGAAACAGACGAAATCATAAACCATTTTTATATGCCTAACAAATACTGTTACATCCTTTTTACAGGCCGTCTCAAGATTTTGTGTTGAAATAAGGATTTATAATCTGATTATTGCCCTGCTTATTTTATGTTCTTATTTTGAGTTAAGTTTATTTCAGGAGCTTCTTTGTATTTTTTGGATTCTTGAAGATGGTTGTTGGGCTTTAGAGGTTTTGTGGTTAATATGTGAAGAAAGAATCTCGGAGGGCTGCTCTACTCTTTTGCACTCCGGAGGGTTTATTGATCACTTGTAAGAGGAAGTCTCATAATCCTGTTCTTGCTAACCAATGAGACTTATGTAATTATGTGGTTATTACTTGGAGGGAAGAGATCCAGTAAAAAGAAAAACTAAAATAAGAAGAATAAGAAGAATTTATAGCTAAACATTTCAAATAGGATGGATAATTTTAAAGGAAGATGCATCTAATTTTGTAAGTGCATCTGAAATGAGTGGTTGTGGTTTCTTATTATCATTCTTATTTTAATTTTTCTTCTTATTAGATCCTAACTCGTTACTTGGATTCTAAACTCTTAAGTGATGAATTAAATGTTGTTCAGATTTATTCCAAAATTGCCTTTGACAAAGACACTGATATAGTTGACGGATTATTATATATATCTTCTAAAACCCAGGCAAGTTGCCACAGTGCGACACGTGCCAAAACACTGTAGCAACTACAGTGCTACAGTAAAATCGCTACAGTATTTTTTTTTTACATAAATTTCCTTAAGAAAATATGTTTTTTTTAAAAAAAATACAAAAAATAATACATTTTTTTTGCGTCGCTACAGTACTCGGTACAATTTTTTTTTTTTTTTTTTTTACATAAATTTCCTTAAGAAAATTTGTTTTTTAAAAAAAAATAAAAATAAAAATACAAAACACAAAACACACCCGCCGCAACGCTCGGGCAACCCCTCTAGTTATATTTAATCTTCATAAAAACATTAACTCTTTAAATCAAAATGGGCCCTCTTTATCTAAATATTAGAGTAAATTACATGGTTGGTCCCTGTGGTTTGTATAAAGTAACAAGTTTCGTCCCTATCTTTTAAAAGTTGCATGGTTAGTCCCTAAGTACGTAAACAAATAACACCACTGGTCCCTTGGTTTAACTGGTGTTAACTAAGGTTAGTTAAAATTTACAAGTTAGCCCCCTTTGGTTAAATAGCGCTGCATCGTTAATCCTTTGGTTAAATAGCGCTGCATCGTTAATCCTTTGGTTAAATAACGCTGCATCGTTAATCCTTTTAACGTTTTCGCCCGTTTTTGTCCCTTTTTTTTACGTTTTCGCCCGATTTTGTTCTTTTTTTTTTTGTTTTCGCCCGTTTTTGTCCCTTTTTTTACGTTTTCGCCCGTTTTTGTCCCTTTTTTTATGTTTTCGCCCGTTTTTGACCATTTTTTTTACGTTTTCGCCCGTTTTTGTCCCTTTTTTTTTGTTTTCGCCCGTTTTTGACCCTTTTTTTTTACGTTTTCGCCCGTTTTTGTCCGTTTTTTTTTGTTTTCGCCCGTTTTTGTCCATTTTTTTATGTTTTCGCCCGTTTTTGTCCGTTTTTTTTGTTTTTGTCCGTTTTTTTTACGTTTTCACACGTTTTTGTCCGTTTTTTTTTTGTTTTCGCCCGCTTTTGTCATTTTTTTTTTTGTTTTCGCCCGTTTTTGACCCTTTTTTTTACGTTTTCGCCCGTTTTTGTCCGTTTTTTTTTTGTTTTCGCCCGTTTTTGTCCGTTTTTTTTATGTTTTCGCCCGTTTTTTTTTTGTTTTCGCCTGTTTTTGTCCGTTTTTTTTTACGTTTTCACACGTTTTTGTCCGTTTTTTTTTGTTTTCGCCCGCTTTTGTCCGTTTTTTTTTTTCGCCCGTTTTTGTCCGTTTTTTTACGTTTTTGTCCCTTTTTTTTTGTTTTCGCCCGTTTTTGACCATTTTTTTATGTTTTCGCCCATTTTCTTTCATTTTCATACGTTTTTGTCCGTTTTTTTTTACTTTTTCGCCCGTTTTTGTCCCTTTTTTTTTACTTTTTCGCCCGTCTTTTGTCTAAATATAATTTTGAATTTTTTTTAAATAATCATCGAAAAAAATATTTTCGAAAAAAAATTGGGTAAGAAAAGGTTTCTAAAATATATTTTTCGAAAAAAAAATTTGGGTAAAAAAATATTTTTCTAAAATATATTTTTCGAAAAATATATTTTAGAAACTTTTTTTTACCCTAATATATTTCTAAAATATTTTTTCTAAACGGGCGAAAACAAAAAAAAACGGACAAAAGCGGCGAAAACAGAAAAAAAGGGACAAAAACGTGTGAAAACGTAAAAAAAAAGGGACAAAAACGGGCGAAAACAAGAAAAAACTGACAAAAACGGGCGAAAACATAAAAAAAGGGACAAAAACAAAAAAAAAGGGACAAAAACGGGCGAAAACGTAAAAAAAAGGGACAAAAACGGGCGAAAACAAAAAAAAACTGACAAAAACGGGCGAAAACATAAAAAAAGGGACAAAAACAAAAAAAAACGGACAAAAGCGGCGAAAACAGAAAAAAAGGGACAAAAACGTGTGAAAACGTAAAAAAAATGGACAAAAATGGGCGAAAACAAAAAAAAACTGACAAAAACGGGCGAAAACATAAAAAAAGGGACAAAACAAAAAAAAAGGACAAAAACGGGCGAAAACGTAAAAAAAACGGTCAAAAACGGGCGAAAACAAAAAAAAAAACGGACAAAAACGGGCGAAAACGTAAAAAAACGGGCGAAAACGTAAAAAAATGGACAAAAACGGGCGAAAACGTAAAAAAAACGGACAAAAACGGGCGAAAACAAAAAAAAAAAGGGGACAAAAGCGGGCGAAAACAAAAAAAAAACGGACAAAAACGTGTGAAAACGTAAAAAAAAATAGACAAAAACGGGCGAAAACAAAAAAAAAACGGACAAAAACGGGCGAAAACATAAAAAAAGGGACAAAAACGGGCGAAAACAAAAAAAACGGACAAAAACGGGCGAAAACGTAAAAAAAAACGGTCAAAAACGGGCGAAAACAAAAAAAAAACGGACAAAAACGGGCGAAAACGTAAAAAAAAAGGTCAAAAACGGGCGAAAACGTAAAAAAAAGGACAAAAACGGGCGAAAACAAAAAAAAAAAAACGAACAAAACCGGGCGAAAACGTAAAAAAAACGGACAAAAACGGGCGAAAACGTTAAAAGGATTAACGATGCAGCGTTATTTAACCAAAGGATTAACGATGCAGCGCTATTTAACCAAAGGATTAACGATGCAGCGCTATTTAACCAAAGGGGGCTAACTTGTAAATTTTAACTAACCTTAGTTATCACCAGTTAAACCAAAGGACCAGTGGTGTTATTTGTTTACGTACTTAGGGACTAACCATGCAACTTTTAAAAGGTAGGGACGAAACTTGTTACTTTATACAAACCACAGGGACCAACCATGTAATTTACTCTAAATATTATCATAACGTCAATACTTTATGAAAACAATTCCAAAGGAGGTCTAAACACTTTGAAATAGATGTCCATTTCATCATAGAAAAACTTGTAACTAGGATCATTAAAACTCAAAATATTAGTTCCATTGATCAAGTTGCAGACATTCTCATCAAGCACCCTCTCGTTCATATTTTCAAATCACTTTCTTGAAAACTTGGCATGTTTGACTTATTCAACAATCAGATTAAGGAGGGATGTTGAAATAAGGCCTTATAACTTGATTATTGCCCTGTTTATCCATGTGCTTATTTGGTGTTAAGTTTATTTCGGTGGCTTCTTTGTATTTATTGGATTCTTGAAGATGGTTGCTGGGCTTTAGGAGTTTTGTGGTTAATATGTGAACAAAGAATCTCAAAGGGATGGTTTGCTCTTTATTGATTTATATACGTGTCGTCCCCCATTAGGGTTAAGACACCTCATTATCATCTCTTATACACAACAATCTCTCTCAACCCTAATACGTCTTTTGGTTCCACCAATCTTTGATCTATTGATCATTTCATTTCTTGTAATCATTTGTATTTCACTAGTGAGATTATTATCTCACAAGACAATCATTGTCTATTCATCTTAATAATCAATCAATAAACATCTGACTAGTTAATTCAAACGACTATTGTTCTTCATTGTGGTTGTTTATATACTTATTTGGTACCATCTCACATTTTGAGAGGCTAAAATGAGTAAAATCTCAGTTAGGGGTTTAAATTTTTTTACGACAGAATAACACACCTAGTTATGGATCGTGCAACTATCACGTGACTTAATTGCGGTTGATATTTTTGGAGCTTTAATTTTACCTTCTTTTGATATATGAATAATCGGGATATATATTTTGATTTTTTTGTGGGGTGTAAACGAGTTGAGCTTTTGTCGAGTAACTCGACTCAAGTTCATTCGAGTCAACTTTTATCGAGCCTCAAGCCCAAGCTCGAGCCAAAGAAATGAGCTCAAAATGTTTATCGAGTCGAGCTCGATCTTATATAAGCTCTACTTGAGTTATTGTTGAGTTTTTCGAGCTTGTAAGTAATACCTATTTTTTTTTCTATATATAATACGAATAATTTAAGGGCTTATATATATACATGTAAATACATTAAGTGTAGATTGTTAATACAAATAATCGCATAAAACGTTATTTCTATTTAACGATTTCTTTATGTTTTATTAGTGACAAATATAAAAATATTAAGTAAAAGTTCAAGTAAACAAGTTTTAGACTTAAGTTTTCACTTGACAAAAATCACTAATGAATATGGATTCCTAAAACCTGTATACCGATCAAAGAAGGTTTTATCATACATAATGCATTAAACACTTGCATCATTTTTAAACATTGCATATTTTTATAAACTTTCACAAAAGTTTACTTACACCTTATTTTAAACATTAGTTTCATTATAAAAACATGTTTCAATCCTCATTTGACTAACTAGTCAAGTATCATCATCTTTGGAAGATATTTAAATGAAATCATACATGACAATAAGGATTTACCATTTTGGTAATAATCCAAAATTAACCATCAAAAATATATCTTCTCATTTTGTAAGTATATCTTATGCAATCTCGCATTGATAAAGGGATTAACCATTTTGGTAATATTCGAAAATAAAAGTAAAAAGCATCGAACTTGATTTTGTATGAAAAACTCAATTAGTCTATTTAGGGTATTATGTGTTTTACAAATCAAATAAGAATATTGGCCATTTATCCTTGCACTTTCTCATGCATCACAAGTTAGAAAATATTCCAAACAAGACATGAATGACCTCTAATGTTGGTTATCAGTCCCTTTATCACCTGAACCTGAACACACACACACTCAGATCAAAACAACAACCATGCTTTTCAATGTGTTTATTAGATTCAAAAAAGAAAACTGATTACACACTACAATGAAGCCTACACTAATCTATTTATAGCTAAACAAAGACTACTACTTAAACATGAAATCGTCAAACCATTAAACTCGGAATAAAAGCTAATGAAGGCTAAGATTAAAGGCATAACAAAACCTTTATTGGTAGTGGGCAATAAAACCAAATAAATGCCCTTTAATTATGTCGGTTTCAACCTCATTGAAGACTTTCATCAATTCCAACCAGCTGAGAACCGTGACCCATAATCCATCTAGAGTATCCTACATTCACCCCGTAATCATGATGATCTTGACCTGAACCTCTTCCATGGTTCTCTTTCTCGTTCAAGACCTTTCCCGGACACCCGACCTTCACCTCGACCACGGCCAAAATCTTCACGAATCAAATTCACCACTCTTGTAACATCTCACATGGCATCCCATTGGAACCGTTCATTAACATCTTGATTCTTCACGGATCGACGACCTCTTCCCTGGCCACATCCAAAGCCACCCGATTTGAACTCCAACGCCATAATATTCACACCGTATTGTTTCTCCGTTCCCGTCTTTTCTTGACAGCAATTCCTTTTCCTATGAATGCTATTCCTTGAGATTCTTCCACCGATCAAAAAATAAGGTGACCACCACCTTTACTATCTTCTAATACGCGCAACACGAACCAAACTCAGAGCCACCTCTTTAATTTCCTTCCGCTCTTCTTTTCCGCGCCTTTGGTTATTCACACAAACAAGCTGATCAAGGATGGAACGTACTTTCAAGACTTCAAGCTATAATCATAACATTATAGCCCCTAACATCTTTACTTAAGCTTGTTCCGAGATCCTTTTCCATCAGTCAAGAAGACAAGGTCGCACGCGCCTTTACCATCTCCCATTATATGATGTAAAATAGTCCCGAAACAGCCCCTTGTTGTCCCCGCTTCCGCTGCAATGGCAACCCCGCACCCGAAGGCTCCTCCCCTTCGAAATTCGACTCTCACACCGGCCTTATTTTCACGATCCCAAGCTCTTATACCAAATGTTGGTTATCAGTCCCTTTATAACCCAAACACACACACTCCGATCAAAATAACAACTATACTTTTCAATGTGTTTATTAGATTCAAAAAATAAAATTGATTACACACTACAATGAAGCCTACACTAATATATTTATAGCTAAACAAAGACTACTACTTAAACATGAAACTGTCAAACTATTAAACTCACAATAAAAGCTAATGAAGGCCAAGATTAAAGGCATAACAAAACCATTATTGGTAGTGGGCAATAAAACCAAATAAATGCCCTTTAATTGTCTCGGTTTCAACCTCATTGAAGACTTTCATCAATTCCAACCCGCCGAGAACCGCGACCCATAACCCATCATGATTATCCTACATTCACCCCGTAATCTTGATGATCTTGACCTGAACCTCTTCCATGGTTCTCTTTCTTGTTCAAGACCTTTCCCGGACACCCGACCTTCACCTCGACCACGTCCAAAATCTTCACGAATCAAATTCACCACTCTTGTAACATCTCACATGGCATCCCGTTGGAACCGTTCATTAACATCTTGATTCTTCACGGATCGACGACCTCTTTCCTGGCCACATCCAAAGCCACCCGATTTGAACTCCAACACCATAATGTTCACACTGTATTGTTTCTCCGTTCCCGTCTTTTCTTGACAGCAATTCCTTTTCCTATGAATGCTATTCCTTGAGATTCTTCCACCGATCAAAAAATAAGGTGACCACCACCTTTACGATCTTCTAATACGCGCAACACGAACCAAACTCAAAGCCACCTGCTTTGATTTCCTTCCGCTCATCTTTTCCGCGCCTATGGTTAATCACACAAATAAGCTGATCAAGGATGAAACGTGCCTTCAAAACTGATTACACACTACAATGAAGCCTACACTAATCTATTTATAACTAAACAAAGACTACTACTTAAACATGAAACTGTCAAACTATTAAACTCAGAATAAAAGCTAATGAAGGCCAAGATTAAAGGCATAACAAAACCATTATTGGTAGTGGGCAAGAAAACCAAATAAATTCCCTTTAATTGTGTCGGTTTCAACCTCATTGAAGACTTTCATCAATTCTAACCCGTTGAGAACCGCGACCCATAACCCATCAAGATTATCCTACATCTAAAAAATGGATAATTTTGGGCAGTTTTATGATGTACGGACCCTTCTTGAGGGTTGTGGGTCTGTCGGGGTCTGGTTCAGCTCCCATCTTGACTATTTAAGCAAGACATTTGTATACCATTTCACTTCTTATAGTCATCGTTCTAGAATTACTTCATACATTCATACACTTACTTCTTTGATCATTATCTAGTTTTATATTCATTTAAAGTGATCGACAACTAATCCATCTTTCTAGCGAGGGAAGAATACAAGAAGATTATCAAGTCTTATGTGTCATAGTTGTTAGCTTTTGTATTTGCAACTTAGTTGTGCTATTATAGTTCACTACCATACTTCAAAGTTCATAAACATCATGATACACCCAAATAGAGAGTTAGGTTAGCATTTTAGTCCTTAAAATAGAGAGATTGAAAGGTTGGTTCTACCTCAGTTAGAACTCGATGCTTAGCTTAGTATCGATAAAAGTATAAGCAACGTTGTGCGATTTTCTCAACCAAGTAAGAGAGCTCATTGAGATACCGAAGCGAACTCTTTCGAGTCGGAAACTCGGGGACTGGAGTAGAGCGAATAAAGAGTTACGTTACCGAACCACTATAAATCCTTATATTGTGGTTTGATATTTTCATTATTTACTTATTGTCTTGCATTTACATTTACATATTATCATTGCTAGATTTCACAATAAGTTTACGAAACTACGATTTAAAAAAAGAAAGCTATTCAACTTCCCTTCTAGTTTTCAGATAGATAACTATTTATAAATATACATCGAACTTTTCGAGTCGAGTTCGAGCCGAACTCTGATTTTATTTTATATTTAAATTTTAGTTGGTTAAAAAGACACATCATTACAAATAAATCAAGTTTATCAATCCGAGCTTGAGCTTTTCTCATGAAGGCTCGTCAAGCTATCAAGTCGAGCTCGAGTCAAACATAATATTACCAAATCGAGTCAAGCCATACTAAAATTCTAACTAGATTTGACTCGTTTAGACTTTCACACTAAACCGTTTCAAGTATAAACACTACGGGTCTTATAAATCTTGAGTCCTAAGAGCACTTACATCAATAACACGAGTTAAAACTTAACTCAGTGCCAAGTCAGCGCCACATCAGCTTTGTAACACCCCAACCCGACAAGGGTAAAGATATCACAACAATGGTTTCACATCAGATCATAATAAAGCATACAATTACAGTAATACAAAAGTTTCAAATAAGATTTAGGATCTACCAGGTTATCAAGTCCAGATCTGCTATCAAGTCTTCTAATCCAAGGGTACACTCTTTCCATAACCCAGCTTCCTACTAAAACCTGCCGCAGGAAAAGGAAATGCGGCTGAGCTTAAAAAGCCCAGTGAACAGATACATATACAAAGCAATGAAAATGAAACAGAACTGAAATATAGTGCATTGGAGAAATAGAATAAGGAATAGATAAAAGAGTAATAGAATAGAAAGAAGAAAGGATAGTCATCTACCACGAGCCCAAAAACTCAAAGTCATATATCTCAAAATCATAAGCCGTCAATACCATAATTCTTCATAATCATATAGAGGGGAGTCCTCTCAGATAATCAGATAATATGAGGGGTGTCCTCATTCTTCAAATGGGTGGAGTAGCTAGCTCCCAGAAATTGTGAAAGGCGTGTATTGCACACAGCACCAGTCACCTCAAAGTCAACTCAAAGTCATAGTTAAATCCACTAAACAGATCAGATCTAGGATTGCAATCCATACGCCCCTTACTCAAAGTCAATCTCAAAGTCATATACTCAAAGTCATAATGGCCATAATAGTAATCATAAAAAGGGACGGCGTGAGAAATCACTCACCCACACATGAGTCATGCCAGTGGTGCATCACAGACATGCCTATGGTACCTCCATAGGTAGGGAAACATAAATGGCTCGGGTATCAAACTAAGAGTCAGGTCTCAAAGTCATACAAAAGGTCATATAGCAAAGGTTTATCTCAAGGTCATGTCTCAAAGTCATCTCAAAATCATAATATCCGAAGTCATATCAATGGTTCAGAATATCCAAGGTTCATTCCCAAAGGTTCATTTCAAAAGATTCGTTATTAAGTTTCGTAAGTTCAAAATAAAATGTGAAAGAGTTAAGATAAAATAGATTTAAAACTTTAATAGTTATTTACCCATTCCATCTCAAAGATGTCCCTCTTTAAACATTCTTCATAAAAACCAATTAATCCTTCCTTAAAAATGGTTTCGTTTCAAAATCATAAAGTGTCAGTTCAAAACAGTTTCCTTCCATAACATCAAGTTATATTTTCAAAAAGTTTTCATATCAAATCATCATAAAAGATGAACCAGAGATATCGGATATTCAAGGGTCAGAAATCATAGCAACGAAATCAGATCAGAAGCTAACAAATCAACATTTAACAGAAATCAGAGGAAGTTCACAACAGAAGGAAACATAGCAATGGCTTGGGGAATCTTAACTGAATCATAGCTCAAAGTCATAAGAATAATATAGGAACCTTTACTGAAAAGGCAGAGTATCCGTACCTTATTACGAAAGCACAAATAGAAACAAGCACAGAATAAGGAATAGCTCAAGATCTTTTCTTCTTCAAACCTAGAGGAGAAGAGGGGGAATCATAATTCATCCTTTAATTTCATATCATTCCATTTTAAGTAACTTTCCATTTTTAGCAGGTTTCCATAAATAGTAAGTTTCCACTTTTAGAAAGTTTCCATATTTAGAAAGTTGAATTAAACATCATTATTTATGGAAATAAAGTATCTTTTAACCTTTTTACTCATTTGGTCCTTAAGGTTTCATAACTTTGCATTTTATACCCTTTACTTTCCAAAATTACACTTTAAACCTTTTAGTATTCAAAGTTACACATTAAACCCTTTACTTATCCATTTTGCATAATAAGCACTTATTTTATCATATTATACGAATGGATACTCAAGTATTCATAATTTACACATTAAATCCCTCAAGTTATTAAAGTTACATATTTAGCCCTTTAATTTACAACTTCAACTTTTAATTATCAATAATTACATATTATGCCCTTAAGTTATCAAAATGACACATAACCCCCCCGAATATATTAAATTACTCAAAACAGCTCCAAGTTTCCAGAAATTACATGTTTAGTCCCTCTCTTTTAATTATTTTCAAAACAAACCCTAATTAGGTTTAAAATACATTTTAACCCCTTAAAATATAAAAATTACATATGGTACCCTTAGGTTACATTTTATTCGAATAGTACACAGCCCAAAATAAGTTCTAAAAATAACCCTTGAGTTTTAAAAGTTACAAAACTCACCCAAAACCTTTATATCAAATCGTATAAACATAAAATACCAAGATTAAAAACCCTAACCAACTCTAATTCATTTTTAATCATCACCTCATCATTAAATGTCATTTAATATCACAAAACAAACCCTAGATCCAAAACCCTAAGTCACACGATTTATTTTCTTTTTCTTTTATACGATTTAAATCAAAACCCAATAAATCAAAATAAATTCGAAATACATGATTTAGGCCATGACAATTCTTTCCAACATTTTTCCAGATCATATTACATCATAATAAGTGTATAATAATTTTATTAATAATTATTCTGGATCGGAGCATATATTTCACAATTAAACATGTTTTTAGGATTTTAAATCACGAAAATGATGTAGAGCATGCATGGATCGAATCAACCATTTTATTTGATGTTTATATGATGTAAGGGACCTGAGAAAAATACCAAACCAAGATTCGAACGTGTGGAAAAGGCTGCACGATTTGGTGTATATGCGATTGGACAAAAACGAACCAAAAATCCACACGACTCCAAAAGCTTCTCCACGACCTTTCTATCATTTTTCCCAGAGTATACATGATATGAGGATTATGAGAAAAATCATAAACGAATTTTAGGGAGGTCGAATAGATCATAAACGAATTACCTTGTTTTTAGGGCTCGACAAAAGAAATCAAGACCACGATCGTACCAAGCTTCAAAAATTCGAATGGGTATTTTTCTAGGGCTTCTTGGATGTTGTTTGATCACAGAAAAATGCCTTGGATTGATGGGGTGGTCGAATGGAGGCCAAACTAATTTTGTGTGCGTTTGTTTTAGGGGCGGCACAATTAGGGTTTTGGAGAAAATATGGATTGACTCTTTTGAAGTGATAAATGCTGATCCTAGGGGAGGGCTTGGGCCAAAAGTTTCGGCCATATTGATGGAGGAACAAAATTTGTGATTATCTTCCATATTTAAAAGATTTAAACCATTTTAAAATCAAATTAATATCCATTTTATGTCATTCGGCCCCTTTAGGGGTATTTTGGTAATTTCAAAACTTGTATAAATGTTAAATGAAGTTGTTAAAATTATTTGGATACATAACTTGTGCATTGTTTGAAGTTTGGGATTTATTTGGAGATTTTATAAGCTTTTAATTAACTTTTAAATATGTAGGGGCATTTTGGTCTTTTCACATGTTCTCAGATTTTAGGTGTTACAACTTCTTCCCCTCTAAAATAAAAATTTCGTCCTCAAAATTTGAAGTCGCAAAGTTAAACGAAGTCGCAGTAAAACGCAAAAGGTCATTACAAACATTCTCACGCTCGGAGAGGTTCTTCCAAAAGATCTTTGGACCCAAATGGTTTCTCATGACTCGTAACTCTTGTCAAAATAGTTTCAGATTTCTCAGAAAGGCATATCATATTGAATTTGAATCAAAAGGATAATGTACCAAACATAACGGATGATAAATGAATTCTCCAGGAAGAGGTATAAAAATTCATAGGATTTACATCGAATTGATTAGGCGAATCAGATGAGAGTACATTGAATCGTAGCAACATGGGGTGATATAAGGTTTAACTCTTTAGCTTCTCAGATGTTCTCGGCTTTTAGATAACTTCCAAAGGTATTCTCATAAACAAACAGGTCTCATTTCCTCAAAGTCCACAATCACATATTTTACTCATAGTAGATCATAATGAACAACTTCACGAATGCGAATCGTATACGGGCAGAAAGCATATGGTTAGATATCGTCAACAGCAGAAATTTCATAATGGAACCTAAGATTCTTATCAGAATTTGCAAGATCAGCAAAACACGTGTCGAGAGTCCAAACGTATCGAATCGTATATCAAGGTCAGCAGATCAAACGTATAGGTAGAATGAACCTAAAGTCTCACTAAACTCAGATGATCTTGATCAGATGCCAGAATTCTAAAGCTTCTAAGGCACTCCTCGAAATATCACATGCCCACCATAAGTGCACGTTATATGATGTAAGTATTATCACGTTGGCCAGGCGTCATAATACTTGCATCATATACATATGCCCTCCTGATGGTCATACTTTATCTCAAGTCGTGAACAACACAAACTTATCTAAATCCACCTAGTCCACCTACAGTCTCAGAGGTTACCAAAATCAAACAACATAACTAAGAGAACGAGATTACTCGAAGAGTAACAGAAATCCGAAAATGTCATTCAAAATTAAGGTACGTCATCAGTAGTGTCAATCCTTTACAGCATCATCTCGTTTAAAACACACTGTCCGCTTCAGAATCCGTCCACTCAAATACTAATTTCAAAATTTCTTACAAGTTGGGGTAGTCTGTTTACTCTTGTCCATCTTACCTCATGATTAAAAGAATTTAAAACTCGAGTCGGGTTCCTCCGGTCTTCAGCAGCTCCTCTTGGTAGTGTGGCATCGTAGCGGCAGTCTCTGACGCTCTTACTGTGCATTCCTCCATCTGCAGGTCCGCTTCTGCTCTCAATTCATCTTAGTACAACTAAAATGAATAGAGAAA
Organism: Artemisia argyi; assembly: GCA_030686995.1. Lineage (NCBI taxonomy): Eukaryota > Viridiplantae > Streptophyta > Magnoliopsida > Asterales > Asteraceae > Artemisia > Artemisia argyi. The sequence continues at coordinate 206,695,529 of CM060684.1, read as the reverse complement.
CAAGACTGCGTGTCTTCGACAGGTCTTCTAACATAGCTCCAGGTTTTAAAGTGCATGATGTTGTTGTTGACTCCAGGTTGTGTGTTGAATGGTTCGTCTTCTTTGGTCTGGTTGTCCTGATGTCCAAGCTGAAATCTTCACGTGTTGCATGATGTATGGTTGAGCACTATCCCAGTTCCTCTCTTCTTCTTGTATGCTTCTTCCATGATCATGCTTGTCACAACCATCTCCTCCTACTCTTCCACCTGGTTTCTACCTCCGATAACGGTCTTCGATCTTGGTCCCTCTTGTGAAAGCTCTGTCTCCACATTATACAGGGTAGTGTTGTCTACTATGAATTCTGAACGTCAATCAAATTTCTCTTCCAGAACAAAAGGTCATCTCACCAATAATCTCTATGTTCTTCTTTCGTTTCCGATCTTACTACTAAATTATACAATGACCATTATCCTAGTAGTCGTGCAAAACTTTAATTTTCAACCTCCTAAGCAGTCAGAGGTTTAGCTAGTACCATTTGCGTAACTAATCATTATTACAGGTGTCTATAAATTTGGATGGTGATTCTCAAATTCATTCCCAAAAGGGAAAACTTCACACTTAAATTTGAGCAAACATGTGATCGTTCCTGAGTTGGAGAAATTAAACATACTGGTGGGTTAATCAGAAATCTTCTTCCGAAAACTTAAAATTTTCAATCATTCTCAAAGTGAGGTTCATTCTTTGATGCACGAAAAGATTCTAAAAGACTTCAATACTTTGAAAATCTAAGGAGGTATTTGTAATTGGTGTCAGAAATCAGGATAATCATGAGAAAAATCAAAATTCGGCTTCCATAGCCAAAATGTTTGACAGACTAAAAAGGAAGAAGAATCAAGATAGGCACATATCAAAATAATTCCCAAAAATTCTCTCAAGCCTTATTATTTCACATTCGGAAAAAGCCCATGGTTTAACACAATCCATACATCATCATCGTTCAAAAGAAACCTAAACAAATAATACAAACACGCATGGCTTGAGCTCCATTTCCCTGTCTAGATAGAGTTACTTGCGGTGGATTCCAAATCTGAGTCTGCTTCCTCTTCTTCGCTGAGCCAACCGTTTCTGTTCCCTTCTGGTTGTAGCTGTGGTCGTCTTGCAAAACCATTGTCATGATTCCTCTCTACAGCCCGCACTCTTCCTCCTACTTCCACAAACTGGGGACACTTTCCCTGGTACCTTGTCACGATGCCATTCCTGTCAGTGACCTCTGTTTCATACACATGTACCTCTTTTCCAAACATCTTTACCACAGTCAAATTTTCTTCAATTAGGCATGGCCACATGCCTGCTGGGACCCATATTCTCCAGCTTGTCCTCTTCCAGTTACCAATTCTTCTTTGGCCAGTCGGCAAAACCATCGTCCGACGGTAGTTGCTGTTTGTTGGAGGTGCCATGCTGAAGATGACACAAACGATAATAAGTACTAGAATCTAATAAACGTCTCAATTACTCATAACTTCAGAAAAATTTAAACACGTATAATGCCAGCGTCTGACGATCTTGGAAAAATGATTGAAGGGGTATAGATAATTCATTAAAAGGAAGAAACAAGTAACAGATTGTATCAGATATATCGTCTTCATGGGAAATATGGGAATGTCCGAAAAGATCAAAATGGTTAGCAGAAGATTCAGAGGTTAGAGTCGGAGTCTGGAGACAAGGATCAATTTGTGTCAGGAAGTCACCGTGCAAGTCTCAATGCTCTCAAGGTTTCAAACCTTAGGTGGTGCAAAACATACGTTTTGAATCTCTAAGAGTAATTCCAACAGGCTTAAATCAAAAGAAAAACATGGATCAGAGTGATGCGGAAACGAATATACGTAAGCAGATGTATTATAGTCTACCCATTCCTCACTGGTTAGAAATTTAGTTCCTATAGGGAAAATCCTAAGGCAATTCCTCAAAGGTTGTCCTACGAGCGCCTACAGTGGAAACTTAGTGGTCCTAACTTACACAGGTCAAGGGTAAATGTATTACGAATCGCAGCCTGGTCTCTGATACCATAATTGTAACACCCCAACCCGACAAGGGTAAAGATATCACAACAATGGTTTCACATCAGATCATAATAAAGCATACAATTACAGTAATACAAAAGTTTCAAATAAGATTTAGGATCTACCAGGTTATCAAGTCTAGATCTGCTATCAAGTCTTCTAATCCAAGGGTACACTCTTTCCATAACCCAGCTTCCTACTAAAACCTGCCGCAGGAAAAGGAAATGCGGCTGAGCTTAAAAAGCCCAGTGAACAGATACATATACAAAGCAATGAAAATGAAACAGAACTGAAATATAGTGCATTGGAGAAATAGAATAAGGAATAGATAAAAGAGTAATAGAATAGAAAGAAGAAAGGATAGTCATCTACCACGAGCCCAAAAACTCAAAGTCATATATCTCAAAATCATAAGCCGTCAATACCATAATTCTTCATAATCATATAGAGGGGAGTCCTCTCAGATAATCAGATAATATGAGGGGTGTCCTCATTCTTCAAATGGGTGGAGTAGCTAGCTCCCAGAAATTGTGAAAGGCGTGTATTGCACACAGCACCAGTCACCTCAAAGTCAACTCAAAGTCATAGTTAAATCCACTAAACAGATCAGATCTAGGATTGCAATCCATACGCCCCTTACTCAAAGTCAATCTCAAAGTCATATACTCAAAGTCATAATGGCCATAATAGTAATCATAAAAAGGGACGGCGTGAGAAATCACTCACCCACACATGAGTCATGCCAGTGGTGCATCACAGACATGCCTATGGTACCTCCATAGGTAGGGAAACATAAATGGCTCGGGTATCAAACTAAGAGTCAGGTCTCAAAGTCATACAAAAGGTCATATAGCAAAGGTTTATCTCAAGGTCATGTCTCAAAGTCATCTCAAAATCATAATATCCGAAGTCATATCAATGGTTCAGAATATCCAAGGTTCATTCCCAAAGGTTCATTTCAAAAGATTCGTTATTAAGTTTCGTAAGTTCAAAATAAAATGTGAAAGAGTTAAGATAAAATAGATTTAAAACTTTAATAGTTATTTACCCATTCCATCTCAAAGATGTCCCTCTTTAAACATTCTTCATAAAAACCAATTAATCCTTCCTTAAAAATGGTTTCGTTTCAAAATCATAAAGTGTCAGTTCAAAACAGTTTCCTTCCATAACATCAAGTTATATTTTCAAAAAGTTTTCATATCAAATCATCATAAAAGATGAACCAGAGATATCGGATATTCAAGGGTCAGAAATCATAGCAACGAAATCAGATCAGAAGCTAACAAATCAACGTTTAACAGAAATCAGAGGAAGTTCACAACAGAAGGAAACATAGCAATGGCTTGGGGAATCTTAACTGAATCATAGCTCAAAGTCATAAGAATAATATAGGAACCTTTACTGAAAAGGCAGAGTATCCGTACCTTATTACGAAAGCACAAATAGAAACAAGCACAGAATAAGGAATAGCTCAAGATCTTTTCTTCTTCAAACCTAGAGGAGAAGAGGGGGAATCATAATTCATCCTTTAATTTCATATCATTCCATTTTAAGTAACTTTCCATTTTTAGCAGGTTTCCATAAATAGTAAGTTTCCACTTTTAGAAAGTTTCCATATTTAGAAAGTTGAATTAAACATCATTATTTATGGAAATAAAGTATCTTTTAACCTTTTTACTCATTTGGTCCTTAAGGTTTCATAACTTTGCATTTTATACCCTTTACTTTCCAAAATTACACTTTAAACCTTTTAGTATTCAAAGTTACACATTAAACCCTTTACTTATCCATTTTGCATAATAAGCACTTATTTTATCATATTATACGAATGGATACTCAAGTATTCATAATTTACACATTAAATCCCTCAAGTTATTAAAGTTACATATTTAGCCCTTTAATTTACAACTTCAACTTTTAATTATCAATAATTACATATTATGCCCTTAAGTTATCAAAATGACACATAACCCCCCCGAATATATTAAATTACTCAAAACAGCTCCAAGTTTCCAGAAATTACATGTTTAGTCCCTCTCTTTTAATTATTTTCAAAACAAACCCTAATTAGGTTTAAAATACATTTTAACCCCTTAAAATATAAAAATTACATATGGTACCCTTAGGTTACATTTTATTCGAATAGTACACAGCCCAAAATAAGTTCTAAAAATAACCCTTGAGTTTTAAAAGTTACAAAACTCACCCAAAACCTTTATATCAAATCGTATAAACATAAAATACCAAGATTAAAAACCCTAACCAACTCTAATTCATTTTTAATCATCACCTCATCATTAAATGTCATTTAATATCACAAAACAAACCCTAGATCCAAAACCCTAAGTCACACGATTTATTTTCTTTTTCTTTTATACGATTTAAATCAAAACCCAATAAATCAAAATAAATTCGAAATACATGATTTAGGCCATGACAATTCTTTCCAACATTTTTCCAGATCATATTACATCATAATAAGTGTATAATAATTTTATTAATAATTATTCTGGATCGGAGCATATATTTCACAATTAAACATGTTTTTAGGGTTTTAAATCACGAAAATGATGTAGAGCATGCATGGATCGAATCAACCATTTTATTTGATGTTTATATGATGTAAGGGACCTGAGAAAAATACCAAACCAAGATTCGAACGTGTGGAAAAGGCTGCACGATTTGGTGTATATGCGATTGGACAAAAACGAACCAAAAATCCACACGACTCCAAAAGCTTCTCCACGACCTTTCTATCATTTTTCCCAGAGTATACATGATATGAGGATTATGAGAAAAATCATAAACGAATTTTAGGGAGGTCGAATAGATCATAAACGAATTACCTTGTTTTTAGGGCTCGACAAAAGAAATCAAGACCACGATCGTACCAAGCTTCAAAAATTCGAATGGGTATTTTTCTAGGGCTTCTTGGATGTTGTTTGATCACAGAAAAATGCCTTGGATTGATGGGGTGGTCGAATGGAGGCCAAACTAATTTTGTGTGCGTTTGTTTTAGGGGCGGCACAATTAGGGTTTTGGAGAAAATATGGATTGACTCTTTTGAAGTGATAAATGCTGATCCTAGGGGAGGGCTTGGGCCAAAAGTTTCGGCCATATTGATGGAGGAACAAAATTTGTGATTATCTTCCATATTTAAAAGATTTAAACCATTTTAAAATCAAATTAATATCCATTTTATGTCATTCGGCCCCTTTAGGGGTATTTTGGTAATTTCAAAACTTGTATAAATGTTAAATGAAGTTGTTAAAATTATTTGGATACATAACTTGTGCATTGTTTGAAGTTTGGGATTTATTTGGAGATTTTATAAGCTTTTAATTAACTTTTAAATATGTAGGGGCATTTTGGTCTTTTCACATGTTCTCAGATTTTAGGTGTTACAAGCTTTAACACTTTAACCTTAACTTAAAAAAAAAAAAAAAAAAAAAAAAAAAAAAAAAAAAAACCCACAAAAAACCACAACAATAACTCAACCTTAACTCAACGTTTCATATATTTTTAATTTCAACCCTAAACTAAAACTAATAATTCATTTTTTAAAACCCATAACATTAATTCTTAAAATATATTACATTACGTAATTAAAACAATACATTACGAAATTAAAAATACAATACGAAATTAAAAAAAAAAATACAGTACAAAATAAATAAAAAAACATTACGAAATTAAAAAAAAAAAAAAAAAAAAAAAAAACATTACACCACAACACATTTATTCATTCCGTATGTTTTGGCAACCTGTATTTTTCAATGATATGGTCCTTTTCTGTATTCACCAGCGTCGCGTAGTAAGGATCTTTGCCGGTAGTGTCGACCAACAAAAAATCAAAGTCCCTCGTCCGTATTGCTGAGTATTGATTTTCAGCGGTTGCTTTGTAAGCCAAGGCCGCATCTTCACGTTTAGCCCGATACTCCTCGCTCAAAGCGTCCCCGAATTGGGCCGACGAAACAGATCCTCCGGTACTCGCGCCCCCGGTGCTTGTCGTTGTCTCGGATTTTTGTTTCTTCGAAGCTTGCTTTTTTCCGATCGGACGTGGATGTGCATCACTTCCAAACAACGTCTCGTTTGTGTGGCTTGGGACATTACCGGTTAAATCAATCGGTTCCGGCGCGTCCCATTATTTATGAGAACGAAAAACATTCCAAGCCGCCTCATTATTAAACGGGGAGGAATTGTTCTCCACACGATAATATTTTTTGGCACGTGTGAGGATATCCATATCACTTTCTTCATTTTTTTGATCGCGTTGAGCACGTTTGAAACACGCGTTGAATTTTGCGCAATCACGGTTCAACGTGCGTCACTTCCCTTGTATCATATCTTTACCGCGTTTCTGAAAATTGTTTTTATTGAACTCATTTTGAACCCGTTGCCAAAACGTTTCCCCCGATTGGGAACGACCGACTTACGAATCCTCGCTAGCGGCCACCCAACACGTAGCAAGTAATTTTTCTTCACTTGGTTGCCAACGTGTATATATGCCTTTTTTGTGTCCTTCATCATCGTCGACTGGTTCTTTGTTTTTTTTGGACTTTCGTTTAATACGAGATTTGGATTTCTTTGGTGGAGAGGTAGGTGTTTCGGGAACTTCGTTTGTTTCCGTTTGAGAATGTTGTGATTGTTGAGTGAATTGGAAGTTTTGGAAATCGGTATTTAGGGAGTTTCGTTGTTGGCTTTCTTGCCAATACCGTAACTCTTGATGTTGTCGGAAAACTTCTCCGCTCGACATACCGAATTAGGTAGGGTTATCCCAATTCGGATTTGACGATGAACCCGCATATGGGTTCCCCACCCACCGAGAAGGTTTTGAAACGAGTTGTTGTTGTTGCCTTGAGACCTTTTTTTTTTTTTTTTTTTTGCTATTGGTTGAATGGGTATTTATATTGGTAGTAAAAAGGTTTTTAATTTTTTTTTAACCAAATTAGTCGTTTGATACCGTTTTGGGGGGGGGGGGGGGGGGGGGGGGTTAATATGTAATTTTTTTTTTTAAAATAGCCGTTTAAAGGGGCCTAAGTGAAGGTTTTTTTTTTTTCGTTCCTTTCCAACTTTAACGCAGCGTCAATACCTTAACCTTGCACGCTAACGCAAGAATAACGCCTATGCTAACAATGGGTAACGCATTGTTAACGCACGTTAAACTTGATTTAACGCATCTCGTGCGTGATTGTTGTAACTTCTCTAAAAAGCTACTTGTAATTGTTTCATTGGCCAAGTCGACACAGCTTTTTATATGATGATGTGCATAACTATATATGTCTTCTAGACCACAGCTAGGCGCAAAACCACTCACATGTTTAATTATATGATCTATCTTGATCGACAACGATGTAAGATATACGAATAATGTTTC